>JASMMZ010000002.1:35345489-35830126 GCA_038502455.1 Anisogramma anomala | reverse complement strand
GGGAAAGGGGATTGGGGGGCGACGGGGTGGCTCACCAGACCAATTGCGTATATGTTGGATGCTTCTGAGTATTTTCCAGCAACTCCGAAGGGACCTTCATTGACACCTTCGTGAAAAGGCACATAATCAACTTCGTCCCATTGTTGGGCGAATTGTTCCTTGGAAGATTTCGTCAGGGCGTATCTATTGTGTAGTGACTAGCTGAAAACCTACTGGAAGTAGATACTCGGGTTTCCCATGCTGTCACATGACGTGGTTAGTGACTCGTAGGTTTCGTGGGAAGGAGAAAGCGAGAGATGTGTTTTGCGTACATATCGTGTGTCGTGGTATGGTTGGCTTGATTCAAGACAATGTCAGGTGTACGTCACTTGAAACCGCAAGCATCGTGACATTCACTAGTCTTTATAATTAAGCTGTTTGACGCCGTTTTCGTTGGGAAGTCCAAAGTCAAGCGGCACCTCACAAGCCACGCCAAAATCTGCAATCTAGAAGAACATCAGGCTCAAGACCAGGACCAAGAACAGGCCCAGCAACGTACCTGTAACCTAGGCATGCCAGGAGGGTAGCCCGTAGTTCCCACGTCACCAATGAGGACTATGCACCGATTATTTGACCAGTCAGTCCTAGGTGTAGCGGAAGGCCGGACGCCGTGTCCCAAAGGAAGCTCACCGTTACTTGGGTCAAGGTCGATATGGACGATGTTTCGATACCGCCGCGGACGGGCTGGCACAGCAGGTGGTGGTACCTCCGGTAGGTCGGGCCCTTGTTGGGGGTGCAGAAGCGGTCCCTGCCTTTGATATCGCGGAGGATGCGCCATCGCTACAACGCCAAGGGCCACTTTGTTTCGTCAGATACTGCGGTATCCAGCTCGGAGGCAGGCTTCAGTACGGGGGCCTTGCCGGAGGCTCACAGCACTCGAAGAAGTGCCAAAGAACGGATGTTGGAAAGTGGGCGTTGGCCGTCGCCACGTTTCCGATGAGGCGGTTCAAATCTCCGTTCTTGGCAAAGTCCGTGAACAGAAACAAGCCGTTGTCGTCCAGTGTCGCTCCAGCGGTGTTCTGGGCAGCGTGCTTATCGGCAGGGAACAGACTCGCCAGGCGGAGGCGCTGCAATATGTGGGGAGCGCGGGCCAGTGTCTGTGGCAAGCCTTCCTGTTCAGCACGAGGCTCAAGACGAGGCTGCCATACAACGTGTAGCGCCACAGCCTTGGGGCCGGGCTGGCGCTGACCGTCCACCAGAGAGACATACCTGCAACTTCCGTCTCTCATTGTCGAGATTTTGCCTTGCGGAGTGAGTGCCAAAGCGAGTTTTAAGCACGACATTCCTCGGCCCGGCCGGTGTCGTTAAGTGCCACAGCGTGATGGTTCCATTGGCGCCCTGGTTGCGACGCAGGCCACACGCGTCAGCTTTACCGGCCTTGCGGTCCTTTTGCATTCTCAGCACGAAGAAGACTCACCCAGCCGAGTGTTCGGACGAACTGTGTGCCTCCTGCCGTCCGGAGACTGGCCCGTACGGCGGGCCTGTTAATCCGGTCCCGGGCCGCCGCCAACCGGAACGGCGGCAGAGGCGGCCCCGGGGCGGCGCCCGGAGCGGCCGCCGCGAACCATGGCGCGTCGCCCGGGAGTTGGTCGGGCGTTGGGATGGACGCGGCGATCCTTGCGGCCCGGCCACGTCCTGCTGCGACGGGCGCGGCTGGCACTGGGCGAGCCTCAATCGCGGCCGGGTCGGGCACATAGCCCGCATGGCCCACGAGCCTGTATCTTTAAAAAAATTTTTTGTCGCTCCTGCTGCTCCCAGAGGTATGCGGCGGTCTTTGGAAAGGGATCGTACCCGTGGGGGTTGGCCATGTTGGGCCTGCGAGATCAGCCTCAGGGGGCAGCGACACTCGGAGCTGTAAGCCAATCGTTGGCGTGGGTTCGACTATGGCTCGCTCCTTTGATATGGAGAGAGTGAATACCTCGTCAGATTCATATGCTGTTCTCAAGTAGGCCTTCTTGGAAGATGCACGCACAATGCCGTGACAAGGCACAAATTGCTTTGTGCGTTTGTCATTGTCGCCTATGGCATACGTCTGCATCCGTCAAATCGGAAATTATCGCCTACATAATACCACTTCGTACCAAAGCCTTACTATAACGTGGCTAACGTGACGTGGCTCACAGCCGGCCATAGCCATGCTGTAAGGGTCACGGTTCTGACGGGAAGCTTTTGTCTGTTCTGTCAGCGTTACGGTTGCACACCAACCTCAACCCTTCACTCGCGTTGCAGTCTAGTTTGCCACACTGCATAAACTCAACAAAGTTTGTCCTTACAAATTGGGTTGGCCTTGTAATAATTTCTTCAAGTTTTTATCCGCTTAACGTTGTGGAGTCCGGATGTAACGCCTTTAGCTCCCTTAGATATTCTTCTTCTTCTTCTTCTTCTTCTTGTTATTCTTATAATAATAATAATTATTATGATGATTATTATGATGATTATGATAACTAAAATCATTATGATTATTATTATGATTATTATTATGATTATTATTATGATTATTATTATGATTATTATTATGATTATTATTATGATTATTATTATGATTATTATTATGATTATTATTATGATGATTATTATGATGATTATGATGATTATGATGATTATGATGATTATGATGATTATGATGATTATGATGATTATGATGATTATGATGATTATGATGATTATGATGATTATGATGATTATGATGATTATGATGATTATGATGATTATGATGATTATGATGATTATGATGATTATGATGATTATGATGATTATGATGATTATGATGATTATGATGATTATGATGATTATGATGATTGTGATGATTGTTATGATTGTTATGATTGTTATGATTGTTATGATTGTTATGATTGTTATTATTACTGTTATTATTACTGTTATTACTTGTATGATTTGTATAATTTGTATGATTTGTATGATTTGTATGATTTGTATGATTTATATGATGAATATTATGTGCATTTTTTATATTTATTTTATTCTTTTTATTGTTTGTATATCCTATATTATTTATATCATGTGTATGATATGTATTATGTGTATTATTTATATTATGTGTATTATGTGTATTATTTGTATTATGTATATTAATTATATTAATTATATTATGTATATTATTTATATTATTTATATTATGTGTATTATGTGTATTATGTGCATTATGTGTATTATATATATTATTTGTATTATTTGTATTATGTGTATTATATGTATTATGTGTATTATATGTATTATGTGTATTATATGTATTATTTGTTGGAATAGTAGTAATTGCAATGTAGTAGGTTAACTTTACTAACGATAAAGTAGACTATACTCACTACGAGTCAAGTACAGCATGCGTCCGCTTCACACTAGGGCATGTGCCAAGAAATTAGCCATACAAATTACTGTGCAGACAGGCTAGTGGTCTGCCAAACCTAAAACAATATATCTACCACTTGACCACACAATACCACTATTACTTCGACCAATCGAATCGACAACTTTACAACTTCTAAAGTCCTACCAACACTGATTAGTGCTTATTAAGTTAAGTATAGATAAGCTAAGTAGAAGAAACGGCTATTTTCTGGTTACGTTCTATGTTAAACGACAGCTAGGGTAAAGGAAATTATTTTGCGAAGAGCTTTTACTACTGTGTTCGTCTTTACAGCAGTAAGTAACAAAGGACTTTAGGCTATGCCGGGCTTTATGGCAGTCTAGAGGTTACGACGGTATCACTATTAAAAATACCAAGAAATATTTACCGGATTCTTTTTGAAAAGCGTCAAGAATGACCGTTCAAAGTCTTAAACAATAAGTTAGTAAACGGTTAGGTTAGTACTATTGCGTGTGTTATTACTATAAGAATAATTAAATCCCAAGGCTTATAACTCTTAACGTTAGACTATTATTAATAACGATAAACGACCTTTAATCTTACATTTTACATGAAACCTTTGCCTATACTTGGTTTTTTCCTTTTTCTTTACGTGTAATGATCACACTAAATACCCGTGAGTATATAGAAGGTGTCAGAGGGTTTATGTTATCAAGAAGGTAGCAGAGGTGCTGAGTGAACAATATCGCAACCGTGCAAGTAATGATCAAAAGCCGTGAGGCTATTCAGAATATACTGAGACTGAATACTTAGATTGACAACTGAAGAGCTATGAAGGAAATACTATCTATGTGGTGATGGCCGTGTCCTTATATCCTATGGCCTTCATACCATCTTCAGTGCTGAGGCTCACCGGTACTCACTGAGGCTCACCAGTGCTCACTGAGGCTCACCGGTAGCTCAACTGCATGCTGGCCTGTTTCCTGACCCGCCAACGTGCTTGGGTCATAACATTACGTTCATAAAATGATTCAGATCGTTGCTTTAAGCGAAAATACTGAAAATTACTAAGTCGAGCCAAAAATTCTACGTTGCGTGACTTTACATTAAATCACCAAGTTCTTACGCCTCGAATTAGCAAGTCTATCTCGTACCAAATCCTACACTAGCCAAAACGTTAAGATAGCACCTACTTAGGAAGTATAGAATGTAATTGAAGCTTTCGAATCCCTTTTTACCAAGTAATACAATAAGAACCTTTGGGGGCTAGATGTCGATGAAAATTTAACCGAAAGACATTTTTTTTAACTTCGTCGGCTACTTTATTGTTAAATGAGATAACGGCGACAAACTTAACTGCAGAGACCGCTCTTTTCGCAAATATTGTAAGTTTTCTAACGACTGGACTATTAGTATGTAGAAGAAGACTTAAAAAGATATTAAGTTCAAGTTAAAGGCAGAAATCGAACAACGAAAGATATAAATACTAAAAAAAAGCTTTATTAGGTTGGTAAAGATCTTTTTAAAATTGGTTTAAGTTAAGGAATGCCTTTATGACCTACGTCCTAAATAGAAAATTATTGAAGAGCTTTAACATATTTATAAGCGTTTTAGGAGATCTCTTTCTTATCTTTAACTAAGTTAAACTTCTTTACGCGTTGACGAAAAGGAATCCGTTAACCTGCTTAGTAGCCTAACACCTTTACGTAACAGAATAGAATACGACCTTAGCGGAGGCAAAGCGCGTAAAGCAATAGTCGTTAACGCGGAAAAAGGTATTGACGTCGACATTATACGGTTAATTAAGTAAAATAGTCAAGTTTCCCAAAACCTTTTCTACAGCTAAATCTCTATTACTTCTTAACCCTTTATATAAAATAGTCAAATCGTTTAAAAATATTTTCACGGTAGGTAAACCTACACATTCAAGTCTACCACAGGTCCTACTATAGGACTTTACCTTTAGGGTTAGACGAGTAGCAATTAACATTGATACCATAACTTGTGGGCTCTAAGGCTTAAATTTTTGGAAAATACCAACGAAGATTCGGATAATTATTGCGACCTTTCCCCAAAACCAATCAAGATAATTAATATTAACTACAAACTTTTCACGGACTTCTCG
The DNA here is from genome assembly GCA_038502455.1 of Anisogramma anomala. Taxonomy (NCBI): domain Eukaryota; kingdom Fungi; phylum Ascomycota; class Sordariomycetes; order Diaporthales; family Gnomoniaceae; genus Anisogramma; species Anisogramma anomala. Next base: position 35,824,637 of record JASMMZ010000002.1, on the reverse strand, counting down.
GAAATTTGAAAGAACGTAAAGAGGTATAATAGGAAGCATTATAACATTTTTAACACGAAAATAATACCCATTTTAAACATTTGTAACTAAAAAAAAGTTATTTTTTCTAGTTTTTACTTATTATTCCCTGAAATCCTTATAAGACACGCCAATGATTACTACCTAACCTTTCTAATACGAGTAATAACATGTCGCGAAATTTACGATGGTATTGAAATTTATTTCGAATACAATATCCACCTTATGTAATATTATATGAATTATATCATTACGAGGTAAATTACAATAATAGCAATGAATAAAAAAGGAGGAAATACAGATGAATATATTAAATCAGATGTTTAATAAGCTTTTGTTATGTAAACAAGTAATGTAGAAGGCTTAAGCTGGCGAAGCCACGCTTTATGAACAGATATAGGTAGTTATGACAGGTGTTAAAGAGTTCTAATACTCATTGTAACGCTCATATACCACCTGTAAAGGTTTCTTTAACCAGTGGAGGTCCTCGTTTACAACTTGAATAGCACTTATAATAAACTATTATAATATGTACCCTTAACCTAATGACTTTCGCAATTTGGATAAAATAAACCGCGTATTATTATATTATGTCGATTGTAGGTACGGGCGGCCATAGCGTTTAAAATATGGTTTTATACCTCCGGATTGAAATTTATAACCTTACTAAGGCCAATAAGGGCAAGACGTAAGCGGACCTATTAATCGTTGAAACTATCGTCGTGATAGAGGCAAAAGGTGTTAGATTTATGGTAAATCTGGTTATTGGTTTACTCGCCAATTTACAGCCAAACTTTACAAATGATTGGCGATGTATTATATTTAGTACACCATTACCTCTAAATATCATTACTTTAACTGTATCGCAGACTTTGACAATAATGATGTGCCTAGACAGGTTACGCAATATAACTATACTACTTTTAACACGGCTCGGTAGATAGCTGACCAGGTATTTCTATACCTTTGAGGTAACGAAAACCCTTACTTTTACCTTCACTAAGCCTTTAATCCCTGATATACCTTTAACTTTTGCAATCGTTACACGAATCATACGTTTTAAGATATTATGTTAAATATAGGGGAAGTAAGGTACTTAATCTTAGGCTATACGCAGCATGTGACATTGCGAAGGGAAAGTACTATTGTTACCGAGATTAACCGTTAAGATGTTGATAAAATTAAAGTTATTTTTAGCTCAGGAGAGCAACTATTATAACGAGGAATATCGATAGTTTATATTATTGTTAAGTTAATTACGTTCCACATGTTCAAATCCTCTAGTTACTTTCTTATCTGCTTAAGTGATTGAAAGACATTTAGCGTTAACTTTGGAGTTAACACCAATAAGCTAATTTAAAACGGCTGAGAGTTTCCACTTGCTTTTAAGTGAAGGCGTTTATAGTTTTATTTTTAAGGTATAAAATTAACGATGTTAAATCCAATAGAGTTAGATATAAGTAAATTATAACATAGATTCAATCATCTAATCTTTTATAAGTTATATAAAGCTCAAAAGTCGGTAAGTTATGAAAATATAGAATACTTTGCTTTCAAGGTTCTTGAAAGGGGAAGTGATTACAATGCAATATATATCATAACATTTGGAAATTTTAAATTTATACTGAAAAACGATAATTGCTTTAACTACAAGGTATTTATTAACGTGTTTTACTTAAATAACAAGTTTATATTGTACGTCGTTAACTTCGTAACGTTTTCTTACTGAATTGGTTTAAACTTAGTATCGGTAAAGAATATGTGGAAAACGTTAAGGATTTTATTGATAAACACGTATTTGTACATTTTCAACGTCGTTGTTTACAATATTGGTACCAACTTTATGGCGGAAGAGTTTAAAGCAGACGTTATGATGATGGAGATTTAGTGTAAATAAGTGCCTGTGGAGGTTTACTAGAGTATTAGGAAGGTTAAAAAGGTATATTTACTACTTCGACGAGCGTATGATATCCTTACTTTGTAGATTGGAAGATTTTTAGACTTAAAGACACGTTTTTTAATGGCGGTAAAGTGCCTAAACTATATTGGGGGCCCTAATAGCTTGGCGTTGACGTTATCAGTTTTTAGAGTATACTTACACTTAACGAGTGAATCTTAGCTATTAGTAAGTACTTAAAAGAGAGTTGTAGCTTATGGTAAGGCGTTAAAGAGCTACGGAGGAAATCAGCATAGCGTTAAGTTAATAATGCTTTTAATAACAGGAATGGTCTTACGATATTCTAAGTATTTGCTTCGTTATTAAGGAGTATAGTCCTCGTATGAAGGAAGCTAGGTAAACTGAATAGATTATACAAAACTTTAAGTATTACTAACTTTAAAGTAGTTATTAAAATAGCGAACGCCTGCGTGACGTTTCGGATTACGTAACTTGAGCTTTATATTAGAGTAACTAATGATTAAGAATTCTATGCTAAGCAACTAAGTTAAAAAAATCATTCTCTACTTATTATCGACAAACCGATGGAATGTCGCCAACGAAAACGATTACCGAAGAGGAAAAACATTAAAAAGAAAGAATATATATTAGATAATATTTATAATCCTGCTTGAGTTAGTAAAAAGGATAAAGAACACGAAAACTTGGTCTTGAAGCTTTGAGTATAACGAATTATGAAAATCTTGGGCAAATCTTTTAATAAAATAAATAAGGTCAAGATTAACGGTCGTCTGATTTAAAGAGTTGTATAATTAGTGTTTAAGCCCAACTTTAACCTTTAAGGTCCTAATATTACGATTTTTAGGTTCAAAATCATATACGAGGTTGAAGGTAAGACGACAAGGCGATTATACTAAAAGTAACGTTTAATCGCTTGAGGATACAGTAATGATGATAAATATTGAATTTTTATGTAGTCGCCATCAATTGAGATGATTAGTTATCATTTAGTTATCGCTTCAATAGTAAGTTTGTGAGTTAAAATTGAAAGTAAGTTCACAGTTAATGGCCGGGATACAACGTAAATATATACGTAATTACAACCGATTTTAAACGAATCGTTCTCTTAAAATTACTACATGAATTACGTGCTATTTACTTTGTGGGAACGGTAATACGATATATTAATGTATTATACGGATTTTTTAAAGTAGGTGTTTATTGAATTTTGACCTATTCATTGTATTTCAAGTCACGATTAGGTATAATTTTTTTAATATACGACTCGTATTTACTGGTAATGTAAGGAAAGGACTTCGGCTGAATAGGTGTATAAATTGACGATACTGTTGTAATAGTACTACATGTAGTGCAGTAGATCAACTTTATTTACAGAGAAGTTGACTATACTGAACTGAAAGTTGAGTGTATTGCTTTATGTAGACTTACCGCATTGGGTGTAAGTCGAGTGCAGTACGCTGCACTTTACTCTAGGGCATGGGCCAAGAAAATGGCCATACAAATTACAGTGCAGACCAGCTAGCGGTCTGTCAAACCTAAAACAATACATCCACCACTTGACCAATGCAATACTACTATTACTTCAACCAATCGAATCGACAACGTTGCAACGATTTAAGTCCCTACCAACAATAATTGATGCTTATTAGATTAAACAAATATTTTTTAAGTAGAAAAAAGACTACTTTCCGGTTACGCTTTACAGCTACGACAGCTAGGGTAAAGGAAAGATTTTTGCGAAAAGCCTTTATTAGTGCTACGACAGTTCACAACGATAAGAAAACAAAAAATATTTTTAGGTTGCGTCAGTTTACAGCAGAAATTTGGAAATAAGCGACGGTATTGCTACTAAAAACACCAAGAAATCTTTATGGACTCTTCTTAAAGAAAAACGTTGAAATTGACTGTTAGAAGTCTTAAAGTTCGACAAGTTAGCAAACAGCTAAGTTAGTACTACTATGGGTACTACTACTATAAAAACGACTAAATACCATAGCTAAATAACCATAATAAATAACTTTTAACCTTACTTTACTCTTTTCACTTTCCCTACGTTAATTTAATCGCCAAGATCGCTATTTTAAGCGAAAACACTAACAATTGTTAAGTCGCGTCAAGAAAGCTACGTCGCGCGACCGAACACCAAGTCTTCAAGTTTCTATGCGACTTCATGCCAAAAGATTAAGTTCTTCGCCTTATACATCCACCAAGTCCTATACAGGCCAAAACCTCAATATATTTACCGTTAGTACTTGTTTTAACACTATTACCGACCCCGTTAGGAAAGAAGGAATAGAGGCGCTCGAAGCTGCTTACACCAAACACTAGAATTTTAGCCTTTGGGGGGAAGATATTAACGAAAACTTAATCGAAAAATACCTAGTTAACTTCGTTAGATACTTTATTTTTTTAAACACAACAATAATTACGACCCTAACCGTACCTTTCGCAAATATCGCGACTTTTTTAACGACTAAACCATTGATATATGAAAAGAAATTTAACAAAGGGTTAAGTCGAGGCTTAGGTTCGAATTAGAGGAACAAAGGATTTACGTTTAAGTATAGGGCGTTATAAGACTGACATAAGTTCTTTTCGACTTTGCCTAATTTGAAGAACATCTTCAAGACCTACAGACCAAAGGAAAAGGTGTTAAAAAAACTTAACGACCATACACGCGATTTAGGGAACCTCCCCTTTACCCTTAGAAAAGTTAAGCCTTTTTACGCGCCGACGATAAAGAACTTGTTAACCTGCTCGATAGCCCGGCGCACTTAAATAAAAGCGCGGAGTACTCCTTTAGCGGTGGAAAAACACGTAAATTAAAGGCCGCTAACGCGGCTAAAGGTATTGACATCAGTACTTTACACCAGTTAATTAAATAAAATCATTAAGTTTTCCAAAACCTTTAAGTACCCCCCCCCCCCCAGTAATTTAATCGATAATCCCTTTAAAAACCTTTCCCATTTGTGTTTATTTACATACGAAAGCCTATGATAGGTCCTATTATAGGACTTTATCCCTCGTACCAAGCGATTAGCATCTACCCTTAATATCGTGCCTCGGAAGCTTTAAGGCTTGAACTACCAGGAAATACTAATTAAAAATTGTATTACTATTATTACTCTTTCCTAAAACCTATCAAGATAATTAACATTAATTGAAAGTTGTTTACAAACTTCATTAAAATTGAAAACGATATAAAAAAGTATAACAGAAAACTTTATAACATTTTCGATACCAAAATAATACCTTTCTTAAACATTAGCAAATAGATGGAGGTTTTATTTTTAGGTTTTCACTTATTATTCCCCGTAATCTTTATAGGTTACGTTAGGAACTATTATCTAAATTTCCTTATTAGAGTTACCACGTTCCGCGAAATTTACGATAATATAAAGAGTTACTTCGAATACAATATCCAACTTACGTAATACCACACAGATTAGGCCATTACTAAGTGATAAACAATAATAGCCAAAAAGGAATAGGATTAAATATCGATGTAAATAATGAATTGGATAATTAATGAATTCATATTATGACAGAAAGTAATAGAGAAAGTGTAAGTTAGTGAAATTACATTTTCGAACAGGTACAGGAAACATTTATGGACTTTAACGAATTCAAATACGCTTTACAACACCTAAATACTACCTACGAAAGCTTCTTTAACCAGTTACGTTTTTCGTTCGCCACTATAATAACGCGAACACCAAACTCACTTAATATATACCCCTAAACCGGCAACTTTCCTAACGTAAATGATAAAAAAAACTTATGGTAGTTAATTACGTTGACTGCAGGTATAGCTATAGACTTCCATAACGCCTAAGATTTGACCTACCAGTTATAACCTGAAGGCAATAACAATAGCCATGTTGGCGTTAACAGGGCCAAAATTCAGGCGAACCTATTAACCGTAAGCACTATTGTCGTGATGATAGCAAAAGATGTTAAATTTATGACAAGTTTGGTTATTGGTTAACTCGATATCCCCCAGTTAAACGAAATAATAATAAAATAATGTATTATATCTAGTACCTTACAAATTTTAAGTAGGGCTATTTAAATGAAATTGAAAACTTTGAGAGCAACGAGATGATTAAAAGTAATAATACCCTTAAGAAGATGAAATAACATAAATATACTGTTTTTAACGCGGTTTAGTAACTAGTCAACTATATCTTTTTATACCATTAAGGTGGTGAAAACTCTTATCTTTATCTTAACTAAGCCTTTAACTCTTTATATACCTTTAACCTTCGAAATCGTTACGTAAACCACACGTTTTAAGGTATTATATCAGATATTGGGGTAATAAGGTACTTAATAAAAGGCTGTTCGAAATACGTAGTATTACGGAGGGAAAGTACTATAGTTTCTAAAATTAACCATTACGATACTAATAAGGCTAAAGTTGGTTTTAAATCAGGAGAATAACAATCGTTATTAAGGATAATGACAGTTTAAACCATTATAAAGCAATAACGTTTCATATCTTTAAGTCCCCTACTGTTGGAATAGTATTACATGTAGTGTAGTAGGTTAACTTTATTATAAGTAAAGTTAACCATACTACAAATGTATTACTTTGTGGAGACTTACCGCATTGGCTGTAAGTCGAGTGCAGTACGTTACATTTCACTCTAGGGCATGGTCCAAGCAATGAGTCATACAAATTACAGTGCAAACCGGCTAATAGTCTACCAAACCTAAAATAATACATCCACCACCTAACCAATGCAATACTACTGTTACTTCGACACCAATTCGAATCAACAATATTATAACGTCTAAAGCCCTACCAAAATTGATTAATGCTTATTGGATTAAGTACAGATTAGCTAAGTAAAATAAGAAGCTACTTTCTAGTTACGCTTTATGGTTATAACAACGGCTAGAATAAAGGAAATATTTTTGCAAAAGGCCTTTATGAGTATTACGTTAGTTTACAACGGTAGGAAAATAAAGAACACTTTGTGGGTTTCGTCAGTCTATTACGGAAATTTGGATGTAGGCAACGGTATTGTTATTAAAAAATACTAAGAAATCTTTATTAATTTTTTTTAAGAACGTTAAAATTGACTGTCAAAAGTTTTAAAGTTCAGCAAGCTGGTAAACGGCTCAGTTAATACTACTACAAGTGTTACTACTATAAGAAAGACGACCAAGTTCTACGGCCTATATTAATAAATAACCTTCGTTTTTTACTTATAACCTTTAATAATAAACGATCTTCGACTTTACCCTTTACATTAAACCTTTGCCCCTACTTTACTTTTATCACTCCCCTTACGCTACTTTTATCGTTAATTTCTCTGTTTTAAACGAAAACACAAAGTTACGCCAAGAAAGTTACTTTGCGCGACCTTATACTAAATAACCAAGTCGCCAAGTTTCTATGCGACTTCACACCATATCCCTACCCCTAAAGTTACTAAGTCACTTGTCTTACACGCCCAATAAGTCCTATACAAACTAAAATCTTAGGATATCTTTCGTTAGAATTTACTTTAAAGTATTTACCAACCCTATAAAAAAAATTAAAGCTTGAGAAACTACTTTTATTAAGTTTTACAACGAAGACATTTAAACGTTGAATATCGACGAAGACTTTACGGGAAAATAATTTATCGACTTCGTTAAATGATTCATCGTTAAATGTAATAATAACTAAAATCTTAACAGTGCTTTTTATGAAAACCGTAACTTTTTTAATGATTGAACTATTAATATATGGAAAACAATTTAAAAAGGGGTTAAATCAAGGTTTAAGTTTAAATTGGAGAAATCAGGGATTAAGGTTTAATTATAGGATATTACGATGTTAGTACAAGCTCTCTTCGACATAGCCCATCTTTAGAAACGCCTTTTAGACATATATTTAAAGAAAAATGATGTTAAGGAACCTCATCGACTCTATACACAATTCAGGGGACCTTTCCTTCACCTTATTTAATTAAGTTAAACCTTTTTAAGCGTTGGAAATGATGAACTTATTAAATTGTTTGATAGTTTAGTACCCCTACGTTATAATGTAGAGTATAATCTTAGCGGCAGTAGGACATATAAAGTAGCAGTCATCAATGTAGTTAAAGATATTGAAGTTGGTGCTTTATACCAGTTAATGAAAAAAAATCGGTAAACATTCCAAAACCTTGAAATACTCATTACCTTTAAGTAATTTAAACGATAAGCCTTTTTAAAAACTTTCCCCTTTAAATTTGCCTACGCGTAAAAGCTCACCACAGGTCCTATTATAGGACTTTCCCCTTCGAGTTAAAAGACTGGAAATTACCCCTAACACCGTGCTTCGGAAGCTTTAAAAATTTAACTGCCAGGAAATATTATTTAAAGTTAGGACGACTATCGCGACCTTTCTCCAAAGCCTATTAAGATAGTTAACATTAATTACAAGTTTTTTACGGATTCCTCCAATATTTAAAACGAGGTAGAAAAGTATAACGGAAAGTGATTACAGTAGAAGTGGGGTCTTTAATGGGGAGGTATTTAAGAGGTAGAGAGGTGGATTTGTATTGTTGATTCTAATCTAGCTAGCGTTATAGATACACCTTTATCCTCCATATATATCTCTCATGACAGCGGGTAGCCATTTCCCCAGTATAAGTCATACTTTACATTCACATCAATACTCCATGTTAATATTGATCCACTAATTAATATATGGCTAAGTCTCCGAAGCCATATAAAACAAAATAAAGTAGATAAAAGTTGACGTTTACATCAAATATAATGTTGGATGAAGTGGGATAATGAAATAATAGGAACAATAGAATAATAAAACAAAGAAGTAAAAGTTAAACTTTCCACTATATTTCACGATAATTTTCCAAAGTTTACTCCATCTTTAACTTCCTAACCTTCTTAACCTTTTAACTTTAATTTTCATCCTTTCAATTTTTTTAACTTCAACTTTGATAAAGGTCAACATCATCATTACATTACGGCGTATTCTAATCGTTAGCGTCGTCGCCGCCATCGTTATCATCACCTTTGCCGTCGTCGAAGTTACTGACGTAAGTTTCTCTTATTTCCTCTATATATTACTCGCTTTTTCCTTTTTAGCTCCTCTTCCCCTGAATATAGAGCTTTAACTAATTAACGTAAACTTTCCTTTTTTTTGCCTCATAATGGGGTTAACGATCTACAATAATATAAATAATGCGATCCTATTAACCTCCCATAGCCCCGTCTATCATGGCTTAAAGGTAGGTGCACGAATATTTTTTAGGTCTTTATTTCTATTTTTTCTTTAACTAAAACCTTTTCAACTTAATGTCGCGAGTCTTCGGCACAACTTTCTATACTGAGTTACCGACTTCAAATCTATCGCCATCATTTTGAAGGTTAGTTTGAAACTTATTTATCATTTGACGTAGCTATCGGCTACCTATTAGTAGAAATTATCACGTCGACCGATAAACTTATTATAAATTACCCCCTCGCTAGCCTGTAACTCGTTGAACATTGCCGCTAATTATTCTCGATTTAGGTTCAATACCGCTTTTATAACGGCGGCTCCCAAGGGATTTACTAGCTAACCTAACATAATTTGTAAAGGTGTGTATGGCGAGTTTTCTACCAGTCTAATATTGATGGTCCTTATATTATTGGCGAAAGTTTTAGGCTACTTTTCGAATTTCCTGTATCTATGTTCGTTAGCCTATTTCTTTAGCCTATTATTAACTAACTTTATTAATGCTATAATTTACATTATTAATATCGCTAAGTATGCAGACATATTTATTATTTTTGTCCCATCTTTAAAAAAGAAATTTATAACTGTCAGGCTTTTAAAGTACCTCGAGTTATCCGAATAGCATTCTTTACGGTAGCCTCAAATATTGATAATAGGTTTTAATATTCGATATATTTCCTCGCCTGTTAGTTTACCTATTGCTCGGCAAAACAAGAATCACAAGAAATAATCGATTATAAGGTAAAGATAAGTTTCGCCGTCAACGTCCTTTGAATTAATTTTATCCGTAAAATTCATATCTACAATGTTCTACTGTTTTAAAGCCACGTTAGGGACGAAGTTTACGTTGATGACTCTGGAGGTACTAGATGAAGCGTATAGATTATATTTTAACGTATTCTTTGGTATCAATATACGCGTCGGCTACTATAGTATTCTCTTTTACTTCTAAAGGGTTAAGACTACCGCAAAATGCCCGTAAAGGTTGTAAAAATATTTTAACGTTCGAGGTATTTCGCTTTTTCTCACGTAAGCTGCATATTCTTTACCAAGTTTTCACCTTAACAACACGTTGTCTTTAATGCAAAATTATAGTGAATTTCATTTTACTTTCCTTTTTACCTATATCGGTAAGTTTTTGATCATTTATTAGCTACCTATAAGGTATCTTATAATATCCCCGAACCAATTCGTTTCGTCAATTTATGCATTTACCATTATTTATTCTTTAAGTCGCAATATTCGTTTAGGACTTAACACTCCTATAGGTAAGAAAGTTCCCGTCCTTGGATCTTTTAATATCGTTAGTTTCGCGAGTAAGCATTATCCTACTGCTTAAGGTAATTTTCTCGTTTCTGATTTTGAAAGTTTCACAGTTATCTCCGACAGCCTCGAAGTTTCGTTTGAGATTTCAATTATTTTATTTAATTTAGGGCGATATACGATCCTTATGTCAAATATTCCGAGGACTTTTATTTATTACGCGATTTTCCCTATAGGTATTATCGGACTCGTTAATGATAAAATCAAGTTCGCATGTTTAGTATATACCATTATTGGAAAAGGCGACTTGATTACCTATAGCCATGCTTTTATTAGAAATTTCACCACTTCCAGTACTTTTTTCTCGCCAATGGTATACCTCGTTTCGATATGATTTAGTTTTAAGAAAAAAAAGGCTAGAATGTTTATATAAGATATTAACTTATTAACAACTTCGATATCCGTCGGTAATCTCTTTAGTTGAAAAGCAATACCACTAATCCCCTTATACGATGTATCCGTTACGAGGCAATATTAAAGTAAATTATCTGGGGTTATCTTAACGTTTTATTAGACAGCTGTATATATAGTAACGAAAGCCTTAATATATTCCCTTATACATTTAAAATCTTTAGTGACTCATTGTATTTGATCTGAGACTTTTCTCGTCGAGATTATTTTCGGTACTTTTTTTATGTAATATGTTTTCAGGGTTATCGTTTATAAAGCTTTTCCAGGTATATACATCGCAACGTATGGTGTAAGGTAAAGGAACTCGTTTAATATTTTTAATAAAGTATATTCATTTTTAGGTTTCAACTATATTTCGAATTTTTTCCGATGTTTTTCAGACGGCTGAACTTAACCCTATAATAATTCGAATCCTGACGAGTGAATATAGTTTCTAAATAAAACAGTTTTGTAAAGGATAAAACTAATCCTTTCGAATTCGAGATGAAGAAAATATTGGTAGTGAAGGCAATCAAATATTACGTTGAATCTATGTTATAAGGTGTTATAGTCGTTAATATATACGTCAAAAGACGTTTTCCAGGTATAGTTATATCCTATTAATAAAGGTAGTGCTAGTGTACTGATTTTCGTGTTCTTTTGGTTCCGCCTCATGGTATTCTTGTTAATTTTTATATTATTGACGCTATTCTCGTTATTTGGTAATAGACATTTATCAAAGGCAATATCTTTGAGCGCGTAGTAGGTGTATTTACTTCCTATTATTCCTTAATTTATTATAAACATTAAATATTATATATTGGGTGTAATCAATGCTGCTTTGTACTTATGACTTGGGGTAATAGGGATTTCCTAATATCCGTTCGCCGCGTTTTCTTGAAAAACAATATTAGGATTACCATAAAGAAAATTATTGAATATTTTTACTTATAAATGTGTCGACTATGGTAGTTTAATTGTATAACTATTAACTGGAATATATATGTAAACGAATCGGTATTTTCCGGTATTCTTTGATTTGTATCGTAAATATGTACCTTATTTGAACCAATTTGGTACAGGAAATCCTGTTACCTTTATGGCTGGATAAAACTTTTGTGCGAATGTAATCTTGTTTTGTAAGTATCTTGGTTTTTTTAGTCTAAACGATTTATTGTTTAGTTCTAATTCAATTAAATAAGTAACTAGATCAGTTACTCGTACGTCTTTTAAACTAAAAGAGAATACATCTTTCCAAGTGTATATCAATATTTTAGCCAATGCTAATCTTTTCCCTTTGGTTTCGTAAAGGTATGAGTATTTCTCGTTAGCGAATTCGTTTGCCTTGTTTATTTTACTTATATCTTTAATATCAATTTTGGAAATATCGAATGACCTCTTAATAATATCTTGGGGAGTATCTTCCAATTGCCTTTATTTAGGATGGCGTTGGATGTTTTTGTTCAATTTATTGCTTTACAATATTGGTATTTATTTCGTTTCGCCATATACTAGGTAAGCTTTTTTTCAATTGCCTTTTATTCTTTTTTTCTATTTATTTTCACTATCGTTGATATTCGTATACCGGAAAGTTTAAAAATACCTCCTTATCTTTTAACCACTTAACTCCCGTACCGCCAGAATATCGTTATTTTGTCCATCTAATCTTGAATTAGTTTTTCCGTTATAATTCAATATAAACAGTACATCAGGTAACAATAGTAGCGCAAGATAATTAAAAAGTATTATTTCTTTTTTCAAAAGTTTAATCTATATACGCGAGACAAGAAAAAGTAATAAATAGTTAACGGTATCGAGGTGTTTTTTAATAAGTAACCCCTTTACCTCATTAAACGCAATAATTTTTTTTTTCGATTTTCTCCTTATTCGTACATTCCGTTTCATAATTACCATTATCATTTTCGTTTCGTCCTTATGTATTTCTATATAGCCTTCGTTCTTTTTTTCTTACCTTCGTTTATATTTGGTATAATCAAAACATCTTTAAAACGTACTTGTTTATAAATGCTAGTATTTCCTCGGTTTTTCGGTTATCGAATAGCTTTTCCTAAGTGTAAGGCTCGCCTTAATTTGGGCGTTTCCCTTATTGTTATGAGTATTTTGTAAAATCAATAAGTGTATTTAATTTTCGTATGCATTTCATATCCTCCTTATTTAAAGTTTAGTTATAGTTCTCGTCGTTACTGTTCTTGTCCTCTAAGTCTGATTTCGATATTTCTCCCTCGTTTTTAGTGTTAGACTTATCCAAAGAGTATTGGATTTCGTTTAAAAGACGATTCATGTAAGCTAGCTAAATATTAAAAGGTAACGGTTTTACACGTCGTCTCATAGGTATAACGACTAAATATCCACCTTCTCTTATAAATACAAGGACATTTCCAGCATAAGTATTAATAGCTAAATAGTAAACGAGCCAGTTACAGCTTAATAACAAGTTATATAATAGATAGTTAGCCGTAATAAATACGTAAATTGAAGAAATCATACTATTAACAACGAGAGAAAATAATATACAAGTTGTTAGTATCGTTCAACTTTAGTTAGTTATCGTAAGTGTTATTAGTGGGTAGGATGTTTAAATGGTAATTCCTATACGAGCTACCGTATCTCGTGTGACGAGTTCAACGAGAGAGCCGTTATCTATTAGGCACCTATTAATATGGATATTGTAAATGTTACTTTAGATATATATGAGTTGGGTTTTGATAGTACATGGTTTTATACGGTCTTTTACAGCCGTTATTACCGCCGAATATATAAATGCTGTATGTTTTCATTTCTTTCCCGTAGTTTCTTTCCTTATTTTCGCGCGTCGCATAGTATCGAAACTATGCATTCTTACTATCTACTTATACAAGACAGAACTATGGGCTAACAGCTATTCGAAAGTAATTTTAGAATAAATCTTTAGTAAGTTATTTATCAAGTTAAATTGTTTTTAGGACGTCCTGGAAACACTCGGATAAGCACGGTATTTTCTATTTTTCCTATAGTATTCGTTTTACATTCTTTTTACATGGTAGTATGAAACTGAGAAAGGTTTTCAGAAAAACGTTTTCTGTCGGTCTAATTTATCGACGGAAGGGTTTTAAATTGTAATACTCGAAGATAGGTGGAGTTCGGTTTCGCATAAATTTTGTACAAACCTCTTTCCTTAGTTTTAGCTTGAATGTATAGATTTGCGCGTCTTATAATTCGAATTTTATGGCGTTTAACAGCTATAGATAACGTAATATCCTTGACTTTTTTTACCCTTTTATTTATCCTCGCGAATATGATGGCAATTTTTATTAATATGTCGATATCCCTTGTAATTATATTAACGATTTTCTGGCTTAGTTTCAGAATCCTATACGTCACCTCCCTTTACGTTTTAATCCGCCAGATATAAGAGATTAATGTCAAAAGCAAGGTAAAACTCTTAGTATTGGGACTAATTTTTCAATGCTATAAATAATAACTCGTACATCTTTATGTTAGCATTACCTCTTATTTTCAACTCCACGGAAATTATCCGTCTTGCTAGTACGAGATCTCGTATTTAATATATTTTTGTCCATAGCTATTTGGGGTAAGGATAGTCGTAAAATTCATTATTTAGTTTAGGCACGTTTTCCCAATTAAATCATATTTATACGTTGTTTTACGTTTGTTATTGTTATCCGTTACCTATTTTATTTCTCTGTTGGTATAGGCCTCGCGAGTCCGTAATCGTCGTTCAAAAAGCAAGTTAAAAACAAGTTTAATGCGGAATTTAATACCCGCGAGTATTTTACAAGTTATAAAGAGTGTTTTCCCCATTATCATTAGTCGTTAATCTACCTATTTATTCCTGTATCAATTTTATAATGGTTTCGGAAAGTAATTTTTTTCGTCGGATACTTTTAGATATCTTTTTGTTTTTCATCTTGCAAGATGAAAAGGTTGTCGTCGCGACTAGGAATCACGGTTGCCGCGATTAGCGTTTTTCGTACGACATTGTACGTAACTTCACCGTTATATATTCCATTTTAATTCATAAGGTCTTTCTAAACTAGGTGGTTGGTAACTTTCGTTAATAATATTATATAAGTATTTGAACCGTTATCTATAAGCTGGGACAGGAAACTATTTCTCAATTCTTTTTATAACGTATAAGGGCATTATACCGCGTGTTCATCCACCCTTTTTACGTATTCGACCAATGTCTCGTAGATACGCCTCTTAAACGTGTTTACCTTAGCTGTTATTTCATTATTAGTTATTATCCGTCGAGATTTAAAAAGGGTTCTAAAAAGTGCTTTAAGATCGTCCTATTATTGTTTTTTTCCCTTGGATATAATATGATACTATTTGGTTACGTCTTTTCTTAGCCCCGGTTTAAAAACTTTTACAGATATTTTTAACAAAGTTATTATTTTGCGATTGTGTTTCCGTTACAATTTCCATATCTTCGGTATATTCGTTCGCGTTCTCACCGGATCATCCGGCGAATGTTCGTATAAAACTCATCTAAAGAAATGTAGTATATGTAACGTAGCTAATTATATAGTGGTAGCTATTTATATGATAATTGTTGTATCTCATTAGTATTATATTATTTCTGAAATTATAACATATCTTTATGTAATATTGGCGTTCGGTGGTCTATATTATCAGATAGGTTTACGTATTGAGATGATTTATCCTTTACTTATCTTTCTGACTTTCCTCGTTCCAATTTTATGTAGTTATCCGGAGTTGACTATAAGGTTCGTGGGGTTTTTATTCTCGTTCGTTACTTTCTAGTTCTCGTTGGTCACTTTCTAGTTTTCATCCTGTTCTCGTTCGTTATTTTCTCGTTTTCATTGGTCACTTTTTCGTTCTCGTTTCGTTCCAATTCGTTAATTTCTCTTTCTTGTTGGTCACTTTTTCATTTTCGTTGTGTTTTTTTTTTTTGTGGTTTGTGTCTGACTACGAATTAAGATTTTTATAGAGTAAACGACTTCTTTACCAAGTCACCAGATGATTATAGTAGAAGTGGGGTCTTTGATGGGCAGGTATTTCAGGGGTAAAGAGGTAGATTTGTATTGTTGTTTCTAATCTGGCTAGCGCTACGGATACCCCTTTGTCCTTCATATATCCCTCCCATGATAGCGGGTAGCTATTTACCCAGTATAAGTTATTCCTGGCATGCACATTAATTCTTAAAGCTACCACAATCCTTATAACCTGTTCGATTTCAAGATAATGCCATTTTTAAACATTTGTAAATAAATGAAGGTTTCCACTTTCTGTTTTCACTAACTTTTTCCAGGGATCTTCATAAGGCACGCTAAGGACTATTACCTAACCTTTTTTTACTAAAGTTAATACTTTTTGCGAGATTTATAATGATATAAAAGAATATTTTGAATATAACGTCTAACTTGTATAATATTATATAAACTGGGTTACAATGTGGTAAATTTTAATAATAACGAAGAAAAAAGAGGAGGAACCGTTGATAGATTTCCTCAATCAGATGTTTAAGAAGTTGATATTGTGCCATAAAGTAATAAGGGAAGTATATATTATCAAATCCATACTTCGCGAATAGGTACAGGTAGCAGTCACAGGTGTTAACAAGTTCGAATACGTCTTAGAATGCCTAAATGCAACTTATAAAGGCTTTGTTAACCAGTTGAGTTCCTCGTTTACTACCGTAATGGCGCGTATACCAAATTCGTTTGGTATATACCCCTAAGCTAGCAACTTTTCTAACGTAAAAAAAAAAAAAACTTATGGTAATTAATTACTTTGATCTTAAATATGGGCGCTTATAACGCCTAAGGTTTGGCTTATCGATTTCGGTACTAAACTAAAGGTAATGACTACGTTATCGTTAATAAGGTAAAACTTTAGGCTGATTTGTTAAACACCAGCACCATCGTCGTAATAGTGGCAAAAAAATTAAATTTACAGCAAAACTAATTGTTAGTTAACTCGGCACCCCCCTGCAGAGCTGAATAATAAAAAGGAAATATATTACATTTAGTAACCTATTACTTTTAAATTGAACTACTTAAACTAAGTAACAAACTTCAAGGGCAATGAGATAATTAATGTTAATGCCCCTTAATATATTAAATAGTACGAAAATACTGTTTTCAACGAGATTTAATAACTAGAAAATTTTGCTTTCCTGTATAGACTAGGTGGTAAAGACCTTTACCTTTACTTTAACTAAGACTACAATTCCTTAAAAATCTTTAACATTCGTAATCGTTACGCGGACCACACGTTTTAAGTTATTATAACAGATATAGGGGTAATAAGATATTTAATAGGAGGTTATTCGAAGTATATGGCACTGTGAAGGGAAAATATTATAACAATTGAAATTAATTAATATGATATTGGCAAGGTGAAAGTTGATTTCAACCCAGGAAAACAATCATCGTTATTGGGAATAACGATACTTTGAATTATTATGAAATTAATTACGTTTTATGTTCCTAAGTCCCCTATCTATTTCCTAATTTACTTAAAGAATATGAAAACCCTCCACGTTAATGTCGACGTTAACGTAAACAAATTAATTAAAAACGGTTAAAGATTTTTACTAGCCTTTAAGTGGGGGTACTTATGGTTTTATTTTAAAAGTCCGGAAGTAATAGTATTAAACCGAACAGAGCCTTAAATAAGTTAATTACACCAACGTTTTAACCATTTACCGGTCAATAGATTATATAAAATTTCAAAGTCCGCAGAGCATAAAGATATAGAATATTTTACCTTAAAAGCTATTGAAAGACTTTGTTATTACTGTCAAATGTATACCTAAACCTTTTGGATATTGAGGTTTATATTAAAAGGCGATAATGACTTTAACTACGAAATCTTCATTAATGTATTTTACTTGGATTATAAGTTCATTTTGTCACATTATTAATTTCGCAACCTTTTATTACGGTGCTAAGTTTTTCAAGTACATTTTGGTAAATGATACGTGAGAAATGTTAAGGATACTGTGGATTTATGCGTAACTAAACTTACCTAACGTCTTTGTTTACGATATCGACATTAAATTTACGGCGGCGGAGTTTGAGAAAGACTTTAAAATGATAGATATCTAGTGTAAATAAGTGTCTATAAAAGCCTATCAAAGTATTAATAAGGTTAAAAGTATATACATTTTATTTCATCGAGCGTATAATATATTTACGTTGGATATTTGAAGTTTTACGTATTCAGAGATACGTTTACAAATAGTAGTAAAAAGCCTAAACGACATTGTAGGTCATAACGGCTTGGTATTAACATTACTGTTTTTTTGAAGCGTATTTACGACTAATAAGTAAATTTACGCCCTCAGTAACTATTTAAAAACGTATTAAATATTATACCAAAGCTTTAAGAAAGCAAAAAAGAAAATCGGTTCGTCGTTAGATTAATAAGGCAGTTAATAACAAGAATGACCTTATAATAATCAATATATTTACTCTATAGTTATAAAGTAAAGTTTTAGTATAGCGAAATCCGGGTAAATAAAAGGGCACTTATACGATGTTAAGTATCGAGAATTCCGAAATAATTGTTGAAATTATGAACGGTTTTATATCCTTTCAAATCATCTAGGTTAAGCCTTATATTAAGGTTACTAACGATAAAAATAATTAAATTAAACTACTGGGATAATACGAATTTCCTTTACCCATCATCAATAAATCAATAAGACGTTATCAGTGCGGAAAACGTTCGAAAAAAAAACCTTAAAGAAAAAAATATACCAGGCCATATTAAGAATATTACTTAGGTAAGTAGAAAAGAAAAAGATAATGAAAATTTAATATTAAAGCTTTCAATGTAAGGAATTAATAAAATTCTCGGTAAATATTTTGAAAAAAGCGATAAAGTCGAGATTAACGGTTAATCAATTCGAAAAGTTATATAATTCGTGTCAAAAACCGATTTTAACCTTTAAAATCTAAACTTTACAATTTTTAAATCGAAAATTATTTACAAGGTTAAAGGTAAGACTACGGGACAACCGTACAAAATATCGCGTTTAATCGTTAAAGGATACCATAATAAAGGTAAAAACGAGATATTTACGTAGTTCTTAACGATTAAAAAATAATTAACGCTTAGAAGTCGTTTGAATAATAAGTTTATTAGTTGAAACTAAAGGTGAATTTACGTTTAACAGCCGTAATATAACGTAAGCCTATACGCAAATATTAATGGATTTATAACGGATCGTATTACTATAATTGTTATAGGAACTCCGTATCATTTACCTTTTAGGTACGGTAATACGTTATATTAAGTTATTATTCATATTTGTTGGTAGGCCTTAGATGTTGTAACGTTGTCGATTCCATTGGTTGAAGTAACAATAGTATTACAGTAGTCAGATGATGGATGTATTGTTCTAGGTTGGCAGACAGCTAGCCTGTTTGCACTGTAATTTGTATGGCCAATTGCTTAGCCCGTGCCTTAGAGTGAAGTGTAACGTACTGCACTCAACTTATACCTAATTTGGTAAGTTCGCACAAAGAAATACACATGTAGTACAGTTAATTTGACTATAAGTAAAGTTAACCTACTACATTGCATGTAAAACTATTTTAATACTGGCAGCTTTTTAGTTTTTACGCGTACGCCAGTATGGCTAACCAATCTTTTCCGGTTACCATTGAATTACCTCCTCGTTAACTGGCTAGACCCCTTTAAATTCCAGTTAACTTTTATATTGGGTTACATACAATTACATGCACATTGACCCCTATTTGGCCTCCATTGCTCTTTTGCTCTGTGGTCCGAATTTATCAACTCCTACAATAAGTTCTTTCGCCATAGCCTTTCGTAAACCTTCACTTTAACTGTGATTCTTAAACAGATTACCATACTCAATCCCCTGGCAGTCTTTTAATCTGCCATTGCATCCCTATCTTTCATTAATTGGTTTTCCGGTCGGCTTATCTACGTAGCCCTCGATACGTATAATTAGCCTATTGCTGTCTACAAACCTTTCTAAGGCTTCATTTGGCGATGCCTCCGTCATAGCGTTAGTAGGGTTATATTTGCCATCGATATATCGAAACTCCTCGATTTCCCTCCCTTCGTAGGCTTTAAAGAGTACTATCACGTCGATTATTAGGCGATTTTCACTAGTAGTTCCGAGTTTTAAAAGGCATTTGAAGAGGCTTCTTAAGTCTATACAAATTACTACCAGGATAAGAGGAATTCGTAGCTATCTGATAATAAGGTTAAAGATTTTCCACAGTATTATATCTACGTTAAAGCCCGTTATTATTCAATAAACCTCCGATGTTAACATGCTTCGTGTAATCATTTTACATCTAACGGAAAACTAGTAAATTAGATTACCGATAATGTTAAATGAATCTTCCAGCCTATCTTCATTAACGAGAGTTACTAAAACACCGATTTATTAAGATAAGTAAGTGTTGTTTTCAAAAGACCTCTCCGTAAAAATCATTTACTTGGCTTTTAAAAGGTTAATTAGCACTATATTAATCCCGTGGTCTAGGTTCCGCATCTTCCACTTCAACCT
This sequence comes from Anisogramma anomala, assembly GCA_038502455.1. NCBI lineage: Eukaryota > Fungi > Ascomycota > Sordariomycetes > Diaporthales > Gnomoniaceae > Anisogramma > Anisogramma anomala. The sequence continues at coordinate 35,804,225 of JASMMZ010000002.1, read as the reverse complement.
TCCATTTAGTATGTCAAAGTCTTTATCCGTCAGTATTTATGCTTGTGCCGTAATAGATAAATTTTAAAAGGCTTTTGGTTAGTATAAAGTAGTAATATAACTACACCGTATACATTATTTTTGGTATCGTTAAGCCCTGGCTTTATCATTTTTATCGATTACGGCAAAAGCAACGCTCTAACCTATTTAACGAAAGTTTAAGCCGGTATTAACACAAAATATACGGATTAACAATTTATTAAAGTTAAGTAAGTTGTTTTCCATTAATATTGTTACTGACTTATAATTTTAAAAGTTAAAGTTTTCGATCGTTTGTTATTTTAGTATTATAAAGCTAGTAGTTTCGACGAAAAAGGTATCGTTGATTTACATGACCATTATACCGAAGTCTTTCTTTTACGTTACTATTAAAAACGAATTTCATTTTAAAAACTTTATCTCTAATCGGGATTTAAAGTACGACTTATAGGTTAGGGACTAATAAATATATATTTTAACCAATTTATACAGTTGTTTAATACACCGTATTACCGTTTCCTAAGGGTAAATGGCACTTAATTTTTACGACAGTTCAAATAATATCATCTTTTACAGATCGGTTATTAATTATATATAGGTTTATGTAATATTACGATTATGAAATGTATACTTACCTTTTGTTTTAGTTAACAAACTTATTGTTAGGGTAACCATTAAACGTTAACTAATATTTTCAATCGTTAACGACTATATAAGGATGTAGTCTTTACCTTTATCTTCGTATATTTAAGCGATTAGTCGCGATTTTTCGTACGGCCGCCTTATAGTTTTGCCTTTAACCTCGTGGATAATTTTCGACTTGAAGATCATAACGTTCGGGTTTTAAAGGTTAAAGTCGGTTTTCGATACAAATTATACAACTCCTCGAATTAATAAGCTGTTGATTATGACTTTATTGCTTTCCTTCAAAGGTTTGTCGGAGGTTTTGATAATCCCTTATACCTTAAGTTTTACTGTCAATTCTTCGTTATCCTTTTCGTTTTTTCTTACTTAATAGTATTATAAATACGGCCCGGTGTTCATTTCTTCTTTTTAACGTTTTCCTTTTTCTTTGGAGGTCGCCCGCACCGGTGGCGTTTTATCAGATTTTTAATAACGGGTAAAAAAAGTTCGTATTAGCTCGGTCGTTTTGCTTAAAAGGATTAAGAGTTTTTATCTTTAATATCCTTAATTTAGGGCTTAACGTAGGTGGTTTGAAAGGATATAAAACTGTTAGCAATTTTAACAATTACTTTAGAGTTTATGATACTGAATATCTTATATAGCCCTTTCCATTTGCCTGGCTCCCAACACGCGAGGATTTCACTTTAAAACGGTAAAGCAAATACGTCGGTCGTTAAAAGGCCGTTCCTAGTGTTAAGGGTATTGTTAATTTGACGGCGTGCGGATTCTCTTTGTATTCCCTTCAATCTTTGTTATAAGCTGTAGCACGTTTTTAAATACTTACCGAAGACGGAGATTTACTTATTAGAGGTGGGTACACTTTAAAAATTGGGGGCGTTGATACTAAGCCGTTAGGGTCTACGGTATCATTAAAGCCTTTTACTACTATTTGTAAGTGTGCCTTCGGATCCGTAAAGCTTTTAATCTTTAATATAAAGATATTATACGTTTGGCGAAGGAGGGTGTGTGCCGTTTCAACCTTTCCAATACTTTAGTAGGCTTTTACATGTACCTATTTATACTAAACGCCCATTATCTTAACATTTTCCTAAAACTCCGCCGCCGTAAAGTTGGTACCAGTATTATAGACGACGATGTTAGGTAAACTTGGGTGTGTGTTAATCCATAATATCTTTAACGTATTTCACGTATCCTTTACCGAAAGGGACTTCAGGAAATTAGCTCCATAAAAAAGGATACAGAGGCAACAAAATAAAAAATCGGCTTATGACTTAAATAAAATATATTAATAAAGATCTTGTACTTAAAGTTCTTGTCGTTTTTCAATATAAACTTAAATTTCCGGAGGGTTTTGGTATACGTTTGGTAGTGGTGGAATAGCCTTTTAATTGATTTTGAGGAAAGATATTTCACATCATTATACTTTACAGAGTTCAGATCTTTATAGAACCTATTAATAATTAGGTAATTAATACTTCGGTATAGTTAACGTATCTCCGGCTTTGTTAGATTTAATATCACTTCTTCCAAACCTTAAAGATAAAACCATAAATGCCCTTATTTAAGGGCGAATAAAAACCTTGAGCCGTTTTTAACTAACTAGTCTACGTTAACGTTAACGTTAACGCCAAGAGTTTTTATATTCTTTGAATAAAGTAAAAAGGGTGTAAAGAACTTATATATATAAATATAATCGTTTTTATAACAGTTTTAATTACCGTTGTCCCCAATAATGACAATCATTCGCTAAGTTAAAACTAATTTTAGCTTTACTTGTATCGTAACGTTTAATCTCAGTAGCTATAGTGCTTTTCCTTCGTAGTACCATATACTGCGAATAGCTCTTCATTAAGTACCTTGTTGTCACTATATTTCACATAACATCTTAAAACGTGTGATTTTCGTAATGATCGAAAAGGTTAAAAATATATACGGGGTTAAAAGCTTAGTTAAGGCAAAGATAAAGGTTTTTACCACCTAAATGGTATAAAAAGGCGTGGTCGGCTAATTAATAGGCCGCCGTATTAGGAGTAGTATCTTCGTGTTATTTTATTTGCTTTGGAGTGTTGGCGACGTCAATTAGCTTATCGCATTTAACGTTTGTGATTTGATCCAGGTAGTTTTATTTAGAAGTAATAAATTATTAGGCGTAGTATATTGCTTTCTTGTTATTACGCTCGATTGGGGGGTATCGAGTTAACCAACAAATAAACTTACTATAAATATAACATCTATTATTATTATTACGACGGTAATTCTTACGGTTAATAGGTCCATTTAAATTTTGTTAACGCCGATGTAGTTATTACTTCTAGTTTAAAATTAAGGTTATTATAGTAGACTTTGGGCGTTGTAGGCGCCTGTACTTACGGTCGACGTAATTAAGTACCATAAGGATTTTTTCATTTACATTAATGAAGTTTTTAGTCTAAAGGTATATAACAAACGAGTTCGGTATACTTGTTGTTACAGTGGTAAGCGAAGAGAGTAACTGGTTAAAGAAGCCTTCTAAAGTGGTATCTGATTGTTATAAGGCGTATTTAAACTTATTAACGCCCGTAACCGTTGCCCGTACCTATTTTCGAAGAGTGACTTCGCCAATATAAGCCTTCCCCATCACCTTTTAACATATTATCAACTTATCAAACATTTAATTAAGGATATTTTTTAGTAATTCTTTTTCTCTTTTCTTTACCATTATTATAGTTTACCTCGTGGTAGCCTAATTTGTATAGTATTAAGTAAGGTAGACGTTGTATTCGAAGTAACCCTTTATACTATCGTACATTTTGCGAAACGTGGTAGCGTTCGTTAGGAAATTTAAGTAATAGTTTTTGGCGTAACCTGTAGGGATTTCGGGAAATAGTAAGTGAAAATTAAAAGGTGGAACGTTTATCCACTTATAAATATTTAGGAAGGGTATTATCTTAGTTTCAAAAAGGTTATAAGTCTTTCCTTTATACTTCTTTATATTATCTTGGATTTTAACAAAGTTCTTTATAAGTTTGTAGCTAATATTAACTATTTTAACAGATTTGTAAGAAAGGTCGCGATAGTTATCACAGCCCTAAATGGTACTTCTTTATAATTTAAAATTTAGTGTTTTTAAGGTACCATATTCGGGGTAATTTACAGTCGCCTGGCTCGAAAGGTAAAGCTTTATGGTAAAACCTGTGATAAGCTCGCGCATGTAATCGAATTTAAAGGGGGAAGGTTTTCAAGGGATTTAGAGGACTTAACAACCGAATTACTAATAGGCGATAGGTATTTGTGGGTTTTAGGAGGATTAACGATTTTGTTTAATTAACTGGCGGAAAGTGCTAACGTTAATACCCCCAACCATATTAGTGGCCATTACTTTACATACCCTACTGCCGCTAAGGGAGTTCTTTATGTTATCACGTAAAAGTACTAAACTTCTAAGCAGGTTAATAGGTTTCTTATCGCTAACATGTTAAAAAACTTAATTTAGGCAGGGGTAAGTTAACGGTCTCTTAAAGCGTATGTATAGGAGTTAAAACCCCTTAACGCCTTTTCTTTTTCCTTTAGTATTTTAAGGTTTAAGGGTTCAAGGACGTTTTTCTAGTTAAGCCAATTTAAAAAAGGTTTTTACCAATTGAATGAAGCTTCCTTTCTAATACGTAGATATAATTATGCTTAAGTTAGGTCTTTAGTTTAAATTTAACTGACTTTCAAATTGCTCTCGATATATTAATAGTATATTTATTAAAAAATTCGCGATATTTGTGGAAAACGTAGTAAGAATATTTACCGCCATTATATTTTGAGATAAAGTAGCCGACGAAGTTGGTTAGGTATTTTTAAATCGAATCCTTATTGATGTCGTGTTTTTAAAGGTCGTAATTATAATGTTTAGCGAATAGATGACTGAGGGCATTAATCACTTCTTTCCTAGCAGGGTCAGTGATAGCTTAAAAGTAAGGACTTGCGATATCTATCTTGACGTTTTGACCTATGTAAAGGGTATAAGTCGAGAATCTTGGTCATTTTAGGTGTTGAGGCTTAGTGTTTTTGGCGTAAAGTTATGTGGGAACTTAGTGACTCGGCGTAAGGTCGCGCGACGTGGCTTTTTCGGTATGACTTAGTGTTTTCGCTTAAAGCAGCGAACTTGATGATTGAAGTGACATGGGGAGTGAAAAGAGTAAAATATAGGTAAAAGTTTGGTGTAGAGGGTAAGGTTGAAGGTCGTTATTGGTAGTAGAGGCCTTTCATAAGAATCTTTCCTTTACGCTAGCCGCCATTGTTTAACGTAGAGCGTAACCAGAAAGTAGTTTCTTCTTTTACTTAGCTTATCTGTACTTAACCTAATAAGCAGGCAAGCAATGATCAGTGTTGGTAGGTCTTGGACGTTGCAATGTTGTCGATTCGATTGGTCGAATTAACAGTAGTATTACAGTAGTTAGATAATGGATGTATTGTTCTAGGTTTGGCAGACCGCTAGCCGGTCTGTACTGTAATTTGTATAGCCAATTGCTTAGCCCTTACCTTCGAGTAAAGTGCAGCGTACTGCACTCGACTTATACCTAAAGCAGTAAGTCTGCACAAAGCAATATACTTGTAGTACGGTCAACTTTACTATAAGTAAAGTTGACCTACTGTATTGCATGTAATACTATTCCAACAATATTAGTTAAAATAGGCGTTGATTAGTTTTAAACTTATTAGTCACACTTTAAATTTAGGTTAACGATAAAGTTTTTAACGTACGATTCATATTTATTATTAACGTAAGAAAGTGACTTCGGTATGGTAAGCATGTAAATTATGGATACTATTTTTATTTCCGGAACGATTGGCTTTACAATATTAGAATAACAAACCATTAAGGACTTCAAATTCTGAAATTATAAGCCGGTAACAACGTTAACAAAAAGCAGTTAACTTAACTTTGATAAATCGTTCATCTGTATATTTAATATTAATATCGATTTTAACTTTTGTTAAAAGGGTTAGAGCGTTATTTTGGCTATAATTAATAAGATTAACGTAGCAAGAGTCTCACAGTACTTGGAATAACGTGCCCGAGGTAGTTATATTGTTATTTTATACTAACCGGAAGCTTTTTACAACCTATCTATCGCGGTGTAAGTATAAAAGCCAACGGATGAGGATTTTTATCGGTTAAATAAGAAGCTCGAGTAGCAAATGAAAAATATAGACCGCGAAATGAATATACTTTTATTCTATTTGTTCAAGGTTAAGTTCATAATCTTTACAAACGGGTCTTTTATAAATAATTTCGATTCATTTTTTTAGATCGGCTTTTTCAATAACTTCTGTTAATAAATATAGGTTGAAAGATCAATTTGGTATTATTGGTATATTAATTTACTTAACCTTCATCAAATATAAAAAGGTTATACGAAACCTGTTAGCCCCGGAGGTTTATGGTATAATAGCGGGTTTTAAAGCGAGTATAATACTATAGAAAACCCGTAATATTATTACTAAGTAGTTAAAAATTCCTTTGATTTCAGTAGTAATTTGTACCGATTCTAAAAGCCTTTTCGAATATCTTTTAAAATTCGGAATCACTAGCGAATAACGCCTGATAATCAACGTAATAGCACTTTATAAAGCTTATAAAGGAAGTAAGATTAAAGAGTTTCGATAAATCGATAACAATGACAATCCCGCAGATACTATAATAAAAGAAGTACCAAATTAGGCTTTGAAAAGGTTTGTAAATAGCAATAGACTGATTATACGTATCGAGGGCTACGTTAATTTGCCGTCCGGAAAGCCCAAATCACGTGATGGCGGATAGGGATGTTCTAGTAAATGGGAAGATTGCTAGGGGATTGATAATCGTGATGTTTTTTAGTGCCACGGTTAAAGTAAAGGCTCGTAAAGCCTGTGGCGAAAGAACTTTTTGTAGGAGTTAATCAATTCGGACGTTGGAGCACCAAAACAATTAAGGTAAAATGGGGTTAATTCGTATATAATTGAGTGAAGTTTAATATAACAGTTAATTAGGATTAATAAAGATTTGAAAAGTTAACGAGAAGATAATTTAGTGGTAACCAGAAAAGATTAGTTAGTTACATCAGCGTATAAATATAAACTAAAAAGCTGTCCGTATTAGAATAATATTATATATAGTGTAGTAGGTCAACTTTACTGTAAGTAAAGTTAACCGTATTGCAAATGTATTGCCTTTTGATGACTTACCGTATTAGATGTAGGTCTAGTGCAGTATATTACACTTTACTCCAGGGCATGGACCAAGCAATTGATAATATAAATTACAGTGCAGCCGGCTATCGGTCTGCCAAACGTAGAGTAATATATCCATTACTTGACTAATATAATACTACTGTTATTTCGACTACTATTCGATTCGACAACGTTGCAACGTCTAAAGCCTTACTAACAACTACCTTTGTTTTATATAATTTGAAGTATATAAAGACCTTGGGCGTTACCGTCGACTTTAACGTCGACGAACTGGTTAAAAACGGCTAAAGGTTTCCCCTTGCCTTTAAGTGGGAGTATTTATAGTTTTATTTTTTAGGATTGGAAGTAGTAGTGTTAAACCTAACGAAATCGGAAATACGTTAATTATACTGACACTCTAACCACCTAACCGTGAATAAAATATCCAAAGTTCTGAAGTCCGCAAGGTATAAAGATATCAAATATTTTACCTTAAAAGCTATAAAAAACTTTATTATTATTGTCAAACTAACACCTAAGTTTTTTTTTCTTTTGGAAATTTGAATTAACATTAAAAACAATAAAAAAATTAATTGAAACATGGTTTATTAACGTATTTCATTCGCATAATAAACCTATATTTTACGTTGTTTACTTTGGAAACTTCTTTATAAAGTTAAATTTTTAAAATCCTTTTCAGTAAAGGATAAGTAGGAAACGTTAAGGATGTTGTAAATTAATACTTATTGAAGATTACTTAACATCGTCATTTAAGATACCAGTATTTAATTTACGACGGCAAAGTTTTGGAAAAATGTTGAGATAATGTGTTTTTAGTGTAAATATGTATTTGTAAACGCCTATTAAAGTATTAAAAAGATTAAAAGGGAATATGCCTTACTTCACCAAACGTATAATATCCTTATGTTGGAAAATGAAAGTTTTGTGGATTTGGAGGTAGGTTTATAAATAGAGGTAAAAGGCCTTCACTATACTATAGTACTTGACGTTTTGGTGTTAACGCTATTGGTTTTTGGAGCGTACCCTCATCTAATAAGTCAATTTAAACATTTGAAAAGTATTAAGAAATTTATTACGGCTTACGGAAAAGCTTTAAAGGAATTGCGAAGAAAATCGGTACGCCGCCAAGTTAATAATACATTAAATATAAGGAACGGCCCCTTAATAATCTACGTAATCGTTTTGCTGTTGCAATGTAAAGTCTTTGTATGGTGGAAGTTAGGTAAAAAAAAGGGCCCATATTATATTATTGAGTATCACGAATCCAAAAGTAATTGTTAAAATTGTTAAAGTTCTATATTAGGGTTATTAAAGATAAATATCTTTTAGTTAAACGACCAAGTTAATATAACTCCTTTACCCTTATCAATAAGCCGATAAATCGTCGCCGGCGCGAATGACTTTGAAAGAAGAGAAACGTTAACAAGGATAAATATATACTAGGTTGTTTTTACAATATTATTTGGGGAAGTACAAAAAACAAGTAATAACCAAAACCTATTATTCAAACTTCGAACGTAAAAAATCATTATGATTTACGGCAAACCTTTCGAAAACAAGTAATAAGGTTGAGATTAACGGCCTATTAACTCGAAGAGTTATACAATTTATATTAAAGACCAATTTTGACTTATAAAACATAAACGTTACGATTTTTTAGTCGAAGAATATTTACGAAATTAGAGGTAAGATTACGGGGCAGTTATATGAAAAGTTACGTTGAATCGTTAAATCATATAATTATGAAAATGAAAATGGGATCTTTATGTAATCGTTAATAATTTAAGGTATTAATTTGCCTTTAATAGTCGTTTAGTAATAAGTTTATCAGGTAAAGATGAAAATAAATTTACGTTTCATGATCGAAATGTAACGTAAGTTTACACGTAATTAACAACGGATTTATCGCGGTGTTATAGGCTAGTGCCTAGCTAGTATTTATAGGGATCCAAGTCTGATAGTACTATACGCTCCTGCGATGCTTTAGAGCAGGGAGAAAGCCGCTTGGGGACACGCTTCTATACGTCACATAATTAGGGAGGGGGTTGCACCATTTTAGCTTTATAGCTGCTCCCTAACAGGGACTTTTTTTCCCTTTTTCTTTATCAAGGTTTATAAACATAATCCGACTACCTTAAACGATAACTTCAGCCTTAATCCCTTTACATATAAATTTCGATTTTTTTCTGGAGGTGTTTTAATTGCTTTTTACCAGTTATAGCTTAAGGTTATGTTTTTATCCTTTAACCTACCGAAATTGAACGCTTAAGACCTAAAGAAATTCCTTAACGCGCGTGTTAAGAATTAGCTTGAAAACGATTTAGCGGTTAAACACGATTACCTTACGGTTTAATACAAACGATTTACCGACACCTTACATAGAAAACTTTTTAAACGAGAATAAGCCGTTCAGAAGTACGTTTTATATTTGAAATAACGAAATATCGGAGCGTTAAACGCTTTAACAAATATAATCCGACAACTTAAAGTTACCGGTACGTTTACGTTTTCGGGTTTTCTCTCCTAAAAGGTTTTTTTTACGTATGTTAAAACGACGTTAACATTATACCGCTTCTTATCGGGGACCGCTCTAACTCCTTAAATAACGATAACTTAAACTCCTTTAACTTTGATTACGTTGTAAACTCCCCTTTCGACGGGCGTTAACGACTTCAACGTAAACGTTTTAATTAGCTAGTTAAGTTTTCCAATAGTAAGTTTCGATTTTCGATATGAAAAGTTACGATAATACGTAAATTATGACGGGACTGGAAATTTATTGGTATAAAAATTTACTTTTACGTTATTTTTTAATAATGAAAGGGTTTCGCAAAATTTCCCATGGAAATTTATTATGCCCGCAAAAGTGACGGCGATATTAACTTTCCTAACACCTTTATAATTATATTTAGCATCTATTACTACAACCTTATCTCGGTTAAATTAGTTATTATTTCATTTATAAATTTGGAGCTGGGAGTTTATAAACGATTTTACGTCTTTTTCAATATTTATAAAGCCTTATTTGTAAAATTTAAAAGTATAATTTGGAAATTCGCCGCTGAATTCGTTATTTCAAAATAAGCTATTAACAATATACCTACTAATACGTTACTCCCCCTCGATATACCGGCGTATTATATCAAATAGGTCTCCCTCGTTTCACTTATCGACGAACGCTTTTATAATCTTCGTACTTATTACGGCGGTATTGGTACTATTATTATCGAGAGCATTTTTTGTAGTGGAAATAACGGTAACGACGCGCCCGTTCAGGATGGTTAAGGTGATATTATTAGAATTGGCGTAAACGTTTTTCGAGCCGCTTTTAAGCGACGCGTCGCTTAGTTTAATAGCTTGGAACTTTTCCTCCGTAAAAATTTCGGGTTATACTTACTTTACGGCGCGAATAGCTATCGTATTTGAACTTACCTATAGGACCCGACGTAACGCTCAAACGGCTTTAACGTTAAAGCCGTTATAGAAATTTATTTTACTTTAGCAAAAGATTTTATCGACTTTAAAGAGGAAAAAGCGTAACTTTTCTATATAATTACGTATAGAAATTAATAATATTTCAATTCGACCAGATAAATTCGTCATAACTTTTAAATAGCTTTATGTTTATAATAAATTTACTTTATATGCTTTTTTGTTTCATTCCCGCTTTACTCAATATACATTATATATATTATAATGTTACCAATAAATAACTTATTAACCGTTCAAAATTACCATGCTTTTTTATTTTCCTATGATAAGTCAGTGAAGTTATGTATTACGCCCCTGGTTTTAGTTTACGACTTATTTCCTTTATAATTTTTTTCAATATCGACTTCGATCAATACTGCCACTAAATATAAACCTATATAGTCCCATCTTTAGAATACAACGTTATTTTAAGGAAACATAAAATAAAATACCAGTAAGTTACCTTCGATGTTATAAAGTAAATGTTACTTTTAAAATGAGCCAGTAACTATCGCGTTTGAAAACGGGGGTTCGCGCCCATTGAGAAAACGCCGAAAGGGGTCGGCGTCGCTATATTTTACGTTATCTTACGACAAGCCCGTAAAAACCGAGCCGTTACCACGTAACTCGTCGCTGTTTTCCTCGAAGATAATAATAAAGTACTCGCTCCGAAATTACTCGTTTTCGTTTACGATAAACTTCCCGTTAACCTTAAGGAATTCGCCTTCTTATTCGATATATCCCTTAGCTATAAGTTGGTCCTTGATTTATTGAAAGCGGATTACGAAATCGTCCTTCGTATCAATTATTAGGGTTAACCTTTAAAAGTACTGTAGGGTCCTTTATACGGTGTATCGCGTAAAAAGATCCTTATATTACATAATAAGTTAATTGATTTATTTAATTAAGACTTTATTCAAGTAAGTAGTTTTTCGGCGGACGCCCTCATACTTTTCGCTAAAAAATCTAAAGGAGGGTTACAATTTTATATTAATTATCGCCGGCTTCATATTATTATAAAAGCAAATAGTTACTAGTTGTCTCTTATAAAAAAGACGTTTATAAACATTTCATAAATTAAGTGGTTTACTAAATTTAATATTAAACCCATTTTTTTACCGATTCTGTATTAAAGAGAAAAACGAATAAAAAACTATATTTCGTATATATTTCGGACTTTTTCAATAGTTTATTACCCCTTTTACCTTTTAACGCCTTCATTACCTTTTAACGGTATATTAATAATTCGTTATGTCCTTCTTAATTTTTTTTTCGTTTACCTTAACGGTATCTTGTTTACCTTCATGGTATTTTCGACGATTTTACAACGAGGGTTAAGTAATTCCTCAATGATTTAAACGTCACGGAACTTAATTTAAATATTTGAAAATGTGAATTCGGTAATTAAAAAACCAAATAATTGGGATTTATTATCAAAATTGGTGTTTATGTACGTATAAATTTAAAGAAGTTACGTGTTATCCAGGAATAGGCGGTTTTTACAACGGTTTTAAGAATAAGAACCTTCTTCAATTTTACAAATTTTTACCGTTATTTTATTCAAGATTACTCAACTATTATCGAACTACTGTTTCGGATAACCCGTAAGGGTACCCTATTTGATTAGCGGCCTAAAAAGTTATTTTCGAACGGCTTAAGCTTAATTTTTTTTCTGAATCCGTACTCGGTGAATAGGATTCTAACCGCGTTCCCTTTTTAAATTAAACTATTTTAATCATTCCTTTAAAAGCTATATTTTCTAACGCGACAACTACGGTAACCTACGCCTAATAACGTATTACTCCCGTTGTCTGTCTCCCATTAAATATAACTACGAAATCCACAATAAGGAGCTATTCAGAATTAGGGATTATTTAAAAGTATGAAACGCGAAGCTTCGGAGTACAACGCGTTTATTTACAACCCTAACGGATTATAAAAACTTGAAATAATTTATAATTATACGGCGGCTTTTCGAACGATAAATCTGCTGGTTTAAACGCTTTTCGAAATTCTGTTTTTGGTTAATATAGAATAAAGTAATATATTATACGCGACTCAATTCGTTATTACGACGAAACTAAAATATTTTAAGGGACTTTCGAATTTACGTTACTTTAGCCGAGAGTTTGGATTATTACGTCCCAAATAGTCCGTTTCCAAACCGCTTTTACGTACGTACGTCTTCCGATTAATCATCGCCGGCGAATTAATTTCGAAAAGCCGTAAATGTTTTACCAACGTCGACTTTTAAAGTTAATAGGATACATTATTACACGCCATATTACTTATCTACAACTGGTAGATACGATACGTATAAATAACTAATATTTTTAACAAATATCTTTACTGACGATAACTGCATATTAAAGGTTTTAGTTCCGAAATATTTGGTGAACGATAATGAAGTTTTGCGATTCCGCGATCTTATTTAAATAACTATTTACGAATCGCTTACTGTTATGTTAATTTAAGTTATATACGATTTACAGTTGAACGGCTACCTGAGCCGCGATGATATTATCGTTATTCTTTCCAAAACGTACTTTTAACTAGGGTTACGTCGTACTATCCGTAGTTTTTATTGTAATTACGATGCTTATTACCGTATAAACTATTAAATATACCGTTGAAAAAGTCTTTTTAAATCTTTTCCAATTCACGAACGACTTTAAAACAATTTTTTTATTGACTTAATAATTAACTTACTTTAAAAATACGTTAATGACCTATATTACCTCATAATCATTACGAAAAGTTTAAGTAAAGCCATTACCTTCAAGGTTATAACTATTATAAACGCCGAAACTTATACAAAACGATTTTAAAGTTATTATTAGCGATTTTATGATTTTTCCTATACGTTTATTAGCGACCGTAGTCCAAATTGAATTATTAGGTTTTGAAAACAACTTTACGACCTAACCGGGGTAAAGTAATGCTTAAGTATTACCTTTTACCCCGAGACCGACAAGGTGACCGAACGCATGAATTAAAAAGTCTTTATATATTTATATTTATTCGTCATTTATACGTAATTTGACCAAAGCCGTTTATTACCCGATTATTAACTAATATTGAATAATAAAGATACAATTATTATTAGTATTAACTTATATTTCATAACTTATAGTTATTACGTCGATTTTATATAACCGGTATAACGTTTTTTGGTTTCGGTCACGATATTACGCGTAAAGGTTAGAAACTTCATTTAATGGATTAGTTAAGTTACATAATTCGTATAAGCCGTAATAATCGTTACGTAATAACGTATAAAGCAAGCCGTTGATAAACAGCGTTTCCCTTAAAACATTTTTCGAATCGGTAATAACGTTTAGCTTTTTCTTAAAAATTAAAAGTTAAACAAATTTTTAAATAAATTGAACTAACTTTACGATAAGAATTATATAACGTGTGAAATGGACTCCTACTTTATTAAATTTAATATACCGGGCGAAAAGTATTCCCCATGTTATATAAATTAACTCGTATGAGTTGTTTCGGATCCGTTTCCAAGTAAATAAACTCGAGACTTTAAACTATAAGTTATCATTATTGAAAACAACGATGGCAGGGTAAAATTAAAATAATAAGTCCAATATATATTACTAGCCCGTAATAAACTTTAAGTCCAACGTATCTGACTTTATAACTCACCGAAATGGCAAGTTTTAGTTAAATGGATGGGTTATATATATTTAACATAAAAGTCGTTTTGAAACTTTTCCAATACTGTAATATTTAATACTTTCGAATCGCGTTATGAATTAGTTAAATATAACGATAAGTTCTTACGCCTAGCCCTTAAACGGATATAAAATTTCATTTTTCTTTACAAAAAGAAACAGCGTATAAACCGCTAACAAGTGGGTGTTAAACAAAAGTATTAATATTAACAAAGACAAAAAAGGAACGACTACGAACGGGTTTACTTAAGTATATCTTCGAAATCCAGGTTTAAATCTTTACCTAGCAATTTTTCACCTATCTTAATAAGCTGGCTTAATTTGGTATTTATACGACCCAGATTAGTATTAATACATTTCGAAACCTTAATAAGCTTTTATATCGCTTTTAATAACTTTTCATAACTACTCGTTAACTGCGTCCTCTACGTTTTCACTTAGCTACAAAAAACTTAAGTATTTCGTTTATTATTTATTAGTTACACGGCCCGTAAGCCCTAAAATAGCACGGGAGTAGCAGGGAAAAAGCCCGCCCCGCCTCGGGTATTAAACTTAAATTACGTAGCGAAACGTACTTTTATAGCCTTTTTTATGACGATTACCTAAATTTATACGTTTTTCAACCGTTCGTTAATATTTATAAAGAGGCTTATAAAACGTATACTTACCTCGGTCTTGAGAGTCGAACTCCAAATACGCTTTAAACAACTCCATAACGTCCTTATGTATATCGGAATTCAAATTTAACGGCGTATAAGTATAACTAAAACTACGACTTATAACTCTAACGAAATAAAGGCAGTACCATATGCTAATATTTAACCGTTTATTAATAACTTATTAATAGTTATTAAAAATATTTACATTTAGTCTTTTGACAAACTTTCCTGGGGTAATATGCTATTTTGTAAATATATTCGAAATACGTTTATTTTTGAGTTTTATTAAGGTATATGTCGATAACCTGTAACGTAGGGAACTTTATAATCGTTAGTAAGGACCAAATAACTTCCAATCATATAAACCATATTTTTAATAACTTTATCCACTTCAATAACGAATTAAGGATTTATCGTAACGATATAGAGGGTTGTAAAGTTAAGGTGACGACGGCAAAAACTATAAGATTCAAAGTATTGATATTACCCGATAAATATAATATTCAATGCTAAAAATATTAGTACTATATGAAAGAGTTAAAGGTTAAAGAGTGAAGGAAGTTTCGTTTTTAAAATTGAGAGTTTAAAGACTATTTATAGGAGGGGCGTTAAATCACCTTTTACGTGACGTTCGAATCAGTACATTTTACACGGAACTGTGACGTTTTGAAAAGCGCGTTTACCTTCCTTGTACTTGGGGCGTCATGTATAACAATACAAAGAAAAAAGAAAAAAAAACAACAAAGAAGGAAAGAGGGGAGGGGGGGGTCTTTGGGGGTAATATTACAGGCTAGTGCTTAGCTAGTATTACCAGGGATCCAACCCTGGTAGTTCTACACGCTCCTGCGATACTCTAGAGTAAGGAGGAAGCCGCTTGAGGACACGCTTCCACACGTCACATGACTGGGGAGGGGGTTACACTATCTTAGCTCCATAGCCGCTCCCTAGCAATGACTTCTCCTTCTTTCTTCTTCATCGAGGTTTATAGACAGAATCCAACCACCTTGAGCTACAGCTCCGGCCTTATTCCTTTTACAAGCGGAACGTATTACTAGAATTTCTCTAGGAATTATGTGTTATCTACACTTTAGTAATGGTAATACGATATATCAAACCACTATACGGATTGATCAAGGCAAGCGTTGAAGTTTTTAATTTACTAATTGTATTTTAAATTACGGTTAACGATTAATTTTTTAACGTACGAAGCGTATTTACTAGTAACGTAAAAAAGGGATTTAAACGTAGTGAGTATGTAAATTAACGATACCCTTTTCATTGGAACGGCTGGCTTTATCTTATTAGAATAACAGGCGATTAAGGATTTTAATTTTTAGAATTGTAAGCCAGTAGCGACGTTAACGGAAAGCAGTTAACTTAATTTTAATGGATTGTTAATCCGTTTACTTGGTATTGATATCGGTTTTAATTTTTGTTGAAAGGGTTAGGGCATCATTTTAGCTATAATCGATAAAAATAATGTGGTTAAGGCTTAATGATATTTGGAATGACGTGTTCTGTGCGGTTATATTATTACCTTATATCAACTAAAAGCTTTTTACAACTTTTCCATCGCGGTATAAATGTAATACCAGGCAGATGAAGAATTTGACCGGTTAAATAAGAATTTTAAATAATAAATATGTAATTTAGACCGAGGGATTATAATTGTTTAAATTGACTTGTTAAGGGTTAAATTGATAATTTTTACTTACAGGTACTTTTCAAATAACACCGACTTGTCTTTACAAATCGATCTTTTAATAACACTCGTGAACGAAAATAAGTGGGACGACTAATTTATTATTATCATTAGCTTAATTTATTAAACCTCCATTCAATATTAAAAGACTATATGAAAAGTGTTGACTTTAGAAGTTTACGGTATAATAGCAGGCTTTAACATAGGCATAGTATTATAGGAAACATTTAACCATATTATTAGATAGTTAAAGATTCTTTTTATCTCAGTAGTAATTTATATAGATTTAAGGAGTTTTGTTAAATGTTTTTTAAAGTTATGAATTACTAGCGAAAAACGTTTAATAATCGACGTAATAGTATTTCATAAAGATTATGAAGAAAAGAAGATTAAGGAATTTAAATGAATCAATGGCAAAGATAATACCGTAAATGTTATGACGAAAGTAGTATTAAATAAGTCTCTAGAAAGGTTTGTAAATAGTAATAGGCTAATTATACGTATCGAGGCTACGTTAATAGGCCACCTAACAAGCGTAGGTCACGTACCGGCAACCGGGGATATACCGGTAGACTGGAAAACTATTAGGTAATTAACAATATGGACTTGTTTAATTGGCATGGTTAAAGTAAAGGCTTATAAAAGCCTGTAGCGGAAAAACTTTTTATGCGAGTTAATAAACTTAGACTTCAGAGTAATGGAGCAATTAAGATTAAATAGGGTTAATTTGCATGCAATTGAGTATCATTTAGTATAGAAGTTAATGGGAATTTACAGAGGGTTGGCAAGTTGATGGGGTCTCTATTTAGCGCTAACCGGAAAAGATTGGTTAACTATACTGGCATATACGTACAAACCAAAAAGCCGCCAGTGTTAGAATAGTATTATATACAGTGTAGTAGGTCAACTTTACTTACAGTGGAATTAACTATACTGAATTGCAAGTTGAGTGTATTGCTTTGTATAGACTTACCGTATTGGGTGTAAGTCGAGTGCAGTATGCTGCACTTCACTTCAGAGCACGGGCCAAACAATTGACCATACAAATTACAGTACAAATCGGCTAGCGGTCTGCCAAACCTAGAACAATACATCCACTACTTGACCAATGCAATACTACTGTTACTTCGACCAATCGAATCGATAACATTGCAACGATCTTAGGCCCTACCAACAAATACCCCTTTCATCGAAATAACTAGTTTTGTAATATCGGAACAGAAATCGATTAAATACTTTAAGTTTTGGAATTGTAAGCCAGTTACGAATTTGACGAAAAGTAATTGATTTAACTTTATTTGATTGATAATCTGTATATTTAGTATTAATGCAGGTTTTGGTTTTCGTCCAAAGGGTTAGGATGTTCATTTGGTTATAAGTAATAAAATTGACATTACTAAAGCTTAACAATATTTGGAATAACGCATTCTTCGTAATTATATCGTCATTTTATACTAACTGAAAGCCTTTTTCAACTTATTGATCGCGATATAAATAGAAGACCTAATAGATAAAGATTTTAAGCAGCCTAATAAAAGGCTTGAATAGTAGATGCATAACTTGAACCAAAGAATTAAAATTGTTTCGATTAACTTATTAAAAGCTAAATTAATAATCTTTATGGACGGTTTCTTCATAAATAACACCGACCTGTTTTTATAGATCAGATTTCAAATAACTCTCGTCAACGAAGATAGGAGGAAGAACCAGTTTAATATTATCGGTAACATAATTTACTATATCATCTTCAAATGTAGAAGGATTATACGAAGCGTGCTTACTTAGACAGTCTACGGTATAATAGTTGGCTTTAATATAGATATGTTATTGTAAAAAAAAAACCTTAATATTATTATTAAGTAGTTGAAGATTCCCTTTATCCCGGTAGTGATTTGTACCAATTCAAAGAGCCTATTTGAATGCCTTTTAAAGCTCAGAACTACTAGTACAAAACGCTTGATAATCGACGTGATAGCATTTAGTAAAGCCTACAAAGAAACACAAATCAAAGAGTTCCTATAAATCGATAGGAAGGATAATCCTATTAAAAATATAACGAAGGCATCGCCGAATAAAGCCCTTAAAAGGGTTGTAAATAGTAATAGGCTAATTATGCATAATAAGATTTACGTTAATAGGCTACTTGATAAAGCTAAGTTATATATTAACGAATAAGAATATGCTGGTAAACTGGGAAATTACCCAAGGAATAACAATAGTGACTTTTTCAAATAGTACAGTTAAAATAGAGGAAGTAGTAAGCCAATTAACCTACGTAGATTAAGCACAATTAAAAGGTAGTTCAAGTTATATTTGTAAAAATAACTAATAGCATTAGTAAAAGAGTAATAGTGGTGGTAGTAGTGAAGGGGTAGTAGTAGTAGCAGTAATAGCGTAATTAACCCACATAAGTTAACTAAAGTGGCAAATGACTTAACCTACGTAAGTTAAAAAGGCTAATAGTGACGGTGGTCAGTATACGTAAGTCAGTGGCAAAAAACTTGTACACAAGAGTTGATAAAGGCAGGATTTAGAGCTGAAGGGTAATTAAAGGCAATTAGGGTTAATTTATGTTCGAAAGTATTAACAGGGGTCCAGCCAGTTAACCAAAAGGTAATTTAGTAGTAATCGAAAAAGTTTAATCAACTATATTAGCGTACGCGTATAAACTAAAAAGCCGTTAGTATTAAAATAGTAGTCATTATAATATAATAGGTTAAATTTACTTACAGTAAAGTTGATTATAATGACTGTAAGTTAATTGAATTATTTTGTGTGGGCCTACTGTATTGACTACAAGTCAAGTTTAGTATACGCCCACTTTACACTAGGGCACGGGCTAAGCAATTGGCAATATAAATTACTATGCAGACCGGCTAGCAGTCTGCCAAACCTAAAACAATACATCCACCACTTGACCACTGCAATACTACTGTTACTTCGACCAATCCAATCGACAACGTTGCAACGTCTAAAGCCCTACCAACAGCAGTCGACAAAAAAAGGCAAGTTTGCATGGGGCTGTGACATTTTGTTAGTTCCGAAGGTTGGTCGATGTGTTCCCAAGATTGTTGACAAACGGTAAATTATATTGCTAGAAACTTCATTGCGTGTATTTCAATCTCCCAGTGTCCAATGCTTCCACCCGAAGATCGGTCTAGAATTCTGTCCGCCCAACATACTGTCTTTCATACCGGTAGCCCCCACTGTTTTGGTGATACTCTTTAAACACGTGCACAGTGCATACCAGACCTACTATGTACCGTCCAATTCTCTTAAACAATTCACATAATTTTTTTTTTAACATTGTTACTAAACAGACACTTCCCATTTGTTTCCCATAGTTTCATTCGTCAAGACCACCCTCGTGTACTCAATTTTCCCCCGTATTACAGCTTCATTTCCTTTGGTGCAAAACAAACATTTCCCATCTCCAATTTTTACATTGTTACTAAACAGATACTTCCCATATGTTTTCCATAGTCCCATTCATCAACACCACCCTCATGTACTCAATTTTCCCCCGTATTACAGCTTCATTTCCTTCGGTGCAAAACAAACAGTTCTCATCTCCAATTTTCTCAGGCATTATAGCTTTGCTTCCATTTTTTCCCACTCTCTGTTTTTTCCATTGTTTCCAAAAAAATCACGTTCCATATGTTTCCCATATCCTTGCTGTGAATCACACCACCCCAACGTATCCCATGTTCCCACGCATTTCAGCTGCGTGATGACGCCTCCAGTCAACCCTATTCACGTCCACATTTGAGATGCTTGCCGGAGATCTTCTCAATGGCTTTTTGAACATTGTGCTCGAATATGTAATTCCAGGCGACCAGCGGCGCATTGACAAAGTTGAAGTCCATGACGAGGCCGTTGGGATGAGGCCCTGCCGGAGAGCATCTGGTGTTGCCGCCGGGCACGAACAGGGCGCCCGTATGATGCAGGCGCGAATTGAAATCTTCGCACACGTTGGTCCCGACGTTCCAGCCTCCTGTACGGTGCGGAAAACGCATGAGTATTTGAATGGCAGATCGTGTATTTTTTCTTTTCTTTTCTTTTTTTTTTTTTTTTTTTTTTTGATGGGGAAGGAGAAGGTTGTGTTGTCGGGGTTACTTACAATCGTTGAGGTAGATTTTCCAAGGCCCATTTAAGCCTGTGTATTCACAAAAGCTGGGTGGAGGTGGAGGCGGCGGTGGCGGCGGTGGCGGTGGAGGTGGAGATGGTTCAGGCGACGGGGTTGGAGATGGCTCAGGCGACGAGGTTGGAGATGGCTCAGGTGACGGGTCTGGAGATGGTTCAGGTGACGGGGTGGGAGACGGTTCAGGTGACGAGGTTGGAGATGGCTCAGGTGACGGGTCTGGAGATGGCTCAGGCGGTGGAGCTGGAGAAGGTTCCTGTGGTGGCAAAGGACAAGCCTCGAAACCAGGCGGAGTGAGATCCGGAGGCGACCTGACAGTACGCCTTCCCTCACGAGGAGGGGCGGCGCCTTTGATCCTCTGGAAGTGTGCATCTGGTCTTCGCGAGTCGACGCCATTGTGATATCTAGTTGCGAGTGTCAGTGCCATGGAAGCACAAGAGAAGACATGGACGTGAGGAGGACAGGGCCACTTACATCCAAAGGTTTCCCTGGTTCGTTCCATCGTTCAGGTTTGCTGTGGCTTTGAAACTGTTCTTGTAGGCCGGGGACACGATTCCCAAGCCCACGTTATGGCCATAACGCAACATGCACCTCTTCATGGTCAAGAACAACTGTTCGCCGCTGAAAAAGTCGTCGTTCTCCCATTTTGGCACGCCTTCGGCGGCGGCGGCGCTGTTGTGAATCGTCTTGACTTTGTGCCAAATTTTTTGGAGACGACTCAATTTTGGAACGGGCACATCCGGAAACTGGTACTGAATGGAATGTTGCTGTACACATGCGAGTCAACAGGGCTGCCATGAAACGAGGGACTGGACGGTGTGGTAAGGGCCACTTTGCAAACCTACCAAGGTGAACCAACCACACAGGTTGTTGCGACCTGAAGTAGGCACCATTTCGATTCCGTTGGGGAACGTCCTCTCGAACTCGCATCTGGTCGCCTTCTCGACCTCTCTCTCTGGAGGGGCCGGGCAAGGGCTGTATTTTGGGTACAGCTCATGCCACATGTCCCCCCAAAGGGCGTGCTTCGCAAGACCCGACCAGTGCCTCTCCTCCCCTTCCTTCCCTTCGCGATGGACCCATACTGTCTTGCCCCCGTCCTCCGTGAGATGGTCGTCCGCCACTGGAAAGGTTCCCAACTTGGGGTCCGTGGACGTAATCCCAACGCGGATCCTTTGCTTGGTCTTGAGGTACACGAATGTCTGGATGACCTTCGTCATCTGGGTGTCGGAAAGAGGCGCAGGCGTTTCGCCAGGCTTTTTGCTACCACTTCCATATTTGACCTTCCAAATGTTTCGCAATTCCTCCATCGCTTTGGCTTTGTCCTGGAACCGATCGATGGCTTGAGGCAGTTGGTCCCAGATAGAATGGCTCGCTGCAGAGAAAGCAGACATGAAATTATCCGGTAATGCGTTGAACAGAGTGCTTCCAAATGGGAAGTCTTGTTCAAACTGACATCGGACTTTCTTTTGCGGTTCAGTCTCAGACTCTGGGTCAGGCCAAGGCTTCGTGTTAGGTGTTGGCTCCTCAGGCAACGGGTCCTCAGGCAACGGGTCTGTAGGAGGGATCGGAGGTGGTTTATCAGGTATCGGATCCACAGGCAACGGGTTTTCTGTCAATGGGTTGTCAGGTGTTGGATCCTCAGGCAACGGGTCCTTTGGCCACGGGTTTTTTGGCGGTGGCCGTAATGGGTTTTTGGGCGGAATCGGAGGTGGTTTATCAGGTATTGGCTCCTCAGGCAGCGGGTCTGTAGGCGGGATCGGAGGTGGTATACCAGGTACTGGCTCCACAGGCAACGGGTCCTCTGGCAATGGCTTTGGGTTTTTGGGCGGAAGCGAAGGTAGTGTGCCAGGTACTGGCTCTACAGGCAATGGGTTCTCTGGCAACGGGATCAGAGGTGGTGTACCAGGTATCGGATTTTTAGGAGCGGGCTTCTTAGGACTGGGCTTCTCAGGACGGGGCTTCTCAGGACGGGGCTTCTCAGGGTTGGGCTTCTCACGATTGGGCTCTTCAGGATCGGGCTCACGGGGCTTCTCAGGGTTGGGCTTCTCAGGATTGGGCTCTTCAGGATCGGGCTCTTCAGGATCGGGCTTTTCAGGAGCGGGCTCTTCAGGAGCGGGCTCTTCGGGAGCGGGCTCTTCGGGAGCGGGCTCTTCAGGAGTGGGCTTCTCAGGCAATGGGTCCTTTGGCAACGGGATCAGAGGTGGTGTACCAGGTATCGGCTCCTCAGGAGTTGGCTTCTCAGGAGTTGGCTTCTCAGGCAATGGGTCCTTTGGCAACGGGATCAGAGGTGGTGTACCAGGTATCGGCTCCTCAGGAGTTCCTGGAGGCGCTGGTGGAAAATTTTGTGGTTCCCCGGTCAATTGTTGATACTGTTCTTCAACTTCCGGAACCCTCACACGGTTTCTCACAAATTCCATCTCTGATTCAGTGAGTTCCTTTTCCAAAACAGGTTCCACGGTCTCTATTCCTTGTTCCAAAGGCGCCGCTCTCCGGCGGAGATGTTCGATCGCCTTAGCAAGATCTGCGCGTTTCATTGTGACATGATTGACCAAGCCGAGAATGAGGCCGAGAACGATCACAGAACCCATGACGGACCCAAAAATGAGCCCCGCGCATTTTGCTTGGTTCGCGACATCACCACTGCTATCGCAAACTTCATCCGTGGAGGAAAGGTGCGAAGATGTGGTAACTGAAGCAGTGGATGGCGACTTGGTGGTTGTCACAAAGGTCGATGCCATCCGGGTCGTCGCCGCCCGTGAAACATTGATGGAGACCTCGCGAGGGAAGGAGATGTTTCTAGTCTGGAAATCATGAGCATGCTGTCTTGGAGGGATCTTGACCCCAAGTTCTTACCTCCCATGCCAGATCCAACCATGCATTGAATTCAGCTTTATAACCCGTCGTGCCGTTGTGCGGCGCCTTTCCATAATAACAGACACCAGGCAGGCAAACTTGGACCACTTTCATGTCAGAGTATGGGCCTTGAGGGACTCCGACATGTGTCTTAACTGCGGTTCTGTAGACTTTGGACAAAAGGCTCGCTGTCATTCGGCTGATGGCATTATCCGGACCACGCGGACCATCGTCAGAGTCAGGTTCATCGCCTTTTGAAGGGTCCGGGCTGCGTGTGAAGTCGAAACCTGGAAACCTGCGGTCGACAAGGCCAACCGGCTTCGCAAAAGCAGGTGACAACTCGTTAGCCCACCAAGTGAGGTGGACCAACAAGAAGGTGGACCGCATAGTGCCTTGGTCAAAGCCTAGAAGCGGCCTCTAAACTTGATGATGATGAACCAATGTGGATGAACCACTTGAAAGGGAAGAATGTTGATGACTTGGAAGGGAGGAATGTTGATGACTTGAGAGAAAAGGATGTTGATGACTTGAGAGTGAAGGATGTTGACGACTTGAGAGAAAAGAACTGGAAACAAATTCAAGCCTGGGGACTGGGAATTTATATGAAATGCTGCATGGCACATGTTGTGTTCATATGCTGGTGTTCGGGGTAAGACAGCAAGCTGGAAAGACTTCATCAACGGATTGTGCAATTTTGTATTTGTATTTGTATTTCCACTCACCAGGCACCACATAGTGGTCCTGCTACCTATAATAATAGACGCCGGCGTGAAGAATCGCGACCCAAATGGGATCGTGTAAGCAGAAACTATTGGTCCGTAAACTAGTAAAATAGTTGGCACATTAGCATGTGCTTTGCTTTCTCCACATGACAGATTCACTCAAGATTCTCTACATAGGTACTTTTTTTGTGATCCCATATGGTTTAGTGACAGTTGCGGAGGTCCAAATAGCGTGAACCATTTATCTGCTAGGGCATTGAGTGAGGCTGCCATACAAGAAGAAAGGCTATCCATGATATCCATCCAAAATGGCCACCATATTTTCTTTGGCTTCATTACTTATACAAAGACTGTAGATCTATAAGGAGTGTTATCCAAATATCTGGTAATGCCTACCTATAATTTCAAGGGAGCCCCTAGATGGAGGGAATCAGCACTGTTTCTTTTTTATTTTCATGTAATATCATCGCTGCGATAACCTGGCTCATAATTTCTGCAATACAACAATTCTGCAATATCAATGATTCGGGACTTTGAGCTAGGAACGACCACAGACCAACAGGCCATAGCTGAGGGCCATGTCTTGGATCCATCGCTGAGGGCTCAAGTAAAGCTGGTGCCAGATGGAGGCCGGCAGACAGTTGAAGAACAAAAATGACAATTGGTACAACTCGCCTGCGCCCACATACATGCCAGCCTGCCTCTGACCCTGCGTACTATAATAGTCACAACTTTAGCTACCAATCTCATGAAAATTTGATCGTTTTTCGTTAGAAAGAACTTTAAGTGAGGCGAAAAGACATGCCATAGACGGCCATGGCGTAGCCGTTATGAGTGGCTCAGCCGGCCATGAGCCACGCCATGGGGATTTATTTCATAGCTGGGAATGTCATGGCCATGCCATCCTTTTTTTATATATATGTGGCTCATCTGCCATTATCACGCCATAGAGATTTGTTTTTGCAGCTGGCACAACCACGCCAGGGTATGAGATTTTTTTTTCTTCACGCTATAGGAAACTGTGGATAGTAACATAGATAACACGGAGTATGAGGAATAGGCGCGAATATCAGTCCTGTATTGGGAAGCCTTCGGAGAAGTATACTACTCGAAATAGAGTACTTATGCCCTATTTCGAAACGTATACTCTCCTAAGTCTCTTTTTCTTCCATTTATCTTTTAATACTACTGTTTGTAGGCCTTTATCGTTGCAACGTAGTCGATTCGAATCACTGTGGTCGAAGTAACTGGTGCTGCATTGAAATTGGTTCTGATTGATTAGTTGTAAGTTCTAAGTTCGGCAGACCGCTAGCCGGTCTGCACACTAATTTGTATGGCCAAATGCTTTGGCCTGTGCCCCACTTTGAAGTGGGCACCTACTGCACTGCACTTGCAGTCAATCCCACAAACTGCAGTCAATTTGCAGTGAGTACAATCAACTATTTGTAAGTAAAGTTGATTTGACTATACTGCATTTGACTGCTATTTTAAAACTGGCGGCTTTTTGTTCCGTGCCTGTACGCTAGCGTGGCTTGCCATCAATTGGTGGCAACCTCTAAAATCCCTCAATCTGCATTTCAAACCCCTGTTAATTCCAGTGAATTTATACTGAAATTGATATTAATTACGGCCTTTTACTTCCTATTTCCAAGCCTTCCGTTCCTTAACTCCCGTGTACAGGTTTTTCGCCATAGCCTTATACGTATTATACATTCCACCATTTGCGTACCTTTTGGCAGTAGTTTAACCTACTAGCATTGCTATCGCTAGTTTTACTACCGTTACCGTTAATATTACTACCTTGGCAGTTTTTAAGTTTGTTAGGGTATTTCTATTCCTGTTGGAATAGCAGTCAAGTGCAGTACAGTCAAGTCAACTTTACTTGCAGTAAGGTTGATTGTACGTACTGCAAATTGACTGCAGTTTGTGGGATTTGAATACACTGCACTGCAAGTGCAGTGCAGTAGGTGCCCACTTCAAAGTGGGGCACAGGCCAAAGCGTTTGGCCATACAAATTAGTGTGCAGACCAGCTAGCGGTCTGCCAAAACTTAGAACTTACACACATCAATCAACAATATCAACGCAGCACCAGTTACTTCGACCACACTAATTCGAATCGACTACGTTGCAACGTCTAAGGCCTACCAACAATTCCTTTATATTACGTGCCGGGCGGTCCACGTAGCCCTTGATTCGTACGGTCAGCGTATTATTATTTACAACCCTTTTTAGGGTGTTATTAGATGTGTGCTTAGTTATAACGTTAACGGAGTTGTTTTTACCATTCATATACCGGAATTTATCGGTTTTCCGGGCTTCGTATGCTTTTTTCGAAGTTATTATATCGATTATTAAACGTTTTTCATTAGTTGTACCTAATTTTAATAGGTATTCGTTAAGGTTTCAGAAGTTGATATATGTTGGTAGAGTTACTATATATTAACGTAGTAGAAGAGTAATAGTAAAGATTGGTATTGAATTGTAGTAGTAAGATAAGTTAAGTTAAGAGGAGAAGAGGCATCCAGAGAGTACACGCTACTGGTAAGAGGTTATAACCTCTCACCCAGGCAGTAGCACTCTACTATAGACTCTGCGAATCTCTCTTCTGGCCAGTGATACTCTATCGTGCACTCTGCAGATGCCACTTCCAGGAAGTGGCATGCTATGATGTACCCTGCAGATGCCACTTCTAGGTAGTGGTACACTATCATATACTCTGTAGGAATGCATCTTATAAAGTGGCATATTACTGTGGACTCTGCAAAGGTACACTTTGCAGTATATCTGCTTACTAACTATAGAAATATATGGTAATATCTTCAATATATATTATAATAGGTATTGAAAGTATTGCCAGTTGTTTAATAATAATCTTTAAAATATCGTCAATCATTATGCCGATATTAAAACTTATTATTATGCTGTAAACTTTCAAAGCTAGCATATTTTGTATTATATGTTTATACTTAACGGATATCTAGTGTAAGAGGTTTGCGGTAATCGTAAATTTTGTTTTCAACCTTTTTTGGTTGATGAACATTATAAGGAACCCTATTTGCGATATAAGGTTAGTATTATTGGTAAATTACCTGTTGGTAAAGATTATTAACTTCGCTGTCATTAAATATACCGAAATTATATTAATACCATTTTTCAAATAATTCAATTACTATTTAATTCATTTTTTAAACCTATTAAAGTTTTGGTTATATATGTTTTATACTTATATTGTCATGGATAGATCGTAAGATATCTTCGGTTAACCTAGCGTGGTAATGTAGGCTATATGGGCTATTTACTTCAATTATTTTTGTAATTTTGCCTCGTAGGCTTTATCGATAGTCGTCAAGTTCATGATTTATCATTTTTAACGTAGATTAATGTACGTGCCGTTGGTATTTTAGCTTTAATGTTATAGATACGGAATGAAGATTTATTAAAGTTAAGTTACATACTTTGAGCCAACATTTTGATCTACTTATACTTTTCAAGGCCTAATTTCTTAATAGCACGTTATTTCGCTGTTATAAACCTAGTATATCCGTGAAAAACGGTATTGTTAGTTTATATACCTACGATTCTGAAGACTTTACCATCCATGATTAATAGTTATGGGTTAAACGTTAAAGTTTTTATATCTAGCCGGTTTTGAAAGTACGCCTTATACGTTAAAACTCAATAAACTATTTGTTTAGCTAATCTATATAAAGACTTAATATAACTTACTACTGTATTGGTCGGAAGCTTATCCTTTAGTTTTAGAATCAGTTTGAGCAATACAATCTGCTAAATATCAGTAGTAAACTACGTGTATACATATGTTATATTTCACATATAAAGTATAAACGAACCGCTTACATCAATTGTTAAATTAATAAAAATTACAACGAAAAAAAGTTACTTAATTTGTTTGATTATAGGCGATTAAGTAAAGATTTAATACTTACCTTTATCACCGTATTTTTAGGAGATTCGTCGTAACTTTTGGTACGGTAAATCTGTGATTTTTTACTTAACTTTGTATATTATCCTCGATCTAAATATTATTATATTCTATATTTTAAATTAATTGAACGGTATAATTTAAATAACTCTTCGTGTAAAAAGGCCTTGAATTTGTACCTGATTGCTTACCTTAAAGGGTTTGCCCTAAATATTAAGAATGCTTTTAATACATAATGTAAGGGCAAATTCTTCGTTGAATTTCTTTTTTTAAGATACTCACACTATTATACGTACTGTTTCAAGCCTATAATCCTCGTTTCCGTCCTCCTCTTTAATATGTATCCTTTTATTAAGTGGTCTTCAACGCTGTCGACATTCTATTGTATTTTTAATAATTAGCTCAAACTGATTGTATTCGTTAATACGTACAGTTTGAAGGTTATTGATATTAGTGTTGGTAGAGCTCTAGACGTTGCAACGTTATCAATTCGATTGGTCGAAATATTAGTAGTATTGCGTGTTTAAGTGGTGGATGTGTTTTTCTAGGTTTTGCAGACCGTTAGCCGGTCTGCATAGTAATTTATATGACGAATTAATTAGCTTGTACCTCAATTTAAAGTGGGCGTATACTATACTTGTTTTACACCCAATACAGTAGCCTCGTACAAAACAATATAATTAACTTTCAGTCATTATAATTAACTTTACTGTAAGTAAAGTTGACCTATTGCACTAAAAATACTACTATTTTAATACTAGCGGCTTTTTAGTTTTTACTCGCACACTAGTATGGTTGACCAATCTTTTTTGGTAAGCGCTAAACCGCAACCTCGGCGACTGATCAAACCTTTTTTAATTCCAACTGATTTCCATATCTAATTTTACCCATTTGCATTCAAATTAATTCTAATTTCCGTTAGTTACCCCATAGTTTCGAGGTTCGACTTTATTAATTCTTATATAAAGTTCCTACGCTGTAAGACTATATAAACCCCTACTTTATTCGTGCGAGATAAATGCGTCGCCATCATTAATAATTTGGCAATCTTTCATTTTGCCATCATATCACTAGCTGCCGTTATATGATTTGGCTTTGCCAAATAGCTTATTAATGTAACTCACAATGCGTATAATTAGCCTATTACTATTCTTAAACATCTTAAGAGCCTTATTTAACAATGATTTCGTTATGACATTAGCAGGATTATCTTTCCCGTCAATTTACCGGAACTCCTTAATCTCCCTTCCTTTATAGTCTTTATACAGAATTTTAATATAAGTTATCAGGCGTTTTTCACTAGTGGTTCAGAGCTTCAAAAGGTATTCGAATAGGTTCTTCAAGTTCATATAAATTACCACTAAGATAAGAGGAATTTTCAGTTACTTGTTGATAATTTTAGGGGTTTCCTATAGTGATACATTAATATTGAAACATGTCATCGTACCGTAGACCTTTAAAGCTAATATACTTCGTGGAATCTTCTTGTATTTAACAGAGGTCCATTGAATTAGGCTACAAATTATACTATATCATACCTCCCGTTATTTTTTATTAACGAGGGTTATTAAAAAACCGATTTGTAAAAATAGGTCGGTTTTATTTGCAAAAACCCAATTGATAAATATTATGAATTTGGCACTCGACAGGTCGATTGAGATTATATTAATGCCTCGGTCCAAGTTTTGTATTTACTACTCGAGCCTCCTATTTAGGCGGTTAAAGTTGTTATCTTTCGGGTCTTATGCTTATGCCGATATAGATAGGTCGTAAAAAACTTCCGGATAGTACAAAGTAGTAACATAACTGTTATGGGCACGTTATTTCAGGTACCGTTAGGCCTTAGCTACGTTAATCTTATCGATTATGGCCAAATCAGTGCTTTGACCCTTTTAGATAAAGTTAAGGCCGGTATTAATACCTATTATACGGGTTAACGATCCATTAAAGTCAAGTTAACTGTCTTTCTCCAATATCGTAACTAGCTTGAAGTTTCAAAACTTATGGTTTTCAATCTTTTATTGTTTTAATACCATAAAGCTAGCTGTTTCAGCAAAAAGGGTATCGTTAATTTACATACCTATTAAGCCGAAGTTCTTTTTTTACGTTAACAACAAATAAGGTTCGTATATTAAAGACTTTATACTAAGCCGAAATTTGAAGTACGATTGGTAGGATAGGAAAAAATGGAAACCTGCTTTAATTAGTCCATACAGTAGCTTAATATATCGTATTACCGTCTCTAAAGGGTAAATAATACGTAGTTTTTGTGTCAACTTTAGTAGGATGATTTTCTATAGGTTGATTCCTGATTACGTGTAAGCTTGCGTTATATCTCGGCCAGCAAGTATGAATTTGCGTTTAGTTATTGCTAGAAAACTTGTTGTTAAAGCGACTACCAAGCGTTAGCTGATTTTCTGAATCGTTAGCGATTGCGTAAGGATCCAGTCTTTGCTTTTATTACCGTATCTTTAAACGATTAAACGTGATTTTTCGTACGGCCGCTTCGTGGTTTTATCTTTAACCTCGTGAATAATCCTCGACTTAAAGATCGTGACATTTGGGTTTTAAAGGTTGAAATCGGCCTTCGGAACGAATTATATAACCTTTAGAGTTAATAGACCATCGATTTCAACCCTATCTCTTTTTTTAAAAGGCTTACCGGAGGTTTCAATAATACTTTGTGTTCGGATCTTTAATACCAAGTTTTCATTATCCTTTTTTTCTTATTTATTTAAGTAATATTGTAGATGCGGCCTAGTATGTATTCCTCCTCTTTAGCATTCCTCTTTTTTGAGGGTGTTCATACTGGCGGCATTCTATTAGTCTATCGATAATAAGTAGAAAAGTTTCGTATTAGCTCTGTCGTTTAACTTAAAGGTTTTTATTGTTAATAGCCTTGATATAAGGTTTAACCTAAGTGGTAAGGAATATCATAGAGCTGCTAGCAGTTTTAATAACTATTTCAGAGCTAGCGATACTTAGGATTTTATATAGGCTTTCACATTTACCAGGTTTTCGCTACATGAGAACTTTACTTTGTAACGGAAAAGTAAGTACGTCTATTATTATAGGTCATTTCCTAGTGTTAATGGTATTATTAACCTGATGGTGTGCTAATTTCTTCCGCGTTTTTTTTATTGTTTTGCCGTAGGTTACAGTTTGCTTTTTGATACTTGCTGATGGCGAAGATTCACTCGTTAGTCGCGGGTACTTTCCCAAGACCAGCAGCGTTAGCATCAGGCCATTAAGGCCTAAAGTATCGTTTAATCTTTTTACCTCCATTTAAAGGCGTGCCTTCGGATCCGTAAAGCTTTTAATCTATAGCAGAAGAATATGGTACGTTCAGCGAAGTAGGATATACGCCCTTTCAACCTCTTCAATGCTTTAGTAGGCCTTTACAAGCACTTATTTTCATTGGATACCCATTATTTTGGTATTTTCTTAAAACTTTGCCGCCGCAAAATTGGTACTGGTATCGTGAACAACAAAGTTAGTATAATGATCACACTAAATATCCGTGAGTATATAGAAGATGTCAGAGGGTTTATGTTATCAAGAAGGTAGCAGAAGTGCTGAGTGAACAATATCGCAACCGTGCAAGTAATGATCAAAAGCCGTTAGGCTATTCAGATGTGTAGACTGAATACTTAGATTGAAAACTGAAGAACTATGAAGGAAATACTTTCTGTATGGTGATAACCGTGTCCTTATATCCTATGACTTTCATACTATCTTCAGTACTGAATAGCTTGGATAGCAAAATATCCAACATATCATATGCGTCCGTGCGTTAACCCTAACCCTGGGTTGCTGACATAAGAGATGTTTGTTCCTCGCCTGATGTGTTAGACACCTGGCTCTAAGTAGTTCAGCTACCTGCTAGCCTGTTTCCTGACCCAACTGTTATCTGGGTCATAACAGTTAGATAGGCTCATTTACTTGTTAATATATAGTATCTTTAACGTTTCCTACATATTATTTACCAAAAGGGTCTCTAGAAACTTATCCTTGTAAAAAGAGGTTACATAGTTAACGGTATGAAGGATAGGCTTATGTTTTAAGTAAAACTCATTAATAAAAACCTTATATTTAAAGTTATTATCGTCTTTTAATGTAAACTTTAATCTTAGGAGGGGTTGAGTATACGTTTAGCAATAATGACAACACCTTTATTGGTTTTTAAGGTAAAATATTCCACATATTTATGCTTTCCAAACTTTAAGACTTTGTATAGCCTATTAACGGCTGGGTGGTTAAATCGCTGGTGTAGTTAGCGTAACTCCGGCTCCGTTAGGTTTAATACTATTACCTCTGAGCCTTAAAGATGAAACCATAGACGCTTTCACTTAAAGGCGAGGTGAAACCTTTAGCCGTTTTCAACCAACTCGTCGGCGTTAACGTTAAATTTAATACTAAGAGTCTTTATATCTTCCAAGTAAAGAAGGAATGGGGTAGGGGATTTGAAGATGTGGAATGTAATCGACCTAATAATAATTTAAATTACTGTTGTCTCTAGTAATGATAGTTGTTTGCCTGGTCTGAAGTTTAATTTAGTCTTGTTAGTATCATAACGATTAATTTTAATAGTTGTAGTACTTTTCCTCCATATTACCACGTACTGTGAATAGCTTCCTATTAAGTACTTTTCCACCTCTATGTCTAGCATGATACCTTGACACGTGTAGTCCGCATAACGATTGTGGAGGTTAAAGGTATATAAAGAATTCAAGGCTTATTTAAGGTAAAGGTAAGGGTTTTTGCCACCTGAACGATACAGGAAAGCCTAGTCGGCTAATTATTCAACCGTATCAGAAGCAGTATCTTTATAATATTTGATTTATTCAGGGTCATCGTTACTGTCTATTAAATCGTCATACTTAAAGTTGGCGATTCAATTTAAGTAGTCGTATTTAAATGCTATAAATTATTGAATATATTATATTACTTTTTTCTTATTTTATTTGGCTGCGGGGTAGCGGGCTGAGTAACAGCTAGACTTTTTATTTATCTAATATATTTTATCACCATTATAACGATAGTTTTATAGTTAATAGATCCACTTCAATCTTAACCTTATTGGCATTAACGTAGTTATTACCTTTCGTTTGAGTTCGATAAGATTTACTTTAGGCGTTAAAGGCGCCCGTAACTGTATTTACAGTCGACGTAATTAACTACCGCAAGGTTTTTTTTATCCATGGTAGAGAAATTATCGACTTAGGGGTATGTATTAAACGTGTCTGGTATACGCGTTATTACAGGTGTTTTCGAGGATCGCAACTAGCTAAAAAAGCTTTTACAGGTGGTATCTCAGCGTTCTAGGGCGTATTTAAAATAGCTAACACCCGTAACGGCTACTCGTACCTATTCGCAAAATGTGAATTTGCTAACGTAAACTTTCCCTACTAACCTGTTAAGATAATATTAACTTATTAAGTATCTATTTTAACACATCTATCGGTATTTCCTCCTCTTTTTTATTCGTTATTATCGTAGTTTACCTCGTAATATCCCAGTTTATATGGTATTAGGTAAGGTAGGCGTCGTACTTAAAGTAGCCTTTTATATTATTATCAATTTCGCGAATAGTAGTTATTTGAATTGGAAAGGTTTGGTAATCATCTGTTATGACCCAAGCACGTTGGCGGGTTAGGAAACAGGCCAGCATGCAGCTGAGCTACCAGTGAGCCTCAGTGAGCACCTGTGAGCCTCAGTGAGTACCGGTGAGCCTTAGTGAGCACCGGTGAGCCTCAGCACTGAAGATGGTATGAAGGCCATAGGATATAAGGACACGGCCATCACCACATAGATAGTATTTCCTTCATAGCTCTTCAGTTGTCAATCTAAGTATTCAGTCTCAGTATATTCTGAATAGCCTCATGGCTTTTGATCATTACTTGCATGGTTGCGATATTGTTTACTCAGCACCTCTGCTACCTTCTTGATAACATAAACCCTCTAACACCTTCTATATACTCATGGGTATTTAGTGTGATCATTTCATCATCCTTAGTATGCCTTGTAAGGATTCCGGGAAACAGTCAGTAAAAAACAAAAGGGGAACCTTTACTTACTTACAAATATTTAAAAAGGGCATTGTTTTCGTATCGAGGAGGTTATATAGCTTTTCGTTATACTTCTCTAAGTTGTTTCAAATCTTGACGAAATTCTTTAGGATTTTGTAATTAATATTAACCATTTTGATAGGTTTTGGGGGCTTTTCATAATAGCTATCCTACTCTTTATTAATATTGTTTCCTGGTAGTTGAAGCCTTGAGGCCTTCGAAGTATAGTATTAAGGGTAATTATCAATCGCTCATCTCGAGGGGTAATGTCCTGTAATAGAACCTATAATGAGTTTACACGTATAGGCAAACTTGTCGTAAAAAGGGTTTTAGGGAACTTAAAGATTATAATTAAAGTATTAGGGGATAGAAAGACCCTAAAGGTTGTAAGGAACTTGACAATCTTATTAATTAACTAGTATAAAACTTTAACGTCAATTTCTCTAACCGCGTTGACAACTATTGTTTTACATACCTTACTGCCGCTAAAAGCATACTCCGCGTTATTATGTAAATGTGCTGAACTACCGAACAGGTTAATAGGTTTCTTATCACTAGCTCATAAAAAAGTTTAATTTAGCTAAGGGTAAAGGAGTGACTCCCTTAATCGAAGATAAGTGAGTTAAGGTTTTTAAATACTTTTTCTCTTAAGACGTTGGTCTTGAGAGCATTCTTTAAGTTCAACTAATTCGAAGAGGGTTTCTATTAGCTTGGTCGAACTTTCCTTTGGTACGTATATTTCTCGATGCTTAAATTTAGGTTTTAGGCTAGACTTAACGGTCTTTTAAATTGTTTTCCATATGTTAATTAACCAGTTGTCGAAAAATCACGATACTTACAGAAATAGTGATTAGGATCTTCGTCTCAATTTTATTTAAGAATTTAGTAACCAATGAATTCATTTAAGTGTTTTTCGATTAAGTATTTATTAATGTTTTATCTCTCAAGATTGTAATTATAGTATTTGGCAAAAATGTGTCCGAAGGCACTAATTGTTTCTTTGCTAGCGAGGTAGGTAATAGCTTTAAAGTAAGGACTAACGTTAGCTATTTTAACATTCTAGCTCGTTTAGGGCGAGTAAAGCGAAGAACTTGGTAATATATGAGCATAGAGGCTTGTTGTTTTAGTGTAAAGTTGCGTGAGAACTTGGCAACTTGGAGATCTTTGGTATTTGCGCTTAAAATCGAGATCTTAACGATTGAATTAATGTAGAAGAAGTATAAAAAGAGTGAAGTAAGGGCAAAGGTTTAGTGTAAATGGTAAGATTGAAGGTCGTTTATTATTGGTAGAGGGCGAAAGTTATTTATTATTTTAGCTGTATGATTTAGCCTTTTTTAAATTAATAATACCTGTAATAGTACTAATTTAGCCGTTTTCCAATTTGCCTAACTTTAAGATTTTTAACGGTTAATTTTAACGTTTTTAAAAACGATCTTGTTCTGCTGTATGTATGTACGAACGTATAGTGGTATTATGGTCTGTATTTGAAGGTAAAGACTAAGCTAAAAGTAGTAATCTACCAGAGCATGATAACAATAAGTACTTATGAGAAGAATAACTCATGAGTAGGTAGTCTCGTAAGAAGGCGCACTTATGAGTAGGTAGTCTCGTGAGAAGGCACGAGACGGCTAGGTAACCATGTAGCAAGTCAATAAGCAACTCCCTCCAGATACAACAAATGCCGGGGGCAAAAAATAAACAATGATGTCCTCGTCATTTAAGTTCCATCATTTTTCCTTTTAAAAGCCTTACTCAACTCTGGGAAATTCAACTCTGATACTGGTTTCCATTCGTCGGCACGAGCTGTAAGGCCTTTTGATATAAGAAGATATTAAATTTAATTCCTTTTGCGGCGGAATCGATCCACTTGTTTAGCTAATATACATTTTACTTTCCAGTTTTTAACATCTGATCTGTCGTCTTTGTATTGAACTGAATTAGACGATTACGTAATTTTGTTAAATAGATCGTTTACTAGATCCTAATAGGATAGTAAATAGGTAATACTAACAGTTGGGTAAACTCGTAAATTTGGTGGGAAATTTAAGGTAAAAACCAAATGATTATCTTTTTTTCATAATAGTATATAACCTTATATGTGGTGGGGACAATTTTCCTCTTTTGTATAGCAATTTGTAGGCTTTCCCCAGCCTTAGTCGTACTTTATCACCTATAACAAATTTATGCTAATGATGGGGTTGGTCGTATCGTTTCTTTGTCTTAACATCAATAATATTCATTATTAATTGTGCGTTTCGTCGTAAGTTCTTCCGTATAAAACGAATTTCCGCTTGTCAACGAGGTAGAATTATTTTAAAAACATTCACTGGTGCCGTAAGCTTAAATCCGAATAAATACTTATGTGGACTGGCTTTTAAAGTACGTAAGTAAGTATTTTCAGGGTTTTATTATAAGGATGGTATAATATTAACCCAATGTTATTAGTGATGTTTTGCGATAAGATGGCGTAAAGCTAATTTAACTAAAAAAAATTGTTTACCTATCCGTTTGTAGATAATAGGCTATCGTTATTATTAAATGTGTTTTAAATCCTTTTGAAAAACTTTTCCAAAAAGTTAATACCAACTTGATATTTTTATTCAAAATTATTTATAGTGGATAAGGTTAGTTGTATAATATGAATTGTTCAACCAAAATAGTTATCCAATTTTCTTTCTTGTATATTGTATGGCTAGAAATTAGGAGTGTTTGCTTGGAAGTTTTGTATATAATAGGTATTATAGTATAAAGGGATTCCCCGCCAGGTAGTATTTAAGGTATAACTTTAAAAGATATTATTAATAACGCGATTGAAAAATATATACAAATCGTATATATTGGTTCCTTAGGTACTTCAATAGTTTTAAAGCAACCAAGTTGTTTTTGGTTATAGTTGCGTAGCTCTCCATAATGTATGTAATTTTCAACGTATGATTTTACAAACTCACGTTTTCAATGAAAATGTACTCCGTCTAAGGTGGCTATTATTCTTTTGAGTCAGAAATGGTGTTTTTTATTGTGTTACTCGGAAAGAAGTTCCTGTATGAGTGTTGTAAAAACTATAAGTCTTTTATAACTACTCGTATCGCCATTATATAACAAGCGATTAATTCAGCGAAATGGGTAAATAAACTTGAAAGTATTGAAAGGTATATGCTTATCGTTTTTGTTGTTTGCTAAATCTTACAAAATTTCACGGTAAATGATATCTTTATAATAAGTAGCCTAAAAGCGAAGTCGTATATTATCGGGTATTTACGTCTGAATAAAACGTATTATTTAAGATTAATAATTTACCATCGGCGAATTATCAAAGATCTGATCTAATACCGGTATATCAATCCTATAAGGATATCAGTCCTCGTTAAAACGTAAACAATTAAGGGCATTTGGTATTAAATTGAAGCGTTTCAGTAAGGAAATCACATTCACTAAGAATAAATTAAAGTAAATTGATGTGTTAACTAGTCGTCGACTTGCTTAATTTATAAATTTCGTATTTAGCGAAGTTTGGTTTCAAATGCCCCGAGTGGCTTTATAATCGGTAAAAACAATAATTGGTAAAGGCTTGCTAACCAAAGTTGTACGTAGGCATTTATATGACTATATAAAACTTGTAACCTTATATTTTAAAAGATTATGACTAAATTTAGCGCGAATTAAAGGATGCTTTAAAATTATTACTGATTTGATAATAATTATTGAAATAAGTTGACCCTTTGGTTATAATGAACTTTTTAGGTAAAAAAAGTATAATACTCAATCCGCGTTTAGGACTTTCGTTATTTTAAAGGAAAGGTTCACATATTGAATATGAGTAATATAATTTAAGTTATTTATACAAATAGTTTTGTGTGGCTTTAAAAGATTGTTGTTATTTAGGTGTAGGCTGTATAGAAGTAAACTAAGTATAATGAAATCTCCTTCCTTGGCTACCTACCTTGAATTATCCTTGTTTTCTTTTCTATACTAATTGCTCTTGTTTTAAGTTTTTAAAGTAGGTTTAACAATTGGGCATAATAGGGTATTATTAGCTTTAAAAACCCTACTACTTTGAAAAATATTTCGAGTACCTTTAAATTACGAGAAAAATAAAGATTCCGAAAACCTTATGTTTTTTTTATTGGTTAAAAGTCCGGGTGCATTTGCGTAAAATCCTAAAAGTTTAACTAATTAAAAGCCGATATAAGATTTGTGCGACGATAAGATGACACCTTTGCTGGCAAAAAGCTTAAAGATTACCTTTAAATAAGTAAGGTGTTGTTCGAACGTATTAGAAATAATGATAATGTCGTCAATGAAAACGCGATAAAAAGATTGAAATTCATTTACTATTCTATTTATAAAACATTGGACGCGGAATAGCGAATTACGAAAACCCATAGAATAAACTTTATTTCGTTCGATTTCGCGGTTACCAAAGAAAGTAAATCGGTCACAGAAATCTAAATATACCAAAATTTAAAAGAAAAACTTAATAACGTTTATAATAGTAAAAAGTTTTTTGCCGCGAATATATTTAATAATATCCTTTTGTAAAGGTTATTGATCATAGTTTAAAAACCCATATTTTTTAAGTAAATGTAAATCCACCACTACTCGAATTTTATCCACTTCTTATACAGTTTTTCACATTACGAATACCGGTAATACAAATAGTAAGATGTTGTTAGAAAATTCCCTAAATTGTGGCTCCTAAAAAGTATCGAACTATTTATTGAGGAGATTCTCGTTTCGTTTAGATACAGGATAAGAATAACAGTGAAGCTTGAAATATTGCTAACCATTAATTGGTGAAACCTTTATTATTGAATTTATATGTATCTAAATTAAATTGATATCCCTTGACACAGCTAGATATTGTTTGTCAATACGTTTGAATTAAATAAATTATATCGGGTTAGTCGCGTCAATCTGAGTGCCATGTATGTTTTTTACTATAGGCACATTTTCAGATGTTTTTTTTTACTAAAGAAGGTATTTCAGTAACGTGGCTTGTCGCAAGGTTTAGCGAAACCGGCTTTCTTATTAGCAAGGTTTATCACCTTAAGGATTTTAGATTCTTAAATCAAATACGCCATTAAATCCAGAAGAGGCGTAGTGGAGTAAAGCTTTATGAAAGCTATAATAAGGGAAGGCGTACTCGTTGGCGCGATAATAGTACGAAGAGTTAGAGAATCCAACTTAAATTCGGTATCCATTGCCGGAATAGGGGTGGATTTATCCAAGGCTTTAGAAACAGTAAAAGAGACTAAATAATTACTGATAGCTATTTCGGTAGGTTATACTATTATGAATAATACGTTACCAACGCCTGTAACTTATATAAGGGTTTATATGAATTTAGTCCAATTCGCTTAAAAGTAAATATTATCTTCGTATTCCGAAATAGTTTCCAACCGCGTATATTTAATAAGGCGTATTATTTTAGTAAGAGGATTGTAAAGTTATATGATATAAGGAGTAATAACTTCGATCAAATTATTCAGGAGTATATGGATATTAGGTTCTAAATATAAAGGATCTGCCATTAGGAAGGGTAGTATATTTAATCGCGATATATATCGTTTTTCTAGGTTCAATAACGACTTTAAGGTTAGATATAACCTTACGAACGACTGGTTATGTAGCCACTTTATGTATTAAAAAAGGAATCTCGAAATAGCTATTTTTAAAATGAACTACATTTTTTGACATTAACACATCCGTATTACGAGGCTTTATTCAGTAATATGTCAATAAAGGGTTAGTATTTAAAGTATCGGCAATCTAGTCTTTAGCTATTTTCTGTAATAAGGTAGGCGTGCCGTTAAACTTATACCTAAGGGTATTAAAAGTTTAACGCATTTTAATAATAAGTTGGATAAAAAGACCTATCACTTCGCTAATAGTTTAACGTTCGGTTATAGGTACCTTTATCGTGATATAATTGGGAAAATTTCCATTTAGCCAAAACTGAAATATAAGGTTTTTACTAATACTGGTGTCGAGATAAAGTATATGATTTTTACCTATAAGGTTTACTCGTACAGAAATTCGCAAGTAGCGACAACTACCTATAGCGAGTGTTATCTCCTCGTTAATAAGCTTAACTATAATAATATTAATATTTCCCATGTTTTTTAAGATATTATTTAGGCTAGTTACGGGTTATATACAGTTTAGTTGTCGTATACGTCTCTTTATATCGTTAAAAGAGAACTCATTTCTTCTGGTATAAGCCCTTAAACGTTTAAATAAAGCGTTATGCGAACGATAATTTTCTTTATACTAAACGTAAATACGTCGGCTAGAAGGCGAAAAAGTAAGCTTTATAATATAACCTACTTTATTGCTTAAATGGTACGAACTTATTTATAAGAGTGTTTGTAAGTGATTAAAATGGTCCTAATCTAAATAATTAGTATCGTTTGTCTTAAACTGTGTATTATTAATTTCATTCTTACGATTTCGATTTCAATTATTATAAAGACGGTTCTCGTTACGTTTTCGCTTGTTTAAATTATGTTTTCGCTTATCCTGATTATAGTTTTGATTAACATGTTCGCGAAAGAGGTAGTTATATCGTTTGTGATTGTATTTCTGCGAAGGGCGTTTCTCGTACATTTTGACGTTGTTTTAGGGTTTACGGGACTGGTGTTAGTATTTACGAGGTTGGTACTCGTCTTTACGAGAATATCGTGAGTCGAACTTTTCGCGTATGTCTTTCGAAGGAGGTTAATGGTTGGGATATCTGTAATGATCACACTAAATACCCGTGAGTAAATAGAAGGTGTCAGGGGGTTTATGTTAGCAGTAAGGTAGCAGAGGTAACAAAGGTGCAATATCAAGAAGATGTTTGTTTGTGCTGTAGGATGATCATTAGCCGTTAGGCTATTCAGATATGTAGACTGAATACTTATATTGACAACTGAAGAGCTATGAAGGAAATACTATCTGTGTAGTGATGACCGTGTCCTCATATATCCGTGCCTTCATACCGTCTTCAATACTGGACCGCTGAAGTCGATATCGCTTCCTTCGGTCCCAATGTTGTCGACTGGACCGCAAGCGGTCCTGTCGGTCCAAACCCTAACCCTGGGTCCTTACATAATAGATATCCCCGCTTGATGTGTTGGACATCAATTTTCTGGCCGCTGGTCTGTTCCATAGTCTGCAGTTGGTCCTTGGGTTATAACAATATCATCGTATTATTACTGCTAACAATACAGGTTTTAACTTTTCGATATTGGCTAAGTATTCTTTAGTTTACTTACGACGTAAAGGTGGCAGGTATTGTTAAATACCCAGGTTTAATGCGGATTAAATGTTTATTATAACGTTATATTAATTAGTATTATGGCGATTTAGTATACCTATGGCTTTTATACATAGTATCTTTATCTGTATGTATTTTTGTACTCTATACTTATCGTCTAGCAGGTCGCGTAACGAGAATTTGGCCTCTATAAACTTTGTAGTGGTTTATTTAAGGTTTATGATAAAGCGGTCGGCAAAAATTTCTATAATATAGGCGAGATTAGGGCGAGACATTTTACGACGTTCGTAAGAAATAACCTTTGTATTTTATTAATATATAGCAGATCCTTATAGTAAAGTAGAAAACATTTCTATGATTTAACTCTTTATGGTTAGAAAGGTGTTTACGAATGTATTTAAGCGTTGCCAGAAGTTTTATACGTTAGTGAAAACCATATCTTTGCCTATTGTTATAATGCCTTTATCCTAAGGATCAGGATACTGGGGGTCAAATACCCTAATCTCTTCACTTTTTAAGCGGCGAATATCACCTGCCGAGTATTAGGTAGCTATCGTGGTCGGGGTTCAAAAAGGATCGCGACGTTGAAAAAGCTTGCGGCGGCGACAAGAAGGCTTGCGGCGGCGGCGAGAGAATTTTCGATGGTCGCGAAAAGGCTTATAGCGGCGGCGGCGGTCGCGGGAGAACTCGCGCTCCTTCCTTTTGTATTGGCGATGGCGGTTATCTATAAAAGTGTCCGATAAGTGTATGGAAATATGCGAGGCTTGGCGATAGCGACGAGAACGAGAACGAAAACGGAGACTCATAAAAACCAAGCTATCTAGACGCCTTATGACGCCTTTATGCTTCGCACTTTTCGTAGCATTGTGTTTTTCAAACTTACGGTGTAGGTTTGCTACGAGTTTTATAACCTTAACGTTACCAGCGGTGCCAGTTACTAAGGATGCCTTTCTTGACTTTATGATGGTAAAAGGTGTAGATGAAAAATGAGTTAAAGGGGTGTAATAACGTAAAGTCGTAGGCGAAGATTTTATAGGTAAAGGTAAAGGTATACGC
Source organism: Anisogramma anomala (assembly GCA_038502455.1). NCBI lineage: Eukaryota > Fungi > Ascomycota > Sordariomycetes > Diaporthales > Gnomoniaceae > Anisogramma > Anisogramma anomala. Next base: position 35,761,801 of record JASMMZ010000002.1, on the reverse strand, counting down.
GTAGGCGAAAGTGGGGATTTTAGCGGAAGTAAAGGGAAAGTGATGATTGACTTTGGCGTGGCAGGTGTAGATTTATTCATACGAGTTTGATGGCGCGTATGGCGAGGGGTTTGGGGCTTGTTTGGTAGTGTGATACCCATTTTTGTAGCTCTCGCTGACTTATATATCGAGATTAGGGACTCGTATAAAGCTTTATAAAGTAAGGTAAAAGTATAGGAAGAGGTAGATGGAAATAAGTAAGTTTGGTGGCAGGGCTTTATGGTTAAATCTTCGCGCTGATAACTTTTTCATTGTTTTGTAGTAATTAATTGGTCTAGTGCTAAGCATAATCTCAGTTTATAGGTACCATTTTTTATGCTGTATATATATACAAACGTATGGTGGTATTCTGGTCTATATTCAAAGGTAAATACTAAACTAAAGGTAGTAATCTACCAGAGCATGATAACAATAAGTACTTATGAGAAGAATGACTCATCAGTAGGTAGTTTCATGAGAAGGCGCACTTATGAGTAGGCAGTCTCGTGAGAAGGCATAAGACGGCCAGGTAACCATGTAGCAAGTCAACAAGCAACCCCCCTCCCAGATACAACAGATCTTTATTGAAGATTTCTTGGTGTTTTTAATAACAATACCGTCGTTACCTTTAAACTTCCTTGAAAACCGACATAGCCTAAAAATCTTTTTTACTTACTACCATAAAAACCGATGCAATTTGTAAGGGCCCTTCGTAAAAATCTTTTATTCAACTTAACCGCCGTTGTTAACGTAGAGCGTAACCAGAAAAGAGCTTCTTCTTTTACTTAGCTTATTTGTGCTTAACCCAATTGGTATTAATCAGTGTTAGTAGGACTTTGGACGTTGCAACGTTGTCAATTCGATGATTGAAGTAACAGTAATATTGCATAATCAAATGGTGGATGTATTATTCTAGGTTTGACAGACCGCTAGCCGGTCTTTGTAGTAATTTGTATGGCTAATTGCTTCGTCTGTGCCCTAGTTTGAAGTGAGCGCATATTTCACTTGCTTTGCAGCCAATACAGAAGCCCTGCACAAAAAAATTCACTCAATTTGCAGTCAGTATAGTCAACTTTACTGTAAGTAAAGTTGACCTACTGCACTACAAATACTACTATTCTAAGAATTGAAATACTTTTTTTAAAAAATTTAAGGGGTAATTTGTACGGTTCAACATATATGGTCCGGAAGATCGTAGAGTCGTTAGTAATTTTCGTTACTATTCTTAGGTTAGTGATATTTAAAATATTATACGACCCATTTTATTTGCCTAGCTTTTGCCTTATAATGACTTTACTTCAAAGGGATAGAGATAATACGTTTATTATCGATAATCTGTTCTTAGTACTAAGTACGTTATTAATCTAACAGCGTACTGATTCCTTCATTAATTCTTTTAAGGCCATACAAAATAATATAACGCGTTTTTGGGTATTTGGTAATAGTGGCGATTTAGTCGTTATATATATATAAACTACAAATACTGGTAAAGTTGGTATAAGGCCATAAGGGCTAACGCTATAGTTAAGGCTCTTTATCGCCAATTGAAACCGTGCTTTTGAACTTATAAAGCCTTCAATTTCCAATGTAAAGATATTGTAGGTTTTTAGTAAAAAAAAACGTAAACCTTTTTGACTATATTAATACCCTAATAAGCCTTAATAAGAAACTATTTACATTGAATCATTATCGATGAAGCAGTAGTTTAAAACCTCATCATAATAAAGTCGGTATCCACATTGTTAACTAATACATTTGATGGACTAAGGTACGTGTGAATTTATAAAGTACGTAATGTCTTTTATGTTTTTTTCGCCATCATTGTTTTGATAAATTTGGTGTTATAAAAATCCGTAACAGATTGAATAACGTTGATTACCAACTTACAGTCCAAGTAAAATACGTTTACAAAAACCCCAAAGTTAAAGTTTTTTTTTTTAACATAAACTTTAACCTTAAAAGGGTTTCAAAGTGTGTTTGGTGGTAATAGCAAAGCCGTTCGATTGTTCTTAACGTTAACGAGTACCTATCTTCGAAATTAACCGCCCTTAAAACTTTATAAAAACTAATAATTTCTGGGTAATTAAACCTAAAACGTAGTTAACAAATTTCCAACTTCATTAAGTTTAACACTATTACCTTTATCACTTAAATATAAAACCAAAGATTCCTCTACTTAATACTAGGTAAAAACCTCTTACCGCACTCAGCTGAAATTAATTTGTTAGTCTAAACGTTAACGTTAACGCCGAGGTTTTTCATATCTTCAGAGTAAAGGAAAAAGGGTGTAGAAGATTCAAGATACAGAAAACAATATGGTCAACAACAGTAGTAATAGTCATCAATTCCAGTAAAGATAGTTTTTTTCCTTAATTAAAGCTTACTTTAGCTTTATCAGTACCATATGGTTAAGTTTAGTAACAGTATTAGTATTTCTTTATAATATAACATATTATGAAAAGCCTCCTATTAAGTATTTTGCCGCCTCTATATCTAGCATAATACCTTAAAATCCCTACTCCGCATCACGGTCGCAAATGGTAAACAGATATGTAAGGCTAATATCTTCGTATTTATAGAGATGATAGGGGTCATTACCTATCAAGCGTTAGAAAAAACGTGATCGATAAGTTAATACGTTACTTTCGAACTGGTACTAGTATTTTGGTACTAATTGGTAACCTTAAGCTTATTCTATTCCTTTTCAATTTCCTTTACTTTAAGCTTTGTAATATAGTTGCAGTAATTTTACTTGAAGGCAATAATGTATTAGCAGTATGTTATGACCCAACATCTGCAGGGCGCACCAGCGGCGGCCCCGCAGCAGATAACAAAGGAAATCGGTTGGACACAGCCTCTCGGCAGGCACCAGGGATCCACAACAGACACACCGTACACAAGGGTTAGGGTCAGCATGGTGTGAGACTCGATGGACTCGGTATCGAGCCAGTCGAGCCTACACTGAAGACGTATGAAGGCGCGGATATATAAGGACACTTTCATTACCAAGATAGATAGTATTTCCTTCATAGCTCTTCAGTTGTCAATCTAAGTATTCAGTCTACCCTGAATAGCCTCACGGCTTCTGATCATCACTCGCACGAACACAGTCTTGATATTGCACCTTTGTTACCTCTGCTACCTTACTGCTAACATAAACCCTCTGGACACCTTCTACATACTCACGGGTATTTAGTGTGATCATTACACAGTAATATAACACATGCTATTTGTAACGCTTAGTCGAACGATAACGAATCGACTAACAACTGAATTTACAATAAATCCAATATTTTTATTACTTGGAATAAACTTGCGTAACTAAGTTAAAAAAAATCAAGAAAAATGAATATCCTCCTTTGTATATAGCTTGGTGGTTATAACATTAGGTATAGGCCTTTCTTCAACTGTATTAGTCAGATCTTTTATACTAACGATCGATATAATACGTATGTAAATATTTATCTTCCTCGTCCCTAAACTTTAGAGCTTAAATTTACATATAAATTAAGCTCGGCACTCGAGCTATCACGGTTTTGAACGAGGAACGTAATTAGTTAAAAAAGCCCTTTACATATGACTTTAGGATGCTATAAAGCGTATTCAAACTTTTTATAACCAATTATCGGTAGGGTCTCAAGCCTATAATATTCAAGTGAACATAAGGTCTTTGAAGAGTAATCAAGATGATTGGTATTTGTAGTATAAAAGATGAAGATAAAGATCAAGAAGAAGTATCTAGAGGTGTACGATACAGGTGAGGGCTTATAAGCCCTCACCCAGAGCGTATAACTCTAAAATACTTCTTCTAGACCGCCCCGCAAATTGCCGTCGGCCTGGAATAGCATTCCAGACCGATCTATACATGGTACACTTTTTCGTTTTATAAGAGTGCAGCCTGTAGCATGATACTTTATCGTGCACCCTGTATGAGTGCACCCTACAATACAGTGCACTGCTCTTTGGTCTATGTATACTATTTGTAAGGGTATATAGTAATATTCACATAGGCAATCTTTTCTTTCTTTTTTGTATACCTTGTATTTATAGGCTAATAGTGATAATGTTGTTACCGTATTAATCGTAAAAGGTCTAAATCAACAGTAGTAATAGTTTCGTTACTGGCGCATTGATCGCAAAAGGTCCAGATTAACAGTAGTAAATGTAAATCGGCTCTGGTTAGTGTAGCCAAATGGAAGCGACATAGTTAGTAATAACGCCTTTTATTATTTTTAACAAAGTTGGTTGCGTAGTAAAGATTACGTAGGGGTGATTAAGTAGTTACATGGTAGGTCAGTATAAAAAGATATATCGCTATCGCTTCGGGCAAAACTTCTTTTTTTCTTTTTCTAAAGGCGCGTAATTTTAGCCAATAGAAATACCTATTTCAATTTAACTTTTAATCTATCCACATAAACTAATCCGCTTTAACGTATAGTTTACTTAACCTTTACATATACTAACCTATTTTCCCGAACAGATGCCGCCTAAAAACCGTATTATAAGGCGCCATCTAGCGCGCGAGCGGTAGCGCACCGCTGCCGCCACCGCCGCCACTGCTACAACTGCTACTTCTTCCACTACCACCACCACCAACAGCAAAAGTCTGCCCTTATCGGGCGAAATCTCGTTTATCGCCGTTACGCCGCCAGCTACTATGCCATCAAGATCTTTTGCCGCCGCCTCCTCTACCGCCGCCGCCTCCTCCGCTGCCACCACCCTCGCCGCCGTCACGCCCCTCCCCCCCCCCTTTCCTTCCCCCTTCTCCAGCTCCCAAAGGGAGGAGTTGGGGGTTTTTAAGGTTATAAACTTCATCCTCTTCCTACGGGTAAAAATCTCATTACCCGTAGGGGCTCTTTTACGCCGTAAGCGCAACTTAGAACAGTTACGATAAGGTACGTATATTACAATCCCTTTTTTTCTAATCCTTTAACTGTTCTCTCCGTAGATAAAGAGTACGAGACGGACCTCTTTCGCCGCCTCAAGTTCCGTATCGTTAAAATACACCGTAAGGCCTCTTTAACTCGTTAAATGTTAAAGCGGCATACTTAAGTCCACAACTCTCAGGCGTTAATAACTACGCCTTATATGTCGTATATCACATTCGCGGCCGCAGGTAAGTTTATTGGCGATTGTAACGAAAGAGGTTGTCGTTCGGCATGTTACCATCGTTATAAGCGGACTAATAGCTAGTATAACCCTATTTAGGTAGTCCTAAAGCCATAAGCTGAGGCCGTATTACGCGTCCGCCAGCTTTTTGGTAAGTTTTAACCGAGTTTTAAAACATTTTCTGGTAAAATCACTCGTTTAAGGCAAATCGAAAAAAAAAAAAACATCACCGTAAGTAATCAAAATAGGCCGATATTAATTAGGAGTAAACGTTAATCAGCGGACCAAGAAGACGGTAGCCGCCGTTGCCGCCTAAACACGGGGCTTACATATGTATTAAGTAGGCGAATTCGACGGCGTTATCGTACGTTGCCGCGAAAAAAATAATCCCTCTCCTGCACATTTGCCTAATGGTATAACTAATAAGTTACAGAACCATATCCTCGCTAGTACTAATAATGTCGTTAGCGGTAATGACAGTGGCGTTAACATAAAAGGGGAAAGCGACGGGGAGAATAATGGGGACGCGATGGCATCACCCTCTCCCTTTAATAGTAGATAGATGCCCCTTCAACTGGGCTGGCGTGTCCGGCTATAGAACAATAGGCAATACAGTAATGTTATGGCGCTCTAAAAATTGAATATTCAAAGTAATAGTCGTGATATGAAATATAAAACAAAAGAGGCAATATGCCAGAATCGGTGTATGAAATGCAGAACAAAAAGGCAATATACCAAAAATCGGTACGAATAGTTGTATGAGGAAAAAGTAAAATGTAAAAGTGATAATCTTGACATGAAACATGAAATGAAAGGGACCATATGCTAGAATCGGTGCATGAAAAGCAAAACAAAGAGGTAATATACCAAAAATCGGTACGAACAGTCGTATGAAATAGAAGAAAAATGTGAATCGGGGCGAATGACATCGATAGGCCGATCCAAGTTGTCGTAAATTGGTATAGCAGCCTATTGGGGTCGTAAATCCTTTCTAACAACTCTAACAAACAACGTACTTATCGATATAAATATTTCTAAAGCGCCATTCGATATTTCCTTTATTATCGCGTTTATTACGTTTGACTTGCTATTAATCTATTCGATTTTCTCGATTTCGCAGCGTTCGTATAACTCGCCTAAAGTTATAATACAAATTATTAATAGTTTTTTGTTCGTAATACTTAGTTCAACCCGAACTTCATAAAACGGATCAAAATCAATACAAATAATTAAAGGGATAAGGCGTAAACTAAGGTTAAAAATAATTATCCGGACTATTATCGCTATATTAATACCTGAATCGAAGCCTTTAACTATACCGTAAATCTCGGAAGCGAAAAGGTTCCTCGTAACCTTTTTACACTTAATAAAGCTTTAATAAATAATGTTTCCACAAAAAATAAAGCCGTTTCGAGCCGGTAATTTATTACCGAGGACGAGGATAAAGCCTATTTATAAGCTGTAATCGCTTTTATTAGCAAAAAAGCTATTAGTAAAAATAAACATCTATACAATATGTATATCTAACAATAGATATTATAACCCTCGCTTTAAATTATATATTTTCCATATAAGGCGTTTGTTAAACACCTTATATATATCATTCATCGGATCCATTTGGTATTTTGCGAAGACCGAAAGGTCGAATAATACCTTTAATTGTATTATAAACGCAAATTAAGCTCCGTGTACACGTTAACATTTGTATTTGTTGGCTCATTATACGTTATCTAAAATAATAAAAGCCATCTTATTTAACTATCCTTTTTACGTAAGTCCCAAAATACCGTTTTGAAGTATAATTGTAGCACAATTAAAATAGATTATATTGTCTTTTAACAAGTAGGTTTTAAGCTTCGCCTTTAAGCTGGCCTTTAAAAGTTTCCTTTCTTTAAACGCAGAGAACGGGACGTTACATAAGGTCAAATTATCGTTTATTTACATTCCCGTAATTACAAAGCCCCTTAAACGGATAATCGATACTAATGTGTATAAGTTAAAGGTAAAGTTAATTATCTCGAGTCGTTCCTAATAATATTTTTAGTAAATGTTATACTAATATATATACCGGCTTTAACTAAACCGTAAAAAGGCTTTAAGATACGTAAAAAATTTATAAACGAGTGGTGTTATTTAAGGTTTTTTAACATATTTACGTAAATCAGCCGTTTTAGCCGTTCTTTAGATTGTAAATAGGCCTATATTATGTCCCGAAATTCGATATACAGGTTATAGGGTACGTTAAGGGAGGCTACAAATACGAAAATCAGGCGGTAACTGGCTCGTTATAACGTGGGTAATTGGATTATAATGTTTTTCTTACCTTTATCGTTATAACCTTTTAACAATTAGGCGAGTTTTTTCGTAAGGTTTTTTAGTGTTGTTTTCTACCTTATGGACAAGGCGGGTTGGAAAAATCTTATAGGTATCGTAAATATTAAAGTCTAATTATTTAAAGAAAAAGACGCCTTGGTCTACTAAGGTTAAAATTTCTATTTAGGTAAATTATTTGAATATGATATTGAAAGTAGTAATAATACCCTTGTAACGATGTTTTGAGTTAAGCTCGCGGTTTGCCAATTCATTTTACGTAACAAATAAATCCGTGGTAAAGTTTTTAAGGCTTTTTTTCGTTTTTAAGCCGAAGGGTCGTTCTTGGCGACGAGGTTTTGACGGGGTTAACGTAAATATGCCGTTTCATTTGGTATAGTCGGAGTAAAATCATATTTTAGGGCCGAAGTTAAATATGGAGTCGGGCTAAATTCGTTAATCCGGGGGGTAACGTATAGGCGGTTTTGGTCGTTTTTATCGTTTAAAGGGGTAGTATGTAGGCGGTTTTAGTCATTCTAAAGATTTTAGCCGATTTTTTTTACCTTTTTTCTATATTTACGTACCATTATCTTTAGAAATAAACTTGTACCGCTTAGCAGATTAATTAGTATATTACGACCCTTAAACTTGTTAATCTTCCATGATTTAGTTTATTTATCTTTGATTATCCAAACCAAAGCTTTAAACTATAATAATAAATCTTAAACCCCGGCATTATGTAAGCTATTACTTGTAACCAACGTTTTAAATACGTCGTTTTTAGTTCGTAATAATCATAAAACTGCTATAAATTTTGCCACGGAATTAGCCCTTTATACCGTAGATGGTAATAGTATAGGGTTTATGTAGATCCTAGGGTAAATACCGAAAACAAAAAGCGTAAGGATAAGCCTACTCGGGCCAAGAGTGTTATTAAAGGCGTTAACCGCTATTTAAAGGATAATACTCCTTAAAACTGCTACCCTTTAGCTTTTTCGACAACATTATATATGCTCTTTTTAACGATTCATAATACCGTTCGTATTTTCTAATACCTTATGAAGATTTTACTGAAATCTACCTACACTTACTACCGGCTATCTAGGTCTTAATACGCTATTCAGTAAAGTTAAAAGCCGTATTAACATCATATATAATTTAATTGAGAGGTCCAAGGTAAACGTTAAACTAATAATTAACCAAAACATTTTAATAGTTTGTAATAAAAGCGTTTTGTGTAAACTTAGAAGCTTAAAAGAATATTATTATGTCGACAGCGTAAATGATTAGTTATAAATTTAAATATATAATATTAACGATTACTTCGTAGTAAAAATCTACATTATCTTAGAGATGGAAGTTAAATCGTCGTAATACCTCTAAGTGTATCGGGTATTTATAATCGAATTTTTCGATAGCCTTAAGTGCGTCCTTTCCTATATTCGTATATCCTACAGCAAGAAGTAGGCGTAAAAGGTGTTTTGAAACCGGGTATCTGAATCGTCGGTGTAATACACGTAATTCTGGTTATATTAAGTAAACGGCTTCGATTATACTTGCTTTAAGAAAGAACTACAAGTGGCCGAACTTAAGTCGGAGCAGTACGGATATACTATTTGAAACGCGGATAAGTTAGTTAGTTATATTACAGACTTCGATTCTGAGTTTATCTATATTAATTAGTAAGACCAAAAAAAGAATTTTAAAGTCCATTACGTAAAACTTAACCGTCTCGAAACGTATATTTATAAAGATTGTTCCGAGCGAAAACGCCTTGCTTTTACCAAACAAGACTTTTTGGTATTCCCCTATACGGTTTAGCTAAAATTTTGGAAACTTTACCGCAAACGCGTCGAATTAGTGCTTTCCGGCCGTCGAAATTTCGACTGCTTTAATATCACGCATATACCTTAAAACCTATTTCCGTACCTATTAAACAACGTGAATTGTAACGCTATATAGGTATCGAGTACCTCTTTCCTATAATCCAGTCCGGCTATATACTTGAAAGAGACGTCCTACAGTCCGGTAAAGATACGGTAGGCGGTTTTGTCGTCTTAGGATAATGAATAAGGGTTATCGTCCTTGGGGTCGTCCTCTCCGAATATATCATCGTATAGGTAGGCATCAAGTCCGTCATCTGTACCTTTGCACTTAGCTACATATGCTGTAAAGTTAGACTCTATCTGATCCTCGGGTATGCAGTCGGCCCAAAATTGTCGTTTGGTCCGAATCTGCTCGTGGGCTGATTGTTCTCTCCATTTCAGGCGACTTTGCCATGGCTGGTTGGGTTGCTTTCTGCGTTTCAGCTGACTTCATCATGGCCGGTCGGGTTGTTCTCTACGCACAGACCGACTCCGTTATGGACGGTCGGGTTGTTCTTTACTTTTAGAAAGTGGTTTAGTATTCGGTTTTACTTCACGGGGTAGGTCGGTATAGGGGTGTATTGTACTTGTATAGTGGATAAGGATCGTGGGCGTTTTCCTTCCTCGTAGTTCCTATTTTTATTCAGGAGTATAAGGTTATGTCGTTTTACGTGTAGTTCCCCTCGTTTCAACATCAGTCTTTTTTATTTGGTAAGGTAATAATTTTTCACAAAATCCGTAAGTTATACGTCTTTTTCCTCCTAATCAGGTACGTTAGTGAGTTATATTGTTTCCAATAAGGCCTCTACAAAGTGCCTATTCTTACCTCCTAGGGTATTATTTCCTTTGTGTTTTAGGTAAATTCGTAAGGCTTTGGTAATAATAAGGTTTACTTCATACCATATTTTCAACGTCTAAACCGAGGAATTGTTATGAAATTCGTCCAATAAGTCAGGTTCTTGGATTTTTTTCCCCTAGTAATGGTATATGGCGGCCAAGATGTATGTGTTTGCGTTATAGGGTTTTAGTTCCTTAATTAGTAAATCGATGGTGTTTTCTTAAAGACCTAAGTCGATTTCCTGTATTATAGCCTTTTTGATTTCTATGTATTTGACCAGGATGTTAAAGGAAGCGTTGGCTTCCTATAGTATTATTGTATTCGGAGCCATAGTTTCAATTATTTTAGGATGTTTATGTGATATGGTAAAGTTTGGTAATTTCGTAATGTGTCTGGGTATATCCAACGCTTAGGGTGGTTTAGCGAATACAAAACATTTAAAGTAATTAATACAGTGGGAAGAATATTTACTAACGCTAAAAGCTAGTTAGATGTTTCAAATTAATTTTTGTTAGCGTTGATGACGCTGTGATAACTAAGCGGTTAGAAAAAAAATATTATAGGTACTGGATTTAAAATGAATAAAGCAAATGTAAGAAAACTTAAAACAAATAGGGCGGTTATGGAAAATTAGGTAAGGTAAAGGAAATTTCGAGTTATTATATGTTCCGGGGTTCGGTGGTTTATCCGTATTGGCGTGCTGTAGCAGAACTTGGTGGGGGGGGGGGGGGTCGGTTAGTTATTTAGTGTGTAACCGATTTGATAAGGTAATCGGGTTGTTTGTTAATATGTAACCGATCGTGGCTTTATTGGAGCGAGTGGTTCGTAAAATCAGATGGGTTCCAGTGAAGTGTTTCGAAACTTGGTGGCTTTTGACTCGCGTGGCCTGGTATCCGGTAGGTTTTAGTAAAGGGTTCCGGAAAAACTTGGTGATTTGGCTTACGTGGCCTGGTACGTGATAGGACGCTTTCCAAGAAGTACCCGGGTACGTTGAAGCGCCAAATAAGGGTTAATAGTGGCGTAAAGAGGCTTTTAACAAATAAAGCGTTAAGTAGGGGTTAATAATATCGTGTTAAAGTTTTCCTTTTTTAAGTCACTTAAGTTTTACAGTCTTTGTACACGTTGGCGTGTAATTCTTGTAAGAACAAAGTGTTTGAGTATACCGCTATAACATCCCGCTATAGGTATTTAACGAATACTTATCTCTTTTTTCTAAGCTATCTGTAGTCGACCGAGTCGGCTACTGATCGGTGTCGGTAGGTTTTTAAGCCTATAATATTTAGGTGAATATAAGGTCTTTGAAGAATAATTGAAATAATTGATATTTTTAGTATAAAAGATAAAGATCAAGATCAAGAAGAAGTATCCAGAGGTGTACGCTATAGATGAGGGCTTATAAGCCCTCGTCCATAGCGTATAACTCTGGAATACTTCTTCTAGACCGCTCCGCGCATTGCCGTCGGCCTGGAATAGCATTCTAGACCGATCTATGCATGGTACACTTTTGCGTCTTGCAAGAGTGCAGCCTGCAGCGTGACAAGTTATTGTGTACCCTGCAGGAGTGCACTCTACAATACAGTGCACTGCCTTTTGGCCTATGTATACTATCGGTAAAGATATATAGTAATATCCACACCTATAAATGTTTACCAAACCTATTATCATAATATGCGTTCGCCAGCTTTTACATTCCCTATTACTTATGAACAAAACATCAGCCTATTAAATATCTAAATGAAGAGGTTTATCTTAATTTCCGTCTTTCTTTTGTAATGTAATACCTTCAAACACTTCATCATATTTCAATCGGTGAAATACAAGGTAAAATTGATATCTTATTTGAAGTAATCTTAAAAATTATCGTAAATTTCGCGAAAAGTAAAACAATTTGTTACTTACCCAAAAGAGTAATTCTCGGCTTAGCCGGTAGGAATACTGCAAAAAATGAGTGAAAACCTAGCAATTTAACCATGATTTGGCGGTAAATATTGAAAAACAGGCGCAACTTAACATTGAAAAGGTTGTATGACTTACCGTTATAATTTTTCCTTCTACAAATCTTGATAAACATAGTGATTAACGTACAATCCGCATCTACCATAGGGATATTTCGAAGGGAAAGGGTAATATATTGGTTTTAGGAACCACCTGAATCTTTCGACCGGTACTAAGAAGAGTATTGGTAAGTAGGATAGTTATGTTTGGCCAAATTTAGAGGGAAAAAGCCAATAGTCGCACCTATAGTAAGCTCGCATGTAAAGTGTCTCCTTCCTTAATTTGGTTGCTAAGACTAAACGTGCTAAAGGGCCTAGAGAGAATAAACTTGGGTTTTCTGCGAAGGACCTGATAATGATCCTTTTAATGTTAAAAGGCTTGATGAGGTTCCTACTTAATTATCTGATGGATTTGAAGGATTTAAACGCTTAAAATAATCAATTCCTTATGGCCAATAACACTAGCTTATTTGAAGCCTTACGTAAAAAGATCTAAAGAACTTATCTTGGTTTAAGCAGGGTTATACTAACGTGTATATAAGTGTTAAGTATTAGTATCATTAATGATATATTTACCTTTCGCCTTTATTCATTAATAATTTTTCTCTGACACTCATTCGTAAAGTACTTATACCAGACTCTTTTTCTTCCCTCTTTTTGCGGAAAAGTTAATACTTCAGTTGTACAATCCAGCTTTCACCCTTATCCTAGCCTATTTGTTTACTTTTTTTTACATATCCAAGGTATATTTCCCAAACCGTTTGTAAATGTTATCAAATATTCGAGGTCCTTAAACGGTTCCAGTCATGATTATATTGAAGATATAATGCCCGATTACTTTGGTAAAATTCTCGATTAAAGAGTTTTTGTTGGCGTTTGTAAACCAGAGGTCTTCATCGTAATTCTTTGTGAAAATGACGCCGAGGTCTTTGATTTCCTTCTTTCTATCAGGGTCATCAAAAATATTAATTCCAGCATTTTTTGAAGGTATTATGACGAAGATTCTGAAGTTAGGCGAAAAAGGTGTAGTGTAAAGGGGTAGGTCGCAGGTTTACTATGAAAGTTAGTGTTTAAAGTTAATGGTCGTGTGACTAAATCGTTTGTAAGATTTGAAATTTATAGTAATAGTATTTGAAATAGTAATAGCCGCAATAAAATTAATTCAACCCTTTGCTAACTTAATGACTTTGAGAATTTTAGGCGGCCAATCTCACTGTTTTCCTTTAAGAAGATAAATGAAGTTTTTTTGGTATTTTAAGTACCGATAACGTCGCTACCAATAGACTGCCATGAACAACTGCACAGCCTATAAGTCTTCCCTAATTTCTGCTGCAAACAACTACAGAACGTATAAGGACCCTACACAAAAATATTTCTTCTACCTTGCCGAAACAAAGCGTAATAATAGGAAAGTGGCTTCTGCTTCTACTAAGCTAATCTGTATTTAATATAATAAGCACTGATCAGTGTTGGTAGGCCTCTATTATTGCAACGTAGTTGATTAGAATCACTGTGATTGAAGTAACTAGTGCTGTATTGAAATTCCAAGTTTGCGAAACCGCTAGCTGGTATGCACGATAATTTGCATGGACAAATTTTTTAGCATGTAAGCCAATTTGAATGGAGAACCTTAAAATAAGAAATCCATCCTTAAAGAACGACAAGGAGAAAACATTCTAACAAAATGAAATGATAATATAATAATATTCTTATCGATAAATATCTTATAAAAAGCAATTAGAACACATAATATATTGAAGAGATGTAGTATATATAATATGTATAATATACCCAAACGAATGGGATTTTTAATACCTGAATGATGAACTACTTTCGAAGGATATACCAGAATTCCGTTACTACTTTTTATTTTTTTATGAAGTCAAATATTGCAGAATATAATTTTTCGAAAATAAATATTTAGATCAGTTTGTAAAGATGTCTAAGGGTATTCAATTACTTCTTATGGGAAAGTTTTGATTATTATATAGAATAGCTATGTATGATAGTGTTGAGCTACATAAAATAGTATTGGTAAGCTTTTATTATTGCAACGTGGTTGATTCGAATCTCTAGTCGAAGTAGCCAGTATATTGCGTTGAAAGTGGTGACATGGTTACTTCCAAGTTTAGCAGAGTGTTAGACGGTTTGCACACTAATTCGTATAGTAAATTTCATATCACATGCTTCAATTTTATGTAGGAAACTACTGTACTTGACTTATATTTAATAAGGCCAATCCTAAAAACTACATTAAACTTACAGTCAGTATAATCAACTAACTGTTAATATTGTTGACTTAACTGTACTACAATTAACTGCTGTTCCAAGACTAGCAACTTTTTATTCTGTATCCACGCACTCCAGTGTAGCCAATTACTTATTAATGGTCAGTCGTGAACTCTGTTCTTCATCTGCAAGCTAAAACCCTGTCAATTCAAATCAATTTACATCCAAACTAACTCTAATTACAGCTCTTTACCTTCTAATCCCGAATCCAGACTTCTTTAAATCACGTATACAAATGTTTCAATAAATATTTATACATATTACAAACTTATACGCTAACAATTACGTAACTTTTATCAATAGATCCGAATGAGATTTATTTACACACTACTATTGCTATTACTACCCTAGCAATATATCAGTTTACGAAGATATTTTTATTCCTTTGCATTATGTATCTTGCAGTCTACAAAACCCAAAATCCGTACTGTCAGCCATTTACTATCTATAGATCTTTTTAAAGTATCATTAAATATAACGTTAGTTATAATGTTGACTATATTACCTTGCGGTTAATTTACTGAAAGTAATCGATTTTACAAGCTTCTTATATCTATCTTCAAGCTATGACTTCTTCTTAGACGTTTTTAATTAGCTGTGTATAACTTTAATAAATATCAATCAAAGCTCCAGATATTTATATACATAACTACAAGTATCGGACTTAATTTTAAATATTTTATTATAAGTGGTATCAATTATGATACTAATGTTGAAACCTATCATTATACTATAAATTTCCGATATTAATACGTTTATTGTTACAAATTCACACTGAATAAATATGTAGTATACGAAATTACCGGTGATTGTAAACTACGCATCAAACCTATCCTCATTTATAAATATTATAAAAACTCCGATTGACGATGTAAAAATAATGATATTCACTAAAAAGAACATTCGCAAAAATTATCAATTTCGTTATCGTTAAATCCATCGATATCATATGAATAACTTTATTCAAATTATTCATTTATTTGAAAATACTCTCATCAAACGTATTAAAATACTTAGCCTATAAATGCTAAATATATACCGTAATAAACAAATCGTAAAATACCTTTGGTTCATATAATATAACGATGTCAATCATTTAAGCCTTTTACTTTCAATACTGTTATAATCATACCTCGTTAGTGTCGCAAATATTCGCTCAACTCGTAACTAAAAAATTTTAACGTAGACTAGAATATATAACACGAATATTATTAAGACTATAAATATGTGTTAATAATCTGTCAAAATGAAAGTATATATTATAAACTAATATATCAATCGGTTCACACTATTAAAAACTAAATTATTGATAATAAGTTATTCTGCAGCTATGAATCGAACATGGTAAAAACATATTGTCAATCTATATACCGATGATACAGAAGATTTGATTCAATATAATCAATAAATACGGGTGAAAATTTCATATCTTTGTACAAAGTCTATTCCTAAAATACGTTTAATACGTTAAAAACTGATGAACACCTAATTTTGGTAATCTTTATAAGCATCTCAAGTATCTTATGATGATTTCCATAGAAAACTTATTCTTTAACTCTTTGGGAAATTCCTATACTATAATTTGTTTCAAATTCCTCACAAATTACAAATACATTCACGTAATATTACAGTAATTGTGGATATTACTATATACCCTCACAGATAGTATACATAGGTCAAAGAACAGTGCACTTTATTGCAGGGTGCACTCCTGCAGGGTGTACAGTAACGTGTCACGCTGCAGGCTGAACTCTTGCAAAACGCAAAGTGAATCATGCATAGATCGGTCTGGAATACTATTGCAGGCCGACGGCAATGCGTGAAGCGGTCTAGAAGAAGTATTCTAGAGTTATATGTTCTGGGCAGGGGCTTATAAGCCCTCACCAGTAACGCACACCTCTGGATACTTTTTCTTAGCATAATATATTTCAACTTATTTCATTACAATACCAATTATCTTTTGATTACTCTTTTATTTGCCTTATTTCACGTTAGTGGGTACTTAAACCCTACTAATATTAATTAATAGCCGACTCGGTCGACTACAAACAGCCTAGAAAAAAGAGATAAATATACGTTGAAAACCTATAATAGGATATGGTAACGGTCCTAACTATTTATGTTTTAATACTTCATTTTTATAAGAATTATACGCTGACGTATATAAAGACTGTAAAGACTAAGTAACTTAAAAAAAGAAAAACTTTAACACGATATTATTAACCCTTATTTGACGCTCTATCTATTAAAAGTACCGTTACGCCACCATTAACCCTTATTTAGCGCTTTAACGTACTTGTGCACTTTTTGGAGAACTTCCTACTACGTACCAGGCCATGTAAGCTAAAAACCACCATGCTTTGGAACCCTTCGCTAAAACCTATCTGATTTTTTTTTTACGAACCCCTCGATTCAGCGGAACTATGATCGATTACATATAAATAAACAACCCGATCGCCTTACCAAAAATCGGTTACATACTAAGTAACCAACCAACTCCCTCTATCAAGTTCTGCTACAACACTTCAATACGGACAAACCACCGCACCCCGAAACATATAACAACTCGATATTTCCCTTACCTTACCCAAATTTCCCATATCGAATAATAACTCGACATTTCTCTTATCTTACCCAAATTTCCCACATTCGCCCTATTTATTTTTAGTCCGATATCTTTAATGATTTAAATTTTCCTAAACCCTTAGCTAATTTAAAGTTACTAACACTAATGAAAAATCAATTTAAAAACGCGTAATGAGCTTATAACGCTAGTAAATATTATTTCAACTACTTTAATTACTTTACTCGCTTTTCATTCGCCAAACCACCTGAAGTTTTAAATATACCTAGATATATTACGAGATGAACAGGCTTTAACATATCGTTCAAACGCTTCAAAACAATCATAATTATAGACTCGGCCCCAATAACATTAAAAAAGGCCAACGTTTTCTTTAACATCCTAGTCAAACACATGAAAATCAAAAAGGTTATAAAACAAGAAATCGACCTAGGTCTTTAGGATAAACCATCGAATTGTCAATTAAAAAACTAAAACCCTATATCGAAAATATATAAATTTTAGCCGCTATATACCGTTACTAGGAAAATCAAATCCAAAAATCTAACTTACATAACGAATTTCATAACAATTTCTTGGTTTGAACGTTAGATATATGGCACAAAGTAAACCATACTATTACCAAAGCCTTACGAATCCACCTAAAAACCAAAGGAATTAATACATTAAGAGGTAAGAATAAGCGCTTTATAAAGGCCTTATTCTAAATAATACAACTTACCGATGTACTAGATTAAAAGGATGAAGATTTGTACCTTACAGACTTTGTAAAAGGATATTACCTTATAAAACCAGAAAAAACTATTGATAAAACGAGGGGAACCACACGTAAAATGGTATAGACTTATACCCCAAACCAAAAGCAGAAACTATGAGGGAAAAAAACGCTGACGATTCTCATCTACTATACAAGTACAATACACCCCTATACCGGCCCATACGATAAGGTAAAACCGAACACTAAACCACTCCCAAAACGAAAAAACAAAACAAAAAACAACCCGACCGGTTATAACGGAGTCAGCCGGACCGTAAAGAGTAACCCGACCGGCTATAGCAAAGCTAGCTAAAACGGGGGAAATAACCCGCCACAGGAATCGATAATCGGCCGGAATATAAAAAACAACCCAACCCAGGAAATAACAAGTAGCGTAAAACACCAATACGTACCATACGGACCAATGCCTTTTAACCACAACCCCTACCGTGACTTTCTATCATATCGCTTGCCTACGGATACAAGCGATCTTACGAAGTTAACCAATTTTACCAGGTTATAAAATAAAGATAATAATTACAGCTTCGAGATATGAGACGTACTAAGTAACAAAATGCGCGTTATATTTAACATATAAAAAAAACTAGATATTAAGATACTATAATATTACGTTATTTTACCCGGTATATTGTCGGGTTAAACCAAAGAGTAATATTTATACAGCCTAATAAAAGTAAATTTATTTTCCTAATTTTACAACTGTTTTAAATACCACTTTAACACCAAAATAACTTACGAGCTATATAATAAAATCTAGATTTATACGATATGGAAATATTTAAAAAACTAATAGGAGAATATAGATAAAATCCCTGAAAAAATATTTACGACTTTATTGATAAAGTTTCGGAAATATCAAATAGCCCTCAGACCGAAATATAAAGGCGATAAGCTGTTTATTTAAGTAGTAATAAAAGCCTGCCATAGAAATTCGGATTTCGACCTTACACTTCTTAAACTAGAAAAGAACTTAAAACCCTTTTATGTAAGCCTTAAAACATCGCTCGAAACCTTTATACGCCGGCAAATGAGCCTCGGATTAACATTCGTAACTAATGAAACCAGGAACGAAGCCTAAATTACCAAAGTTAACCTGACCAAAATAATCTACTATATTTTATATCGGAAATTTAAAGTTTACTCGAGGCAAAACGAAGGCCTAAAATATAGGTACCAAAGAAAAAGCCCCGGCAGTGAAATATAGGGACGATCGTTTGAAAATAAAATAAAAACGTATCAAAACTATAATAATACTTATAAAAAGATATATAACGCCTTATAGGTTTATAGAAGCGGTGTATAATATACGGTAAAGTCAGATACTAGTTTATAAACCACTCTGCTCACGAACATATTTGGACTAAACGATAATTTTAAACCGATTACGTATCCGAAAATCGAATAAAAGCCAACTTTACAATATATGTAACCGAATACGTAGGTAAGGATGACGAACTTAATACCTATCTTTACGATAATATATCCGAAAAGAACGATACCGAGAATGATAATACCTACTTATTAACTCAAGAAAACGAAACCGCCCACCGTATCTTCACCGGATTATAAAACGCTTCCTTTAGGCATATTACCGAATTGAATTATACAAAAAAGTGTTCGACGTTTATATAAAGTTACAATTTACGTTATTTAATAGGTACGAAAACTAGTTTTAAGGTATTATACTTTATATTAAAACAGCCGAAATTTTAACGGCTGGAAAACGCTAGTTTAAAATGCTTACGGCAAAGTTTCCGAAGTTTAAGCTAGATTGTATAGGAAAATACCGAAAAGTCCTATTGAATAAGGGTAGGGCGTCTTTATTGGGAACAATCGTTATAAATATATGTTTTGAACCGGTTAAATTTTACGTAATAAACTTTAAAACACCATTTTTTCTTTTACTAATTATATAAATAAATTCGAAATCGAAATCCGTAATATAACAAACTGACTTATCCGCGCCTTAAATAGTATGTTTATACTGTTCCGGCTTAAATTCGGCTACTTGTAATTATTTTTAAAAAACATGTATAATCGAAGTTGTTTACTTAATATAGCTGGAACTACGTATATTACACAAACGATTTGGACACCCGATTATAAAACGCCTTTTACACCTACTATATACCGTAAGCTATATAAATGTATAAAAAGTCGTATTTAAAGCTATCAAAATAATCTGTCATATGTGTTAATTATACTTATAAATACTACAACGATTTAAGTTCCGCCTTTAAAACGATATAAACTTTAAATACGAGGTAATCGTTAATATTATATATTTAAACAAACCACTAATCTTTCACGCCGTTAACGTAACAGTATCGTTTTAAGTCGCCAAATTTACAGGAAACGCTTCCATTACAAATTATCAAGACGTTTTAGTTCATTATTAATCTAACGTTTACCACAGGCCTTTAAACTGGATTATATACGATATTAATACGGTTTTCGACTTTACTAAGTAGCTTACTAAGGCCCGGATAGCCGGCAATGAGTATAGGAAAATCCTAATAAAAGCCTTATAACGTATTGAAAAATACAAAAGGTATTACGAAACATTAAAAAAAGCTTATATAATATTATCGAAAAATCTAAAAGATAACAACTCTAAGGAATCCATTTTTTAAATAATAGTCAACGTAGTAAATAACAATTTTGAACTAAATGAACTTATCCCTACCCTTTTGTTTTCGGTATTTACCCGAGGATTTATACAGACTTTATACCATTACCATTTACTGTATAAAAGGTTAATACCGTAGCAAAAGCTATAATACCTTTACGATTACTACGATCTAAAAACAACGTATTCAAAGCGTTTACTATAACGAATGACTTACGTAACATGAACGTTTTGAATTTATCACTATAATTTAAAGTTTTAATTAAAAAACGAAAAATGAATAAATTAAGCCTTAAAAGATTAACGGGTTGAAGGGCTATAATATGCTATTGAATTTATCAAACGATACAAATTCTTTGCGATAAATAATGGTACTTGGTACAGGAAAAATTGGAAAGAATCGGTTAGGAACTTTAACACGAAAAAAACTGTTTATACATCACTCCCTAAAACGACGAAAATGACCAAAATCGCCTATAAGAAACCCCTTGTAACGACGAATTTAAACCGATTCCGAATTCAATTTCGCCTCTAAATCAAGACTTCAATCTAACCACACCAAACAAAAAAGGCATATTTACATTAACCCCACTAAAACTTCGTTACCCAGGATAATTCCTCAGCTCTAAAAAGAAAAAAACGCTTCAAAAACTTTGCCACAAACTCTTTTATTACGTAAAAGGAATTAACAAACCGCGAGCTCAACTTAAAACTTCGTTATAAAGGTATTATCACTATCCTAAGTACCTTATTCGAATAATTCACCTAAAACGAAATTTTAACCTTAATCGACTAAGGCGTTTTTTATTTTGAATAATTCAACCCTATTATCTATGTTACCTACAAAATCTTCCCGACCCACCTCGTTTACGAAATAAAAGATAAAACGGGAAAACCTTACAAAAAGACTCGCCTAATTATTAAAGGTTATAATAACAAATGTAAAAAGGATATTATGACCCAATTACCTACATTATAACAAGTTAGCCATCACTTAATTACTATATTAACAACATCTTTTAGTAAACCGTATAAATTACATATCGAACTTTGAAATATAACACAAGCCAACACATAATGTAAAAAACGGCTAAAACGGCGGATTTACGTAAATATTCCAAAAAACATCAAATAACATTACCCGCCTATAATAATCCGATGTATTCTATAACATTTTACAACTTAATTGAAACAGGTATATACTAATATAACACTTCCTAAAAAATACTATAAAAAGTGACTCGAGATAATCAACTTTTCCCTTTAACCCGTACTTATTAGTATCGACTACCCGTTCGAAGGGCTTTTTACTTATAGGAATACAAATAAACGATACCATAACCTTATATGATGCCTCGTTTTCCGCGTCTAAAAAAAGAAAACTGTTAAAAACCGACTTAAAGGCAAATCCCAAAGCCTACCTATTGAAAGATGATATAATCGATTTTAATAGTACCACGGTTACACTCCGAAACGATATTTCAAAACATACATAAAAAGGACAGCTAAACAAGGTAACTTTTATCGTTCTGGACAACGCAAAACGGGCCGATAAATACAAATACCAACGCGTACGCAAAGATTAGATTATATTTATAATACACTCAAAGGCGGTATTCGACTTTTCGGTCGCCGCGTAATACTAAATCGACTTGATAAACTATATATGTGAAGCTTTTAACAAACGCTTTTTCTAGTAAATATATAATCATAAACGAGGTTTACATTTTATACCGCTAAATATACGTATTATATAGTTATTTGTTTTTATTATCGGCTCGTTTACCAATAATAACGATTATAACTTATAAATCAGCTTTATCCTTGTCTTCGGTAACAAGTTACCAACTCAAAACGACTTTATACTTTGTAAAAACATCATCTATTAAAGTTACACAAAATGCAAAAAGGTTAAGAGGAACGTCTTCGCTTTTAAAATCTATAATATAATTGAAAGTTTCGATTCGAATATCACTATAACAATGAAGATCCAAATAATTATTTTCAACCTCAGTTTACGCCTTATCTCTTTAGTTATTTACACTAATTTTTTTCGTTTATAAATACCTAGTTAAATTAGATACTATAAATGAAAAACGGCTAATAATCAATATTATAGCTTTACGAAAGTTATACGAATGCCGGGAAATCGAAAAGAACGAATAGATCAATAACAAATTAAACCTAACAAATGTAATAACTAAGGCAATACCGAACGACGCCTTAAAAACACTTATATCGATAAGTACGTTATTTATTAAGGTTAATAAAAACTTTTACGACCCTAATAAACCGCCACACCAATTTACAACTTAAATCAACCTATAGATATTATTCGAGCCGACCCACATTTTACTTTTTCCGGATACCACTATTCGCACCGATTCTTACATTTTACCTTTTTTGTTATTCGTATCTATTTTGACACATTACCTCTTTTATTTTACATTTCATATATCGATTCTGATATATTACCTTTTTTATTTTACAATTCATATCAAGATTATTACTGTAAGCATTTAATTTATAAAAAGCTATAAAATTACTTTATAACGTACTGTACTATGGCCGGACACGCTTGTCCGGCCGAAGGGGTATTTATCTACTACTAAAAGGAAAAGGCGATGCCGTCACATTCCTGCCATTCTCCCTGTTACTCTCCCCCTTTATAATAACGCTACCGCCATTATCGCTAACATCATTATTAACGTCAATGAGGATATAACCCTATATCTTATTAGTTATACCCTTAGGTAAAGGTATAAGGGAAGGATTACCTTCTTTACGACGACGTGCGATAATGTCGTCGAACACGCCTATGTAGTACATACGTAGGCCCCGTTTCCAGGCGGCGACGGCGGTTACCGTCTCTTTAATCCGCCGGTTAACGCTTACTATCAATTAATATCGGCTTATTTTAGTTACTTACGGCGATTTTTTTGATTCGCCCCAAATAAGTGTTTTTACCAAATAATATTTTTGGAATTCGGTTGAAACGTATTAAAAAGCTGGCGAACGCATAATACGGTTTTGGATTACGGCCTTAAGACCACCGGAACGGGGGTATACAAGCTACCAGTCCGTTTGTAATGGTAGCAACGCGCCGAGCAACCCCTGCTTTCTTAGCAATCGTCAATAAACTTACCCGCAGCCGCGGACGCGATATATGAAACGTAAGGCGTGTCCATTAACTGCCCAAGACTACGGACCCGGGTACGCCGTTTTAATACTTAATGCGTTAAAAAAGCCTTACGGCACACCTTAGCGATATGAAGTTTGAAACAACGAAAAAGGTCCGCCTCGTACTCCTTATTTACGAAAAGGAAAATTTAATACTTACGAAAAGAGGGACTGTAATATAAATACCCTAGCGTAACTACGTCAAGCTGTGCTTACGGTGTAAAAAAGCCCCTACGGGTAATAGAGTTTTTACCCGTAAGAAAAGGGTAAGGTTTATAATCTTAGGGACCCCCTACTCCTTCCTCTGGGAGCTAGGGAAGGGGAAGGGAGAAAGGGGGGAAAAGGCCGTAGCGGCGGCGGGGAAGGCGGCGGCAGGAAAGGCAGTGGCAGGAAAAACGGCGGCGGCGGAACTTAGCGGCGTAACGGCATATGGAGTGGTGGCGACTGGTGGCGTAACGGCGATGGAGGAGATTTCACCCAACAAGGGCGGACTACTATTATAAGTGGTTATGGTAATAGACGTAACAACAGCTATAGAAATAACGGCGGCAGCGACGGCGGCGATGCGCTGCCACTTACGCGCCAGAAGGCGCCTTACAATACGATTCTTATATGATATCTATTAGAGGAAATAGGTTAGTATATATACAGGCCAAATAACTTACACATCAAAACGGCTTTGTTTAATTAGGCAAACCAGAAAATAAATTAAAATATGGACTTACATCAACTAAAACTACCCGCCTTTGAAAAAAGAAAAAAAGGAAGTTTTACTTGGAGCGATAGCAATACATCTTTTTATGCTAACCTAAGACGTTATTACGTAATCACCCCTACGTAATCACCATTACGAACCACCCC
Organism: Anisogramma anomala; assembly: GCA_038502455.1. Taxonomy (NCBI): domain Eukaryota; kingdom Fungi; phylum Ascomycota; class Sordariomycetes; order Diaporthales; family Gnomoniaceae; genus Anisogramma; species Anisogramma anomala. Next base: position 35,737,346 of record JASMMZ010000002.1, on the reverse strand, counting down.
GATTAGAAACAACGAAAGGTGTTATTACCAACTATATCGACTCCATTTAGCTACACTAACCAAGGCCAACTTACAATCACCACCGCGGCCAAACTTTACTAATTCCAGCCGAACTTTCTAATTTGGACCTTTTACAACTATTACGTCAATAATAACACTGTTACTACTGCTGATTTCGATCTTTTGCGACTAATACGTTATCAGCAACATTATTACTACTGCTAATTTAGACCTTTTGCGACTGATACGTTAATAACACTATTACTATTGCTAATTTGGATCTTTTGTGATTAACACAACAATAACACTGTCACTATTAGGCTATAGGTACGAAGTATATAAGGAAAAGAAAAGATTACCTGTATGGATTTTATTATATACCTTTACAAATAGTATACATAAGCCAAAGGACAGTACATTGTATTATAGGATGAACTCCTGCAGGGTGTACTCCTACAGGGTGCACGGTAACGTGTCATGCTATAGTTTACACTTTTGCAAAACGCAAAGTGCATCATGCATAGATCGGTCTGAAATACTATTCCAGGCCGACAGTAATGCGTAAAGCGGTCTAAAAGAAGTATTCTAAATTCATACGTTCTGAGCGAGGGCTTATAAGCCCTTACCCATAACGTATACCTCTGAATACTTCTTCTTGACATGACATATCTTAACTTACTTTACTACAATACCAATCATCTTTTTATTACTCTTCTACTTGCCTTGTTTCACATAAACAGGTACTTAGACCCTACCAACAGTAATTCAAGTTAAATTCACTGCTTATGCTGATGTTTAATATTGTATCAATTACAACGATTAAACGACAACTAATCTTTTCAATAGTAAGCGATTGAATGAGTATTTGGATATTATTTCTATTACAAGATTATTAAGTAATTAGTCTTGAATTTTCGTATGATTGGTTCGTAGTCTTACCTTGAACCTCGTCAACTGTTTTTTATTTCAAAATTGTAATGGCTTTCCCTTTAAATGAAGTTAACAATACAAATGAAACAACTTCTCGTATAAAAAAGACGTTAATATCAACTCGGTCGCTTTCTTAAAAAGACTTACATAGTTCATTAATAATACCCTTAGCTTGTAGCTTAAGGATGAAGTTGTTATCAAACTTCTTTTTTTGAAATTCCGAGGCTGTTATGTACATTTTTCTAAACTTTAATTTATTTTAATCGTATTCCTCTTCAATATATATACTCTTTTAGGTATTTTTTCACGCTGTAGACTTTCTATAATCTTATTAACAATCGTTTCGGAAAGGTCATGTTTATTAATGCGCTAGATTCAGGAATTTCAGGTTTAAAAATCTTTATCAGAAAGTAAAAGTCTTTCGTATAATTTAATCTAAGTAAGACGAAAAATGACAGAATCCTTAACGGTCTTATCCACTACAATTGAGTTAGCGATAATTAATATTTTATAAAATTTATGTTGGAATAGCAGAAAAATACAGTAAAGTCAAGTCAACCAAACTGTTAGTAAAGTTACTTGTACTGACTGCAATTTAACCGCAGTTTGTGGGATTGACTGCAAGTGCAGTACAGTAGGTACCTTCTTCAAAGTGGGGCACAGGTCAAAGCATTTGGCCATAAAAATTAGCGTGCAGACTGGCTGGCAGTCTGCTGCACTTAGAACTTACAACTCATTCATTAAGAACTAATTTCAATGCAGCACTAGTTACTTCAACCACAGTGATTCGAATCGACTACGTTGTAATGATAAAGGCTTACTAATACTCATTAGTGTTTATTAGATTAATCACAGATAAGCTAGGTAGAATAAGAAGCTACTTTCCTGTTACAGTTTACGTCAAACAGCGGCTAAGGATAGAGGAAAGGTTTTTGCGAAGCATCCCTATAGTATTGTCAGCTGTCACGGCAGTATATAAGAAAGGCTTTTAGATTGTGTTAGCTATCGCGGTAATTTAGGAGTAGGCGTCGGTATCACTATGAAAAAACAATAAAAAAACTTTTACTGTATTAGTTTTAAAGAAATAGCGTTGAGATTGATCATTGAAAGTATTAAAGATCGTTTAGTTAGCAAACTGCCAAGTTACTATTATTGTGGATACTACTACTGTAAATTTCAAATCGTAGAAATGTAATTTTTTTCTGAAGCTAAAGCTAACCATAGCTTTACTAATATCCTTGTAGTTAAGTTTCGTAATAATATTAATATTCCTCCATAACACGATGTATTATAAATAGCCTTCTTTTAAATACCGTATTACTCATGTATCCGGTATAATACCTTAAGCAATCTGTTTAGCATAATAATCTCAAATAATAAACAGGTATATATGGTTAGGATCTTTATCGTTATGTTAGAGAAAGTGTTTTTACTTGTTAGGCGGTATATGAAGGCGTGGTGAACGAGTTATTACGTTGTTTTTAAACCAGTATTAGTATTTTTATTACAGCATATAATGTTAGAATTATTATCCTTTTCCCGAACTTTAATACTTGAGAATTTTATAATAAGTAATATAAAGTTCTAGTTAAAAGTAAATAGAAAATATATATTATATATTATTTTTTTGCATTCGCGTTCGGTGATAGTGTTGCGTATCGATTAACTCCCTTTTTTCCCGTAAATCAAATATATTTGGGTATTTTGAGTAAATATCTTAGTCAATTTTAATACTTTTCAAGATAGGAATAACTTCCTTCATATGTAGCTTGATTACATTTCTAGGCTTGGGCCTTTCGTTAGTCATACTAACCGTGCTTTTTGTATTTAAGTTCGATGTAATACGTGTGGGAAGATTTTTTTGTCGGTACTAAATTTAGGGGTTTAAAGGTATATATTAGTCGTCCCGGAAACTCGAGTTGTCCCGATCGATAACGAGGAATTCAACTAGCTAAAAAACCCTTCGCAAGTGGTATTAGGGCACTGAAAGGCGTATTCGAACTCTTTATAGCCTTTCATAGCTTGCCAAACCTGCTAGAATAAGTTGCCTTCGCAAACTCTTACGTTCTTTATTACTTATTAGTAAAATATTAGCTTATTAAACATCTAATTAAGAAGGTTTATCTTACTTTTCGACTTTTTATTGTAATCCAATTTATAGAACCACTCGATAATATTCCAATAGTCATAATACTAGGTCAAATTAACGTCGTATTCAAAACAAGCTTTTAAACTATTGTAAATTTCGCGAAAAGAGAAAAAATTCGTCGAGTACTGGAGGTAATAATCCTCGGTTTAGCCGGTAAGAATATTGGGAAACAACGAGTAAAAACCTGGGAATTAAACTTTTATCTGGCGATAAATGTTAAAAAAAAGAAGTAAATTAACGTCGAGAATGTTATACGACTTACCGTTATACTTTCCCTTTCTACTTTAAATCTTAACGAACGTGATAATTACGTGTAACAGTATCTACTATAGAAACATACAGAGGGAAAAGGGTAACTTACTAAATGTAAAGACCCTTTGGATTTCTCGATAAGTATTAAGATTAGTTCTATTAGACAGGATAATTATCTTTAGCTAAATTTAAAGGGAACAGTAGTTATACCTATAGTAGGCTTGTGTATAAAGTCAATCCGTTTTTAATTTGGCTGCTAAAACTGGACGTATTAAGGAATTTAGAAGAAAAGAACTTAAGGGTTCCCACCGCAGTGGACTTGATAATAGTTTTTTTTGGTGTTATGGGGTACGTCGAGGTTCCTATTTAATTTACTAGTGGATTTAAGGGTTTGCGGTCCATAGGTTATTCCATTATTTACAGCTAGTGGTATTTAACAGTAAATTTTATTAAAAATGGGTTAAAAAAACTCATTTAGGCTTAGTTAGGTTTTTACGAACGCGTATAAGTGCGTTAAGGGATGCTATCGCTAGTAATACCTATACCCTGAACTTTAAAGATCTATGAAGGGTCTTTATCACTGGTGTATTAGTAAAGTACGTTAGCTATATTATCCTCTTTCTCTTTTTAATAGGGAGTTCGAGCCCTTGGATAACGAGCTTGGTCTTCAACCTAACTTTAACATGTCTGTTTATCGTTTTTTACATGTTTAAATCTCATTCCCTAAATTATTCTTAAAAGTCGTTGTACGCCTGTAGGTTTGAAACCATTTTAATGGAGTTTAAATCGAAAATATAAAAGCCGATTACTTTAGTAAAGTACTTGATTAAGAAGTTTTCGTTAGGTTTAGCAAACGAGAGATTTTTATCAAAATACTTCTCGAAGATAATATAAAAGGCGATAATCGTTTTTTTCCTGGCAGGGTTAATAACGGTATTGATTCCAACGCATATTACAGCTATTGTAACGAAGATGAAGGGGTAAAAAAAGAAAAAGGGTAATGTATATTGTGGATTACAGGTTAGCCTTAAAAATTAATGTAAGTTAAAGGTCATAAAACTCATTCGTTTTTACGATTTGTAGCAGTAGTTTCTGTAATAGTAGTAGTTATTAAAGTAATAAATTAACTGTTTGTCAACTTGCTGGTTTAATGATATTGAAGACTTTTAAGTGGTTAATCTCAATGCCTTCAAAAAGGATCAATAAAGATTTCTTAGTGTTTTCAGCAACGATACCATCGTTTACTTATAAACTGCCGCGAATAACCGATACAACTTATAAGTCTTCCTTCTTTGTTGCTGCAAACAACTGACATATAACTTGTAGGAGCTCTTCGCAAAAACCTTTCTACTACTCTTAGCCATCATTTAACGTAAAGAGTAACCGGAAAGTAGTTTTTTCCTTCTACCTAGCTTATCTACGCTGAATCCAATAAGTACCGATTAGTATTGGTAGGTCTTTATGGTTGCAACGTTGTCGATTCGAATCACTGTAGTCGAAGTAACTGGTGCTGCATTGATGTTAGTTGATTGTACGTGGTAGGTTCTAAGTTTGGCAGACCGCTAGCCAGTCTGCACACTAATTTGTATGGCTAAACGCTTTGGCCTATGCCCCACTTTGAAGTGGGCACCTACTGCACTACACTTGCAGTGCAGTGTATTCAAATCCCACAAACTACATTCAATTTGCAGTACGTACAATCAACTTTACTGTAGGTAAAGTTGACTTGACTGTACTGCATTTGACTGCTATATACAACAAGACGTAAGAAAGTGAAGTAATATATAAACTTTCGCTACGTGATTAAAAACTTCCAAGATATTAACAATAAATACTGAAACTGTTGGTAGGCCTTAGACGTTGCAACGTTGTCGATTCGAATAGTCTTCGAAGTAACAGTAGTATTGCTGTAGTCAGATGGTGGATGTATTGTTCTAGGTTTGGCAGACCGCTAGCCGGTCTGCACTGTAATTTGTATGGCCAATTGCTTGGCCCGTGCCCTAGAGCGAAGTGGAGCGTACTACACTTGACTTACACCTAATGCGGTAAGTCCGTACAAAGTAATACACTTGAAGTACGTTCAACTTTAATGCTTATAAAGTTGACCTATTACATTGTATGTAATACCATTGCAATACTGTTCCAACACTGGCGGCTTTTTGTTTTTGTGCCTGCGTACACTAATGTAGCTTGCGACCAATTCGTGGCAACCTTTGTAATCCCTCCTTAATTCATACGCTAACAACAGGCCAATCCCCTGTCAATTCCGATGAATTTGTACTGGAAATAACCTTAATTACGGCCCCTTGTAGCGTTTTTTCTCCATCCTTCCGAGGCTTTCGTTCCTTAAATCCCGTATACAGATTCTTCGCCACAGACCTGCGTAAATCAAGTATGTTACCACTTGCGTACCTTTTGCCAGCAATTCAAACTACTGTTATCGCCACCTCACTGGCGGTCTTCCAATTTACCAGGGTAACCTTATTCCTTGACGTTACGTGCTAGGCGATATATGTATCCCTCGATTCGTACAGTTAACGTATTTCTGTCTATAAACCTTTTTAGGGCGCTATTAGGCATAGCCTTAGTTATGGAATCGGTAGGATTATCTTTGCTGTTAATCCACCGAAACTTATCGATCTTCCGGGTTTCGTATGCCTTCCTTAACGTTATTACTTCTATTACCAGGTGTTTTTCATTAGTTGTACCTAGTTTTTATAGGCATTTATAAAGGCTTAAGAAATCTATACATATTACTATAGGTATCGGTAGCAAACCTAGCTATTTGATAATAATCCTTAATGTGCTGTTAGTTATCATACCGATGCTAAAGTTTATTATTATGCTGAAACTCAAAAGGCCAGCACGTTCCGAATGACATGTTTGTACTTGATAGATATCCAGTACACAAAGCTTCCAGTGATCGTAAACTGTCTTTTAAATCTATCCTCGTTAACAAGTACTATTAGAAAGCAGATTTTCGATGTAAGGTTAGTATTATTATTAAATAACCCGTCTATAAAGATCATTAGCTTCGCCTTTATTAGATCTACAAAGACTATGTTAATTTTTTTTCACCTAATTTCTTTGTTATTAAATCCTTTTATTTAATCTGTTAAAGTTTTTATCTTACGGGTCCTATACATGTACCGTAATAGAAAGGTCGTACAATGCCTTCAGTTAATATAACGTGGCGATATAGGCCCTACGGGCTCTTTATTTCAGGTATCTCTATACCCTTACCTCGTTAGCTTCGTCGATAATTTTCAGGCTCTTGGCTTTCCCTTTTTGGTGTAGGCTGATATAAGTGCCGCTTTTAAACTTAATATTTTGGATACGGAGTAACGATCCGTTAAAGTTAAGTTATATATCCTTAGTCAACGTTTTAACTAGCTTATATATTTAAAGGCTTAACTTTTCGATGGCATGTTATTTCACCGTTTTAAATCTGGTATCGTTAAAAAGGGTACCATTAGTTTATATACTTATCATGTTAAAGTTTTTTCCATTTATAATTAATAGGTATGAGTTGAATGTTAAAGTTTTTATGCCTAATTTATTTTTAAAATGTATTTAGTATATCAAAAATCAGTGAACGTTAGCTTTATCCAGTCCATATAAAGGCTTAATACAGTGTATTATCGTATTAGCTGAAAACTTATCCCTTAGTTTTTGTGGTAGTTGAAGCAGTACAATTAGTTAAAGATCGGTGGCAGATTGCGTGTACGTTTATGTAATATCCCGGCTATTAAGTATAAACAAAGCTTTTGCGTTAACAGTCAACTTGCTAGTAATAGTAACGATTAAATATTAGCTAATCTTTTAAATTGTAGGCGATTAAGTAACTATTCAGTCCTTACCTTCATTACCGTATTTTTAGGCGATTAGCCGTAACTTTTCGTACGGCCGATCTATAGTTTTATTTTTAAATTTATAAATTATCTTCAACTTAAAGATAATAATATTTTAGCTTTTAAATTACGTTAACGGTATAAATTTTACAATCCCCCGTAATAAAAGGCTGTTTATTTTCACTTAGTTCCTTTTTCAAAAAAAAGTTTATCTAGTGTATTAATAATACCTTCAATACGTAACTCAAGGGTAAGTTTTCCGTTAAACTTCTCCTTTTAAGATACCTATATCGTTCTATATGCTTTGTTAGGCCTGTAATCTTTATTTTCCTTTTTTTTAGTATATATCATTTTGTTAAGTGGTCTTCCACACCATCAGCGTTTTATCGTTTTATTAATAGTCGGCTCGAAAGGGTTGTCTTAGCTAATTTACTCGGTTCGAAAGTCGTCAACGTTGTGATCTTTATTAAACTTAAGGGGTTTTTTATACTGTTTGACTTATATGGCTCGGAAAGTTATGGGGTTGTTAATAGTTTTAACTATTAAGTTTAAGTTAGTAACACTTAAGATCTTATATAGCTTATCTTATTTGCCTGGATTACCCTATATAAGGACTTTACTTTAAAGGGAGAGTTAAAATACGTCTATTGTCAAAGGTACATTTTTGTTATTAAAGGCATTATTAACCTAGCGGTGTGCTGATTCCTTTTTTAGTTCCTTTAATATTTTACTATATATCATAACACGTTTTTGGCTACTTAACGATAGTGGTAACTTAGCTTTCATACGTGTGTAAGCTCCAAATACCAGTAAAATTGGTACAAGTCCGTTAGGGTTAATAATATCGTCAACACCTTTTACCGCTATTTAAAACTGTCTTTTACTTTATAAAACTTTGGATTATTAATATAAGGATATCGTAGGCCCTTTATAAGAGTACATATAACTTTTTAACCTTATTAATACCCTGGTAAGCTTATATAAGGACCTGTTTATATTAAATCCCTATTAACTTTATATTAGCTTGAAAATTTATCGTAGTAAAGTTGATATCAATATGAGGAACTAGTACGTTTGGTAAACTGAAGTACGTATTAATTTACAAAGTACGTAGTACTTTCGATATTTCTTTTTTCGTAATGGTTATAAAAAACTGAACGTCATGAAAATTTTTGGTGGAGTTTACGAGGTATAATATCAACTTGTCGTCTAAATAAAACACGTTTACGAAGATATTCAAGTTAAAGTCTTAATTTTTCTTTAACGTAAATTTCAACTTTAAGAGGGCTTATAAATATATTTGGCAGTAATAGTAAAAGCGTTTTACTGCCTTTAGTATTATCAAATTTATATTTTCGTAACCAGCTACCTTTAAAACCTTATAAAGCCTGTTAGTTGCTGGGTGGTTAAACCTACGATATAGCTAACGAAGTTTTGCCTTCGTTTAGTTTAACACTATTTCCTTTGGGTTTTAAAGATAAAAACAGAGATACCTCTATTTAAGGTGAAAAAGGAACCTTTTACCAGTCTTTATATATATTAACTTATTAATCCAAATATCAACGTTAACGCCAAGCTTTTTTATTTTTTAAGGTAAAACAAAAGGGGGGTAGGGGATTTGAAGATATGGAAAATAATAGGGTTAATAATAGTCTTTACTATCGTTGATTCCAATCAAGATATATTTTTCAAAAGTCTAAAGTCAACTTTAACTTTACCAGTATTTACGTAGTTAAATTTCATAATAGTATACGTATCCCTTTGTAACGTGATATACTACGAATAGCCTTTTGTTAAGTACCGTATTACCCCCATATCCGGTATAATCCCTTAAAAGTCTTGTTTCGCGTATTAATTTTAAATAGTAAAGAGGTATATAGTACCAAAGTCTTTATTGTTATATCGATGGTAAAGGCTTTTACCTATAAAGCGGTATAGGAATACGTGGTCAGTTAGTTATTACGTGGCTTCCAGGTTAGTACCGGTGTTAGTATCAATATCTTTATACTAACCGATAGCTTTCGACATATTTTCCCTCTCATTAAGTTTACTTTTTTTAAATTGTATAATACGTTTTATATAATTTTATTGGAAGGTAAAGGTGTATTGCGTCTGTTATATTGCCTTTTTTGCGTTACGTTTGACGAAAATATATCGTATTAACCCATAGGCCTATTTACTGTAAATATTTTTTTTAAAATATTTAAGTTAAACTTATTTAGCTGGCTTAAAGATTTTGAAAAGAATGAATACCCTTTTCCGTAGGTGAATATCCGAACCCTTTGTTAACCGTATTTGCTGGGTCATCCGTATTATCGATTAATGTAATACGAATTGGAAGGATTTTCTTCGTTACTAAATTCTGTAACTTATGGGTATATACCAGTTGAACCGGAGACTCGAGTAATTACGGTCGCTAACGAGAAACGTAATTGGTCAAAAAACCCCTTTGTAGATAGTATCAGGGTATTACAAGACGTATTAGAACTCTTTATAACCCGTAACTTCCTGCCGGACCTATTAGCATAAGATGTTTTCGCTAATTTCTACGTTTCTTATTACTTATTGGCAAATTATTAATCTGTTAAGCATTTAATTTAAAAGATTTATTGTACTTTCCGACTTTTTCCTGTAATCTAATATATGTGACCACTTAATGATGTTTCAATTCATATAGTATTAAGCTAGGTTAATATCGTATTCAAAATAACCCTTTATATCATCGTAAATTTCGCGGGAAAAGGTACAATTCGTAAGGCATCGAAGGTAGTAATCTTTTACTTTACCGGTAAGGATACTGGGAAATAACGAGTAAAAACCTAGAAATTGAACTTTTATTTAACGGAAAATGTTAAAGAATAAACTTAATTAGACATCGAAGAAGTTATACAGCTTACCGTTATACTTTTTTTTTCCTTTCCAGATTTTAATAAACGTAGTAATTGGTGTATAATTAATATCCTTTATGTGGACGCGTTGAGGGGGAAGTATAATATATTAGTCGTAATCTTCGCCTAGTTGAAGAAAAAACTAAGGTTATTACTAATGTTAACAAATAGTATAATTACCCTTAATTAAATTTGGAGGGAAAAAGTTAGTGGTTGTATCCTTAATAAACTTGCGTATAATGCCGGTTCTTCCTTAATTTGGCTGCTAAAACTAAACGTGTTAAAGAGGTTTGGGGAAATAGGTCTGGTAATATCCGCCGTAAAAAGGTTAGCGATAATCCTCTTGGTATTAAAGGATTCAACGAGACTCTTACTTAATGGACTAGTGTAAAGCGTTAATATTAATACCTTTAGCCGTGTTGATAGCCCTTGCCTTACGCGTTTGACCGCCGCTTAAAGCGTACTTTACGTTATTACGTGGGGGTATTAAGTCGCCGAATAAGTTAACGTGTTTTTTATCGCTAGTACGCAAAGAATTTTAGCTTAGTTAATTTTAAGGAGAAGGTCTTTTAAAGCATGTGTATAAACGTTGTAATTTCTTAATCCCTTTTTCTTTCAGCCGTAGGTTTTTTAAGTATTTTTTAAATTAAGATAGCTCAAAAACAGTTTTCGCCAGTCTAATAACGTTACCCTTTAGCATATAGATTTCTCGGTATTCAAGTTTAGTTTTTAGTTTGGATTTGATAATCTTTTATGTTGTCTTTTACATATTAAATGTCCAGTTTTCGAAAAATTTACGAACTTTGAAAAATACGTCGTTAGGATTTTTTTCGGTGACATATTTCAGGATAAATTAGCCGACGAAGTTACTTAAGTACTTTGCGATTAATTTTTTATTAACGTTGTATCCTTAAAAATCATAATTGTAATACTTAATAAAAACTAATCTGAAGGCTTTAACTTTTTTTTATAAAACCTAACTTGGACTTTTTTTTGCTTTTTAGCTTGTGGAGGGCGTATAGGGCGATAGACTTGGTAATCTTGGACGTAAAAGCTTGGTGTTTTGGTGTAAAGTCGCGTGGGAACTTGACTAAAACTTGGCAATTCGGCATGGAGTCGCGTGACGTGGCTTTTTTGGCGCAACTTTGTGATTCTTCGTATTTTCGTTCCGAGTAACGAACTTAACGATTAACGTGGTATAAAAGGAGTGAAAAAAGTGAAATATGGGCAGAGATTTGGTATAGGTGGTACGGTCAGAAGTCGTTGTTAGTGGTGGAGATTAAGGGCGAAGGTTGTTTGTTATTTAGCATAGGGACTTAGTCGTTTTTGTAGCAGTAACACCCCTAGTAGTATTGACTTAGCCGTTTGCTAACTTGCTGTACGTTGAGACTTTTAACAGCTAATCTTAATGTTTTTAAGAAAAATTAATAAAGATTTTTTGGTGTTTTTGATAGCGATACCGTCGTTATCTCTAAGCTGCTGTTAAAACCGACGTAGCTTAAAAGTCTTTTTTACTTACTTCTGTTAAAACTGACGTAATAATAAAGGCCTTTTACAAGAATCTTTCCTTTACTCAAGCCGTAGCATAAAGCGTAACAACCGGAAAATAGCTTTTTCTTTTACTTAGTCAATTTGTATTTAATCTAATAAACACTAATTAGTCTTGGTAAGCCTTAAACGTTGTAACGTTATCGATTCGAATAGTCTTCTTCGAAGTAATAGTAGTATTACAGTAGTCAGATAGTGGATGTATTGTTTTAGGTTTGGCAGACCGCTAGCCGATTTGCACTGTAATTTGTATGGCCAATTGCTTGGCCCGTGCCCTAGAGTGAAGTGCAGCGTACTGCACTCGACTTACACCCAATGCGGTAAGTTCGCATAAAGCAATACACTTGCAGTACGGTCAACTTTACTGCCAGTAAAGTTGACCTACTGCACTACATACAATACCATTGCAATACTGTTCCAACAGAAACTAACTATTTAATTGGACAACTGAAAGCTATAAAAGAAATACTATCTAGGTAGTAAAAATTGTATTTTTATATATTTATACTTTTATAACATCTTTAGTACTGGATCACTCTTGTTTAATAATGCTTACTAGTGCCTACTAAGGCTTATTAGTGCTCACTAAAGCTCAATAAACATCCGTAATCCTATGGTAACCCTAACCCAATATAATTACCTAATCGTCTGTTGACATAAGAGATGTTCCCCGCCTGATGTGTTAGACGCCAGGCTTTCCAAGGCTCAGTTTCATGTTGGCCTGTTTCCTAACCCAATCGTTGTTTGGATTATAACAAAGTACACAACTCGAAGTAAAGTGCTCATACCCTACTTCGAGACGCATACTCTCCTAAATCTCTTTCTCCTCCGATCATCTTCCAATACTACTCTTCATTACAAACCAACTACACTGTCTTCTATCTACATCAACGTCTAGGACCTAGCCAACAAAAACCACTGATCTTTGGTGCCCTTTACACAAGCCAGCTTGTTGTCCGTGCCCTCTACTGCCATTCCACGCCACAAGGATCTTTTTCCGCCATGGCTGGTACAACAATAGCGACGCCATAGAGGGTTACTACTATACTATGTAGTGGGGCGCGGCTGTCAGGCCCCACAAAAACTCGTTAAACTGGGCAGCTGACTTCGAGTGCACTCGTAGACTCGCACAATACTACCCCGCTTCCCAAATGGCTTTAGGCCGTCTGGTCTTTTATCTTTTCTGCTGAATACAGTGTCTGCTGCATCATCAGTGGATGCACATGCCAGCCAGCGGGTAGTGGACCAGCGCTTCGCTACAGGATGAATGCAACACTAACAGCAGCTGTTCTTGAAGCCGGGGGAAAAGCACGGCGGCAGCCTTTCAGCTTGATCGTGCGAGCGCCCACGTCCCGATCATGCCGCGGTCCGCCGCGGGATGGCCGATGGGTATCATGGACGCACAGCAACGGACCGGCCATCTGCTGGCGCGACAACACGAGGTCGCGGCAAGGACCGCCTCGCCCGGGCCTCGACTAGTATCGTTTCTGTCGTCACGGGAAGCACAACCCTTTTTTCGGTTGTGGGCTCAACACAGGGGGCCCTCGCCTCCTTCCTTCTTTGCGATGCTTGTGGCCATGGCCGTGGCAGAGGCTCACCGCTGGTTGGCCGGACCAGCAGGGGCGGTTGTTGCGGCCATGCGCCTGGGCGTCGACCGCACGGAGCCGGGCGCATGCGAGCAGGCGACAGAGGCACATGCCAAGGGAAATGAATCCCATGTCCAGCAGGATTCGAAGGGAAACCTGCAGAACGATGGGGGTGGCGGACTCTGGTTACGCATGATAGAAACAGGAGTTGATAGATACCTGGGTCGCTCACAACAGATAGCGCGAAGCCTCCAGGCGTAGTCTGGATAGGGCTGGACGAGAGACTGGCAGAGTACGGCTGTCCGAGCAGCCTCTTCCTCCGCATGTGTTCCCCAGCTACCTCATCAACATGCCCCCGTTCGCACTCACAACCTGGCCCGTGCACCACGCTGCATCAGGCGTGCAAAGCATCCCCACGATACCGGCAATCTCGCTCGTGTACGCGGGCCTGCCCCCAGCCGTCTTCGCCTCCGCGACGACGTCCGCCGCATCGACGCCCGGCCTGGCGCGCATGAGCGGCGCATGCGCGATCCAGCCGCGCATGGCGGCCTTGAACGCGTCGCTGTTGGCGGCGTACAGGGGCCCCGCGACGGGGCCCGGGTCGACGGCGTTGACGGTGGCGCGCTCGGCGAGCTCGCGCGCCCACGTGCGCGCCAGCGCCTCGAGCGCGGCCTTGGACGCGCCGTAGACGGCCTGGCCGGCGAAGCCGCACGCGGCCGAGACGGACGACAGCGCGATGACGCGCCCGGAGCGGTCGCGCGGCAGGTGCGGCGTCGCGGCCTGCATGAGCAGCAGCGGGCCGCGCACGTTGACGTGGAAGGTGGCGTCGAAGTCGGCCGGCCGCACGTCGGGCAGCGCGGCGTTGCGCGCGATGCCGGCGTTGTGGACCACGATGTCGACCTGGAAGCGGCCGCCGGCGGCGGCGGGGGGCGCGGCGGCGAGGAAGTGGTCCTTGGCGGCGGTGACAAGGGCGGAAGGCCCGTGGAGGGTGCCGAGGTCGGCTTGCACGCCAAAGGTCTGGATGCCGTATTTCGCTTCGAGGTGCGATGACAGTTGTTTGGTGAGCGCGGTCGAGGACTGGGAGGTGTAGTTCAGCACAAGGTTGCAGCCTTTCGAGGCGAGGTTCTCCGCGATCGCTGCCCCGATGCCTGTGAGGGGTGAGGGGTGAGTGTGAGGCTACCACTGAACAGAAACGGAGACGCTGAGTGCATGGCCGCAGGACGAACCTCGTGAGGCGCCCGTGACAATCCCCAGTTTTCCGGCCAGTATTCGGCTTGTCATACTGCGTGTAGGCCGGAGCACCTCGTCCAGTGGGTCCAGTGGAAAATGAAAGGCAAAGAGTGGAACAGTGTCATTGAACGGCCAACAGGTGTCAGGGGCTGTACTTCAGAAACCAAGTGGCCTGTGCAAAGTATCGTGAACTTCCGCTTGGGGTGGAGCGTTTAGCGGCACCCCGCAGTAATCAGGCGCTCCCAAAAGGGCAGGAGGTTCCACAACTCGTATGAGGCGGGTGCGAAGGACAAGGGCTTGGTTGACAACGTGGGAGCTCCAGCAACAGTTCTGGTCCAAGACCTTGCGGTTCACGACAGTGACACGGCCTTCGTCGCTGAGCCACGCCACGCCATAAACGGCTATAAACCATGCCATAAATACGGCGACCTTGCTGACTCATCGGGTGTGCAAGCAAACTGCAGGATTGAACAAGCCGATTAGTTAAGAAGGTCGCTGTATAGACTAATGCCATAGAGATTTTTCAAGTGAATATTGTTATGTTTTTATATCTTGTGACAATTTTAGAAGTAAGCCGTAATAGCGTAAAAAGGTAAAATAAGATGTAATAATTAGATTATACAATAATTTTATGAACTCATTATATGTGCAAGTAAATCTTTTAAAAAACGTTTGTTTGTACACTTAAGTACGAACTAAAATTACTATATTATCAAGTTTTAACTGTAGAAGTGATTGAAAAAATATATATCTAGATGATTCACCTAAATTAAAATTCACAACTTCATTCACGTATTTGATTAGTTTGGTTTTAAATATTAATATAAAGTGCTAATAGTATAGTTTAAGCTTATATAAAGGTAATATTATAAGATATAAGAGAATTAAAATATTGAAAAGAGTATACGTACCGTAATAAAATACAAGTGCTTTATTTCATAACGTGTTATTACTTTCAAATCTTCTAATATAAAACAAATATCTTATACATATTCTTTATACTTCATACTACATATAAATCAATTGATTTACTAGATTAAACGTTAGCACAGCTTATCATCGAAGTTGGTACATATTTTTGATTATGGTATATCTGGGTATATTAATAACAGGTGGCGTGCAAAACTACCCCTATTCCTATATAACCATCCCTATTAACAATTCATCTCTTCATTTACGCGTATCTATAATCTTTTATTAATAGGTAATATTAACACGTTACCCTCATTCGAAAGCGTTTACGTTACCCACAACATGTTTTAACATGTTTAACTTTGTTATTCATCGTGAATTATAACCCGATTTACATTGATAAATAATCATTTTGCGTAACCTAACACTATAATATAATGACAATGCGGCGCCTGCAATATAAAGCCTATAGTGTGACAATAACATAATATATATAACGCGGCACCGCACTTATGACATAACGATCTTTATAACACAGCAACTATTATAACGTAATTCCCACATTATAACAACTTTTACAATTCGAATATCCGGGTTTTCAGCTTTAATGTCAAAATATTCTTATAATTACAATACCAGTTGCCTAAAGTCTTCAACTTTAATGTAAAAGTGAAACCGATAGGTACCTAAAACTTTCAGTTTAAATATGAAAATAAATTTACGCACATAATACAATAATAATAAAATGTTTAAAACGCGGCGCCGTACTCATAACGCATCAACCTCCACAGTATACTAACCTCTTAACGAAAAACCGGCAGCAGTAACCCAAAGCTATCGGCTTTCGAAAAAAAAAAAAATTATGAAGGTATGATGTAGTGATTTTCCAACTTGTGAAATTCGAAATAAGCGGGAAATAAATCAAATTTATGTTATATAAGTTAGCAAATACATTCAGCTACATTCTAATACATTAGGTAATTTTGATACAGCTAAACAAATAATAACCTTCTTATTTATATTATACAAGTTGGGTAGTTAGGTAACTGTAACTATTGCTTAAATTTTTGATGAAAGGTGAAAGAGTGTGGTATATATACGTGAAGGGAAATCAAGAGGCAAAAAAGTAAAAATAAAAAGAAACTTATTCATTATCAAGTTAATTCATCGTCGCTAATTATCCCAATATGTTTCTCTTTTATCCTACGATCTAGGGTACTTTTATTATATATTTCCTTTTTATTTACTATTAGAGTATTATTGTTCCTACTTTCACGAGAACGGTCACATTTTTACCATTAAGGAGAGAAACGGGGGATGTATTTGAAAAGGGTGCAGTTACAGTCGTGTTCAATTGGGTAACGAACTCGCTATATTTTTGGGCGGTTTTAGCAACGCAGAATTTGGCAATACAAACGTTAAAGACGACAATACGGCTATAGAAAAACGTGAAATATTAACACTAGCTATACGTAAGGCATGTCTATTACGTCTAACTTTACTCGGGTACTAATATTGAACTTTATAGCTAAAAGAACATTTGAATCAAAAAAATATTGTTTCTGATTCCGTTACCATTTTTATTACCTATAAAAATGATATTGTAATTCATCCTCCAGCTAACCACGGTTCAAATTGATCGAAAATCGACAACTTGTTAAAATTAAAGGTACTTTAATTTCCCGGAATTCTGCGGAGATAAATAACCGTCCAGCTTTTCTTTACATTAAGCAATGATTTATAGAAGATAAAGTTAGAGTCGTAATTGGATGCCTATTTAACCGCTTATTCAATAGACTATTCAAAAATTTATTGAATGGCTTACTAGGTATGCAATTTACCTAACTATTTAATGGTTTATCCGGACGCGAATTTCGAAGTATATGTAATTTTACCCTGATCTACAACATAATTCAAGTGTATGAGAATAAACGGCTTCTTTTAATAACAATGTATAATTAATACAAATTCTTTAAGTTATATTCAATGACAATAGTATTGACTTTCATAAAGTTCATGTTTATGACGAAAAATAATAAAGTTTTAAAGATTAATAACATAATATCAATTTTTATGCATATAATTGACGTGGATAATCTTGCAAAAAACATTTGCATGGATTTGGAATACCCGCCTACAATAATATAAAAAGCTTTCTAAGTTACATAATATAACAAGTTACCTTTAAAAACCTTGCACTTATAATCTTAAAGGCTACCAATTCTTTATCCATTTATATTATATACGTAATATAGAGGATTACTTTAAATGTAAGTATAGATTTATTCATGAAGTTAGTAAATGAGGCTAAAATGGGAGCACAAATATAACTGAACCTTTATCATAAACCTCATTGAAAAATTTCATACGTAAACGGTAGTTCTCGTTCTCAATAGGTTCATAACCAATCTATTTTCAAATAATTATGGCTTTTCGATTAATACACCAGAAAAAATCATATAGATGGAAAAAACGAAACGAACATGATTTTTTCCAAATATTGAGATATTTATTGGAATAGTAGTCAGATGCAATACATTTAAGTCAACTAAACTGTCAGTTTAGTTGATTGTACCTACTGCAAATTAGTTGCGGTTTGTGGGAATGCACTGTAAGTGCAGTAATGTAGGTACCCATTTCAAAGTGGAGCACAAGCCAAAGCGTTTGGTTATACAAATTAGTATGCAGACCGGCTAGCAGTCTGCCAAACTAAGAATTTACAACTCAACAACAATACAACCGATTTCAATGTAACACTAGTTAATTCGACCTCAGTGATTCGAATCAACTTCGTTGAAACGATAAAGAACTACCAAAACTAATCAGTGCTTATTAGTTTAAGCACAGATAAGCTAGGTAAAAGAATAGGCTAATTTCCGGTTACGCTTTACGTTAAACGGCGGCTAAGAGTAAAAGACGAATTCTTGCAAAACGCGCCTATAGTATTATATCAGCTATCGAAGAAATTTAGAAACAGGACTCGGTATCACTATTAAAAACACCAAGAAACCTTTCCTAGACTAATCTAAAAGAAAGAATTGAGATTAACCACCTAAAAGTTTTAAAGATCACCAAGTCTACAAGTTAGCAAACAGTTAAGTCAATATTATTACAGGTACTACTATTGTAAATTTCAAATAGCAAAAACAACTAAGTCACACAACCTTTAACTGCACCAACCTTAACGGCAAACTTACGATCCACTACTATATATCACTCTTTTCCCCTTTACACACTTGTATCTTCATTACGATGATTTTAAAACACGTAGGAATTGACACTATTAACGACCCCGACTAAAAAAGGGCAATTAAAGATCTCGGCATTATCTTCGTCAAGCACTACAACGAAAACCTCTGATTTATAAACCTTACTAAAGACTCTTTAATTAAGCATCTTACCAATGCGATCAACTCCTATATTCTCGACTTAAATCCTACTAAAATAGTCTAAGGCCTAAAACCGCTTAAGTACTTTTAAGAATACTTAAGCGAATGAGACCTCGATATATGGACAACAACAATTAAGTAGATTAAATTTAAGCTAAAAAATCAACTTTTCAATCGAGTTTCTAAACTCTCTACGAAAAGATGGAAAGAAACCAACTTGGCAAACGTATTATATCAATTCGTAACAAATGAAAAACCTTAATAGATTGAAACCAAAGGCAAAGCTATCACTAGCCAAAACATTATTTAACGCCCTTATATTCCTCCGTAAGGTCCTACCTAAACTCAAATGAGTCTTGAAACACTTTAACTTAAGATTAACAGTATAATACTACTGGCCGTAAGGAATCAATTCACTAGACAATTGAATAGGACTCTCAACATACTCTTTAACACCAAAAGAAATATTATCAAGTTCCCCGCGATGGAAACCATCAAATACCTTTTCCCGAAGATTTTTAGAACGTCCAGTTTCAACAGCCAAATTAAGTAAAAAACGGCTTTACATGCGAACCTATTATGGGCATCACCACTTTCTTTCCTGCTCCAAACTCGGCCAAATGTAATTATCCTATCTACTAACACCACAAACACTAACCCTAATACCAATCGAATGATCAAAAGGGTCCCTAAAACCAGTATAATACCCTCTTACCTCGTCACGTTCCAATAATAGATAAGCATTGGGCTGCAATTACCACGTTCATTAAGATTTGTAAAAAGAAAAAGTATAAAGGTAAGCTGTATAACCTCCTCGACGTCAAATTACGCCCTTTTTTTGACATCTGCCGCCAGATAAGAGTTAAATTGCCAGGTTTTCACTCGTTATTTCCCAGTATCCTTTCCGGCAAAGTCGAGGATTACTACCTCCGGTATATAACGAAGTACTCCCCCTTTCTCAAAATTTACGATGGTTTTAAAAGCTACTTCGAACACGATATTAATCTTACCTAACACTACATCAATTGGAACATTATCAAGTAATCCTATATATTAAATTATAGAAAAGAAATGGAAGGTAAAATAGACCTCCTTAATCAAATATTTAACAGGCTGATACTTTACTAACAAGCAATAAGTAATGTGGGAACTGGTAAAGACACCCTCTACTTCTATAACACCACCTACAAGGGTTTTTGTTAGCTAATTAAATTCCTGATTGACGACCGTAAGAACTCGAATCTAAAGTTCAACGAATATATACCCCTAAACTCCTGAATTTATTGATGATGAGGAAAATCCCCCCAAAACGTACTATATCGATCGTAAGTGTAGAAAGACTAAATAAAAGATACGGAGTTAGGGCTGTCGCTAACAGACCACGTAAGGAAAATAATTTTTAAACATACCAGGAAAATTTACTTCAAATATTCAAAAAGTTAGATTTACTATAAAAAAACTATTAGTTAATATGAGATAACATTATTAAACGTAAAGATAAACGGATGAAATATTACATACAATTACCCTTGACGCTTATCAATAATTAACTTCATACCGTAAAAACCCGTAAAGGTATAAAAGTTTTAAAAAATGGAAAATAAATTTAAGCCTATCGGCCAATACGAAAATAATTATACTGGTTCGAAAACAATACAATAACTCGTCGACTATGCCTTCCTATACCTCTTAACAAGTAAATTCCCCTATTACCGATATAAAATAAATGCTCTAAACCTATATCCATGTTTACCATTTAAAATCGTTACGCAAAACAGGATTTTTAGGGTATTATACCACCCATTAGGTAGGCAAAGTATTTAACAGGAGGAAATTCGTAATACGTCACGTTACTAAAAGATACTAATACTACTAAAACATTAATTATGCGGATATTAATAAAGTTAAAGTAATCTACAGCTTTGGAAAAAGACTATTTTTACTAAGATCGACAACGGTTGAAGCTGATATTAACCATATTAATTTTACATTTTAAAATCCCCTACCACTCATCTCTTTCATCTTAAAATATAAAAAACCTCAGCGTTAACATTAACGTTTAGACTAACAAAATAATTTAAATGAATGGTAATATAAGGTTCACATTGAACCTAAAATAAGTTCATTTTCAGTTACACCGTTAAAAGCTAAAGGTAATGATATTAAATATAACGAAGTCAGAGCCTTGTTAATTATATCGTAGATTAAACCACTTGATGAATAATAGGTTTCATAAGGTCTTTAAGGTGGCTAGCTACCAAAATACGGACAAATTGATGCTAAAAGTAATTGAACATCTTGAATATCATTATTAAATATACATCCAACCCCTTCAAAAGTTTCAATTTACGTTAAAGGAAAATTCAAAATTTAACTTTAAAATCTTCTTAAACGTGTTTTACTTGAACGGCAAGCCAGTACTTCACGTTATGAACTCCGCCATAGCTTTTAACGACGCTAAGATCTTTGAAACTATTACGACAAAAGAAACATAAAAGATACTGTAAATTTTGTAAATTAACACGTACCTTAGACTACTAAACGTATTCGTTTACGATTCCGGTACCAACTTGATTACGATAAAACTTGACGTCAATGCCAAAACAATAGGGATTTAATGAAAAGAAATTCCCGTTAAAGCTCATTAAGGTATTAATAAAATTGAAAAGGTTTACAATTTTTTACGAAAGGCCTAAAATATTCTTATATTGGAAATGAAAAGATTTACAAATTGAAAAACACGATTTTAAATAGCATTAAAGGGCTTTAACGATACTATTAACTCTATTGGCCTTATATATACTTTGCTGGTATTTGGAGCCCATGCACATATAACGACTTAATTTCCATGATTGTCAAATACACCAAAATGTATTACGGCATATAACAAAGCTTTGAAGGAACTAAAAAAGAAATCGACACGCCGCTAGGTTAAAGGCGCCTTTAATACTAGGAATGTACCGTTAACAATAAACGTGATATTCTTCCCCCTTGAAAGTAAAATCATTACGAGTCAAAAGCTAGGCGAATGAGATACGCTATATAAAATCTTAAATATTAGCAACCTAAAAGTTATGGTTAAATTTACTAATACCGGTGTTACTTTCTGCATCATACAAATTAACCGTATAAAAAACCTCCTAAATTAAAAAAAAGTATTAATGAAAATTACCCTCAAATTGAGCGAATTATTTAATAAAAACCCTTTTGAACCGATCATCAATGAGTTAATAGAACGTCGAAGACGTGGATGATTACCTAAAATGAGGATATGCATTAAAGAAGAGGATGATAACGAAGATTATAGGCCTAGCAAAGTATATATTACGGCGGAAGTATTTTAAAACAAAAATTCTAACGGAAAACCAGCCTTTAAAATACGTATTGAAGGCATTATTAATACACCGGGTAAGCTTTTTCAGAAAAAAAAAAGCAGGTGGAGGTTAATGGATTTCTTATACAAGTGGTCATTTAACTTGTACCGTTATAGTAAGTTAAAGGTCAAAACGTTTTTATTTTTAAATGGAATATAATTTATGTTGTTATGGAGAAAACCACAAACCGTGCATACGAAAACCTTCGGCTAATGGTTCAATAATATGTTAATAAAGGTAAAAAATATATCTTTACTTACGTACCTACAATTTAAAAACTAATCCAGCGTTTGATCTTCGTAATTACTACCAGTTTAACTGTTAAAAGAAACGATTAATTTACATTCGGTACCCAGTATACCACGCAAACGTATACGTAATCTTCTACCGATTTTTAAATAATTATACTACTAAAACTGCCGAAAAACCTAAGGGATAAGTTTCCAGTCGAAACAATAATGTTATATGAAACATCTTTACAGACTAACCAAAATAAGAGTATACTAGCTTTTGATTAACTAAACGTACCTTAGAAATAAACTATGCATAAATACTTTAAAGTTTAACCCGTGATGGTTAATTACGGAGGGTAAAAACTCTAGTATCGTACGTATATAAACTAACTATATTCTTTTCCTTAAAGACATTAAGATTATAGCCATAAAACAACGTGCCATCGAAAACTTAGGCCTTTCGAAGTGTGAGCTAATTGAAACGTTAGCTAATAGCATACAACATAACTTCAACAAATCTTTAATCCGTATTTATAGTATCAAGGATAAAAGAGGCATTTATATTAATATACGTTAAAAAGGCTATAGTTTTAGCCCAATAATTATCAATAAGGTTGATAAGGCAAAATTACAGAAGTATATGGAGTAGAGAGCCCGTACGGCTTAAATTATTACGTTATACTAACTAGAGATATCGTGTAACATATTCATTACATATTAAGTATAAAATCTATAAAACCAAGGTTTTCATAGGCTTAATAAAACGATATAGTAATAATTAAACCATTTAGAAAGAAAAATAAATATGACATTAATAAACCTAATGACGCCAAAGTTAATTATTCTTACGAAAGGGTTATTGATTGATAATATGGACCTTATATCGTAAATAGGACTCCTAATAATGTTAGCTAACGAGGAAACGTTTAAAGTGAAATTTATAATTATCGGAAACCTCGTATACTAGATATTCGTGAAGTGTAAACGTGTAATATGAAGCGTATTATATTTAGAAGTTCATGGTATAATAACAGACTTTAATATAGATATAGTAACTAAGGGTACATTAAATATCATTACTAATTAGTTGGGATTACATTAGATATTTGTAATAGTATATGTAAATTTCCGAAGCTTTGACAAATACCTATTGAATCTAGATATAACAAATGAAACCGTTTAATAATATATATAATAACTTCAAAACAGGTATATAAAGTCTGGGAAATCAATAAGTTCCGGTAAATAAACCTTAAAAATCACCACATCAACGCTATAATCAAGACTATGCTGAATAGCGCCCTAAAAGAGTTCGTGAATAGCAATACACCAACCGTACGAATCGAGAGCTTCTTGTATCGCTTAGTACGTAATTTAGAGGAATAGGGAGACCTTAGATAACTTGAAAACTTCTGGGTAGTAATATCAATAGTAACGGTAGCAAAAGTAGAGATAGTAATACTAGTAGGTTCAACTATTGGTAAAAAGAACGTAAGTGGTGGAATGCGTTATACTTATAGGTTTGTGGCGAAAGACCTGTAAATGGGAGTTGAGCAACGTAGAACTCGGAGACGAGAATTAAAAGGCCGTAATTAATGTTAATTTCAATGCAGATTGATCGTAATTGACAAGGGCTTAGCTGGTTGATTGAGGAGGGATTTTAGAGACGACCACCAATTAATAGCAGGCTAAGCTGGCGTGCAGGCAAAAAATAAAAAACCGTTAGTATTTGAATAACAGTCAAATACAGTATAGTAAAGTTAACTAAACTATCAGTTTAGTTGATTTTACTAACTGCAAATTGGCTGCAGTGCAGTAGGTATCCACTTTAACGTGGAGCACAGGCCAAAACTTTTGGCCATACAATTGGTGTGCAGACTGGCTAGCGATCTGCCAAACTTAGAACATACAACCCAATCAAACAATCAATTTCAATGCAGCACCAGTTATTTCGATCACAATGATTTGAATCGACTATGTTGAAACGATAAAGGCCTACTAGTAATATTCTATAATATCGCTCTGGTTATCCAATTCCGTTTAAATCCGAATCTAAATCATATTATAACTTTTCTTGAATACGATATATTACATAGATTTTGAAATATTCAATTGAATTTGTGTTGTATAAAGGATTATTTTACGGATTCTATCAAATATACCATCCTTCCAAAGTTGTAAAGCATTAATATATCTTAGGTTATAGTTAGCTTGATCATTTGTCTCAACGTTTTTGCCCGTAATGTAGCTTTTAAAAGTGACTTCAAGATTTAAATAAGTGGGATCTAGCTGTGTATTCACAATCATCATCTCAGAAAGACAGGTTTGTTTCCCATTTTTCTTAATATATGAAAATTAGTTTATATTAATTGGAATACTCTAACTTGATATTCAACATTTTGAACATTATAAAATCATAAGTTGAAGCATCGCGCAAAACGATGAAATTAAGTTTTTATTCGATGGTATTTATATAAATGTTATTGTATTCTATAATAATCTACTAACAATTATCATTACTATAGTTCTTTGAATAATATTGACTACTACTTTAAACAAGTCAATCGCAGTACAGCGAAGTTAACTATACTGACTATAAATTAATTGTATTGACCGCAAGTTAAGTACAAGAAGTTCCCTATTGAGAATGGGAAACGGACAAATCAGTTGCCCATAAAAATTAGTATGAAGAACGGATAGTGGTCTATAAAACTAAGAAGTAACACATCACTACTTTCAATGCAATACCAGTTACTTCGATCAAATATTGAAATATACTTTATTGCAACAATAAATACCTACGAAGAATAGTATCCATAACATGATATATATGAATTCAAATCCATTGAACAAATCTTTACATTTTATTTGAATAGAATATTATTCTAATAAAAGACTTTATTAGTAAACTAGACAATAATACTTGGAAAAACTAGATGCATATATTTAGTCGTATTATATCTGCAATTTATTATTATTTGGATCTTGTATTGAAATATTATTTTCATTGCTGTAGCGCTACCTTCATTCAACCGTTAAACTACTTTTTTTAGGTTTTCATTATTAGCTTATCAGTCGCCACCATTCTTCATGAGATTTGAAGTAATTTGCGTAGGTATAAATATACATAAGTTTGGTTTTCGGTGTTTTAATATGAAGTGCTTTAATATATTAGGTTCAAAAGTGATATTTGGAAACTGTTGGTATAACTTTAGAAGTTGCAATATTATCAATTTAATTGGTCGAAGTAACACAAGTATTGTGTGGTTAAGTGATGAATGTATTGTTTTAGGTTCGGCAGATCGTTAGACGGTCCGTATAGTCATTTGTATGGCTAGTTGCTTGGCTCATGTCTTAGTGTGAAGTGGAGGTATACTATTCTTTAATTATAGTCAATATAGTAGACCTATAAAACAATATAATTAACTTTTAGTTAGTATAGTCAGCTTTATTATAAGTAAAGTTGATCTATTGAATCGTAATTACTATTGTTCTAATACTGGCGGCTTTTTTTTTGTATGCGCTCGCTAGTGTAGTCAACTAATCTTTTCTGGTTACCAATAAATTACCTCCTTGTTAACTAGCTAGACCCCTACTAATTCCAGTCAATTTGACCCAAATCTTCTTACGGTTCCGAGTTCAAACTTCATCAATTTTTATAAATGATTCTTTTATTGAAAGCTGATGCAAACCGTTAATTTAACCGTGTTAATCAAATAAGTCGACAGCCTTAATTTCCTAGTAACCTCCCAGTTTGTTAGGGCACCCCTGTTCATTGAGATGTGATTTTACCTTATCAAGTAGTTTATCAACGTGGCATTTAATGCGTATAATTAGTTTATTAATGTCTACAAACTTTTTAAAAGCCTTCTTTGGTAAAAATTTCGTCCTAATACGTGAAAAATATTTTAATTTTTAACCCATACAAATTCTTCAATCTACCTCACTTCATAGGCTTTACTGATTGGCATTATATCCCTCATCAGGCGTTTTTTTCCGGTAGTTCCTATTTTTGAAAAGCATTGAAATGGCTTTTTAAGTCGGTATAAATTATTACCGAAATTCAAAAAAAAAACCCTGAATTACCTGTTAATGATGTTAAGGGTCTCTTACATTATAATACCTATATTTAAACCGTTCATTATTCCGTAAATCTCTCAATTAAACATACTTTGTTTCATCCTATTCTACTTGAAGAAGATCTAATAAATTAGGTTTTCTCTAGTATTAAAGTGATAATTTTGCCTCTCTTTATTAACAAAGGTGATGAGAAATCTGATTTGCAAAGTTAGTTTTGTATTATTCCTAAAAAAGCGTTTTCTAAATATCATTAATTTAGCACTCGATAGGTTGATCATAACTATATTAATCCCCTAGTAAAAGTTTCTTATTTACGACTTCAATCTCCTATTAAGTCAATTAAAATATTGATTCGTTGGTTTATGTATTTATATCGTAATCGATATATCGTAACATATATTCAGTTGATATTAATTGGCGATATAGCTGCCATGATTACGTTATTCTAGGTATTGGTTAGCTTCAATCACGTCAATTTTATCTATCGTTGTCAAATTAGGGACCTAACCTTTTAGTAGAAATTATGGCAGGTATTATCAACACTATATATACGAATGAACTATTAATTGATTTGAGGAAAGTTTCCCTCGATCCGAGTTACGACCAGCTGACAATTTAAAAACTGTAAATCCTCAATCGTCTGATGTTTCGATATTATAAACCTAATAGTTTTAATCAAAAAGGTATGATTAATTTGCATATCCATTCAACCGTAATATTTACCTAATGTTATCAATAGGAACTGGTTGTAGGTTGAATAATTTATGCCTAAATTGAATTTAAAATACGACTGATAGGTTAGTACCTAATGGACATATGCTTTGGCTAATTAGTATAGTAGTTTGATATATCGTATAATCGAGACTGAAAGGAATTTATGACGAAGGTTTTACGATAATTTTAATAAAAACATCCGCTATCAATGAATTCTTATTAGCGTATTCATTTATGTTTAATTATAGTTATTAAAGCTAAACTTTACATTAATCTTTGCCAGCAAACTTATTATTAAAATAACCATCAAACATTGGGTAATTTTATGAATTGTTGGCGACTGTATATGTATTTCTTCTTTGCTTTTATCATCGTATCATTGAGAGATCTGGTATGACTTTTCATACGGCTGCCCCGTAGTCTTTTCTTTAATCTCGTAGATAATCCTCAATTTGGAAATCGTAATATTTCGTGCTTGAAAATTAAAGTTAAATTGGGACCAAAATCATATACCTTTTCGTATAATAAGTCCAATAATCTCGACATCATTGCTTTCCTTAAAAGGATTATCTATGGTTTTGATGTCACCTTATACGCAGAATTCAATAACTAAGTTTTAATTGTTTTTTTTTCCTATTAACCTAAGTAGTATTGTAAATTAGATCAGATATATATTCTTTATCATTAATGTTTTTCGTCTTTTCTTGTCGGCTGCACTGACGGTAGTCTATCGGTTCGTTGATTATGGAAAGATGGATATTGTGTTAGTTTATTCGTTTAACTTATGGATTTTCATCGTTATTGTTAGTTGTCTTAATATAGAGTTTGAACTAAGTTATACGAAATATCTCAAAATCGGTAACAATTTTAACAATTACTTTAAGGTTACCGATAATTAATATTTTAACTGGGCTATCCCATTCGCCTGGCTTTCATTACACGAAGATTTTACTTTATAATGTCAAAACAAATACGTAAATCTTCGTAAAGCTGTTTTTGGTGTTAAGGAAATTGTTAACATAGCGTTATACTGATTCCTTCCGAATTTTCTTCAAATCCTTTCCGTACACCACAGTCTTCTTTTAGGTACTAATTAATGTCGAATATTTATTCGTTAAACGAGGATATAATTCACAAACCCATGATGTTACTGTTTAACCGTTAAAGCGCATAGTGTTATTTAACCCCTTTACCACTATATAAAAACGTACCTCATCCATAAAACTTCCGATCTCCAACGTCAAGATATCGTACGTTTTACGAAGTAATACGTATGCCTTTTCGACTCTTCTAATACTTAATTAGGTCTTAATAAAAACCTTTTTAGACTAAAGCCACATTATCTTGGCATCTGCCTAAAACTTTGCCGTTATAAAGTTGGTATTAATATCGTAAACGACGAAGTTAGGTGAGTCCAAGTACGTATTTATCCACAATATCCTTAATGTTTTCAACGTATACTTCACCGATGAGAACTTTAGAAATTTTGCTTTGTAAGAAAAAGGTTGCAGAGTTAATGAAGTAAAGACTAGGCTCATAATCTAAGTAAAATACATTAACGAAGATATCGTAATTGAAATTTCTAGCATTTTTTAATATAAATTTTAAATTTCAGGGGTTTCAGGTATTCGTTTGGAAATATTGATGGAAGTTTTTAATACCTTTCAAGGTAAAGTATTCTATATTTCAATACCTTGAGGATTTGAATACTTTATCTAACTTGTAAACGACTAGGTAATTAAAATACTAGTATAGATAACGTATCTCTGGCTCTGTTGGGCTTTAGTAACATTACTTTTAAGCTTTAAAGATGAAATCGAAGGTATCTTTACTTGGAGGTGAAAGGGAACTTTTGGCCGTTTTCAACTAGTTTGTTAGTGTTGACGTAGACATTCATACCGAGGATTTTTATATATTACAAATCAAGAAGTAATGGGGTCAGAAACTTGAAGATTTGAAACTGAATCAAACAAATAATAATTTAAATAATCGTTATCCTTAGTATCGATATTTATTATCCTGGGCCGAAGCTAAATTTGGTTTTATTACTATTTTGACGATTGATTTCCGTAAGAATAATTCTTTGTATTCTTAATACCACGTATTGCGAATAACCTCTTATCAAGTACCTTAATACCCCTATATTTAATATAATATTTTTAAAAGTATAACCTATGTAAATATTGTGAAGGTTAAATGTATGTAAGGGGTTAGAGGCTTAATTAAGTCAGAGGTAATGGTTTTCACTACTTAAGCGGTATAAGAAGGTGTAGATGGCTAGTTATCGGTCTGTGTTAGGAATAATATTTTATATCACATAATTTGGTTCGGTATATCGTTATCATCTATAACTATCTTTTTACCTTCGTCATCCAAAATATAGTTTAAGTAGTTTGGACTCAAAGTAGTGGGGTAGTAGGCGTAGTATATTACCCCCTATTTATTAAATTTAGCCAGAAGGTAGCGAGTTGATTTATATCCCGCTTGCCACAAATCCAATGTCTTTTATTTCTATTACGACGGTAATTTTCACCGTTGTCGAATCCGTTTAAACTTTGCCTTCGTTGGCGCTAGTGTGGTTATATCTTTTAGTTGGACATCGTTGAGCCCGATTTTAAGTGCCGACGCTACCTATATTTTCAGTTGATTTATTGTGCCATCGCATGCTATTCTTTATGCTAATAGCATTAATTATTAGTTTAAGGGTATATATTTAGCCAATTCAGCGTTTAAGCTATTATTTTTTGCAAGCGAGTAGCTTAATTCATTTACGACATTTTATAGGTAGTATTTAGGAGTTGTAAAGCGCATTAGAACTCGCTAACGCCAATAATTTCCATTTGTATTTGTTCGAGTAATTTAGCTTTGTCAACATAAAATTTGCTCATTTCTTGTTAATACAATATTAATTCGTCTAATATTTCGTTAAAAATTGTTATCGGCATTTCCTCCTCTTTCTTTTTAGTTATTATCGTTATACACTTCTTCGTGGCCTAATTTGTGTGATATTGTATAAGTTCGATATTGTATTCGAAGTAGCATTTTTTACTATTATCAACTCATCGAAAGGTTTTTACTTTCGTTAAGAAGGTTATATACTAATCCTTGCCATGTATTTTCAGGATTTCAGGAAATAGTAATTGAAAATCAAAAATAAATAAATCTTTATTCACCTAAAAGTTTTGAAAAGAGTATTATATTTTCCTTAAAAGGATTGTTAAGCCTTTCGTTATACTTTTTTACATTATTCCAGATTATAGCTAAATTTGTAACGAGTTTGTAATTCATATTAATCATTTTGACAAGTCTTTTAGCAAGGCTATGATAATAGTTTTAATTTTCGATGGTATTTTCTCATATTTCCGAATTACAGTGGTGGAAGTAGTTGCCAATCGCTCAACCTAATGGATAAAGTCTTATGGTAAGGTTAATTATGATTTTACGTATGTAGACGTATTTTCTGTAGAAAATTTCGTTTTAAAGAATGTAACGGTTTTAAGGGAAGGTTTAAGGGGTAAAAAGAACTTGGCCGTATGAAGGATTTTGATGAATTTGACGATTTTGCTTAATTGACCGTTGGATGGCGCCGATATTACCTTTTTTTCCCTGCGTTAACAGCTATTATTTTACACATTTTTCTGCCATTAAATGTGTAATTCGAATTATTACAAAGTGGTGCTGGGTTACCGATAAAATTAACAGGTTTTTTTTATCATCAAAGTAGAAAAAATTAGTGTCAGTGAGGAGGTTAAAGGCTCGAGTTAATTGGAGATTAAGGGGAGGTTCCCTAAAACGTGTGTCAAGATATTGAGGATTTTGAACGCCTTTACTTTTTCTTTAAGGGTTTTTAGGATTAAGATTTTAAGAGTTTTTTTTATTTTGTGTCGTTTCGAAAAAGGGTTTCGCTGGCATTAACGTAGTTCTTTCTAAAATTTAGATCCTACATTGAATGATTTTTTCTTCAATTTGCCTATGACCGTAAATTGAATGATCTTTCAAATTTTAATTATCTAATGATCAAAAACTTACAAAAGTTTTAAAAGGAGCGGATGTCGCTATTAAAAATTTCGTCGAGGTTTATATTAAGGATTTTCTAGCTAATGAAATTGGTTAGGTGTTCTTTAATTAAGGACTCGTTCATATCTTTCATCTACAGTTTTTCATCGAAGTTCATGACGAAAATAGGCTTGAGGATTCTGATTGCCTCCTTTCTAATAGGGTTGGTAATAGCTTCAAAGTAAGCGTTTGTAACAGTTATCTTAATGTTTTAGCTAGTGTAGGACTTGGTGTTTTTACAGGAGACTTGGTGATTTGAGAGCGTGAAGACTTAAAGATTCAGCGTAAAGTCGCGCGACGTAGCTTTTTTGGCGCAACTTGACGATTAATTGTATTTTTTGCTCGGAGAAGCGATATTTACTATTGGCAATCATATCGTAGGAGGAGGGAAAAGAGTAGTGAATAGGGAAATTTCATTGTTTTAAGCAAAGGTTTTATAAAGGGTAAGGTTGAAGGTTATTTGTTATCGTTATTTGATATGATACTTAGTCGTTTTTGCAGGAGTATTGCCCGTAGTAATTGTAACCGTAGCAATACTAACATAGCTGTTTATTAATTTGACGAATTTTAAGACTTTTTAACGGTTAATCTTATTGTTTTAAGAAGGATTTGATGAATATTTCTTGGTATTTTCGAGTAGCGATACCTTCGTTTCCTCTAAGTTGCTTTGAAACGCGATGCAATTAGTAAAGAACTTTCGCAAAAATCTTTCCTCTACCTTAGTCTTTTACAAATCGTAACCAGAAAGTAGTTTCTCTATCTACTTAACGAATCTGTACTTAATCTAATGAGCACTGATTATTATTGGTAGGACTTTAGACGTTATAACGTTGTATATTAGATTGATCGAAGTAACTATAGTATTATGTACTTAAATGGTAGATGTATTATTCTAGGTTAAACAGACCGCTAGCTGGTCTGCACAGTAATTTATATGGCCAATTGTTTAGCCTGTACTCTAGTGTGAAATGGGTGTATACTGTATTTGACTTTCAGTCAATACAGTAGACTCAAAAAACAATAAACTCAACTTGCAGTCGGTATGGTCAAATTTACTGTAAGTAAATTTGACCTACTGCACTGCAATTACTACTGTTCCAAACGAAATTTACAAATAATATTCCCGCTAAACTCACACTAATAAATAAGGAATTCTTTTCTTTCATTATTAAGTTAGTTTATGATGAAACCTTAAATTCATTGTAAACCTTTTAGTATCAAAAATGGGTTATAAACCGTAATAAAAGTGTTATAGTTTTTCACTTTCACATTTGCATCGCCTACCATCCTTTCTCCCCGTATAAATGAACTGATTCACATACAACTAAATTTAGTTCACGTTAATATATAGTTAAGATTGATTACTCTAAAATGTTAATTTAGACAGCAGTTGCAACAAAGTTTTTTTTTAAATGATATATTCGTTGATAAGTGTTTAATTTTCATAACAAAGAAAACGCCTTGTGTTATTATTCCAAAAGTCCTTTTCAAGGCATTTTTAGATTTCAAGGTATCAGTATTCAATAGATAAGCATGAGGTTTCAAAAGAATAAGAAAGCGATTGTTTTTATTGGTAATATTAACGTTGTAATGTTTATCTATAGCGTAATAATAAACATTTAAGTGCCTATAATTAGCATTAAAAAGGTTCGATGTTTTTTCTACTATAGGGATACATGAATTTAACGTATTGAATTGATTGATTTCTACGGTAAAATATCAAACAGTGAAGTTAAAGGGTATATTAATATGGAGTAAGTTTGGTATTTTATTGGAGGCAAGCATGGTAATTGGTCCAAATTTCGTGTATTTCAAAAAGTATTTTGTTTTTCAGTTAACATAAAACTCAAGTTAATACAACAGCGTATTATATGTGGTATACGTGAGGTTTGAATGCTTGAAATTGAAAAAGTGAAAACTTTGAACAGAGGTGGCTGTATACGCTGTTACGTTTATCTCATCAAACCTTACTATAATAGTATGCAAATTTATCAAAATCAAAAATCTATGTCAACTTCGATTATAAGCTATGCCAATTTTCAATCTCTTATATATTTATTTTAAAAATGGAAATAGGTCGAGTTTATTAGCCTTCTGTATCACTTCAAAAATTTCCATGTATGTTAATCGATTTTAATATAGGAAAATAAATTCAGATATTTGTAAACGAATATATTTATGATTAGGTTTTCAATAAACTCAATATCATGGTAGATTGACTTTCTATCATTCCGTAGAGAGTAGATTACAATGACCAAGGACAAGGTAACTGGTCATATGATATTGATCAAAATTATTTATCATTTATAAGTTAAATAAAACTCTTACCAACTTACATCCTAATCCATATAACCACAAATTTGACCCGTAGCCTATATTGAATAGATTTACCACTTATGTTTATTGCAATTGACCGTTGTTGTAACAGTTACGACTTTTTGGTTTTTCATTAGTATATAATCTTCAAAGTTCCAATAATAACAGTTGTTATACCCATTTTTGATAGATATGCTTCTATACATCCCTATCTATTTCATAACAGAATTAACCTTCGATTAAAAAAATTCGACGCGAAACTTCAAAAATGATTCATATTTAATACAGTATGCAAAACTTTATTACCAACTCATATGTAACCAACTTTTTAACTTTTACTAGTAATTTTGAAATTTTAAACACTTATTATAATTACTCCAATAGTTCCGAATGTGCCGAATCATTTTCTTTTGCTATCCTTATGTATTAGCAAACTCACATAGTCCTACGTATGAATATTTTACCTATCATAATTTATCAAACTTTCTGATTATCTTTTTATTTCGCTTTTATTATAATGTTCACCTAGAAAGTTTCACAGTTGACCCATTTCAATACTTCAATTTTTCCAATGTAATATAGTATTTGGAGTCATATTACGTTTATAATGAAGGTCTCTTCATTATCAGTTATAAGCTTGGAGTATAATTCGTACAAACTTCGAAAATCGATTAAAATAACTACCAAAATCGTAAATAATATGACTTGTTCCGTAATATCAAGAAGTATATCATAAATGACCATAATTATATTGAACTCTATTATTATATTGTCCATTGTGAAATTCATATAACCATATATTACACGATTTTAAGTATTAAACAATCAATAAGATTGATTATCAGTGATAATGCACTTCCTGTTGGTAGGGCCTTAGATAGTTGCAACGTTGTCGATACGAATCGTGGTCGAAGTAACAGTAGTATTGCATTGGTCAAGTGGTGGATATATTGTTCTAGGTTTGGCAGACCGCTTACCGGTCTGCCCAGTAATCTACATAGCCAATTGCTTGGCCCGTACCCTAGAGTGAAGTGTAACGTACTACATTCGACTTACACCCAATGCAGTAAATCAACACAAACAATACGTTTAACTTGCAATTCAGTATAGTCAACTTTACTGTAGGTAATGTTGACCTACTATATTACATGTAATACTATTCCAACACTGGCGTCTTTTTAATTTGTACAGGCATGCCAGTGTGGTTATCTAATCTTTTCTGGATAGCGTTCAATAGAGGCCTCGTTAACTTGCCAACCCCTTGTCAATTTCAATTGACCTCTATACTAAATTGCATTCAATTGTATGTAAATTAACCCCATTTGACTTTAATTGCTCCATTGTTTCGGGGTCCGAGTTTATCAACTCCTACAAAGAGTTTTTTCGCTATAAGTCTTTGAAAACCTCCATTTTAGCCGTATTAGTCAAATAGGTCGCTATTACAGCCTTCGCCTCCGCTTTCTTGGTAGTGTTTCAATTTACCAGCATAACTCTGGTTGCAGACACTTAACTTAGGCTTACCAGGCGGCCTATTAACGTAGCCCTCGATATGTATAATTGGCCTATTGCTATCT
The DNA here is from genome assembly GCA_038502455.1 of Anisogramma anomala. Taxonomy (NCBI): domain Eukaryota; kingdom Fungi; phylum Ascomycota; class Sordariomycetes; order Diaporthales; family Gnomoniaceae; genus Anisogramma; species Anisogramma anomala. The sequence goes on along the minus strand of JASMMZ010000002.1, from coordinate 35,702,264 downwards.
ACAAACCTTTTCAAGGCTTTATTTAATATTACCTTCGTTATCATATTAATTGGGCTGTCTTTGCCATTAATCCATCGGATTTTTTTTATTCTCCTTCCTTATTAAGTTTTACGAAGTACTCCTACATCGACTATCAGGTGTTCCTTACTAGTGTTTTCGAGTTTTAAAAGGTATTCAAATAGGTTCTTTCAGTCGATACAAATTATTACCAGGATTAGAAGAATTTTCAGCTGTTTGATAACAAGGTTAAGGGTTTCCTATAGTATTGTGTTTATGTTAAACCCCGTTATTATGCCGTAAATTTCGGAAGTTAATATGTTTTGTGTAATTCTTTTACATTTAACCAAAGTTTCCTAAATTAGGCTACCGATAACATTAAATTATTTTTCCCGTTTATCTTCGTTATTAAGGGTTATTAGAAAACCGATTGGTAAAAATGGGGCGGTGTTATTTGTAAAGGATCTGTTCGTAAAGACTATTAAATTAGCCTTCGACAAATCGATTAAAATTATATCAATTCCATAATTCAGGTTTCGCATCTGCTACTCGAACATTTTATTTTGCCGATTAAAATCTTAATTTTCTGGATCTTATTCTTATGCCGTAATGAAAAGGTTGTAAAAAGCCTTTGGTTCACATAATGTAGAAATATAGCTGCTACAAATACTTTGTTTAAGGTACCGTTGAGCCTTAGCCATATCAATCTTGTTAATTGTAACTAAAATAGTGTACTAGCCCTTTTAGCGATAGCTAAAGCCGGTATTTATACCAAGTATACGGATTAACGATCTATTAAAGTCAAGATAGCTGCCTTTCGTCTATTTCATTACCGGCTTATAATTTTAGAAGTTGAAGTCCTTAATCACCTGCTTTATGATACCATAGAGCTAGCTGTTTCAACGAAAAAGGTATCGTAAATTTACACACCTATTACGCTCAAGTCTTTTTCCTATGATACTAACAAGCACATGTCGTATATTAAGGAATTTATCGCTAATTGTTGGTAAGCCTTAGACGTTGCAATGTTGTCGATTCGATTGGTCAAAATCATAGTAGTATTGTAGTAGTCAGATGATGGATGTATTGTTTTAGGTTTGGCAGACTGCTAGCCGGTCTATACTGTAATTTGTATGGCTAATTGCTTGGCCCGTGCCCTAGATTTAAGTGTAGCGTACTATACTCGAATTACACCCAATGCGGTAAGTCCACACAAAGCAATACACTCAACTTGCAGTACAGTCAACTTTACTTACAGTAAAGTTGACCTACTGCATTAAATGTAATACTATTCTGATACTGGCGGCTTTTTAGTTTGTGCGCGTGCACGCCAGTGTAGCTGACCAACCTTTTCCGGTTAGCACTAAATAGCGTCTTCGTACTCTCTATTAATTCCAATGAACTTCTATACTGCATTACACCTAATTGTATGTAAATTGACCACATTTGGCCTTAATTGCTCCACCACTCCGAAGTCCGAGTTTATTAACTCCTATAAAAAGTTTTTCCTTCACAGCCTTTTCCACTTCAATTGTGTTATTTAAATAGATTACCATTATTAATCCCTTAGCAGTTTTCCAATTTGTTAATACACCCCTGTCCGTTGTTATGTAACTTATGTTTTCCGGGTGGTCGGTTAACGTAGCCCTCGATAAGTATAGTTAACTTATTGTTATTTACAAATCTTTCTAAAGCTTTGTTTAACGTAGCCTTTGTTATAATATCTATAGGATTATCTTTGCCATCAATTTATCGAAACTACTTGATCTTCCTCCTTTTGTAGGCTTTACGGAGTGTTATTATGTCAATTATCAGGCGTTCTTCGCTAATAGTTCCGAACTTTGACAAACACTTGACAAAACTCCTTGAATCAGTACAAATTACTACCGGGATAAAGTGAAGTTTTAGTTGCCTAGTAATAAGGTTAAGGGTTTCCCATAACGTTATACCTACGTTAAAACCCGTTGTTATATTATAGACTTCCGAAGCTAATAAGCTTTTAATAATCATTCTATATTTGACGGAGGTTTAGTAAATCAAATTACCGATAATACAAACTGGTCTTCCCGCCTATCTTTGTTAACGAGTGTTATTAGAAAGCCGATCCGTAAAAACAAGTCGGTGTTATTTGTAAAAAACCCGTTTGTAACAATTATTAGCTGAGCCTCTAAAAGGTCGATTAATACCATATTAATTCTACGGTCTACGTTTCGCATCTGCTACTCCAACCTTTTATTTAGTCGATTAAAGTCTTTATTCGTTAGTATTTGTATTTATACTATAATAGATAAATCGTATAAGGTTTTCGGTTAACATAAGATAGTAATATAGTTATCCCATATACGTTATTTTAAGTAACATTAAGCTTTAACCTTATTATTCATATCGATTATAATAAAAATAACGCTTTAATACCTTTAACGAAAGTTTAAACCGGTATTAATACTAAGTATACAGATTAACGATTTATTAAAGTTCAGTTGGTTATTTTCTGTTAACGTTTTTACCGACTTATTATTCTAAAACTTAAAGTCCTAGATCGCTTGTCATTTTAATACCATTAAGCTAACCGTTTCAACGAAAAGAGTATCGTTGATTTGTATGGGAACTATGCCGAAATCTTTCTTTTATGTTATTAATAAACACGGATTGTATATTAAAAACTTTATCGTTATTCGGGATTAAAAATACGACTAATAGGTTCAAACCTAGTAGACACCTATTTTAACTGATTTATATATTAGCTTAATATAACGTATTACCGTATCTAAAGGGTATATGACACAGAATTCATATAATAGCTTTAATAGTATAATTCGTTATAAATATGTTACCAACTATATATAAGCTTACGTAATATCACGATTATTAAGTGTAAACTTGCCTTTAACTCTAATGAGCAAACTTATTACCAGGGAAATTATTAAATGTTAGCTAATCTTTTAAATCGTTAGAGATTACGTAAGGATCCAGTTCTTGCTCTCATCGCTATATCCTTAAGCGATTAGTCGTGACTTTTCGTATGGCCACCCCGTAATTTTACCTTTAACTTCGTAGATAATTTTCGACCTAAAAATCGTAATATTAAAGTCTTAAAGGTTAAAGTTAGCCTTCGGTAAAAATTATATTATACTTTGAGGTAGTAAACCGTCGATTTCGACCCTATCATTTTCCTCAAAAGGTTTGTTGAAAGTCTTAATAATCTCTTATAACCTAAGCTGTACTATTAAGTCTTCGTTATCTTTCTTTTTCCTACTTACCCAAGCAATATTGTAAATACGTCCCGATGTATATTCCTCCTTTTTCATGTTTTCCTTTTTCTTTAGGGGTCGCTCGCTTCCGCGGCATTCCATTAGCTTATTAATAACGGGTAAACGATAATCGTATTGATTCGGTCATTTTGCTTAGGAGTTTGGGGGTCTTCCTTTTTAGTACCTCTAATATATAGATTAACCTAGATGATTTGAAAAGATATAAGGTTGTTAACAGTTTTAATAACTACTTTAAAGTTTATAATACTTAATATCTTATATAGCCCTTCCCATTTGCCTGGCTTCCGCCATACGAGGACTTCACTTTACAACGGTAAAGAAAACACGTCGATCGTTAAGGGATAGTTTCTAGTACTAAGGGCGTTATTAATTTGGCGGCGTGTCGATTCCCTTCATAGTTTTTTTTAAGCTTTATTATAAGCCATAAATTGTTTTTAAGTACTTGCCGTGGGCGGATATTTAATCGTTAGGCATGGGTACACCCTAAAGACTAAAAGCGTTGGTATTAAGTCGTCAAGGCTCACGGTATCATTAAGGCCTTTTACTACGATTAATAAGCGTGCCTCCAGATTTGTGAAGCTTATAATCTCCAATGTAAGGATATTATACGTTCGGCGGAGTAAAACATATTCCTTTTTAACCTTTCTAATTCTTTAGTGGGCTTCTATAGGTATCTATTTACACTGGATACCCATTATCTTAGCATTTTTTGGGAACTTCGACGCCGCATAGTTAGTACTAATATCGTAAACGACGATATTAGGTATACTAAAGTACGTATTGATTTATAATATCCTTCAAGTTTCCCACATATCCTTTGCCGAAAGGGACTTTAGAAACTGAGCTTCGTAAAAGATGGTTGCAGAGTTAACGACGTAAAAAACAGGTTTGTTTTCCAAATAAAAGATATTAATAAAAATCTTATAATTAAAGTCCTTGTTATTATTTAGTATAGATTTAAATCTCCGAAAGTCCTAGGTATATGTGTGACAGTAGTAGCAAATCATTTTAATAGCTTTTAGGGAAAAGTATTTCACATCGTTATATCCTAGGGACGTTAGGACTTTATATAGCCTGTTAATAATTAGGTAGTTAAAAATCTGGTATAATTAACGTATTTCCGGCTCCGTCAGGTTTAATACCACTATTTCCGAGCCTTAAGGATAAAAACATAAATACCCCCACTTAAAGGCGAGTGAAAACCTTTAGCCGTTTTTAACTAACTCATCTACGTTAACGTCCACATTAATACTGAGGGTCTTTATATTCTCTAAACAAAGTGAAAAAAGTTCAAGGGACTTAAAATTATGAAAATTAATCGCGCCTACAATAATTTAAATTACTCTGATCCCTAATAACAATAGTTATTCGCCTAGGTCAAAGTTTATTTTAGCTTTGTCAGCATCTCACCGATCAATTTTAGTAGGTGTAGTACTTTCCTCTCCTAGTGCTACGTATAACGAATGGCCTTTTATTAAGTACTTTGCTACCCCTATATCTGGTATAATACCCTATAACCTATGATCCGCATAATAGTTACGAAGATAAAAGGTATCTAAGGGATCAAGGGTATAATTAAAGTAAAGTTAAGGATTTTTTATTACCTAAACGTTATAGAAAAGAATAGTCGGCTAATTACTAGGCTACTGTATTAAATGTATTATTTTCGTATCATTTAATTTATTTAGAGGTATTACTATTGATAGGCTTATCCCCTTCGAAGTTTGCAACCTAATTAAAGTATTTCCAATTAAAAGTAATAGGTTATTGGATGTAATATATTACCTTTTTATTTTTTAGCTTGATAGAATGATGTTGAATCAATTAGTAATTTGTTTTGCCACAAATCCAATATCTTTTACTATCATTATAAAGATAGTGCTGGTGTTTAGCAGGTACGCCTGTATCTTGTTGGTGTTAGCGTAGGTACTGCCTTTAGTCCAGCGTTGAAGTAGATAGGCTAAACCTTAGGCATTGTGAGCGTCTGTACTTGCGGTTAACGTAATTAATCACCGTAAGGTCTTCCTTATCCACATTAACGAAATTACCAGCTTAGGGGTATATATTAGACGAATTTCATATACGTGTTATCACAGTGGTAAAAGAGGAACGTAACCGGTTGAAAAAGCCTTTTCAGGTAGAATTTGGGTGTTATAGGGCGTATTTGAACTCGTTGATACCCGTAAATGTTGCCGGTATCTGTTAGCAAAGTGTGACTTCGCTAAAGTGGAATTTTTCAATTACCTTTTGACATATCATTAGTTTATTGGGAATTTAATTAAAAATATCTATTATTATTTCCCCCTCTTTCTTCTTTCTCATTATTGTAATCTACCGCGTAGTAGCATAGTTTATATGGTATTGTATAAGGTGGACGTCGTACTCGAAGTGACCCTTGACACCATCGTAAATTTCGTAAACGTGGTGACATTCATTGTAAAGGTTAAGTAATAGTTTTTAACGTAACTTGTAAGGATTCCGGAAAATAAGAAGTAAAAATCAGAATGTAAAACCTTTATTTACTTGTAAATATGTTAAAAAAAGTATTATCTTAGTATCGAAAAGGTTGTAATGTTTTCCGTTATATATCTTAATATTATTCTAAATTTTAGGAAAAATCGTTATTAACTTTCAATTAATATTAACTATTTTAATAGGTTTTGAAAAAAGGTCGAAATCATTATCTTAAACTTAGTTGGTGTTTTCTGGCAATTTAAACCTTAGGGGTTTAGAAACCCGGTATTAAGGGTAATTGATAGTCTCCTGGCTAGAGGGGAAAAGTCCTGTAGTAGGACCTGTGGTTGGCTTTCATAAGAAAACAAGTTTAAAGGGAAAGTATTTTTAAGGTATTTGTCGATTATAGTAATCAGGGTCGATAGGTTTTCAAAGATTTTAAAAGGCTTAACGATATTATTTAATTAACTGGTATAAAGTACAGACGTTAATACCTCTGGACACGTTGGAAAGCCTTACTTCGCGTGTTTTTCCGCCGTTAAGGGCGTATTTCGCGCTATTACTTAGTGTTACTAAACCAACGAACAGGTCAATAGGTTTCTTATCACTAACGCGTAAAAAGACTTAATTAGCTGTAAAGTGTAAAGTAAAAGCCCTTTTAAACGATTATAAGGGCATTGAAGTTCCTTAACGCCTTTTCCTTTAGGTTATATGTTTTAAGAGTATTCGTTAATCTAAGCTATGTTAAAAAGAGCTTAGGCTAACATTATAGTACCCTATACATAAACGAAGATCCTTCGTTCATTTAATTCAGGCCTAAACCTCAATTTAACCGCCTTTGAAATTGTTTTCTACATATTAATCATCTAGTTGTTAAAGAACTCGCGATATTTTCTAAAAGTGCGGTCGGTGTCGTAGTTGGTAATTTGATTAACAATAAGGCATCCGATGAAGTTGGTAAGATATTTCTCCGTAGATTCTTTATTAACATTTTGAGTCTAAATATTGTTATCGAAATACTTAATAAAGGTAGATCCGAGGCCCTTAATTACCTCCTTCCTAATAGGGTCGGTGATAGATTTAAAGTAGACGTTAAAGACAGATATCTTAATAGGCGTGTAGGGCAAGGAATTCGGTGATCTTAAGTGTAAAGACTTGGTGTTTTAGCGTAAAGTTACGTGGAAATTTGGCGATTTGTCAGCTTAGTGACTTAGCGTAAGGTCGTGCGACGTAGCTTTGTTAACGCGACTTGGTAATTTCGTTTAAAGAAGCGAACTTAATGATCGAGATGATATAGGAAGTAAAAAGAGTAAATTAGGACAAAATTTTGGTGTAGAAGGCAAGGTCGAAGGTCGTTGTTAGTAATGGAGGTTGTTTGGAGTAGGGACTTAGTCGTTTTTCTTACAGTAGTAGCACTCGAAATAGTACTAACTTAGCCGTTTGCCAACTTGTTGTTTAAAATTTTTAGCGGTTAATTTCAACGCTTTTTAGAAAGGATTAATAAATATTGCTTGGTATTTTAAGTAACGATACCGTCGCTTACTTCCATATTACCGTTAAGGACTAAAGTAATCTAAAAAGTCTTCTCTGTTTTCCTACCATTAAGAACTAACGTAATACTAATAAAGGCCCTTCGCAAGAATCTTTCCTCTACTCAAGCAGCCGTAGCCACAGAACGTAACAACCGAAAAGTAACTTCTTCTTCTACTTAGCTTATCTTTACTTAACCTAATAGGTATAAAAGCACTAATCAGTGTTAGTAGGCCTTAGATGTTGCAATGTTATCGATTCGATTGATACAAATAACAGTAGTATTGCAGTAGTCAGATAATGGATGTATTGTTCTAGGTTTGACAAACCGCTAGCCAGTTTGCACTGTAATTTATATGGTCAATTCCTTGGCCCGTGTCCTAGAGTGAAGTGCAGCGTACTGCCCTCGACTTACACCTAATGCGATAAGTCCGCACAAAGCAATACACTCAACTTGCAGTACAGTCAACTTTACTTACAGTAAAGTCGACCAACTTCACTGTATGTAATACTATTCCAACATTAATTATAATTCAAAATGCAACTAATAGATCAAAACCTAATAAACGTTTGCTTTAGAAAATCTGTATAGTGTTTTAATACACCTCATTAACGTCCCTAGAGAGTAAATAATACGTAGTTTCTATAATAGCTTTAGTAATACGATCCGTTATGGATCCTTTATTAACTGCGTGTAGGCTTGAGTTCTATTACTATTATTAAACTTAAACTTAATTTTAGTTTTAGCTAGTATACTTGCTATTGAAATGATTATTAAATGATAATTAATCTTCTAAATTGTTAGTGACTATGTAAGTATATAATCCTTAGCTTTATCGACGTATCATTAAACGATTAAACGTGAATTTTTGTACGGCCCTTCCGTGGTTTTTCCTTTAACCTTATAGATAATCTTCGACTTAAAAATCATCACATTTAGGTTTTAAAGATTAAAATCGGTCTTCGGTACAAATCATTTGACCCTTAGAATCAATAGGCCGTTAATATCAACCTCATTGCTTTCTTTAAAAGGTTTCCCAAAGGTTTTAACAATCCCTTATACTCGAAGTTTTAATGTCAATTTTTAGTTATACTGTTTTTTCTGTTTACCTAAGCAGTATTGTGGTTTCAACCCGGTTTATATTCCTCCTCTTTAACGTTCTTTCCCTCGACTGTCGTTCGCCTCAGCGTCGTTTCATCGGCTTATCGATAACGGGGAGAGGAGGTTCTTATTATCTCAGTCGTTTGGCTTAAAGTTCTTTATTATCAATAGTTCTAATATAAGTCTCAACCTAAGTAATTCTAAAAAACATAAGACCGTTAAAAGTTTCAATAACTATTTCGTAATTCGCTATATTTAATATCTTATATGGGCCTTTCTATTTACCCATATTCCGTTACACTAGGACTTTATTTTATAACTGAAAAGTAAGTACGTCAGTTAGTATAAGGCTATTCTTGGTGTTAAGAGCATTATGAACCTAGCGTCGTGCCGATTCCTTTCGTAATTCCTTTAAATCTTTACTGTAGGCTACGATACGCTTTTATATACTAATTAATAATGGAGATTTACTCTTTAAACGTAGGTACTTTCCAAATACCAGCAGTGTTAACACTAGGCCGTTAAAGTCTACAATGTCTTTCGGGCTTTTTACTACTATTTATAGATGTACCTTTGGATCCGTATAGATCCAATTTCTAACGTAAGGATATTATACGTTCAAAGAAGTAAAACTTATGCCCTTTCAACTTTCCTAATACTTCAGTAGGCTTTCATAAGTACCTGTTTACACTAGATACCCATTATCTTGGCATTTTCTTGAAGTTTTGCCGTTGTGAAGTTGATACCGATATCGTGGACAACAACATTAGGTAGGCCTAGATACGTGTCAATCCATAACATCCTTAAAGTTTCCCACATATCCTTTTCCAAAATGGATTTCAGAAACTTAACTCCGTAAAAATAGGTTACAGAGTTAACGACGTAAAAAACAGGTTTATTATCTAAGTAAAATGTTTTAATAAATATCTTATAGTTAAAATCCTTATCGTTTTTGCGTGTAAATTTCAATCTCTGAAGGTCTTAATTATAAGTTTAGTAATGATAACAAAGCCTTTTAATGGCTTTCAGGGCGGAGTATCACACTTTTTGATGCTCCATAGACTTTATGATTTTATATAACCTGTTAACGGTTAAGTAGGTAAAACAACGGTATAGTTAACATATCCCAGCTTCTTTAGGTTTAGCGCCACTATTTCCGGGCCTTAAAAATGAAAAAATAAGTACCTCCACTTAAAGGCGAGGGGAAACCTTTGGCCGTTCTTAACCAGCTAGTCTACGTTAATGTCGATGCTAACGCCAAAAGTCTTTATATATTTTATGAAAAGAGGAAGGGGCGTGAGGGACTTGGGTATATGGAACGTTATCATTTTCACAATGATTGAAATTATCGTTATACTTAATCAAATTAGTTATTTACCTAGTTTAAAGTCAACTTTAGCCTTACCAGTATTGTAACGATCGATCTTAGCCGCTATAATACTTTCCTTCTCCAATGCTAAGTACTACAAATAACTTCCTATTCAGTATTTTACCGCCTTTATATTTGGTATAATACCTTATAACGTATGATCCACGTAACAATTACGAAGATTAAAGGCGTGTAAAGGGTTAGGGGCTTGGTTAAAGCCAAAGTAAGCGTTTTTACTACCTAAACGATATAAAAAAGCGTAGTCGGCTAGTTACTGAGCCGCGTTGAGAATAGTATTTTTATTTTACTTCATATAATGAGGGGTATTGTCGCTGTCAATTAGCTCGTCGCTCTCTAAGTTTACCATTTTATTTAAGTAGTCCTGCTTGGAGGTGGTAAGGTATTAAATTTAATACATTACCTTTTGTTATTTCGCTTGGCGAAGGGGTGCCGAATTTACTAGCCGCCAGACTTACCATAAATTCAACATTTTTCATCATAATTACAACGATATCATTTCCGGTCAACAGGTCGGCCTAAATATTAGCCATATTAACGTCAACTTGGTTGCTTACTTCAATCTATAATTGATAAGCTAGTTCTTAGGCTTTAAGGGCGCTTGTAACTGTACTTGCGGTCGACGTAATTAACTACCATAAGGTCTTTTTATTCTGCGTCAGGGAATTTGCCGGCTTCAAGATATATACTAAGTAAATTTGGTATACGCGCTATTATGGTGGCAAGCGAGAAACGTAACTGGTTAAAAAAGCTTTTTCATGTGGCATCTAGGTATTGTAAGGTGTATTCAAACTCTTCAACACCTGTAACAGCTGTCCGTACCTACTCGCGAAGTGTAGCTTCACTAATATAGGCTTTCTACATTATTTGTTGACACAATATCAACTAATTAAACATTCAATTAAGGATATCCATTGGTGTTTCCTCCTCTTTCTTCTTTGTTATTATTGTAATCTACTGCGTAATTGCTCATTTTATATAATATTAGGCGAGGTGAATGTTGTAATTAAAGTAATTCTTTATGCTGTTATAAATTTCGCGAAACGTGGTAGCTCGGGCAAGGAAAGTTAGGTAATAGTCTTTAGCGTGCCTTATAAAGACTTCGGGAATAGTAAGTAAAAACCTACAAGAGAAACCTCCATTTACTTGAAAATATTTAGGAAGGGTATTATCTTAGTGTCGAGGAGGTTGTAGGGCTTCCCATCATACTTCTCTACATCGTTTTAGGTTTTGGTGAAATCTGTACAAAGTTTGTAATTAATGTTAACAATCTTAACAGATCTTAGAGGCAGGTCACAATAACTATCCTAATTTTAATTGGTATTTCCTGGTAGTTAAATCCTTAAAGCTTTCGAGGCACGGTGTCAAGGGTAATTTCCAGTCGTATAATTCGAGGGGTTAAGTCCTCTAATAGGACCTATAATATGCTTTCGCTTGTAGAAAAACCTGCCGTATAAAGATTTTTAAGAGGCTTATCTATTTTAAGTGAATTGCTAATGGGGAAAAGGAACTTAAAGGCTCTAGAAGGCTTAAATATCTTATTCAATTAACTAGTGCAAAGCGCCAACATCAATACATTTTTCTCTACTGGCAACTGTTGCTTTATGCGTTTTGTCACCGCTAAGGGTGTACTCCACGCTATCACGTGAATTTGCCAGACTGCTAAGCAGGTTAACAGGTTCTTTATAGTCAACGCATAAAGAGGCTTGACTTAGCTAAGGGTAAAGGGGGGGGTCCCCTGGATCGCGTATATGGATAGTAAGATTTCTCAACACCTTTTTCCTTAGGATGTGGTTTGAAGGTCGTTCTTAAAGTTTGGCTAGGTCGAAAAGCTTTTGTACTAGATTTGTAGTGCCCTATAGTGGCATATAAACTTCTTGTTGCTTGAATTTTACCTTAATCCTTAACTTAACCCCTTTTTTGATTGAAATCCACATGTTAATAGTTTAATAATTAAAAAAGTCACGGAAGTTGTTAAAGATGTGGTTAGAGTCGTTAGTATTATTATGCTTAACGATTTAGTAGCCGAAGAAGTTGGTAAGGTGTTTTTCTATGAAGTATTTATCGACATTTAGCGCACAAAGATCTTCGTTTTAGTACTTGGTAAAGGAAGTTCTGAGGGCTTCGATTGCCTTTATTAACTCTTGGGTAGGAGCCATCTGAAGGTTTAGAGAGATATAAGACTTGATGGGCGTGTAAAGCGAGGGAATTTTTGATTTTTAGGTATGTGCACTTGGTGTTTTTGGCCTAAAGTTGCGTAGGGACTTGGCAATTAAGCGTGGAATCGTTTGGCGTGGCTTTCTTAATGCGAATTGACGATTCTTGTTGTTTTCGCTCAGAACAGCGAACTTAACGATTGAATTGGCGTGAAGAAAGTGAAAAGAGTGACGTAGGGGCAAAGTTTTGATGTAGAGGGTAAGGACGAAAGTTGTTTATTGTAGTTGTTTGGCGTAGACACTTAATCGTTTTTCTGTAGTAGTAGTACCTGTAGTTGTACTGACTTAGCCTTTGGCTAACTTTCTGAACCTTGAGACTTCTAATAGTCAAGCTTAACGTTTTTTTTAAAAAAAAAGATTCATAAAGATTTCTTTATATTTTCAATAGCGATGCCATTATCAAATTCTAGATTGCCATTGTGAGATTGCCAATCCAAAAGTCTTCTTTGTTTATCTACCTTTATGAAACTGACATAATACTAATAAAGGCCTTTCGAAAAAATATTTCTTTTACCCTAACTGCCAGAGCCGTAAAGCGTAACCGGAAAGTAGCTTCTTTTTCTATTTAGATAATCTTTCCTTAACTCAATAAGTACTAATCAGTATTTTTAGGGAATTAAATCGTTGTAACGTTGTTGATTCGAATCTTCTTCGCAGTAACAGTAGTATTGCATTGGTCTAGAGGTGGATATATTATTCTAGGTTTGGCAGATCGCTAACCGGTCCGCACAGTAATTTGTATGGCCAATTATTTGATCCTCACCCTAGAGTGAATTGCAGTGTACTGCACTCGACTTACACCTAATTAAATAAGTAGACACAAACAATACATTCAACTTGTAGTTCAGTATAGTCAACTTTACTTTAAGTAAAATTGACCTATTGCACTGTATGTAGTGCTATTCAAACACTTCACAGATTATCGGTTTATATGAACAAATATTATTGAAAAGTCTTTCTAGAAAGATAAATTAACGTTATTAGTGAAGGAAACATCTTTAAGGATAATTCACCGTAAAGTAATCAAGTCCATTGATATGATATTGATATCTTTACCAAAATTATGAACTTGAAATTATATACGTAGATTCAGTATTTATAATCTTCATTGTTCATGATAAAACCAAAACTCTAATTAATGCATTCATTGGAATTGCAGTCAAATACAATATAGTTAAGTTAACTATACTTACAGTTAATTGATTGTACTTACTACTAATTGACTTCAGTTTGCAGGATTGACTACAGGTTTAGTGCAATAGGTGACCATTTACAAGTAGGGAACGAGCCAAAGTAGTTGGCTATACAAACTAGTGTGCAGACTAGCTAGCGGTCTACCAAACTTTGAATTTACAACTGAACAACCAATTTCAATATAGTACCAGTTACTTCGACTGCTGTGATTCGAGTCGACTAAGTTACAACCATAAAGGCCTACTAACACAGATCAATACTTATTAAATTGAGCACAGAAAAGACAAGTAAAAGAAGAAGCTACTTTTCATTTACGCTTTATGTTTAACGGGGGTAGGGCAAAGGAAATATTCTTACATATTGCTCTTATACGTTGTGCAGTCGTTTGAGGCAGCAAGTAGGAAAGACCTATAGGTTTTGTGGCTGTTGGAGGCAGTTTATAATTGGCTACGGTATTGCTAGTAATATCTAAAATACTAAGAAACCTTTATTGGACTAGTTTTGGAAGAAAGCGTTGATAGTAACCGCCTGAAAGTCTCAAAGATCATCAAGTCCTCAAGTTGGCAAACGGTTAAGTTAATATTATTGCGGATACTATTATTATAGGTATTAATACTTCAAACTGCAAAGAAAAAATAACCAAGTCCCAGAACCTTAAATAAATCCCAATTTTCAGGACAAACCTACGGCTTAGCTTTCTTTTACAATACTCTTTTTCCCCCGATACCCTTTAATATTCGTTATAATAGCTTTGGAAAACGTTGAAATTCATATTGCTATCGACCCTGCTCAAAAAGAAGATATTAAGAACTTAGGATTCACTTTCGTTAAGTACTTCGATAATAACCTTTGGCAAACGGAAGCCGATAAAAACTTTTACTTTAAACGTTAAACTGTGTTTATGATCTTGATGGACATTTCGCGGTAATCTTAACCATTTGAAAGTTAAAAGAAAATACTATAATAGACGATTCGCTTTATTGACACTAAAGAATAAGTTAAAATATACAAGCCGTACGCTTCATCCAACACCGACAAATCAATTAACACCAACTTCATACCTATCGTGGCTCTAAAACTATAGGACATTATAGGTATGTATTTTACGGGAAAAATCAATCCAAAGGGAACCGGCTACAAGACTCATCTTTACCTTATAATCGATTATTTCTCGCGATTCTTATTTTACCAAGTAACAGGTAAACCAATAGACAAAGAGGTATGTCGGATATGGAAACCTATTACCGATGTTTTCGGTTACTCTGAGGAATTTTATTCGAATAACGCGAAGTATTTTAAAAGCCCGATGGTCATAAAGTTCCTCTCTAAGGGCGGAAAGAAGATGATAAATACGCTTATATACTCAACTATGTTAGTGGAATTAATTAAAGGATTGGTAAAGCTAGTTAAGAATAGGCTTAAGAAATGGGCTTACGAACGTAAATACAGGCAACTCGAAGATTGGCCTAAAGCTTTCGCTAATATTATAAGGGCGATTAACAACAGACTCGTAAGGAACTTGTCTTATACTCCATTACAAATCATACTAGGCTGGTCAGTGAAACCCTTAAGAGCCGTTGCAAAGGCAGTATTGAACCTGGACCAAAATTAATCGTTAAAGATATTCCACGAGTTATAGGCCAACGAGGAGGCAATTTGTAACGAGTTCGTTAGTTGGCGTAACATTTTACATCAATAAGTGACTGACAAATAAGTGAAACGATGGATTAAGTTGAAAACTAACTTTGAGGATAATGGTAATGGATTTAAAGTTAGTGATTGGGTATAGGAGGTCGTTCCGAAGACCTGCAACATCAAGCTAAGAAGTTTTTTGGTTAATAAAAACAAAGACTTGACAAATATCCGGGCACCTAACTTTAAGCCACAATATATAGGACCGTAGGAGGTTAATGAAGTCGAATCATTTGTATCGCTTGAAATTGTTAACCTTACCACCAGGTTAAAGAAAAGCAAAGTCTATATTAACTTATTCAAACTATACATTCAGAGAAAAAAGGGTGAAGGAGGAAGCGAAATAGGTATGGAAAAGATAAGGGGACCTTACGTAAGCGATTTTGACAACGGCAACGCCACCGATTGAAACGCGCCGTAATAGAGCGATAACACTGATCAGAATACGCCGCGATAAAATAACAATATTAACCTTCGTTGAGGTTGAGGTTGGAGAAAAAGGGCAAAGATTAAAAAGGTTGAAAAGTTGAAAAGTTAGGAAGGAGAGTTGAAGAGTTGGAATTAAAGAGTTGAAGTTAGAGGGTTGGAGTAGAAGGTTTGGAGGATTATCGTGAAGTATGGTGGAAATTTTTTTTTTTGCGTCTTTATTTTTATTATTCCTATTGTTTCATTACCCCAGTTCACCCTACATCAAATATTTATTATGAACCACAACTTTTATCTACTCTACTTTATTTTATATGACTTTAGGGACTCAGCCATACATTAATTGGGGGATTGATGGTAGCGTGGAGGATTGATGTGCATAACAAACATGACTTATACTGGAGAAGTGGCCAATCGCTATCATAGGAGAGATGTCTGGAGGACAAATGGGTATTCATGGCGCTAGCCAGACTAGAAACAACAATATAAATCCACCTCTATACTCCTCAAAATACCTCCCTTGAAATCCCCAATTCAACTGCAATCAAACTATATACGATGATCAAATCTTATACGGATAAGGTTATAATACGTTAGAACCTAGGATATATGAATATCGGCGAAAAAGAGGTTGCGGATAGGTTAGCGAATATTAGCATTAGATTTTACACATCTTAAAACGAAAACTATAAGCCCTTCGCAAACGAAATAAATTCCGTTCAGAACTACGCTTGAAAACGGTTGAATAAAAGTGTTATAACCGACAAAAAGAAAATATATTTATATAATATAAATAGTAGGGCTTTAGGTATTTGACCAGATCTGACTTAAAGTACCAAAAAACAAAATGAACTTGTTTCGCCCTATTAACGTTACTGTAATGATCACACTAAATACCCGTGAGTATGTAGAAGGTGTTCAGAGGGTTTATGTTAGCAGTAAGGTAGCAGAGGTAACAAAGGTGCAATATCAAGACTGTGTTCGAGTGATGATCAGAAGTCGTTAGGCTATTCAGGTGTGTAGACTGAATACTTAGATTGACAACTGAAGAACTATCTAATGAAGCTATCTAAGGTGGTGATGACCATGTCCTTATATCTAGTTCCTTCAGTTGGTACCCATACTGGGAATGCTCCAGTATGAGGTTTGCGGGATCACTGGTGGTGATCCAAGTGATCCAAGTGAGCTGGTGATCCAGGTGATCCAAGTGATCCAGGTCACGTGACTTCTGCTGAGTCATCCGTTGTCCAATTGCCGTGCCGTACATGGGAAATGTGCTTTGTAAGCGTAGTGGGGAACATGCAGCGTCAGAGGATCCAACTGCAGTTCGTGTCATAACAGTTACCATTCGCTCAACATCTTTTATTCCGTTTCTTAATTATGAAATATGAATAAGGGGATTTCGCGTTTTACTCCCGACGATTTGGATTATAAAATATTGACTAACGTTACTCCTAAGATTATTGGAAACGGAACATCTTACATTTAATATATTACCCGGCCTCCGTTAAGGTTTCAAAATGATGATTACGTCCGTCCAATAATTCTCTCAATATATCTATGTAAATCCTATGTATATAGGATCCTAGCGGATCTCACGAATTTCCGGGAATTTATATTTGGTACGACTTAATTCCTGTAAGTAGTTAGAAATTAATATATTTTAACATAATTAGGTTATATTTTCCGTCCGCCGGTAACTTTAACCGTTTTAAGCCCGCCGGAGATATTTACGTTTTTTGACCGCCGGCTAAACCCTATATATATATTACGATTATCGGCTTATTTATTTAATAACTTCATTACTGTTGTCACCAGTACCTTTATGGGCGCCAACTTATAATCGTAACCCTATTCACGGGAAAGGATAAAGCTAAAGTATAGGCCGGGGGCAGGGGTAAGTCCAGTGATAAAGGTAAAAGGGGGCAAGGGGATAGGGTCGACGGAAAAGGGCTCGTTAAAAATAAAGCTCGTATTTTCGTTACTAAAACCGCCGGCTTCGTTTTCGCCGCTAACCTTTACCTAGGCAGGGGTGGGAATTCGCCGACCTATTAACGTCGCGGCCGCCGCCTACGTTGCCTCGCCTTCGGCCACCTCAATAGCAACGCAAAACGGGCGCTGTAAAGCAGTAAAACGCCCGTACAATATTTTTACGGTAAAGGCGACGCGATAAGCAGCAAAAGGCTCCGCGATGACGTCAGAGACGGGGATGCATCCAATTTTACGTTTTATTATTACCGGTAAATACTAATTAACCCCCGTTTTCAATTTTACCCCGTACATGATACTGTGACATTTAACAAACGTAGTGGGCGTATCGAACGCCCGTGCCTCCTCCTCTAACGTATACGTGGTCGGACGCATTAGCTAAAAGAAACCGGATATAATCCATATAACGCCGTACCCCACAAGGCTAAAGGGGGCGGGTCGTGATAACGGGAAAGAGGGAAGGGAGGAGGAAGAGGGAGGGAAGGAGGTTTGAAATAGGGCGCGTGTGGCTTGTGTAGGGGTTGTAGGAAAACTCTTGGGGGTAGGTAGGTGAGTCCAGCTACGCGTCTCATGTATAAACCGGGTTTTACGCGAAGAAACTATTAATTTACGTTAATATAAGCCTTAAAATATTAAGGAGGTATAATGTAAGCGTTTCAAAAGTTAATTATATAAAAAACAAAGAAAAAGTATATGTATTAGTATATACGCGATTTTTTATTAACGAAGGGGTTTATAAATAAAAGTAAATTAAGTGAAAGGTTTTGCTTTGGTATAGGGACTTAATACTCGGACTATCCCGTGTATAGGGATCCTCTAGCTAGACATTACCACGACAACGGATAAATAAACTTATATACAGGTATGCGCACGTACCTATGTATTGGACCTAACGAGTCTCCGCACGATTCGACTCCATTTATACCCTGTTACGTAGGGATTTATTTTATACTATTACAAATTTTACAAAAACTAATTAAGGATCTTATTTATTTATATCCCCGACGTAAGTAAACGCGAGGCGAGGACTACACCGGTATTAAAGCGATAGAAAATCAAGGCTACAGCCCCTACACCTACGGGTTTCTAAATTACAGGGTACCTTAAGTCTTAATCTGGTAGATAGCGCAAGGTTCTATTGGCTCTATAGGCCTACATAGAGCATACATTACGATCCACCCCGCTGGTATCTACAGGAATATTTTGTAGTAACTAGTGCTCCCTAGTAAGGGGCTCTTCCCGGTAAATTGAATCTAAAAAAGAAATAAAAACTAATAACAGCTAGAAGATCCAAAGTAATAAAAAACGTAATTATTATATAGCCCTGAATTTGTGTACATATATTTTTAAATATTTTAATAAAACTATGGTTGATAGATGTAAAGAATGAAATATAGTTTGAATCCTTAAAGACTATATTTAACTCAATTCTAAATATATATTTCATGATATTAAAATGATTAGCATTTACAATACATTCGTCAATTACTGTCAACCAAATATTTAAATTTTTTGATTTTTTTAAAAAAAAAGATATCGTAATTGTAACTCAAGTTTTGAAAGCAGCCTTTTTTACTCAACATTAAAAAAAGGTTTTGTTAATTTTTCCTTTATCCTTCTTTATCGGTGTGGTACCTATCGATTTAAATAGATCTGGCTTCGTTAGAAATTTGAGGCGTTCCTCAAGCTTAGGTATCAATCTGTTGTATAAATTGATAACTAACCTAAGTTTTTATTAGTCCGGGAGATCTCAAGTATTAACTACTCCAACTATAGCCTCTGCCTCCTCATCAATAAGATTATCATCATTGAGGGCTTGAAGTTCTTGCTCAGCTCTTGCTCTACAGGTATCAAAAACTGCTTTTCTTCCTTTCCTTAAAGCTTCAGGATCTACAGCCCCTAAGGCAACGGGAGTAGCCTTATAGCGTAATAACCGAAGGGATAAGGATTCAGCCGGAGAAACAGAAAAACCTATAGGTCTTAAGAGACTGGAGGGGCCGAAAGCAATAACAGTAATCTGTAAAAAAAGATTATCGCCACTGGTATTTCCGTAGGACAATCCTGGTGGTAGAAACAAACATACACATTTTGAGTGTTAAAGGGGCATTCTTAAAGGTATTAGAAAATCCAGAAGAAGTAGACATTTTGATTTGTACGATAGGAAGTGTATTGGACTGAAGTCAGTAAAATAGAACAGTAGGTTATAACCGTACTGATATTGTGTTGAAAGTACTACATTACAAGGTTTTGCATAGGCTTGTTGATTCAAATATTCTAGAATCTACATGGAGGACTTTATATATGATTAAGTGTATCCTCATAGAGATCTCGATAAAAGGTCGAGACTCTGTACTAGTTATTACTAGTGTATACTAGTAAATACTAGTTCCTCTTTGCTAGTAAGTACTAGCCCAGGCAGCATCTCCGTGCTGATCCTCCGTACTAGTCAATACTTGTACTTGCACTAGTAAATACTAGTGCCCCTTGGAGATATTCACATCTCCAGTGAATTCCTCATCCTTGCTGTTGAGACGTATCAGTACTTGAAGTTGTAGTAAGTACTGACTGGTCCTGTTGTTGAGTGTACTGAGTGACTGTACCTGTTGTATTTCCCATATGTATACCTTTTTCAATATTATTACGTTTGTGATTCAACGTTTTTTATTAGTTGTTCCGACATTTGATAGGAATTAATAAACGTTTTGGGAATAAGTATATATAACCACAGGTATCGGCAATAGTACCAGTTGTTTAATTATAATCTTTAACATATTGTCGGTTATTTTACCGATGGTAAATTTTGCTCTTATACCGTAAGCTTCCCATGCTAATACCCCTCATATTACTTGTTTATATTTGATGGATGTTGAGTTTACAAGGTTTCTGCTGATCGTAAATTGCCTATTAGCTTATTTTCGTTAACGAATATTATGAGGAATCTCATATAGGAGGTCACGATAGTGTTGTCCATAAATAATCTGTCTGTAAATAATACTAAATTAGCTATTTTGCAATCTACAAATATTCCACTAATATCTTTTTCTAGATTATCTATTTACTACTAAATATTTTTCTTTTACTCGTTAATGTTGTGTTGTCAATTCATAATTTGTGTTCAATCGATCATGATTGCATCCTAATTTCGGTTATTATGGCTTGTCGATATGAGCCGTTCGAGCTTTTTACGTGAGGGACCGTCGATATTTTCCCTCTTTAATCTTATCAATCTTCGTTGAGCTTATGCATTACCTTTCTACGTGGTTTAAGGTACGTGTAACCGTTACCATCAACACTATCGATACGGATTGACTATCCATTGAAATTTAATTGTATACCTTTCTCGAACGTCTTAATTAGCTTATACTTGCAAAGGACTAAGTCCTTTATTATACGCTGTCTAGCTGTTATAAACCTAGTAATACCTAAGAAATATATATCGTTAATTTGTATGATATTGATGTCAAAATCTTCATTCTATGTGATTAATAGTTGTGGATGAAACGTTGATATATTTATAGTAAACCAATGCCTAAAGTAAAGTATATATGTTGAAAAGTAGTTTATATTGCTTTGGAATGGTTCATGAAAAAGTTTAATATATTGTATTATCGTTTCAGTTAGAAATTATGCCTACATTGATTTAGTAATGTTAATCGTATATTTATTGACAATATGTGGTGGATTTCATATACGCTTGCGTAATTTTATGGTTATTTAGGCTGGACGTACCGTTCTAGTTAGCAGTTCATTGGTATTAATTATGATATTTCAACACTAGCTTATTTTTTGGATTATAAGCGATGAAGTCAGTATTTAATCTTAGCATTCATCATTATATCCTTGAAGAAGTAGCCTTAAAATTATGTACGGCTGGTTACGGATTTAATCTTTAACCTCGTACATAATTTTGGATTTAAAATCGTTATGAATTGTGCTTTAAACTATAATAATGTCACGACTTGAATTAATTTACAGGTAGGAAGATTATTAATCTCGAATCGAACGTTTTCTCTCAAAGTCTTACACAGCGTAATAATGATGATTTTGGCACGTTGTTCAAATATAAGTTTTTTATTAAACGTTTTTTTTTTATACTCAAGCTGTATTTTTTTCCCCCCATGTTTCTGGGTTTCGTTTTCATCTTCACTTTCTTTGTGCATCCTCCTATTTTATTTTATTCTATGACGTCTTCATTTTATATGCTAATTAATGATTATCTTAATGATCTCTATCGTATTTCAAAGGTCTTTTGTTCGGTTTAATATGCGTAATATGGAAGATAATAGGATTTTTATCGGGTTTTATCAATACATTTTGGGTTGACTATATTCAGGATTTTATAGGCTTTGTCAGTTTTTTCTAGCCCTGAATATATTATGATTCTACTTAAAAAATGTGGAAACAGTACGTTTATTGTAGATAGTTCATTTTTTTCACTAAGGTAATCGATAATTCAGCGGCATGCTAAATTTCTTTTAATTGTTTTAATTCATTGTTGTATACTATCGCTAGTTTCACATTATTTAACGACGGGAGCTATTTAATCGGTATACTTGAGTACAGTTCAAATACCAAAAAAGTTGGTATTAGGTTATTGAGATTCACAGTATCGTTTAATAATTTCCCTTATATTGCTAATTTTTATTTCGAGCTTGTTAAACTTTCAATATCCAATGTGAGGATATTATAAACTTTGCGTAAAAGCGTATATACCATTTTAATATTACGAATACCCCAGTTAACTTTAATAAGAATTTGTCTTCATGATTTCAATATCAACTTAACGTTAGTTGGAAAATTTATCGCAATTAAGTTGGTATCAATATCATAAACTAGTGTTACAGGCCAGTGCTTGACTAGTATTACTAGAGATCCAACCCTGGTAGTTCTACACGCTCTTGCGATGATCTGGAGCAGGGAGGAAGCCGTATGGAGATACGTTTCCACACTTCACGTGACCAAGGGGTTACACCATCTTAACTCCATAGAAACTCCCTAACAGGGGCTTTTCCTTTCCTTTTTTATCAAGGTTTATAGACAAAATCCGACTACCTTAAGCGGTAAATTCGGCTTTAGTCCATTTATATATAAAC
Organism: Anisogramma anomala; assembly: GCA_038502455.1. Taxonomy (NCBI): domain Eukaryota; kingdom Fungi; phylum Ascomycota; class Sordariomycetes; order Diaporthales; family Gnomoniaceae; genus Anisogramma; species Anisogramma anomala. Next base: position 35,679,912 of record JASMMZ010000002.1, on the reverse strand, counting down.
AATGTTTTTTTCCCAACGGTGTTTAAGCTGTGTATTAGCATCTATAGCCTAGTGTTATATTTTAATTCTGCAACATACCGAATCTAAACCCCCAGATCCTGAAATAATACCCCTATGCACGAGTTGAGGAATAGCTTTACAGCGTCTTAACAGTCTAATATAATTACCTTACAGCTTAATACGAACGTTTTACTGACGCCTTATGTACGGAATTTATTAAGCGGGACCAAGTCATTCGGAAATACGTTTTACACTTAAAATAACGACGTACCGACATATTAAACACTTTGACGAATATAATTTGATAACTCGTAGTTGCCGGTACGCCTACGTCCTCGGAACAATTTCCCCCCTATCAAATTCCCCCCACATATACTACGAAAGACGTTAAAACTATACCACAACTTACCGGGGATCGCGACAACTTCCTATACGACGAAAACTCGAATTTCTTTAACTTAGACTACGATACTGGCGTCCCTTTTAACGGACTTTAACTAACTAAAAGTAGACCTTGTAATTGACCGGTTAGGTTTTCCGGTATCTAATTACAATTCTCGGCGTAAAAAGCTACGATAATACATAAATCACGTCGGAACCAAAAGTTTTTATCTACATTAAAAATATTTTTAGGTTATTTAAGAAGAGTTAACAGGCTTTGCGAAAACTTTTATAAAAAGTTATTATACCCGCAAAGACGACATCGATATAAACGATACTGACGCTTTTATAGCTATGCTCCGCATCTATTATTACGACCCTAACGCTGTTAAATAAATTATCGTTCGGCTTGCAAATATAAAATAAAAGGCGCGTAAACTATTTTACGTTTTCTTTAACGTTTAAGTGGTCCTACTCACGAAAACTGGCGATATAGCTTAGAAATTCGTCGTTAAGCTCGCCATTTTAAAGTAAGTTATTGATAACATACTAGCCAATACGCTGATCCCCTTCGACATACCCGCGGACTACAACGAATAGGTCGCCCGCGCCCAACCTATCAATGGACGCCTTTACAATCTCCGCATTCGTTACGGCGGCACTATTACTTTTGCTATTAGGGACGCCTTATGTAATGGAAACGACGACGATGACGCGCCCGCTCGGAATAAATAAGGCGATGTTATTATAACTAACGTAAGCGCTTTCCGAGCCGGTCTTAAACAACGCGCTGCTTAAGGTAATCATACGGAACTTTCCCATTATAAAAACCTCGGGCTATTTTTACATTATGGTGCGGATAATTACCGTATTCGTACTTACCCCTAGAACCGGCGTAACGCCCAAATGGCTTTAATACCAAAGCCGTTATAAGCATTTATCTTACTTTAACCGATGATTTCATTAAATTCAAAAAAGAAAAAGCTTAATTCCTATATATAGTCACGTATAAAACTTTATAAACCTTTAATTCAACTCGGTAATTTTGTTTCAGCTTTTAAATAGCTCCTCATTCATAATGAATCTACTTTATAATTTCATTTGTTTGATTTACCCTCTTGTAAATATAAGTTGTAAATAATATAAAAATATGATTAAGTAGCTTACTAATCGCTTAAAGTTACCGGGTTTCCCTATTTCATCATAACGTTTTAGTAAAGGTATATACTACGTACCTGATTTTACCTTGTAACTTATTTCCTTTATAACCTTTTTAAGTATCGACCTTTATATATGCAGTTACCGAATATTAACCTACATTATTACCTCTTTATAATATAATATTATTCAAGGTAAACTTTAAATAAAGTATTAATAGGTTATTTATGACTTTTCGAAACATATATTACTTTTGAGTCGAGTTGGTAACTATCGAGTTTGAAAGCGGGAATTCGCGCCTGTTTGAAAAACCTCCAAAAGGGTTAATAATGTTACATTTTACGTTATTTTGCGAAAGGCTTGTAAGGATCGAGCCGTTACTACGGAGCTCACCGCCGTTTCCCTCGAAGATATCACCAAAACATTCATCTAGAAACTATTCGTCTTCGTTTACGATAAACTTCCTGCCAAATTAAAGGAATTCACCCCTGTATTAGATAAAACATTTAATGACAAGCTACCCCTTTACCGCTCTAGAGAAAATTACGAAATCGTTTTTTATATCGACTACTAAGGCTAACCTTTGGAAGTTCCGTAGGGCTTTTTATACGGTATATCGCGTAAAAATCTCCTTATATTACGTAAAACGTTGGCCGAGCTAATTAACTAGAATTATATTCTAACGAATAGCTCCTTAACGAATACCCTCGTACTCCTCGTAAAAAAACCCGAAAATATGTTACATTATTATATCGCCTACCTCCAACTTAATATTATTACGAAAGCGGATTGTTACCCATTTACTTTATTGAAGAAACGTTCGCGAACATGTTACAAAATAAATAGTATTCCAAACTCAATATCAAAGCCGATTTTTACAAGCTTCGTATTAAAGAGAGAAACATATAGAAAACTATATTTCGTATATATTTCAGAATCATTTCATAGCTTATTACTCCTTTCGGTCTTTTTAACGCCACCGTTTCTTTTCAATGATATTTTAACAATTCTTTATTATTTTTTATCCATATTTTCACTTTTGTTTACCTTGAAGATACCTTAGTTTACTTTAACGATACGTTTAGTAACTATATAATTAAGGTAAATAAATCTTTCAAGTTTTAAACGCCGTGGGATTTAACCTAAATATTTACAAGTAAGAATTTGACGTTTAAAAGACCGAATACCTAAGATTCGTTATCAATACTGGCATCGGCGTACGTATAAACCTAAAAAAAACTACGTATTATCCGAAAATAAACGGCTTTTATATCGGTTTTAAAAATACGAGATTTTTTTAAATTCGAAAATTTTTACCGGCATTTTATCCTTGATTATTAACGATCATTGGATTATTACTTCATCTAACTCGTAAAAATATTCCATTTAATTAGAAGCTCAAGGAAAAAGCTATTTCTAGCGAATTAAACTTAGTTTTCTTTTCGAACTTATACTCGCCTAATAAGATCCTAACCGCAACACCTTTTTAAAAGCCGAATATTCTGGTTAGGCCTTAAAAGACTATCTGTTTAATGCGACAACCATGGTAACCTCCGCCTGGTAATGATTACTCCCGTCGCCTATCTCCCGCTAAATATAACTACGAAATCCATAATAAAGAACTACTCGGAATTATAAATTTCTTAAAAATATAAAATGTAGAGCTCTGGGATACAATACGTCTGTTTACGATTTAAGCAAATTACAAAATCTTGAAGTACTTTATAACTATATGACGGCTTTTTGAACGACAAGTTCGATAGTTTAAACGTCTTTCGTAATTCTGTTTTCGATTAGTTTAAAATAAAGCGGCAGATTATATGCGGCCTAATACGTTGTTACAACGAAACTAAAATATTCCTAAAGGCCTTTCCGATCCACGTTATTTATGTCGAAAACTTTAGTTATTACGTTCCGAATAATCCGCTTCCGAGTCGCTTTCGCGCACGTATATCTCTCGGTTAATCTTCTCCAGCAAGCTTATCCCGAAGGGCTGTAACCCTTTTACCGACATCGACCTTTAAAACTGTTAGGACACCGCTATTATATACGATATTACCTACCCCCAACTAATTCAAACGATACGTATAAGCAACCGATAATTTATAACAGATATCTATACCGACGACAACCGTACGTTAAAGGTTTCTATTTCAGAATATTTAGTAAACAACGATAAAGTTTTACGGTTTTGTAACCGTATTTAAATACCCTTTTACGATCTGCTTACTACCACGTTAATTTAAGATACTTATAATTTACTTTTTGCCGGTTACCCAGCACGCGAAGTTATCATTATTATTTTCTCGAAAACTTCCTTTAAACCCGGTTTACATCGCGCGATTAGCTGGTTTTACCGCAACTAAGACGTTTATAAGCTTATGAACTATTGAAAACCCCATCGAAAAAGACTTTTTGAACCCCTTCAGGTTCTGAAACGATTTTAAAACAAGCTCTTTATCGACTTTATAGTTAATTTTCTCTAGGAGCGTTTTAACGATTTAAGTTACCTTAAAGCTATTATAAAACGTTTAAGTTAAATTGTTACTGTTGAGGAAATAATTAATATGAACGTCGAAGCTTATGCGAAGTGGCTTTTAAACTATTATGAACAATTTCGTAAATTTCCTCGTACGTTTGTTAAAGACTGCGGTTCAAATTGAACCAATAAGTTTTGAAACCGACTTTACGACCTAATTAAGGTAAAACTACGTTTAAATATTATTTTTTATCCCGAAGACGAAGAGTTACCGGACGCGAAAATTAAAAAGTTCTGAAGTGTTTGCGTTTTTTTTCGTCGTTTTTATTTTTTTCGATTCAAGCCGTTTTTTACCACGCTGGTAAATAACGCTAAAAATATATATATGATTATTATCAATATTAACCCGTTTTTCATAACCTACAGTTATTATGTCGATGTTATATAACCGGTATAACGTTTTTCTCCTCCGGATACAATACTATACGCGAAGACCGAAATTTTCATTTAATTAATACACGAAACTACGGAATTCATATAAGTCGTAATAAAGATTACGCAATAATATATAGAAGAAGCCGCTAATAAGCGGCGTTTCCCTTTAAAAAGTTTTCGTGTAGACAACGACTTTTGACTTTTCCTAAAAAATTATAAGTCAAACAAATTTTCTAAAAAAGTAAACTAACATTACGACAAGTATCAAATAACACGTGTAATTGACTCCTATACTATTAAACTTGATGTACCGGGCGGGAATCATCCCCAATTTTCTATAAATTAACTCGTATAAGCCGTTTTGAATCCACTCATTAACTAATAAACTTATAACTTGTAACCGTAAGCCGTAAATATTTTAGGTAACAACGTCAAGTCGAAATAGAAATTCCACTTCAAAATTATATTACGGGTTGGTAATGAACCCTAAGTTAGACTTACCTAAATTTATAATCTTCCGAAACGATGGGCTTTAGGTAAGGAGGTAGGTTATTTATACCTAAAATAAAAACCTATTTTAAGTGTTTTTAATACCGTAGCACTTAATACCTTCGAATCGCGTTACGAATGAATTAAATATAATAACGAGCCCTTATATTTAACCCGTAAATGGGTTTATTATTCACACTTTACTTGACGAAATTGAATAAAGTTGAATTCGTTAACGATCAAGTACTAAGTCAACGTATTAATATTAATAAAAACGGAAAATCAAACGATGATAACCAGACTTATTCTAATTTTTTTTCGAAATTTCAATCTAATTTTTTTCCTTGCAACTTCTTCCCTATTTTGATTAGTCGATTTTATTTAGCGTCTATACGGCCCAATTTAGCATTAATACGTTCTGATACCTTAATTGAATAATCATACTAAATACCCGTAAGTATATTAAAGATGTCAGAGGGTTTATGTTATCAAGAAGGTAGCAGAGGTGCTGAGTGAACGATATCGCAACCGTGCAAGTAATGATCAAAAGCCGTGAGGCTATTGAGAATATACTGAGACTGAATACTTCAATTGAAAACTGAAGAACTATCTAATGAAGCTACCTAACGTGGTGATAACTACGTCATTATAGCTAGTTCCTTCAGTTGATGTGGTGGCGTGGGATATGTTGGATTTGAGTGCGATCCAACATATCCAGACTAGATCATTTGGATATATAGCATATCCAACATATCCAGTCTCCGGTTCTCGGTGTGCCGAGTAGGTTCCTAACGACCCCAACCCTGGGGGGTCTGTGGGACCAGATGCCTGCCGTCAGGCTGTGTCCAACTGATTTCCTTCATTAATGCTGTGGGCCGCTACTGATGTAACCTGCAGCTGTTGGATCATAACACTTGATAATCTTTTGTATCGATTTTAATAAATTTCTCTAACCGCTTATTAACTTCGTTTTCTATATTTTTACCTCATTACAGAAAACTTACTTAAATATTTCGTTCCTTATTTATTAACTGAATAATCCATAGGTCACCAAAACGAATAGGGATAACGGAGATAAAACCCACTCGTTCCGGGTATCCACCTTATATTACGTAATACGATGTACCCCATAACCATCTAGGTTTATACGCTTTTTATTACCTCGTTAACATTTATAAAGCGGCTTCTAAAAATTTAAACTTACCCTAGTTTTAAAAGTTAAACACTAAGTACGTTTCGGATGGGTTTTTTATAGCCTCGTTTATATCAGGTTTTAGATTCAAAGGCGTATAAAAATAACCAAAGTTACGACTTATAACCCCAATAAAACAAAAACGATACCAAATACCAGTATTCAACCGCTTATTAACAACTTTTCGCAGCTATTGAAATCATTTACCCTCGGTTTCTTAATAAAATTTCCTCGGGTTATATATTATCTTATAACCGTACTCGAGACACGTTTACTTATGTATTCCATTAAGATATATATTAATAGCCCGCAAGGCAGAGAACTTTATATTCGTTAGCAAAAACTAAACAGCTTTAAAATAAGTAACCTGTATTTTTAATAGCTTTGTTAACCTTATTATCCAGTTGGGGATTCATTATTAAACTAAAACGGGCGGATAAAGGAATTCGACATTATAATGTTAACAGCGGAAAAAACTATAATACTAGTACTACATTAAAGGCTAAAAGATCAATACTAAACCCAAATAGGGCTATAATAATAATACTGTACGGAGGGTTAAAGGTTAAAGGAGGAAAGAAACTTTTGTTTTGATCATGGGGTTTGAAAACTATTTATAAAAAGGGAGCTGGGGTACTTTCCATGTAACGTTCCGGCTTAACACGGCTTAACACCATTTACAAAGCAAAATAACGTTTTACAAGGCGCTCTTACCTTATTTCGTACTTACCTCGCTACGCGTAACATAATAACAAAAACAAAAAAAAGGGGGGGGGGGGATGTCTTTAAGAGTAACATTATAAGCTAATGCCTAGCTAGTATTACCAGGGATCCAACCCTGGTAGTTCTACACGCTCCTGCGATGCTCTGAAGCAGGGAAGAGGCCGCATAGGGACACGCTTCCACACGTCACGTAACTGGGGGGTTGTACTATCTTAGCTCCATAGTAGCTCCCTAGCAGGGGCTTCTCCTTTCCTTCTTTATCGAGGTTTATAGACAAAATCCGACCACCTTGAGCGACAGCACCGGCCTTAGTCCCATTACAACTAGCACGAGTCAAGGACCTAGGTACATATTAATCAATAATATTCGTAAGCCTTAGACGTTACAACGTTGTCGATTCGATTGGTCGAAGTAACAGTAGTATTGCATGGTCAGATGGTGGATGTATTGTTCTAGGTTTGGCAGACCGCTAGCCGATATGCACAGTAATTTGTATGGCTAATTGCTTGGTCTGTGCCCTAGACCGAATCGGGCACCCCACAATCAACTGACTTAAAGTCAGTACAGTCAACTTTACTATATGTAAAATTAACTGACTATACAGCAATTGAGCTGCTAAAAATAACAGTCGATATTTTTCTAACAAATAAAGTATATAAAGCTTTCTAAGTCGTTTTTACAGTAATTAAGGAATCTGTTACCATAAAACTTCATTATGAATTTAATAAGGAAAATTATATCTTTAAGATTTAAACACGTCAACAAAAACTATGAAGTTGAAGTTCTGCTCTTTCTTGAAAATTAATTAAAATTGAAACATGGCTTAGAAATATATTCGAAATTAATAGTAAAGAATTTTAATACTTTGATTACGAATAAGTCTATACTTTAATGTCATATTATTTTGAAAACTTTATACAATTTGTCAATTGTGAATTTAGCAAACAATAAATACAATTATCGAATTTCCAACTTTACTAAGTTTATATTCGCTATTTTTTACTTTTCAAGGTGAAATTATAAGTGTTAATTCTTTAAGTTATGTAGGAACATGGAGTCATTATCTTTCATCAATTCTTTTGTGGAATATCGAATTTAACACCCTTATTTCTTTTATATTTCAGGCATAGAAGAAAGTGGTTGGTACATTCTGCGACATGGATAGTAATATGTGTAACGACTAAAATTATAGTTATTGATCCAAGCAAGAAAAATTGATTTTTCAAGCTAAATTTTACTTTCATTTTACCGGTCCCTTTGTAGTTCATTTTCGTACCAGTATTAGTATCATTTCGTACTGTGAAGTATTACGAACAGCCTTGTATTAAGTAACGCATTTTTTTACTATCGGATATAATACCTGAAAATATTTGTTTTCCATAATGATTTAGTATGATAAATAGGTATTTCTGGTTCTGGAACGTTATAGTTGTGATGGTGGTAGGGTGTATCACTTCTTAAGCAGTATAAAAAGGTACTATTGCATAGTTATTACTTTTCTTTCCGGCTAGGGTTAGATTCCTCATGTTAGTCAATAGTTTTAGGTATTTTCTTCTTGTTCCCCCCCCCCCCCACCGCTAAAGTTGAAATATGCAACGAGTCAATTAATTTCTAATTTTAATTAAAGGGGTATTGAGTGTAATATATTAATTGTTTCGATAGGCATTCAACTGCAATGGAACGTGTTAGCTAATAGTTTTATTTTCTATAGATTCAATATCTCTTAGAGTTGTTTAGAGGATACTCACGGTGTTAACTTAAGCTTCAGCTAGAATATCCTCATTTTTATGTACTTTGCCGTTAATACTTCTAGTCCAAGTTTTTTTGTTAATCAAATTACCTAGTCCTGTCGTTTTTACAGTTGATATAGTAGGTATGCGTGAGGTCTTTATTATTATCGTTGAGACTGTGAAATTAGGGGTATATATAATTCAAGTTCCTCACCTATACTATTACAATCGTTAACAAGGAACATAATTAGATGAAAAAGATTATTTAGGTGGCTTTGGGGTATTGTAAAGCGTATTCTAACTTCTCATAACCCGTAACAACTTAGCGGACTCTTTGGCTTCATATATCTTCACCAACTTTCACAATCCCTATTGTTCATTAACAAATCATTAGACCGTCAAATATTTAATTAGGGAGGTCCATATTGGTTTTCGACTTTTTTTTGTTTCTATATATGCGACTACTAAATGAAAATCTAATCTATGTGATACTAGGCGAGGTAGATATCGTGTTTGAAGTAACACTTGAAAACATTGTAGATTTTCTGAAACGACAAGAAATTCGTTAGGTATCAAAGGTAGTAATTATCGGCTTGACTGGTAAGTATATTAAGAAATGGCCTGTGGAAACCTGCTAATTTAATTCTTATCGAATGGAAAATGTTGAAAAATTATTTGAATTTGATTTCTCAAAGATTGTATGGCTTACTTTTTCACTTTTTTTACAACCTCCAATCATTACATAAGTCGTAATTTCTGTGTAATCCATATCTACTATAGTAAAATCTCCAAGAGAAAGAGTGTTATACTGATTATATAGCTCTTTTGAATTTTTTAACCAGAGGTGTTAGAGATAGCATTAGTATGTAAGGTAGTTACCTTTATCAAAGTTTAAAGGGAAAAATCACGCAATCGTATCTATAATAGGTTCACACATGAAGCCGTTATTATCTTGTAATCAGTGTTATTAGTAAACGTATTGAAATTTTACGTACTGGGGAATGTGAGGTTTACCATGGACTTGGTGATAATCGTATTAGTATTGAGAGGCTTTTCAGTGCAGTTTCTACTTAACCGACTAGGTGAATTAAGTATTTTCAATATTTATAGCAATTATTTTTCCATTATTGCTAGTAGTATTACCGCCTTGAGGCATTTGTTTAGGAGGATTTAAAGGACTTATTCAAACATTGGTATAACTTTATGAACGTATGAGTTTGCATTAAGGGATGTCGTTACCAGTGATACTTTTACCGTTGTCGTTACGGGTTTATTGGGGATCCTTATTTGTAACGAATTTTTAGAATACGTTTGACAGATTGCTTTTTATCGTTCATTCGTAGGAAAGCGGATTAATCATTTAAATAGCTTAACCTTTGGCTTGGTTTTAACTTTTTCGTCCACCGTTTTCTATATTTCCAACGTCCATTCATTAAACCATTCGCAAAAATCGTTGTATACGTCCTATCGTTACTTAAATTCTGTTGAAATATTCAATAGATACTGTCATACAGCACACAACTTAATAGGCAGGGAAACAGCCAACAGGGCCAGACAGTACTTGGTACATACTTCAAGTACCAAATGCCTCAATACCAAAAGATGAGGAATTTACCAGAGTTGTAGATATTACTACTAGCACTAGTTTTTTTACTAGTTCGAATACTAGTATTGACTGGTACGGAGAACCAGTACGAAGATGTTGCCTGGGCTAGTATTAAATAGTATGGAGGAACTAGTATTTACTAATATACATTAGTATTGATTAGTAAAGGAGTCTTGATCCTGATCGCCATCCTTTTGAGGATATGCTTGATTATAACTTTAATATATATCAAGTCCGCTATGTATTTTTTTGATTACTTGAATTTACAAGCCTATATAATATAGTTTTATGTAGTACCTTTAATACATTATCGGTACGATTTCGTACTACCGCTTATTGAATTAGTTCTTCCTTTTACTCAGGTTAAAATGTCTATTTCTTTTCAACTATCTGATACCTTTGAGGATACCCCCTTAACATCCAAAAAACGTGGCTAGTTTTCACCACCAGGGTTGTTTTACGGTGGTCACAGTGATAGTAGTCCTTCTTCATAAAGAAATATTATTGTATCCGGTTCTTTAAGGCCTACAGATTCTTTTACTCAGGCTGAATCCCTATCTCTTCAATTACTACGCTGTAGGGCTACTTCCGTTGCTTTAGGGGCTTTGGACCCTAAAGTTTCATTGAGGAACGGAAGAAAGGACGCAGGTAATACCCGTAAGGCCAAAGCTAAATAATAGATTCAAATGATTAATACTAATAATCTTATGGATGAGGAAGCCAAAGCAAAAGCTAAAACTACTAGTTTTTGTAGAATTAGCAAGGCTTAAGTTAGTTATCGACTTGTACGAAAGACTGTTAGCTAAGCTTGAAAAACGCCTTTAAAAATAGGAATAACCCAAATAGATGGGTATTATTACGCTAGTAAAGGAAGACTAGAGAGACATCAAAACCATTTTTTAAAGCTAAAAAAAGGAAACAACTTATAAAGACTAAATTACAATTGATAGAAGACTGTAAAAAGGTATTTTTTCCAAATATCAACGTCTAGTTTACAGATATTCAGGGTAATATTGTCAGTAATAACTGTTTTGAAATTTTGGAGGGTATCTTTGAGATCAAGATAAATATAGTTTTTACAGAAAAGGACTACATCAATTTTTTTACGCCTATCAACTACCGTTTTACAAAGATTTTAAAAACTATACGTACCCGAATCCAGGCTTACAGGATAATTACTTATTTTATTACTTCAGACTTTTCAAATCGTATCATAGGCATTGAGAACCCGTGTAAAGCCTTATTGAATTTAATTAGCATATACTAAGGCATTAGACCATTATAATATTAAGAACTTCTTGAGAAACTTCGTTTCTTTCGCCCTTTACACTATTTATCTTTAGCGCTTTTTTTAGCAGCGTTCTAAAATACTAAAATGGGCTTGGTTTAGTAAGGTCGTTAGATTGAAGATATTGTGTATCACCTATAATTTCTGATCTGTGTTAAGCCTAAGTTTCCAATGTGGACAGTCCACATACGAAGTGAATTAAAGAAAGCCGTTACTTTATTACTACATAAACTGTAATCGGATCTTCAAGACGAAAACCAATTTTAAGGAGGAAAGGAAACGTTGAATTCCTTCCTTTAAAAGGACTGAGAAACAAGCTACCTCTTAACCATGATCAGCATATTAGTGAGGTTAAAAAAAAAACTACTTAACAGGTTTTACAAAGAGCTATTCGGCACAGGCTTGTTAGGTATTGTATCCAAATCTATGAACTTTCAATGCTAGTAAATTTATTAGTATGGGACAAAAAGAGGACTATTTTATCGTTGACAATGGTAAAGTAAAAGTCCTTCACAGCTTGCAGAATTATAACTTTATAGTGTTGCCACAATTAACTGCATAGTTAACCATATAATACTTTTTACAGGACCTTGTACTGGAGAATTTTGGCTAATTAAAGACCGTATCTTATACGGGTGTACCTGCTTTAAGGTATCTACTTTTAACGTTCAAGTCTCAACTTTCAACGTTATGGGTTCCACTTTTTACATTAAACCACCAAAATGATAAATTAAAGGCCGTACCAGATGCGGGTATTGCTGTATTATAAGTTCTATTTTTAACGTTAAGTCTTTAAAACTTAACTTCACGTTTTGAGTTTTTTTTTACTATAATATTGTTCCGTAATTAATAAATTCCAGTTTCGAGACTTTTTAAAGATGATTTAGACTTATATTTCTATATTTCGAGTAAATAGAAATATTTTTCACATTTAGAATCGTAAGGCGAAAATTACCCCATATTACGAAATAGGGAAGATATTATTTAGCCTACTAGAAAAGGAATAGTTTAGATATCAATTTATTTTAAGGCTAGTTGTAGTTTCAATAACCTGAATTTTTATGAATGGTTTTATTTCTCTAAGTTTATCATAAATTTTATTAGCTTATGAAGGCTTTATAACCTAGATTTTAGTGTTAATTATTATTACTGGTTAACTTTAAACCTAAGGAACAAGTTACAATTATAACTAGTGATTACACTATAATCCAGACCACGTAACAATTTCATTGTAATGTAATTGTCACAGCTAATATTAAATCCTTCGATATTTTCCTTTGCAATACCAGGTTTGATTATACTAGCCTAGGGTTAGTATAGGAAACTATCAAGTTATTGGACAGCCTAGAAAAGAACCCGGAAATAGAACATTTCGAATTTATCTATGTTTTTTGAAAACTTTTCAAAACTACCTGTTAATGCCCATGTTTCGAATACAGTACCCTAGAAACAGGAGGGTTTATTTGGATATTCGACAGCTTTTTGGAAACAATTACTAGGCTAAGGAGGGAACTATATGGCCTAATAGCAATAAATATTAAGTATAGCAATAAAGACTGTGACATATCCATTATATTCTTAGGTAAGGGGCTAAAAGCTGGTTGTCGTATGTTAAACGAAATAATTAAACGTATAGGATGTATAATAGATTTCTTATTTTTCGACCGGAGTAATGAGCTTATTAACTATTTAGTAAGGAAGATATCTATGGATGACGCCTTTATCTTTAAGTTTTTTTTACAATATATCCCTAAATAAAACTTTATTTTTGAACGCTTTAATAAAGTTTTTTTTTGGAAAATATAAGGACCTGAACTGTTTCCGAAAAAGTATTATACTACTTATAGCCTTACCTATTTCGAGTAGACGTTGTCATGGATAACTTAACGGTTAACAACAGGAACAGGATCCAGTATACCACGCCTTATAAAGGTTTTTACGATGGAGTAAAGGGATATGAGGGATATAGATCCAACGTTAAGTTTGCCTTTACTCCTAGCATTGACGTTATTGTCCATATACCCTTTGTAAAATGAGTGAAGGGTTAATGGACTGATTTAATATAAGAAAGAAGAATCTTGTCTGTAACAGTTTTTTGACATTACCAAGCCTTGGTATATCTTCAAGGTTTATGATTTAGATCGGCTAGAGAACTCGATGAGGAAAATTCTTAATATTTTTAGCCTAACGGTCTTTTAAAGGACTACTACGGGTCCTCGTAAAGAGATTTTAAAGGAAGATGATATTAAATATATTAAGATTAGTATCCTTTATAATATTGACATGGTAGCTTTAAATTCTAAGTTAAAGAGGAGTATGCGTTGGGTAGAATAGAAAATAGCAAACAGTTTTCCGGCAAGTTTGTTAGCAGATGTTGTTATTAATGAAGACACAATCTAGTTTGGACTTTCAGTTAACAAATTAGAGAAATAGATTACTATAAAGGAAGTTTTTGAGGGCTTAGATATAGAGAACTAGAAAAAGGCTGTCTATAGTTAAATACAGAGTTTTCTATCCTTTAAATTCTTTAAGGCTATTATGAGGGATACCATGCATTACTCCCTAATTGTGGATGAATTAATTAAGCTTAAGATTAATTTAAAAGATTGGATCGAAAGGTATAAAGTTAGTATCGTGATTCGGGGATTTGAATAAATTTATGGTGTTAATTATACTGAAACCTTTATTGCTATAGTAAAGTCTTGTAAGTAGAGGATCCATATTATATTTGTTGCTCTTTACGGATGGTATATCTACTAAATCGATATCGACTCGGCTTTCCTTAACGTTGAATTTGAAAAAAGGGTGTTGATAGAGATCTCAGACACCATTATATACTTTTTCTTGAAGTATTTAGATGCAAATATTGTGGGTTTTAATCCTATAGTTAACAAAAAAATTTAACTATTCACTGATATTTACGGGTTAAAGAATGATTTAAGATAATGGTTAACGAGGTTAAGGGAAGTATTTAATACTCTTAAGTTTAAAAGACGAAGCTTTGACAACGCAGTATATATTAATTATCGTTATCAACTTATTATATGTATTGACGTTGATAATTATCTTATAATGTGCCTCGAATTAAATTTTAATACAACATTTAAAAAGGATATTAGGAATTACTTTAGGTACAAGGACCAGAGATAGGCAAAGCATTTCTTAGGGATGCGTATTTTAAGTAATAAAGACGTATGTACGATTATCTTGGTATGAGATTCGTATATTTAAAGGGTACTGGATTTAAAAATATAGGAATTGAGCAGACGTCCAACTTATATTCCTATTGTCACCGGATCCCTAGTTTATAACGTTTCATATAAAGATGAAGCTGATATTTCACATACTAAGAAGTATTAGTTTGATATGGGGGCTTTTAACTATGTAATATGTAAAATTAGGTCAGATATCAACTTTTTTATATTAATACCTTTACGGTTTTACTAAAATCCTTCATATGAAAATAATACACTTGTATATCACGCCTTTGAATAATTTAAATAGTATAAAAACTATAGGTTGAAAGTGGGCGGTAAAGAACTTTTAGTAAGCTCGTATTAAAACGCCATAGACTTTAGTTAATATTATCATAAGGATTTACGCATTATTTAAATTAAAGGCTAGTGCTATGCCTACTAAAAGGGGAGTAAGGCTATTAGAAAGTCGACTTATGTATATATAGTTCAAATTATTAGTAGCACGATTAACAGTGTATTTAAACGGAGATCCAAAGTATGTCTTTTCTTTTTGTGGATGCTGAAATCGTGGCAGTGATGAGGTTCACTTAGAATACCCTTTGGATGAGGAACTCATTTACGGAGCTAGGTATTTCTAGTATTCTTACCATATACTATGATAATGAAGTAGTTATTAAGTTGTTTAGAAACCCGGAGTATCAATAACATATTTAACATATTCCCTCTGAAATGAAATTTATAACGGATGAAGTGGATCATGACATAAAACAAATTAAGTGGGTTCCTATTGCTAAATAACTGGCTAATAGATTAACATAGTTATTGCTAAAGGTAAAACACGAAGTAATGATATAATAGCTTGACTTAGTTGACATAGACTCAAATTGTAATGATGGTTTATAAAGCTTTATGCTTTCAGTTAACTTATGGTACTATAGTTATAGAATGATGGAGTGGTTTTGATATAAATTTAAAATATCGATAAAGAAGATACCAAAAGAGTCATTCTTTTAAATCGGATTACATATGTCTTTTTACTTTTTGTATTGACTGATTTTCTTTTCTTCGCATTCCGTTTTTTACAATTTACCTTTTACTATTGGTTTTTAATTTTTTTTTTCTCTTTTAAGTAGACGGTACCTTTTGAGGGGGCGTGTTGAAATATATAATAGGTACAGTCACAAAGAATACAATTTCACAAGTAGGGTAACAGGGCTAATAGGGCCAGCCAGTACTTGGTACAAACATCAAGTACTAAATACTTTAATACCAAAGGATGAGGAATTCACCGGAGTTGTAGATATTACTACTAGCATTAGGTTTTTACTAATACGAATACTATTATTGACGAATATAGAGGCCAAGAACAGAGATGCTACCTGATTACTAGCACGGAGGAACTACTATTTACTAGTAAAGGAGTCTTGATCCGGATTGAGATCCTTATAAGAATATGCTTGATTATGACTTGAACATATGTCAAGTCCTCTATGTAGATTATAGAATACTTGAATCTATAAGCCTACACAATATCTTCTTGTGTAGTACCTTCAACAAATTCTGTTTAGTTTAAGTCAAGAATTAAGTGGTGGATATAATTGGTTAAGTGCTTTGGGGAGTAGTTTCTGTTGGCGTCCATATTCCATAAGTCATTATCAAAATTCTTAACAAATATGAATCTAAGGCTTTTAATTACTTCGTTTCTGGTAGGGTCGGTAACAATGTCTATCTTAGCCTTTTCTGTGCCTATTCGAAGTTAAAAGCGTAGTCGATAGACATCTTCCTTACTAAATAGTTAATAATTTTGTTACCTCCATCTAAAACCAAGAAATCTATTATACGTCCTACAGGTTGAATTATTTCGTTTACATACGATAAACAGCTTTCCTTTACAAAAGAATATAATGGTTATGTCACAAACTTTATAGCAATACTTCACCTTTATAGCTATACGTCACCTTTATAGCTATTAGGCCGTGGTGTTTGCCTCTTAGCCTTGCAATTATTTCCAAAAAGCTGTCAGAGATCCAAATAAACCCTCTTGTTTCTAGGGTACCGTATTGAAAACTTGGTCATTAACAGGTACTTTTGAAAATATTTTAAAAAACATAGATAAAGTCGAAATGCTCCGTTTCCGTGTCCTTTTCTAGGCCGTCCAACTTGAGTGATTCCTATAATAACCTTAGGCTAGTATAACTAAACCTAGTATTCCAAAGAGAAATATCGAAGGATTTAATAGTGGCTGTGACAATTTCATTACAATAAAATTGTTACGTGGTATGGATTATAGTGTAATCGCTAGTTATAATAGTAACTATTTCCTTATATTTAAAGTTATCCAATGATAAGTTTTTAAAAGAAAAGCTTAATATAAGGTACATTATAATTCGTTTGTTCTTGAAGTTACTATTTATCATTAGAGGGTTTTCGGGATTTCACGTTTTGCGATCTAGTATTTACAATAGAAGTAGTAATTGTAAACTAGAACTTTACCAACTTTAGTAACTTAAAAAATTTAGTACGTGTATCTAATCTTGAGGAATCCACGATTTGAAAACATGAAAATCTAAAGACTTTTTCGCGGTTCATCTCAACGTTCGTTTTCTAATATAAGGTAAATAAAGATTACTCGATAAATCGGGTAATACCATCGCCATTCATAGTTTACTGTGAACAATTGCATAATCCGTAAGTTCTCAATACATTCTTCTACAAACAAGTCAATAAAATATATAGGCACTTCGAAAAATTCTTTCCTTTGACTTACATCAACAAAATGTTACAACCGGAGAGTAACTTATTCTTCTACCTAACTTATCTGTTTTTAATCGAAAAGAACTAATTATTGTTGGAAGGCGTTTATTGTTGTAACTTATTCGATTCGAATCGAGGTCGAAGTAACTGATATTGCATTGAATGTGGTGTTTTGGTGTTACTTCTAAGTTAAGCAGACCGCTATCCTGGCTACACACTAATCTGTATAGGAACTCTGCTATAATTGACTTGTAGTCAATACAGTCAATTTACAATTAGTACAGTCAACTAGCAGTCAGTAAAGTTGACCACTCGGTACTGCAATTAACTGCTGGTGCGACATTGAATTTATTCATCAAATATAACATGTTAATAGAAACCTTAAAATTCATTTATGGTTTGTTTTTAAGAGTCAAATTAAACACGTGTAGCGCTTGGAAATACATTTAGCAGTAGTAAGACTTTTCAATCATTTTAAACATAGAATAATTTGCATCCTTATAATCTAAGATTTTCAAAATATTTTGAAATTAGTCAACGGCTACGTAATTTTACCCCACGTGTAACTAACTTAATTTCGATTTCGTCAACTTCATAACATCCGTTTTCAATTTTGGAGGAAAAATCACAAGTATTACTATTTCGAGGCGAGTAAAGCTTTTTAGCTATCGTCTTGTAATAATTCGTTAAATTGAATATTAACGTTTACCATAGGTGATTTTACATACATCAAATGGGGAATGAAGTGGGCGAGGAACTTTTACATATAGAAATAACCGATTTCATGACGATAAATATAATTGTTAAACTGAGAAAAGATGATTTTTTTCTTCAGCTCCATTGAGTTTTAATATTACCAACTGCTTTATCATCAATTTCCGAATTTTTTCGGTTATTTCGTTGGTATACAATATATTCCACATTATCTCTTATTAAGTATCTCATTATACTAGTTTTCAACATAATTTCTTCAAGGATGTTTCTGGCGTACAAGTCACCAAAAATAAATGAATTGGACGTTTTGGGGTTTTTTCAATGATAATTTGGGTTTGTACCAGTGTGGTAATATATACTTAAGTAATCAGTTAGTTAGTGCGATTCTTGAAAACAAATAACAATATATTCATACCAGCTAATAAACAAAGAAACGGTCTGATTATCACGGTTTACATTATATTTTCAAAATTGATAACCCGTTTGATGTAATCCCTATTTAATGTAACAAACTATTAGTTACATTAAATTGCATGGCTTTTGTAATACTTACTGATAATATGGTATATTAACTAACTGCTGTGTTTACCATAACTTCAATATATTTCAGTGCTATTTGACGCAACATATTAACGGGGTTTAATTTAGTTAAAGTCATTTTCTTATCGGTGTTTTAAATCTGTTTTCACTTC
Source organism: Anisogramma anomala (assembly GCA_038502455.1). Taxonomy (NCBI): domain Eukaryota; kingdom Fungi; phylum Ascomycota; class Sordariomycetes; order Diaporthales; family Gnomoniaceae; genus Anisogramma; species Anisogramma anomala. Next base: position 35,661,074 of record JASMMZ010000002.1, on the reverse strand, counting down.
CAAGGTCATGTACTATTAAAAAGGCTAAAATCTATTATATTTACTTTTATCGTAATGAGTCAATACAGGATTGTTAACATCATCACAATTAAAAAACTATGATTTTCTGAAATATATCCGTTAAAGTGGGAGTAAGTGTTATAATTATTCGAAATAAGAAGTGTAATTGTTTAAAAATACTTTTAAAGGTGGTATCTGGGTATTATGACGCGTATTCAAACTCGCATACACCTGTAATTATCCTATGATGTTATTCTCACAATATAGTTTCCGTAATATAACGTTTTCCATTTCTGTTTGGTAGAGTATCAGCTTGTTAAATACTTTATTGAGGATATCCATCTATTTCTTCTGGGTTTCCTTATTCACTAACCTCTTAGGGTACTATATTGTTACTCAACACATATAATATTAAAATATGTAAAAATAGTGTTGTATTTTATTCAATATTTTTATCGATGTCGTAAAACAATATAATGATAATTTTTAACGTTATTTATACTTTATAGCATTCCGTAACGAAATATAGGGACAAAAAAGAGTAAAAATCTAATCATTGGGTTTTTATTAAGTGATCAATATTAATGAATGACTTTATCTTAACATCGAGAAGACTATAAAGCTTCCTATTTTAATTCTTTGAAAGTTTCAAGTCTTCGTGAAAACCTTGATGATTATAGAGTTGATATTTATAATCAGAACATATTTGAGTGCCATATCAACGTATTAATTATAAAGTTCATACGGTATTACCTATTATAAATATTAATATTGAACATATATATCTATAGTTTGATTTAAAAATTGAACGTTTGTGATACGTTTAGTGAAAAGCTTGCACGAGTATTTTTGTTTTAGTCGGTATCTGGTGTTGGAATGAGATAAATCTAAGAGGGTTTAAAAATGATTTTAGGGTTGATTCTTAAAATCTTTAAGAGCTAACCTAAACTAAATTGAACTAACTAATAGATTGAGTTAATAGGAATATATCCAGTTGTATTTTTTACATTGAGTTCGCATTCGTATCCTCTTTCAAACTCTTATCTCATGTTGTTACTGCTTATAGGCTCATGTAATCACCAATATGGGAAGGTATATTGCTCAATGTTGAACGATTAGAAACTTATTTTTATGTAAACTCTTGGGTGAAACCCTTTGAAAGTATTTATGATTGATTTTTTTTTTTTTGAATTTAGTACTTCTTCTTGTGACTCTTTTGACATTTTTTAAAAAATGTTTGGAGGTTTTCCGAGGCTATGTATTTGGTAATTGTTTCTTGATGTTTTTTTTAAGAGATTTAAGACCTTTTAGTAGTTAATTACAATTTTTTAAAGTTTTGAGACGAGATTAATATGTATATGTTGATGGTGTATAGATACTACCACCTCTTTAAAATTGATGTCAAAGACGATTTCTTTGCGTAAAATGCCTTTGAAAAAATTCACTACCACTGAGTATTTGTAAAATGGTCGTTTTTTTACCTAGTTTATCTGTGCTTGGTTTTCAAGTATTGTTCAGTATTAGTAAGATTTTAGTCGTTATACCTATTATCGATTCGAATTACTATAGTCGCAGTTACAAGTTATATTATACGGATCAAAATTGAATATCAGCTTTAAGTTCGGCAGGTTGCTGACTAACCTGCATCTCAATCTATATGTGCTAAAGGTTAGCACGTGCCCTATACTTAATGGGTCCACCACTTGAAAAAAATTCAATAGACTATTGCTACAACAATAATAGGGTTTGATAAAACTTAATAAGGTTTAATACGCACTTTATATAACTATTCCTCTTCAATTTTACATAATTTTAATTATATATATAAATAAGAGCTTCATTAACATTTTCTCGTGCTTCATTTATTTATGTTTACTTATTATACTCTTGTTTGGTCAAAAGAATTACCTTTTCTGTATTAATTATTGTTACAAACTACGTTTCATAGTTCGTTCATTAACCCTTCAACTTTATTTTAAACCATTCAACCATCTATTTCTATGAATTCAAACTACTTTGTTCTTATTACACAACAGTTCTTAATATAGTCACCGTTTTTAATTACGGCTATTAAGACACCGAGAAGTAAATTGTTATCAAACATCGACTAACATATATTGTTGTAAATAATATCATAATTAAGAAAAAATATCATTTTATCCACTTTAAAAATCACTGTTTCGACCCTTTTTAACAGATAGTAGATATGATTAAACGGTAAAAAGCTTGTCAGTCCCGTCAAAAGCGAAAAGTATCACAATGAAGTATTTTAATAGAAGAAGAAGGTATAGAATTAGAAGTTTATGACATCATAGTAAATGGATTTATCAAGTTATATTGTACGGCTTCAAAACATGCAGTTCTATGAGTTTATATACAGTGTGAATTTAATAGTAGGAAAAAATGTAAAAATGTATAATCGATGCTTGAAAAATGTTTTTAAGTAAAATTGGATATAAAGTTATACATTTTATAAGATATGTATTTACGCCTTTAATTCTATATATTATGCCGTTGAAAACCATTACTAATATAGTTTTACGGTCAATTAATTTATATACACAATATCATTTAAACGTTAATAATTAGATGGGGTCAAAACCATTGAAATCAAACTTTGAAGTTGTGATTATAAACTTAGTTGTGTGAAAATGTGATTATATACCCAATTTTCCATGAAGTAAAATTATTGTTGGTAGATTTTGAGATGTTTTGAAGTTGTGTATTTGAACTATAGTCGAAGTAATTGGTGGTTTTAACATTAATTAAGTAGTGGATATAAAGTTTTAAATTGTGTAAGCGTGTAACCAGTTTACACTTTACTCGATACATACCGAATCTCTACCTATTACCTGTGGTGAATATCGTATAACGAAATTAACTTGCATACTACTACAATCAATCTTTTTACGGATATTAACGATTTTTCGGTTTTCATGGTATTAGTATGTTTGGTAATATAACCGTTCGGTAGCGAGCATAGTTCATACCTTTTGATTACACTATTTATACACCGTTAAATACTCTGTTATGTCTATATTTATGTATAAATCTGTTAATAAAAGTTATCATTTATATTAAATCACATTATCATCGCTTTAAGAATCCTGAAATATGCTACAATTTCCCTGTTTAGTATTACCACTATCGTTACATAAAAGAATATCTATATCCACATTTACTTTAGCTACAATATGCTTCATATTAAGCTATAAAAACGCGAAAACTATCAAATGGTAATAAAAATCGAATTGAAATATCAAAAATGTAAAAACTGTTACGAAGGGTAAACATGAACAGTAATGAAATATTGGAATCGGTGTAAAAAAAAAAAAACTTAAACACTAACAAAATATTAAAATCAGTTTGAATATTAAGTCTTAACCACTCCCACAGTATATAAGCAGTTTAAATGTTTTACTTTAGCCGCTACTAAAGTATACGAGCAATTAAGATTCATCTTCATAACTGTTACTAAAGTATACGAGAAAGAAATTATACACTAAACGCTGTCAAACGTCGTAAATAGTTTGGTTATTACTTTTAGGGCGTGGTTAATTACGGGGGCGTCCTAAAAGTTATGCCCTAGCCGCTTTCAACATTTATAAACGGTTTGGTTACATTTTTTTAGCCGCTTTCAAGGTTTGTAAGCGGTTTATATATTACGTTTCAACTGTTTCCAAAGTATATAAGTGGTTTAAATACTAGATTTAAATTAGATGAGTACCAACGAAGGGTTTCGAAACTTGGTGGTTTTAGCTTACATAGCTTAATACATGATAAGACGCTCTTTAAAAAGTACTTGGATACGTTAAAACGCCAACCGGGTTAATGATAACGTAACGGGGTCTTGAGTAAACAAGGTACCAACCAGGTTAATAATATCGTACTAAAATTGTCCTTCTTAAAATCACTCAGCTTTTATAGTCTTGATACACTTCCGTATAATTCCTATAAGAATATAATATTAAAGCACAAACAATCAAAACCGTTGCAACATCCCACTATAGGTATTTAACTTAGGTTTGTGTTTTTTTACCTAGGCTGTTTATAATCGACTTAGTCATCTACTAATTAATAAGGGAAGGGTCTAATACATACCCGTAAAGGTAACAGTAAAAGAGTAATCAGAAATATTGGTATTGTAAAAGTAAGATAAGATGCTGGATAGAAGGGAGAAGAGGCATCCGGAGAGTGCACGCCTTAGATGAGAGCTTATAAGCTCTCACCCACAGCTTGACACTCTACCATGCACTCTGCCAACGTCCCTTCTAGACCGCGCCACGCATAATGCACTCTGTAAGAGTACAACCTACAGCGTGACACGTTATCATGCACTCTGCAAGAGTGCAGCCTGCAGCGTGACACGTTATCATGCACTCTGCAGGAGTGCACCTTGCAGCGTGATGCACTGCTATGTGACCTACAAGGTGGTCCCTACGTATACTCACTATAGTGATATATAATAATACCCACAAAGACTTTTCTAAAAGTATTGGAATAGTATTGTAGTGTGCTGCAGTCAAATCAATTGCAGTACCGCTAAGTGGCCTGTACTAACTGTACTGACTGCAAGTCTGTTGACTGTAGAGTGCTCAATTTTGACTATGGCACGAGCAAAGCAATTGGCCATACAAATTAGTGTGCAGACCGACTAACGGTCTGCCAAACCTAGAACAATACATCCACCACTTGACTACATAATACTACTGTTACTTCAACCGATTCGAATCAACAATATTGCAATATTTAAAGGCCAATCAACACTAATAAATGTTAATTAAGTCAAACATGGATGGGCTAGATAGAAAAGGAAAATACTTCCCGGTTACGCTTTGTGTAATTTGAAGGTAGAGGATTTTTTTATTTTTTTTTGCGAAAGTCCTCTACAAACTACGTTAGTTATCACGGGTGTAAATGAAGAAAAAAATATGGGTTACGTCAATCTCCACGGCAGTCTAGAGGTGGTGACAGTATCGCTATTAAAAACACCAAGAAATCTTTGTTGAACCCTTCTTGCAAAACGTTGAAATTTATTGTCAAAAATATCAAATCATTGAAAAAACGATAACCAAATTTCCAAATTTTCTATAGTTGGCAAATGATGAAGTTGCTGCTACTATTGCTGCAAATCACTAATTTCGAGACACTACAATAAACAACGACTTTAGAAATAAACAACGTTTAACTTTACTCTTTATATCAACTTTTTCCCTCTATATCAATCTTTTTTCACTTACGTTACAATATCACTAATTAGATACGTTAGTAAATACGTCAAGATATTTACGACAAGCAAAACACTAAGAATCGTTACGTCGCGTCAAACAATCAAGTTACGCTAAACAGTTACATTACACCGCTTCCAAATCGCCAAGTTCTCATCTAAATTGCTAAGTCCCTTCACCAAAACCACCAAATTCTCATATCACTTAAAATTGACGTTATTTTACCAGCTGAAACCGTTAGTATAGAAAACAATGAGAAACAAATAGGAGAAATTGAATCCCGTGTACGTCTCTTTAATAAGTATTATAATAAAAATCTCTGGAGCAGGGACATTAAAAAAACATCTATTGAAAAATACTTGACCAATTACATTAGTTATTATATTTTCTATTGAAATGGTAACGAAGAGTTTAAACGCAATGTTTGTGCCTTTCAAAATCTTCGGAATTTCTTTAACAATTAAAACATTAGTATGTGGAGGATAATTTTGAAAGGTATTAAATCTAAATTGAAAATATAGATTTATAAGAGATGAGTTTTTATATGAGATAGAATAACAGTCGAACTAGCAATAAAATCTTTTCAACTGATTTCAGTTAAGGATTATTTTTAACATTTTCAACTTCACAACCTACAAGGAAAAGGAAATAGTATTAACTATTATGAACGCTTTGATACACGTTTTAAAAGAACACTTCCAAACACATAATTAAGTTTAACCCTTAATCCCTCCGGCAATAGCTTTTTATACCATAACGATAAAGCATCTGCTTATCTGTCAGATAGTGTAGTCCACGTTTGCAATAATGCGGAATACGCGCTCTGTATTGGCAGAGTGCAGGGACTAGCGGTATTTAACGCTGTAAGAGGAATTGACGTCGATATCATCTAATGTTCAATTAAGGAAAATCGTCAAGTCTCTCAAAGCTTTTCACAAAATCATAAAGATCCTCAAGGCAAAGCTTCGCGTGGCAAGTATGCCTACACCTATATATATAAACCCACCACAAGTCCTATTACAAGTTTTTACCCTTTAGGCTATATGACTGGCAACTCAATTTATCACCGAAACTTTAGAGGTCTATAATATAAGTTGGTAAAAACCCATGATCCAAGATTGGTAAGACGATTGTAATCTATCTCCCAGGTTTATTTAGATGGTTAACATTAAATACAAGCTCTTCAACAACTCGGCTTGTATTTGAAATAATGTAGATAAGTATAACTGAAAACCTTATAATTTATTCTATATAAAAATCATGCTCTTTATTAAGACTTGTAAGTGAATAGAGGTTTAACGTTGATAGTTCGATTTACTATTTTCCAAAAAAATTATGAGTAATGTTGAACATTGCTACCCAACCTTCTGAATTAAGGCACTTATATTCCAAGAAATTTATGTCAGAATAAGAAGTTATTTCCAGCACAATGTTCACCTTTCGTAATATTATACGGATTCAGCTACGAAGATGAAAATAATGATAATGGAAAAAAAGAAAAGGGAGAAAGCTTCAATGGATATTCTTAACCATATTATTTTGTCGGTAAGGTCTATTGTATCAGGTACGTTATAAGAGTAATCATAAAGCTTGGTATTTTATATTTAAGTAGATAGTAAGATATAAAGGTAGGTCAGTGGGAGAAGAGGTATCCGGAGAGTATACGCCTTAGGTGAGAGCTTATAAGCTCTCATTCAAGCAGTAACACTCTACCATACACTCTGTTAATCTCCCTTTTGGGCCGCGCCATGCATGATACACTCTGTAAGAGTGAATCCTACAGTATGGTACGTTATCATGCACTTTGCAAGAGTACTCCATGCAGCTGCATCTTGTCGCGTAATACACTGCTATGTACCATGCAAGGTAATCCCTACGTATACTGACTATGGTAATATATAATAATATACATATAGGCAATCTTTTCTTTTTTGATGCGGTTTATATCTATGTTTCAGTAAAAATGGTAGTATTTATTTGAACCATTAGTTACTTAGTTAATAGAGATAATACTTCGTTTTTAGTTGATAATGAAAGTAATGTATTTCGTTTATAGTACGGCTCGTATCCGTGATTTACTAGTGATAGCTTGGTTTGTAGTGCGGCTTTTATCCGTTATTTAGTAATAATACTGGTGTATGATATCGGTTTAGGCAAAACGTTTTTCTTTCCCCCTTTTTTTTTACAATTAAAAATAAAAGTTGCGGTTTAGGTTACATGACTTTCCTTGTTGTATTATTAAATGCAGTGGTGGCAAATATAAGTATGATCCTTGTTTCTAATACGTGATTTAAAGCGTTTTGCGTGGGTAAGAGCGCGTCTAAGATAAAATTTAGAATGGCTTACTTTGATAAGAGAACTCCTAATTCATTTTCCGAAACGCCCTGCTTTCTCTGGAGCGTTTTCAATGTGATATCTAAAACGCCCTTCCATTTATTAAGGCCAAGGCTTAGATTGACACTATAGCCTTTTATTTCCTTATAGTCCAGTTGCGGACGACGTGTTTAGCTTTTTTTACTCTTAAAATTGAGTTGCTGCTATTGTATCTGGCCCTTCCTCCTTTTGAAGTTACGGTTTCAATGAAGTTTTTAGTCCTTTCTCCTGTTATACCCGCATGCCTTCCGGCCCTTTCTTTTCCTGGATACAAGTGCCAGGTTGCCGTTGCGACCCTTCCTTTTTCTAAAATCGTGGCCCAGAAAATATATCTGTCCTTGTCTTTTCTTAAAGTCACGGCCCGTATAATATGTCTAACCATTCCTTCGTTAAATTCCGCGGCCCAGAATATGTATTTGGCCTTTCCTTCTTCTAAACCCCTTCCTTTTCTTAAAGTCGCGGGCCGGAATACGTATTTTTCACTTTATTATTTAAAGTTGCGGCTCCGATAATGTATCTGGCCCTTTCTTTTTTAAAGTCGAGGGGTAAGCGTTGTTTCCTTCTTTTTTTTTTTTTTCTATCGAATTCGAGTATTAGATTATTACTTCGGCATTTTTTTTTTAAAAAAAAAATATGGTTGTGATAATGTATTCGGTCTTCCCTCTTTTCAAAGTTAAGTAAAGGATAGCATCCCAGAAACTCGAGTACCAGTTAGTTTTGGTAAAAAAAGAATTATAAGTGTACAAAGACTTCTTCGGCCTCATTCTTTTTTAAATTCGAGGGCAAGAAACCCCTAAATAATGTCTTTTCAAATGCACTTGTAACACCTCCTTGTTTTTAAAATCCGGTACTTCATAAAGTTTACTTATAATAACTAGTATTTTTGTATTATGATTACACTTGCTACAGGTTGTATTAATCCCTCGCTCTCATAATTAAATTCGTAATATCCTTAAAATATAAGTATCTATCATATATCATATCTTTAACATCGAACTTTTAAAGTCTTTTTAAAAATCGTAAAATAAACTAAAGCTTATAAATTGTATACATCGAGTACTTATATCCTAGTATTAAAAAATCACGTATATATTGTATAAATTCGCATGTTAAAAGTTGAGGTTCGTTATCAGCGTTTTAATTTAGTTATCCTATAAATTTATGTCAATAAGCTTGAAAACGTTTCTCCGATGTATTTTCTATTAAAAAAGAATATCTATATACACTTTAACTTTAGGTAGATTTATTTTTCATGGAGCTATTATTTTCAAACGGATTTAAGCGTTTGGAAAACTGGTTTGTATACATATAAAAGTTTTTCAGAGTGTGTTGGACGTCGCTTTTTAGGGTGTGGTGCGTTCAGAGGAGCGTTTTGAAAGTTGGCTTGAGCGCCTTTTCTGAAATTTTAAAGCGGCGTAAAAGTAGACTTTGCGTAATGATTAAGATTCAAGTGCACTCGGAATGTAGTCTTTAAAAATATTGCTGAAAGAGGTACAGTTTGAATGAAAACGTATAATGTGTAAATATAAATTATATAAGATTTAATAACGCGTTTAAAGTAAAGCTTCTAACGTTTGTTAGTAGAAAAGAAATCTGAATGAGATGTAAATAAAACGTAACTATAGGTTGGTCAGTCGTCTTAAATTAGTCTTTTAACGTTTTGTAAACATTATACTAATTACGTGAATAATAAACTTAAACGTCGTAAGTAACAAATTCGAATAAGCGGTATAATATAGGGGGAATAAGGCGAGGCGAACTAGGTAGTAGGAATTAGGAGGTGTGTGTATGTATAAAGGTTGAGATCGTGTATAAGGTTTTGTAAGTTGTGGTAATGTGGTGAGCGCTTTGAATTCTATGTTTAATGCGCGGTATACGTTTGGCAGGCGGTTTGGATGTTATGTTTTGACCGTTCCCGAGGTTTGTGAGCGGTTTAGATGTTACGTTTAGATCAGATAGGCTTTAATAAAGGATTCTGAAACTTGGGAATTTTGGCTTACGTGGCCTAATACGTAATAGAACGCTTTCCAAAAAGATTCCGGATACATTAAAGCGCTAACCGAGTTAATGATGGTGTAACGTTGCTTTTAGTAAAAAGGGTATCAACCTAGTTAATCATGTTATACTAAAGTGATCCTTTTTAAAGTTATATAACTTTACAGTCTTAACACATTTCCGTATAATTTTTATAAAGTGTAGTATTAGAGTATAGATAGTTATGACCGCTATAACATCCTGTTATAGGTATTTAACTTGAGTTTGTCTATTTTTTCTTAGGCTATTTATAGTCGATTAAGTTGGCTACTGATTGGGTTCAGTGAGTTTTATTGTATCTGGTACGTTAAAAAATTCATTATGAATATTGGTAGTATATATTGAAGTAAATAGTAAGACGTAAAGGTAGATTGGAGGAAGAAGAGGCATCCGGAAAGAGAAAGCCTTAGGTGAAAGCTTATAAGCTCTTACACGGGCGTTGATACTTTACCATGCTCTCTACTAATCTCTCTCCAGAGCCGCTCTACGTATGATGTACTATGTAACCGTGCATCCTGCAGTGTAGCACATTATCATACACTCTGCAAGAGTGCTCTTTGCAGCTGCATCTTGTAGCGTCATACTCTGTCATGTGCCCTGTAAGGTATTCCCTACGTATACTAACTATAGTGATATATAATAATATCCATAGTTTGACAAATTAATATTATGCTAACAAGTAGTAGGGAAAGCATATGTTAGCGAGGCCACACTTCGCGAGTAGGTAGATGTGGCTATTACCGGTGTCAAAGAGTTTGAATACGCTCCATAACGCCTAAATACCACGTGTAAGGTTTTTTTTAAAAATCTTTGCGTTCCTTATTGACGATTGTAATAGTACAAGAGCCAAAATTTATTGGTATATACCCCTAAAATAAACATTTTCGTAACACGACTTAGCAGAACAAAGGACTTTAATTTTATATTTTATCGACTGTAAATATGGAAAGCTACTACACTCAAGACCTGGTTTAATTTCCCTCAATCGAAAGCTACATTGGCGATGGTAACGTGGGTAAAACGTAATCCAACCTGCTAATCATAAACACTATCGTCGTAATGATTATAAAAGGTATTGAATTTATGGTAAATCCGGTTATTGGTTAAGTTATTACCGCGTTACTAAACGCTACAAATAATAAATGATACATTACACATAGTAATTCATTACATTGAAAAAGTACTATTTGGACCGCATTTAAGAATACAAAAGTGATATGTATTCAACAATGAAAAAAATACTAGAGAAAGTTACATGGTACAAAAATACTGCTTTTAAAGCAACATAATAACGAGTTACATAAGCCTTTTTATATCATCTGATTAGCGAAAACCTTTAATTTGGCTATAAAATTAAGTACCCAGCCCCTTATATATTTTTAACCTTCGCCATCGTTACGAGAACTGTATATTTTAAGGAATCATGCTAAATATAGGTGTAGGAAGGTACTTAGAAAAAGGCTATTCGCAATACATTGCGTTGCAATGGAAGATTATTACTACTACTGAAAGTAATCGTTAAAAGTCTAGTAAATTCAAACTTAGCTTCGACTTAGGTAAGTAATTATCGTTATTAAGATCGACTACAGTGTAAAAAATCGTTAGACTGATGAAATTTCGCATCTTTAAATATTTTACCCGATTCCATCTTCATTTCAAAGATATCCTCAGAGTTAACGTCAATGGTAGAATCAATAAACTGATTACGAATGGTCGACGGTTTCTTATCTCCTGTAAATGGGAATACCTAAAATTTCACCTTCAAAACCTAAAATATAGGAAAATGAATTTGATGAAATCAGAAATATCTTAGTTGCACAAAAGTTTCAATTACATAACCGTTATTGAAGTATAAAAAGTTCTTAAATTAATAAGGCATATGAATATGAAATATTTCACTTCAATATTAATGAAAAATTATTGCTACTATTGCGTCACTTACGCCTTGACACACAAAGTTTTAAGTTCAATTTTTAAAACAAGAGACATGAATTGTCTAAATTTGACTAACATTCTTTACTTAAACAATATACCTGTTTTTTGCTTCGTAAACTCAGCAACCGTTTTTCGCAGTGCTAAGTTTCTTCAATCGTTATCGGTGTAAAACACTTAGGAAACCTTGAGGATATTGTAGATTAACACGTACCTAGAGCCACTTTATATTATCGTCTACAATGCTAATACTAACTTTTTTCCAGCGAAATTCCAAGTTAATACCAAAACGATAGGGATTTAATATAAGTACTTATGAATGCTTATTAGAGTATTGGAAAAAATAAAAGATGACACACACTATTTAGCAAGACGTAGAATATGTTTACTTTGGAAATTGGAAATGTTATGGATTAAAAAATATGTTTTGAAACAGAAATAAATAGTTTGAATAAAATTATGAGCTCTGATGACCTGGTACCAACGATAGTAGTTGTTGAAAAATATCCTCTTTTTATGGATGAATTTCCACCGTTAATAAGTATCCAGAAAAAGGCCATAATATATAACAAAGTTTTGAAGTAACTGTAGAAAGAATCGGACAAACGCTAAATTCATAATAACTTTAATAACAGAAACAGCTTTAAGATAATTTATGGGTCAACCTTTGCATTATAAAACAAAGTTTTAATGTGGCGAAAGCTAAATAAACAGGATAGATCATTTAAAATTTTAGATATAGCTAATCTAAAGCTTATCATTAAAACTTCTAACAATTTTAAAACATCTAGTATTATCTAACTTCAATATTATATTAAAATTATTTATAATAACATTAAGAATCTTTAAGATAACCAAGTTGATCAACAAAACTCTTTCTCTCCTGAAATAGATAAGCGGATAAAACGACAACAACACGGTTAATCGCTAAAGAGAAGCAACTATAAAGCTAATAATAAGAAATAAAAACTGGGGCGTACTTATAAAATTACTTGGGATAATAGGGGGAAAATATGATGAAAACCAAGTTATTAAGCTCCACTCAGAAAAAAAACATTAAGACTTTAGGAATTTTTTTTCAAAACATATAAGGTTAAGATTCATAGATTTTTAATATGAGAGCTTGAATAATTTGTATCTCAATTTAACTTTAACCTTGACGAATATCATATTATGATCTTGAATATAAGATTATTTGCGATGTTAAGGGTAAAACTACTGATGTATCGTACAAAAAATCACGATTCATCTCATAAGAATATGGCGATAAATTCTCAACATAAATCCTTATAGAATTTCTAACAATTGAAAAGATCAGTAAACGTTTAGTAGTCTTATTTACAATAAGTTTGGTGGTAAAAATTAATAGGATGTTTGTCTTTAACAAGTGATATTATTTGAATATGTATGGAATAAGCAATCGATTTACAAAAGATCGATTTACTTAAGTTATTATAAGTATTACGTAATAAATACCCCCCAAAAACGGTTATACGATACGTTAAACCATTATATGAACTAGCTAAAGTAGATATTTATTACTTTTTGATTGATTAATTACCCTTGTAATTAAGGTTCAATGTGAAATACTTAATCTACAACCTATATTTACTAATTACGCAAAACAAAAACTTTGGCGTAGTGGGTATATAGAGTAAAGATTCACTTTTCATCTGAATTGCTACCGTTTTGTCATCGAAACAACGTGATATTGAGAGCTAGAAGTTCTAGAACTGTAAGCCTGTTATGACTTTAACTACAAATAAACATCTACACTTCAATAAATAGTTAATCTGTATGCATAATGTTGACAACATCTACCTAATTTACGATCAAAAGGTTAAGTGAGTGATTGAATTTAGATTAATAATATTAACCTAATAAATGTTCAAAAATACTTAGAGAAACTTGTCCGTAGTAGTTATATTACAATTTTGTGCCAGTTGGAGTCATCTTATCATTTTTAGGCTGCTGTATAAACCTAAAACCTAATGAATGAAGATTGCTATAAACTAAACAAACGGTTTAACGAGAAAATATATAAATTAGACAGAGGGTGTGGATATTATCACATATTCCTATAGTTTGTAAGCGGTAACGCTGCAAGATACACTCTTAAAGAGTACACAGTCACGTGTCACGTTGTAAGGTGCATTCTTACAGAGTGTATGATAGCGTTCAATTGCCTATAAGAGATATTGATAGAGAGTATAGTAGAGTGCTACTGCCTAAAAAGGAGATTGGCAAAGTGTATAGTAAAGTGCTACTGCTCAGGTAAGAGCTTATAAGCTCTTACCTAATGCGAGTACTTTCTAGACGCCTTTTTTTCCTTCTATTAATTCGTTTTTAATATACATTATTCAATATTTTGCCTAATTCCTTCGTTAATATGAAAAAGAAAAAAACCTTATCGATACTAATTATGAGCCGACTTGGTCGATTATAAACAGCTTAGGAAAATAGAGGGGAACCTAGGTTAAATACCTATAGTGGTATATTATAATTGTTTCAATGATCCGTGCTTTAATACTACGATTCATAAAATATATACTAGAATGTAAAAAAATTGTAAAGTAAAGTAATTATAAAAAGTATAACTTGAGCACGATATTATTAATTCGATTATTGCCTTGTCGACTGAAAGCTCCGTTACGTTACTATTGACTCGGTTGGCGCTTTGGATGTATTCAGATACTTTTTAAAAAGGGTTTTATTACGTATCAGGCTACCTAAGTCAAAACCATAATGTTTCAGATTCATTCGTTGGGATTTATCCGATTTTAACGTAAGATTCAAACCGATTAATCATTCTTCGAAAGCGACTAAAACCACTTTTAAAACGCCCCTATAGTCACTTCACACCTTGAAAACAGTATCCATACCGCTTACCAAACACACACTACGCGTCTAAAATACATTTCGAAAGGCTTCAATATTTTTCGCGAGTACCAAACATGATATACAAAGTATTTACTACACCAAACATCACATACCATCTCAACTTTCATACACATATACACACTACAGTTTCCAACATCATTGTTCCATCTATATTTCTCCATTCTCCTTACATCACACCGCTTATTTAAATTTGTTACTTATGACGTTTAAGTTCACTAATAACTTGCCTACTATAATGCTTATGAAACGATGAACGACCAATTGAGGACGCCTCACTAACTTATATTTATGTCTTATTTGAATTTCATTTGTATTAACAAGCGTTAAACGCCTTATATTGAATGTTTTATTACATTTCATTTGCTCATTATTTGCATATTATACGTTTTTTTTTTTAAATCATTCTATTTCTTAAGTTTATATTTGCCATTTTATTTCGAAACCCCTTTTAATATCATATTCTCAGTATACCTGAATATCATCCACTACGCCACATTAAAATTTATACCGCTCCAAAGAATTTGGTAAACGCCTGAACCAGCTTCCCAAACGATCCAATACACTTGGTATTTTAGTAATTATAACTTTACTAAAAATAAACTAGTATAAATATAGCGGATACATAAACCATTTATTTCAATATATAAAGCTCTGAAAACGGTTTTGTAAAAGATTGAAATGAGCCTATAAAAAAATTCTATTAATACACCGGTTGAAAATTTAAACTTATATGAGGTAAATACGTATATTATAACTGTGAGTTTCTTTTATGGGGGGAAAAAGGCCGAGTAGCACAATATATTAGATTTTTTTGTTAAGTATTTCCAGACTAGACTATTAGAATGTGGAATAAGGTATATAACTCAATTTCTAATGTATTATAGATATAATTATTAAAAGAATATATTAATACTTTAGGAGGTAGAAACGTCTGTTTTGTGAATGTTCTATAAAACATTACCCAATTTAATACATTATGAAACTGGAACAATAACTATATATAACAGATGGACTTTGTAAAGAGATGCTACATAAAGGAGCACAATAAATAGGTTTTCAAGAAGATACAGAAAAAACAAGAACGTAAAGATATTCCGCGTACGTATAGTGTAAAACTCTTCGAAAAATATTCGCGCACTATAAGAGGTATAGAGAACTCAAAGAAAAGGAAAAAAAAACCGCGAATATCATTTCTTATGCGGGTCCAATACACATCAACCCCTATACATACATTCAAAAAGAGACAAAAAATCAGCCACTCTCCAAATATATTTGACTACCTCTATACCCATAATGAAAGAACTTCAAAAATGGAAAATGGGACTCTCAACGAAAATATAAGCAGCGTCAAACGACAATACAAGCCTTATAAAACATTACTTATCAATTACAACCCCTACTGCGAACACCCGCCATACTGGTTCCCCACTAACCAAAATAACCCTACTATGCTTATGAACATTTCCAAGTTATATGATAAGAAGGAGAACTATAAAGGCGAACCTTATAACTTTTTCGATAACAAAATCCGCTTAAAATTAAATATGGACAAAAACCTAGATATTAAACCTTTACAATTCCTTATACTATTACCCTATATATCATTAAGGCAAGTTAAAAGTGTTGTATAGACCACCTTATGTAAACAAACATTTTTACCAAATGATATAATTATTGAAAAATATATTTAGATATGACAATAAACCACGAGTTTTAAAATAAGGATTGAACGAGTATTACTTAGAAATATGTTGGTAATTCACGTCAAAACGCTTAAAAAACATTAAAAGTATTTAACACACTATTAAAAAAGTTTTGGAAATGTTGAACGTCCCTTAAATAAAAGTAGAATAGAGGGAAATGATTCATTTACATAGTTATAAAAGTATATTAATGAAATCTCATCTTGAACCTTGCGTTATTTATATCGATCAAAGGTTCGAAATATTTTTAAACGAGTTTTAGAATATTACCCAAAACCTTGATACGCTGATAGGCGAGTTTCAAATTATTATTTGTCACCGGGAAATGTAAAAACAAAAATCTGTAAATGATGAAAGCGGACTTCGCAAAAAAAATACTATATTTTAAATGGACGATTTGAAGTATAACCTCTGTCAAAATATATAATAAACTCAAATACTGGTATAAAGGTAATGAAAATATAATAACCTAAAATACGGATATAAAGGTAACAATCATTAAAAACGGAGCCCCAAAGACCAAGGAAAAAGTAATTATTAACGAGGACAACTTTATAGATAAGCGCAAAACTTACCACGTATACCATAATACCCGCGGAAAAGTATACGAAGCTTTCCAGTTTTCTAGAAACGATGAATTATATTTAATAAAGTCGGCTGTTAATTGACAATGGATCTAGTATACGAATAGATTCGGATGAAACGGTAGTTTTGGACCGATTACCAACCAGAATACCAAACGAAGGCAATTTTACAATATACGTAACCGACTATAAAAACGTTAGAGTATTTCAACGTTTACTATTACGAATATTCCTCTAAAAACAACTAATTGGAGGAAGATAAGATATAAGTAACGATCTAAGATAAGGAAACAGACCAGCGAGTATTTTTAGGCTTGTAAAACGTCTTATTTCTGTATAGCGTAATCCTGGATAACGAAAGTAGAGTGTTAAAATTCTATATGATGTTGTAGTTCATACTTTCTAATTGGTACGGTAACTGGTTTCAGGACATTATGTCAAATACCGATATAATAAAAATCTCAATCGTCGGAAAACGATAAGTCAACGTTTTTATAACAAAGGTTTCTAAGTTTTAACTCGAACAAATAAATAAATACCGAAAAGTTTAATTGGGTAAAGATAAAGCGTTATTATTTGGTATAATCGTTATTAATATACGATTTGAATCAGTTAAGGTTCATATAATAAACTTTAAAAACGCTTTTTCAATTTTTATTGATTGATATGAATAAGCTCGGAATGAAGGTTAAGAATATGATTAACCAACTCGTTCGCGTTTTGGAAAGTATATTCGCAATATCTTATCATAAGTTTAAAAATTCATATTTTTTCCTCAAAGCGTATATAACTAAATCCGTTTACGTAACGTAACCGGAATTGGAAAGACCATACCATCAATTTAGATACTAGGCTGCGGAATTTCTTTTGCGGCTGTTTCACGTAATAGGATATATAAATAAAGGAAAATAATTACTAAAAGCTATCGAGAAATTCGGTTGTGAGTACAAATTATACGAGTAAAGTTTATAACGATTTAAATGCCGCCTTTCAAACAAGGTGAATGTGAATTAGGACGTTATCGTAGATATAATCTACCTTGACGGCCAGTTAGTATTATACGCCGTCTATATAATAACAGCATTTGAATCCGCGAAATTTATACGGAGCGCTTTTTCTGCGGATTGATGGGAATTTTTGGTGGATTATTAGACAAACGTCTATTCTAGGCCTCCGTATTGAATCACCTACGATATAACTACAGCTTTCGACTTGATTAAATGGCGAACTAGAGTTGAAATCTCCGGAAGAAGTATAATCAAATACCGGTAAAGGTTCTATAAGATATCGGAAAGAGCGAATGGTATTACAAATCGTATGAAAAAACGTATACGGTATGATACAAAGAATGGAAAAATACTAATATTAAGGAGTAAATTTTACAACTCGCAATAAACTCCGTAAATACTACGTTTGGCTCATGTAGTATAATCTCATTACTCCATGTTTTAGGCATTTACCCCAGGATATATACAAGTTTAATACTGTCACTAGTTACGGTGTAGAACGCGAACGCTAAAGCAAAATTTATGGCGGCATTACGTTTTTTGCTGGCCAGTAATAATATTTCGAGAGTATTAACCATAGAAAACGTTTCGGGTAAAATGTTTGTTTTGGATTTATTATGACAATCTGAAATACTTATTTGAAAAACGCAAGACAAATAAATTAGCCTTTAAATCATTTAGAAGTTGAAAAAACAATGATATATTTGTAAAATTGGTAAATAACTCGAGTCATTTCATGAAACGATAATATAAAAGTATAAGAAACAAAAGGTAAACGATAGGAGCTTCAAAACATAGTTCGACCAATAGTATTGATTAAACTAGTATTGTAATAAAAAATTAGGATTTCCCCCGAGACTCATATACCCCCCAAATATACTTTTATAACTTTTATTCCTTTGCAAAACCGGATAATTCAAATAAGCGAAACCGGTATTACGCTGTGAAACGCGTCCGCTCAACTTAAAAAACAACAAACGCTTTAAAGCCTTTTTTGTAAACTTCTTTATCATCCAAATGGAAACAGCGGACCGTAAATTAAGTATAAATTTCTGTAGAAAAGGCATTATTACAGCTCTGGGAAGTTTTGTTAAAAAGTAAACCTACCAAGAAATCTCCGGTTTAATCGAATAGAGCTTATTTACCTTTAAAATATTTAACACAGTGATCCATAGCACCTGTAGAATTTTCCCCACTGGTTTAATTCATGAAGTAATAAATAAGATCGAGAATCTCTATAAAAAGAGCCGTCTAATAATTATGAGGTACGATAATGTTGGTAAAAAAAGATATTACAACATAGAAACCTATTCCGTAATCAACGAGTTATCGTTTAAATTTGGCGTTTTCTGCCTTTTTACGCACGTTTTGCAGCCTTCGAATGAAATTAGGTAAACTTGAATAGGTTGAAATATAATTAGAAAATCATTTTGAAACATATATTTAGTCCTATATGCCTGATGGACTCCGAAAATACTATTTCCCCGGAAAGATTCTACGTATCCTGAAACCATTTCATGAACTCCTAAAAGGCTATGGTATATGAATATAATACCTACTAAATGTATTATACATAAAATTTCAAAATAGCAAATTCGACTTTCGCTCCATACCTATTAGTTTCAACACAACGTTTTAAAATATTTACAATTATCGGAATATAAACGAACGATGAATTAATGTTATATAAAACGTTATTTTTAGTTGTAAAAAAAAGGAAACTTGAAAAGACCGACTTAAAAACGCAACCTAAAGTATACCTAACAGAAAATCTCCTAATTCATCTTTACGGCCAAATAATCAAATTTGTAAATGATATTTTAAACCATCCATAAAATGGGGAATTCGATGAAGTTACTTTCATTAACCCAATTGATACAAAATGAGTTAATAAGTATATATATTAATATGTATAAAGAGAGTAAGTTATATTGGTCGTATAATTAAAAACCGCGTTTAAAATTTCTATTCAAACATAATGTCAAACCACCATATTGGATAATAGATATAAAACGTTGAACAAACGCCTTACATAACAAATGAATAATCCGAAACGCGACTTACGCTTTATACCGCTCGATATACGTATCATAAATCCTTTTATTTTTTTAAGAAGACTTTACTAATAATACCGATTACAATTTGCAAATTGAGTTTATATTTATTTTTTATTACGAAATACTAATTCAAAACCAATGTTCTTTTTATGAAAACGTTTTCTATCAAGGTTAATAAAATGTAAGCGCCCAAACTTGAAACGTCTTAGCCTCAGAAATTTACGACATAATTAGAGAATTTGACTCGAGGATTATTATAACGATAAAGGTTCAGATAATTATTTCGAACTTTATGTTAGAACCCCTACTTCTAATAATTTATTTCAACCTATATTCCTTTTACAGATACGTCGTCGAATCTAGTATTACAACCGAAAAACATCTTACAATAGATATTATGGCATTATGCGAATCGTATAAACGTTTTGAATTTAAAAAGAGGCCAAAAAGAAACGAAAAGTCTAATCTAACAAATATAATAACTAAAGGCACCCTGAATAAGGCAATAAAAGCGCTCTTATTTATAAACACGATCTTTATCAACGTTACTAAAAATTACTACCCTATCTCAATTGGTCATTTTGTGCTTCATAATTATTACTTCACTTTCAAATGACATATTTACACGGCTTTGAACAATTTACCGGTTTTTTAACTTACTATTCGCAGCGCTTCTAATATATTTTTTTTTTTTGGTTTTATCAATTGTTGTTGTACTAAATTATCACCACTTTTGGCCTTTAATATTTATCACTTACACTATAATTGTTTTTGAAAACCCGGTTTCATGATTACGAAATTGACAACACTAAGGCCGGATAAACCGGGAAAATATAAAAACAGGCAACTAATCGTTACTAAATAGGAAGGGGAAAGAAGGGGTTATATTGTCGTCGTCACCATTCTCATCCTCCTTCTTGTGGCCTTTGCTGCCATTCCTATTAACACTACTGCTACTATTTTGGTTGAAGCCTCTATCGATATCGCTGCCGAGAGGAAGGCCTTCGCACCTTAGGCTATATATGCTTCAATGGGAGGCATAAGAGATTTTTAAAATTTTTATAACGATATACGATAACGTTGTCAAACTCGCCTACATAATATATATACAATCCCACCTTCCAGATGGTAATAACGGTAGCCATCATTTGAGGCCGCCGGTTAACGCCTATTACTAATTAATATCGGTTTAGTTTAGATATTACAAAAGTAATTGTTTTTAAAAACTTTTCCAACAAGGTATTAAACTAATAATTTATAAGTAATAGCGAGTAGAATTATATGTTAAAGAAATAGGTTATTTACCATAAAAACGGTGAGTTCACAGTTTAACTTTGGCTTATGGTCCCTAAACTAACGAAGCGAAATCGTATACGTTACCTATCTATTTGTAACAGTAATAATTAGCGAACCAACCCCTATTTTACTGATAATCACCCATAAATTTACTCGCGGACTGGAACGTAACACACGTTAAGCCAAACATATTCATTAGTAGCTCGGAAACACGAACTCAGGTACATTGCTTTAACGTTTTACGCGCCAAAAAGGCCTCGCGACGTATCGTTTTAAACCACAACTCGAGGCGACGGGCACGTTTAGCCGCCTCGACTTCTTTTTCAAAAACATTAGTATAACATAAGTAAACGGGCAAATAAATAATATCAACTGAGTTACAACTCGACGATACTATTGTGATGGAGATAAGGGGTTTCCACAAATAATAAAATTTTTACATACGGCGAAAAAAAAAAGGTTCATAACCTTAGAAACTTTCTGCTCCTCCCTTTAAGGGGGTAAGGGGAAGAGAGAAGGAGGAAAAAAGAAGAAAGGGGGTAAAGACTTTTTCGCTAGCGGCGGCGACAGGGAATTTGAAGATAAATACTAAAATCGACGATATAATGCCGGCACTGGAAGAGCTGGGGTTGAGACTGAGCTAATGGGCGATGGCAGCGGTGGCTTCTTCATGCTTATACTATTACGTTAAACAATGCTGTTAAAATCGATTCGTATGAGTTTTCTGTTGAAAAGGAGCGGTTAGGACATGGTATTAGTAAAATTACCAAACTATATGAAAGACTCGAAAAAACTAATTAAAACTGTGGTTTAAATGTATATACGCCGTTTGATTTATTATGAACTTACTTTACAAGGAAAAGCACGTCATTGAAGAGGAAAAAAAGAAGATTTTGTTATAGGCTAGTGCTTAGCTAGTATTACCAAGGACCTAACCCTGGTAGTTCTACATCCTTATACAATGCTTTAGAGCATATAAGAAGCTGTATAGAGACAAGCTTTCACATGTTACGTGACCGGGTTGCGCCATCTTAGCTTTATAGGAACTTTTTAGCAGGAACTTTTCTTTTTCCATTTTTATCGAAGTTTTTAAATAAAATCCAACCAAATTAAGCGATAGCTCTGGCTTTAGTCCCTTTATATATAAACCTTGATTTTTTTCCAACAGTGTTTTAACTGCTTATTAGCGGTTATAGTTGAGGGCCATATTATTATCTTTTGACTCGCTAAATTTATACCCCCAGGTCCTGGAGTAATTCCTCAATGTACACGTTAGGGAGCAGTTTTAAAGCGATTTAACGGCTTAGTACGATTAACTGAAGGCTTAATACGAACGTTTTACCAATATCTTACGTACGGAACTTATCGAGCGGGATTAAGCTATTCGTGAGTACGCTTTATATTTAAAAAATCGGAATACCGACTAATCAAACGCGTTAACGAATATAATACAACAGTTTAAGGCTATTAACAAGGTTAAGTTCTCAGGATAACGTCCCCTTTAAATGGTTTCCCCTCCATACGCCACGAACAACATAGCTATTACGTCATTCCCTATCAAGGACCGCATTAAATTTTTGAATGACGAAAACTCGGATCTTTTTTAACTCTAACTACGATATCGGCGTACTAATTAACAGGCCCTAACGACCTAAACGTAAACCTCTTAATGAGACGGTTAAGTTTTCCAGTATTAAACTACAATTTACGGTATATGAAGTTACGATATTACGTAAATTACATGAAAACCGAAAGTTTATTGGTATTAAAAAAAAGTGATTTTCTAATAGTTGGTGGATTTTGTAAAGATTCTTATAAAGAGTTATCATGCTTACGGAAACGACAGCAGTACTAATTATTTGAACGCGTTTATAAGTATGTTTCACGCCTATTACTACGACTTTAACGCGGCTAAAGTAATTATCTCTCGACTTATAAGTATAAAATAGGGAGTTCGCAAACAATTTTACTTTTTTTAACGTTTGGGAGGCTTTTTTCATGGAAGTTGGTGGTATAGCCTAGAAATCCGTCGTTAAGTTCATTATTTTAAAGGGAGATATTAACAACACATTTGTTAACACCTGACTACATCTCGATGGGCCCGCTCACAATAACGACTAGGTCGTCCGAGCTCAATTTATTAACAGACGCTTTGATAATATCCGTACTCGCTATGGTGGTATTAGTATTATTATTGTTACAAGTATTTTTCTTAGTGGGAATAATAATAATAATGTGTCCACCCGGGGTAGTTAGGGCGATATTATTATAATTAGCGTGAACGCCTTTCGAGCCGCTTTTAAGCGGCGCGTTGCTTAGGTTAACCTTTCGGAACTTTCTTGTCGTAAAGACCTCAGATTATATTTACGTTACAGTGTGAATAGCTATCGTATCCATACCTATTTGTAGGATCTAGTATAGTGCCCGAACGGCTTTAATACCAAAGCTATTATGAAAATCCATTTGATTTTAGCCGAGGATTTTATCAATCTTTAGGAGGAAAAAGCGCAACTCCTACATATATTCGTATATAGGAGTTGGTAAAACTTTAATTTAACTCGATAACTCCGTCTTATCTTTGAAATAATTTCCTGTTTATAATAAATTTACTTTTCAATTTCATTCATTTCATGCACATTTTAATATTTATAAGTTCCAAATATTATAACATCAGGAGTAAGTAGCTTATTAACCGCTTAAAATTACTGGTATTTCCTATTTTATGAGAACAACTCAGTGAAGTTACGTACTACGAGCCCAGTTTTCCTTTACGACTTGTTTTTTTATAATCTTTTTGAATATCGACTTTAATAAATACCGTTACCGGATAAAAGCTTATATCGTCCCCTTTTTATAATACAACGTTAATTTAGGTAAAACTTAGATAAAGTATGAATAAGTTATTTACGATGTTTTAACATATATATTGATTTTGGAACGAATTGGTAATCTTAATGTTTTGGAGAAATGGTTCGCGGCCGTATAAAAAGATCCGAAAGGGGTCGACACCGTTATATTCTACGTTATTTTACGAAAGATCCATAGGGATCGAGCCGCTATTACGCGGTACGCCGCCGTTTTTTTCGAGTATATTACCAAGGTATTGGCCTCGAAACCACTCGTCTTCGTTTACAACAAATTTCCCAACGACCTTAAGGAAATCGCCCCCTTAATCGATAAAGCCTTTAGTTATAAGCTTCCCCTTTACTCATTCGGAATAAATTATGAAATCGTCCTTTATACCGACAACTAAGGCTAAAACCTAAAAGTCTCGTAGGGTCTGTTCTACTATATATCACGTAAGAAACTTCTTATATTGCATAAAACGTTAATCGAGTTACTTAATTAAAGCTATATTCGAGCGAGTAGCTTTTTAGCGGGTGCCCTTGTACTTTTTGTTAATAAACCCGGAAGTGGTTTACGTTTTTGTATCGATTAACACCAACTTAAAGTTATTACGAAAGTGGACCATTACTCGTTTCCTTTGATTAAGGAGTCGTTCGCGAATATTTCCTAGGCTAAGTAATTTACTGAACTGGATGGTAGAGTCGCTTTTTAAAATATTTGTTTTAAAAATCTAGATAAATAGAAACTGTATTTCCAATACGTTTCGAATTTTTAGAATAATTTATTAAACTTTTCGGTCTTTTTAACATTCTCGTTACTTTTTAACTCTATATTAACCATTCGTTACGCCCTTTCCTCTATATTTTTCATTTCGTTTGTTTCAATGATATTTTCGTTTATTTAAACGATACCTTCGATGATTATATCGTTAAAGTTAAATAAGCTTTTAATGTTTTAAGTGTCGCGATACTTAATTTCAATATTTTTAAATATGAATTCGGTGTTTGAAAGATTAAGTACTTAGCATATGTTATTAAGGCTGATATCAATGTTCGTATATATCTTAAAAGTTACGCGTTATTCGGAAAAGAGCAGCTTTTACGTCGGTTTTAGTAGTATAAGGGTTTTTCGAATTCGCGAATTTTTACCGGTATTTTATCTGCGACTATTCGATGAATATTAGACTATTACTTCGGCTAACTTATAAAGGCACCCCGTGACATTAGGGGCCCGACAAAGAAGTTGTTTTCGAACGGCTTAAGCTTAGCTTTATTATCGAACCTGTGTTTGCCTAATGGAACCCTAATAACGATACCTTTTTAAAAGCCGACTGTTCCGGTTGAGTTTTAAAAGGCTGGTTTCGTTAGTGCGACAACCACGGTAATTTACGCTTCATAGCATATTACTTTCCTTTTTTGTCTTTCGCTGAATATAACTACGAAATCTACAACAAACAATTACTCGGGATCATACGCTGTTTAAAAGTATGGAATGCGTAGCTTTGGGGTATGGTACGCTCGTTTACGATTTTGACAAATTTCTAGAATCTAGAATTGTTTATTACTATAAGATGGCTTTTTAAACGATAAATCCGCTGGGTTAAACGCATTTCGCAATTCCGTTTTCTGTTGGTTTATACTAAGGCGGTAAATTATACGTGGCCCGATACGTTATTATGGCGAAATCAAAATATTCCTCAATGCCTTTTCAATTCACGTATTTTAGGTTAAACACTCCAACTATTACGCCCCGAAATAACCTCTACCGAGCCGCTTCCGTATATATATTTTTTCCGGCTAACTGTCGCCTGCGAATTTATTTTGGAAGGTCGTAAACGTTTTACTAATATCGATTTTTAAAGTTGTTGAGACGCTTTTATTGTATATAATGTTATTTACTCCTAACTGGTACGCTTAATACGTATGGGCGATAAATATTTCTTAGCAAATATTCGTATCAACAACGACTAAACATTAAAAAAATTAATTCCAGAATACTCGGTAAACGACGATAGGGTTTTGCGGTTTCGCGACCATATTTAAGTAATTATTTACTAGTTGCTCATTACTGCGTTAATTTAAGCTACTTATAATTTACTTGTTTCCGGTTACCCGGGCCGCGATGTTACTATTGTTATTTTCAAAACGTACTTTTAACCCGGCTTATATCGCGTAATTCGCTGCTTTTACCGTAACTGTAACGTTTAAGGGCGTATAACCTATTGAGACCATCGTCAAAAAATCTCTTTTAAACTCCTTCCAGTTACCAAACTGTTTTGAAAGAATTTTTTATCAACTTTATAGTGAATTTATTATGGGAACATACCTGTAACCCAAGTTACCTTGTAGTTCCTACCGATAGTTTAAGTAAATCTCCTACCCTCAAGGTCATAATTATTATATTCGTTAAGGCTTGCGCGGAGCGGTTTCTAAACTGTTATTGGTGATTTCATAGGTTAAAATATACGTTTGGTAACGACCGTGGTTGCAATTAGACCAGTGGATTTTAAAAACGACTTTACGATTTAATTATTTTGTAGTTGCGCTTAAACACTGTCTTTTACCCCTTTACCAACGGCGTAACCCAACCTGCGAATTGGGAAGTCTTAATGTATTTACGTTCGTTCATTATTTATATTAAATTTAACTATATCCGTTCATTACTTATTTATTAATTAACTTTAAATAATAAAAATATAATTACCATTCATATAAGCCTTTTTTATATAAGCTACGGTTTTTATGTCGACCTTATATAACCAGTATAATTTTTCTTTGTCCTAGTTATAATATTACGTGCGAAAGCCAAAGAATTTATTTAACGTATTCACGAGGTTACAGAATTCGTATAAGCCGTAATAGCGGTTATATAAGATCGTATAGAAGAAGGCATTAATAAGCAGGGTTTTCTCTTAAAACGTTTTTGAGTCGGCAACGACGTTTATCTTTTTGAAAAAAAAACTATTAGCTAAACTAATATTCTAAGAAGTTAGGTTGGCTTTACGAAAAGTACCGCATAACGCGTGTAATCGACTTTTGTATTGTTAATCTCGACGTAGCAGGTGGAAAATATTTTTGATTTTATGTATATTACATTATAAGAGCTACTTTAGTTTCGCTGCCGAGCTAGTAAACTCGCGACTTTTAATCGTAAGCCTTCAATATGATCGGCGACGATAGCGAGACGGAACTGGAATACTACGTTGAAATTATATTACGGGATCGTAATAAACCTTTAGTCGGACGTAGTTAGCTTTAAAACTTACTGAAACTATAGGTTTTAGTTAAGTAGGTAGGTTATATATACTTAACGTAAAAGTCGTTTTAGGTTTTTTAAATACCATGGTACTTAACACTTTCGAATCGGGTTACGAATTGACCAAATATAATCACGGGTCTTTACGTTTAATTCGTAAGCGAGTTTAATATTTTACATTTTACTTTATGAAATAGAACGGCGTAAAAGCCGTTAAAAACGGGTATCGAGCAAATGTTATAGTATTGATGAAAATCCGAATGACGATGAAGCCTACTTGAATATATCCTTAAACTTCTCGTCCGAATCCTTACCTAAGAGTTTTTTTTTTTACTTATTTTAACTAATTTTTTTAACTTCACGTTTATACTGCTCAGTTTCGTGTTAATACGCTCCTAAAACTTAACAAGCTTTTTTGTCGCTTTCAACTACGTTCTTTCGTCACTCGTTAGCTACATTTTCTACATTTGCACTTTATTAAGAAAAACTTACTTAGGTATTACGATCTTTATTTATTAGCTGTACAGATCGTAGGCTACCGGAACATATAGAGGTGGTGGGTATAAAACCCGCCCCGCCCTGGGTATTTACATTTTGTTACATCGCGTGTCGAACTTTTATAACCTTTTTGGTAACTACTACCTAGGTTTATACGCTTTTTACCCGCTCGTTAACACTTAAGGAACAGCTTACAAAAACTTCGACTTACTCTGGTTTTAAACATCAAACGTTAAATACGCCTTGAACAACTCCTTTATAACTTTATTTATGTTAGGATTCATATCTAAAGGCGTATATAAATAACCAAAGCTACTGATTGTAGCCCCAACAGAATAGAAATGATATAGAATATTAGTATTTAAACGTTCTTCAATAGCTTGCTCGCGTCTATTTATATTACTTACCCTCTGTCTTCTAATAGAACTTTTTCGAATCATTCGGTATCCTAGAAACATACTTAAAGTATATTTATTTACGAGTCCCATTGGGGTATATATTTATAGCCTGTAGGGCAGGGAACTTTATACTTGATAACAAGAACTGAATAGTTTCTGAGTAAGCAAATTTATGTTTTTGATAACTTTGTCGTCCTTCACAGCTAGTTAAGGTTTATTATAATGAAGCACAAGGCATGTTTAAGAAAAAACTTTTCAACTTAAACCTAATCTATAATACCCAATACCTTAATACTGGTAGTATTGTAAGGAAAAGGTTAAAAGTTAGTGGAAAATTCAATTTTTGGAACGGAAGTCTGTAGATTATTTATAAAGGGGCGGGGGGGAGGTAGAAGGTATTAGAGCACCTTTTACATAACACCACGACTTTGTAAACGGCGCGCTTACCTTTGTTCGTACCTTCCACACCGAGTACAAAAAAAAAAGGTGGGGGGGTCTTTGGGGGTCATATTATAGGCTAGTGCCTAGATATTGTTACCAGGGATCCAGCCCTAGTAGTTTTACATGCGCTTACGATGCTATGGAGCAGAGAAGAAGCCGCATAGGGACACGTTTTCCCACGTCACGTAACCGGGTTACGTTATCTTAGCTCCATATCAGTTCCCTAGCAGTGACTTCTCCTTTTCCCTCTTCATCGAGATTTATAGACAGAATCCAACCTCCTTGAGCGACAGCTCTGGCCTCAGTCCCTTTACAGATTTACCTCAATCGATAACGATACATTATTTTATACTAACCCTAAAACACATGATACCGATAATTACACTTTTTTATTTACATTCTTATTGGGATTGATAAACTTTACAATCAATACCGCCACCAATTACCTAAACTAACTGAGACTTACACTATAACCAATATCGCTGTTAAAACTGTTAATTCAACCCTTAAATGATTTGTACCACAACTACTATCGATATCAAAACTATTAATTGCAGCTTTAAAACGAATTGCACTACAAATAATATCACTAATAAACGATTAATTGGAATTCGGACAAACCAAACTGTCACTACTAAATTACGGATACGGAACGCACTAAGAAAAAAAATTATATTCATGGATATTATTATATATCTCTATAGTTAGTAAGTGGCTCCACTACAAGATACACTCTTGCAAAGTATACTGTAACGTATTATGCTACAAAGTTCATAATTATAAAATGTATAATAATATGCCACTACTTAGAAGGTATATTGGCAAAGTATATGGTAGATTGCTACTATCCAGAAGTGAGATTGGCAAAGTGCATAGTAAAGTACTACTTCCTGAATAAAAGCTTATAAGCTCTCACCTAAAGCGTATACTCTTCAGATACCTCGTCTCCCCTCTATCTATCCATCTTCAATATACAATATTTAATCTTCTACTTACATTTTGCGTTAACGTTACAAGGTAATAAACTTTACCGACAACGGGGTGAATATAGTTTCTATTTACCTATCGAGAGCTAAGTTAATGATTTTTACCGATGATATTTTTGCTAAAAAATATTCATTTATCGTTACAAATCGGATTTCTCATAACCATTGTTAATAAAGACCGATTGTAAGACGATTAGTTTGTTACTACAAGGAATTTAATTTATAAGATTTTAATTCAATATAAAATGGTTACGTAAAAGGTATTTACTTGCGAAGTCTACAGCATAATAACCGGCTTTAATATAGGTATAGCTATGTAAGAAGCACTTAACATTGTTACCAGGCAGTTAAGGGTTTTACTTATAGCGGTCGCCATCTGTATCGACTCGAGAAGCCTATTTGAATGCCTCTCTAAGTTGGAAATAACCAACGAAAAACGTCTGATGATCGATGTGATAAACCTTCGCGAAGTTCATAGTAGTAGGGAAATCGATAAATTCCGATAAATCGATGATGAAGACAACACAACAGACGCTATAACGAATTCAACACCGAATAAGGCCTTGAAAAGATTTGTGGATAACAACAGGCTAACCATACGAATCGAGGGCTATGTCGAGAAACCACTTATCCAGATATCACGTAACGGCGAACAGTGTTGTACTGGCCTGGGGGGTCACTGCAATTGCCTGATGGCTGGGATCCCAGAATGCAAGCATTGCAGGTGGTATATGCTCAACTATACATACCTGGTCTTGTTTGTTTGGCCTTGCAGGCCAAACTTAGACTTCATCTATTACGCTTTTCAATTGAATTGAACTGAACCACACTGCACTTTGCACCACTTGGGCCTGACCCTACACATTACCCAACAAACAGGAAGGAAAACAAGGGTACCCTGGCAAACTGAAAGACTGCCAAGGGGTTAAGGCCGAAGCAGCCGTTAAGGTTAATATTAAGAGGGATTTAATTGACTGGTACTATGAAGTGGGGTGTGTAGTTGTGTGTATTGAAGGATTGGAGTGCAAAAGTGGGTATAGTATCTGTTGGCGGGATCGCAAGTGGTAGGGAGTGAAACTGCCATACAAGTAGCAGTGGCGTTGACATAGGGAAGAACTTGCGTGGCCGAATTTTTTTTTTACAAGACGCACTAACACCGGCACTGGCACCAAAAAACAAAAAGCCATTAGTGCTAGAATTGTATTCAAGTGTAGTGCAGTCAAGTCAATAAGTTAACTGTATTAACTTTACAGACTTCAAGTCAGTTGACTGTGGAGTGCCCAATTCAGACTAGGGTATGGGCTAAACGATAGGCCATTCAAATTAGTTTGCAGAGTGGCTAGTGGTCTGCCAAAGATGAAACAATACATCCACCACTTGACCACACAATACTTCTATTACTTCGACCGATTCGAATCGACAATGTCGCAACGTCTAAAGGTCTATCAATAAAAACACTTTTCAACCTTCGCCTTTTAAGCCAGAACTACGGCTTATTCGCTTCGAATAGCTAGCTAATTACATTCCCGCTTTCGAACTTTCGTATCTCCCACCTTATTATCGCTAGCGAATCCATTTCTGAATGCTACAAACTTATTATCAATAACGATTTTCAAAACAATTGAGATACCGTTACTACTAGAACGTTACATATCCCCGCCTAATTTATATAATACGAAAAAACAATTGTGGTTTTCCTATTTATATTTTCGTTGATGAAAACAAAATAATTAATATATTAATTTTGGAATATACGGTAAACGATAATATGATCTACAGCTTTTACTGTCGTATTTGAGTCCCTTTCTATAAATCGTTCATTACCTTGTTAATTTCAATTATATTCGATCATATACTACTATCTTTCTAGACTATTACATTATTATGATTATACTATTAAAGATGAATTTTTTATATGTGCTATACCATACTATCAAACACCTTTATTGCAATTATAATATTTGGAAATGGAAGATTTGTTAACAGTATCGCTAAAAAAAGTCTTTTAATCACTTATCAGTTTTCTAAGAGGCTTCAAAGAGAATGATACATTAATCTCATACTCAATTTGTTTTTGAAACGTATTAAAGACCTACGTTACATGATAGTTATTACAAATCAGGTAAGTAAAGCCGTTACTATAGAACTTATGAATACTATGAATGTTAAAACTTATATAAAGTATGTTGTAATAGTACTATATGCAATGTAGTAGGTCAACTTTACTGTAATTAAAGTTGACTATACTGAACTGCAAGTTGAGTGTATTATTTGTATGGACTTACTGCATTGAGTGTAAGTCAAGTGCAGTACGCTGCAATTCACTCTAGGGCACGGGCCAAGCAATTGGCCATATAAATAATAGTGTAGACCGGCTAGCGGTCTGCCAAACCTAAAACAATACATTCACCACTTAACCAATACAATACTACTATTACTTCGACTACGATTCGAATCGATAACGTTGCAACAATTTAAGTCCCTACCAATATTAATCAGTGCTTATTGAGTTAAGCACAGATTAGCTAAGTGAAAAAAAGAAGCTACTTTCCGGTTGTTACGCTTTATGTTAACGTTAGGGTAGAAGAAATACTTTGACGAAAAGTCTTTACTACGGAGTTAGTCACTATGGCAGTACGTAAAAATAACCTTTGAACTACGCTAGTTTCAACGAAAGACCAGAGATAGCGACGGTATCGCTACTGAAAACACCAAGAAATCTTTGTAAAGATCCTTTTTAAAGACGTTAAAATTAACTGTTAGAAATCTCAAAGTTCAACAAGTTGACAAACAGCTAAATTATTACAACTACGGGTGCTACTACTACAAAGACGACTAAATCCCCATGCTAAACAACCTTTACAACTAATAAACGATCTTCGACCTTACCCTTGACACTAAACCTTTTTCCTAATTAACTTTCTTTTCTTCCCCATTCCAATTCAATCGCCAAGTTCGCTTCTTTAAGCGAAAAATACCAAGAATCGCCAAGTCGCGCTAAGAAAGCTACGCTACGCGACCCAACACCAAGAAGCTAAGTCACCACGCGATTACACGCCAAAAGAACAAGTCTCCATACCACAGATCAACGAGTCCCTCTTCCATCAAATTTGATATTACACTAAACCTTAAAATAACACCTACTTAAAATATTTAGAAAGTGATTAACGCCCTAGGATCGCTTTTTACAAAATTGTACGATAAAGAACTTTGGGGAAAAATATTAACGAAAAATTAACCAAAAAGAACTTGACTAACGTCTTCGGCTATTATATCGATAAATACAACAATATTAACAACCATAATTACACCTTTAGCGATTTCCGTAACTTTTTAACCACTAGATCATTAATATGTGAACGGTAATTTAAAAAGTGGTTAATTTAAGACTCAAGTCCAAGTTAAAAGAACGATGGTTTTAAATTTAAGTATAAGATACTATAAAGTTAGCATAAGCCCTCTTCGATCTAACCCAGTTAGAAAAATGTCTTTAGGACCCACGACCTAAGGGGAAAAGGGTTGAAGAACCTTAACGCTCCTAATGCAATCCAGGGAACCTCCCCTTTACCTTTAGTTAAGTTAAACCTCTTTACGTGTTGGCGATAAGAAACTTGTTAACTTATTCGGTAGCCTAACACCTCCACGTGGTAACATGGAGTATGCTCTTAGTGGTAACAAAACGCGTAAAATAAAGGCTGCTAACGCGGCTAAAGGGATTGACGTCGGCGTTTTTTACCAGTCAATTAAGCAAGATCATCAATTCTTTCAAAACCTTTAGGTCCCCCTTCTCCCTTAAAACTTTACTCAAAATCGCCGATCCCTTTAAAACCCTTTTAATGGTAGGTTTTTCTACACGCAAAAGCCTACCATGATTTCTATTACAGGACTTTAAACCTCGGACCAAGCGACTGGAAATTACTATTAATACTGTAACTCGAAAGATTTGAGGATTAAACTACTAGTAAACATTAATTTAAATGATGATAACTATTGTGACTTACTCTTAAGACTTGTAAAAATAGTTAATATCAACTACCAACGTTTTACGAACTTCGCTAAGAGTTGAAACGATGTAGAAAATTTTAACGGGATGCCCAATAACCTTTTCAATACTAAGATAATACCCTTTCTAA
This sequence comes from Anisogramma anomala, assembly GCA_038502455.1. Lineage (NCBI taxonomy): Eukaryota > Fungi > Ascomycota > Sordariomycetes > Diaporthales > Gnomoniaceae > Anisogramma > Anisogramma anomala. The sequence goes on along the minus strand of JASMMZ010000002.1, from coordinate 35,627,401 downwards.
ACATTTATAAATAAATAGAGGTTTTCTCTTTAGATTTTTATTTTCTGTTTTTCGAAATCCTTACATGGCACGCCATAGACTACTACCTCACTTTCCTTACCCAAGCTACTACATTTCGTGAAATCTATAATAGTATCAAGGGCTACTTCGAATACAACGTTCACCTTACATAATATTATATAAATTAGGCTATTACAAGGAGTGCAACGATAATACCCAAGAAGCAAACGAGTAAATACCGATCGATATTTTTAACCAAATAATTAACAAGTTGATGTCATACCAAAAGGTAACAGGAAAAGCGTATGTTAGTGAAGCCACACTTCGCGAATAGGTATGGGCAGCAGTTACGGGCGTTAGCGAATTCGAATACGCCTTACAATTCCCAGATGTTATCTACAAAGGCTTTTTTAGCCAGTTACTTTCCTCGTTCGTCATTGTAATGGCGTATACGCCAACTCGTTTGGTATATTCCCTTAAGCCAGTAACTTTCCTAATGTAAATAAAAAAGACCTTATATTGGTTAATTACGTCGATCGTAAGTACGGCTATAGGCGCCCCCAACGCCTAAAGTCTTGCCCATCGACCATAAACAGGAGGTAACAACCACGCTAACGCTGATAAAGCCAAGATACTGGAGGATTTTCTAACCACAAGTACTATCGTCATAATTGTTGCAAAAGATATTAGATCTATAGTAATTCTGAATATTAGTCAATTCGGTACCCCTCTGTCGAGTAAAATAACAAAAAGATAATATATTATATCCAGGATCGTACAAATTTTTAATATCATTACTTAAATCAAATTATAAACTTTGAGGGCGACGAACTAATTGACGGCGATAATGTCCCTAAATAGATTAGGGGATATAAAGATAATACTCATAACGCGGCCCAATAATTAGCTAATTACGTCTTCCTATACCGTTTGAGTGATGAAGACCCTTACTTTTACGCTAATTAAGCCCCTAACCCTTTAAATACCTTTAATTTTCGAGCTCGTTATGTGGAATATACGTTTCAAGATATTATACTAGATACAGGAGCAATAAGATATTTAATAGGAGGTTATTTTTATGACCCAAGAACATCGGAGGGTCAGAAAACAGGCCAGTATGGGGCTAAGCCACTAAGAACCTGATGTCCAACACATCAGGTGGAGATATCTCTTATGTCAGCAACCTTAGGGCTAGGGTTACGCACTAAGGATCATTGAGATCATGTTTCGATCCAACAGATCCAGGATCATTGGGATCATGTTTCGATCCAACATGATCCAGCACTGAAGGTGTATGAAGAATTAAGGATATAAGGACACGGTCAGCACCACATAAATAGTATTTCCTTCATAGCTCTTCAGTTGTCAATCTAAGTATTCAGTCTCAGTATATTCTGAATAGCCTCACGGCTTTTGATCATTACTTGCACGGTTGCGATATTGTTCACTCAGCACCTCTGCTACCTTCTTGATAACATAAACCCTCTGAAACCTTCTATATACTCACGGGTATTTAGTGTCATCATTACAGTTATTCGTAATATGTAGTATTATAGAGGGAAAGTATTACGGCTATTAAGATTAATAATTAAGATGTTAATAAAGTTTAATTCAACTTTAAACCAGGTAAATAATTATTGTTATTAGGGATAACGGTAATTTAAACTGTTACAAAAGAAATTACGTTTTATATACTTAAGTTCCTTACCTCTTTTCTTCTTTTCTTAAAGGATATAAAGACTTTCGTTGTCGACGTCAACGTTAACATAGACGAACTGGTTAAAAACGGCTAAAGGTTTTACCTCGCCTCTAAATGTGAGCACTTATGGTTAGACCTTTAAGGTCCAGAAGCAGTGGTGTTCAAGCTAACGGAGCCGTAAATACGTTAATTGAAATGGTGCTTTAACCACCTATTTTTTGATAAATTGTATTAAGTTTCAAAGTTTGTAGGGTATAAAAATGTGGAATAATTTGTCTTAAAAGCCATTAAACGACTTTATCACCACTGTTAACGTATACCTAAGTCCCTCGAAAAATCAAGTTTATATTAAAAAACGATAAAGATTTTAATTTCGATATTTTCATTCATATTTTGCACTTAGACAATAAGCCTGTTTTTCACGTTATTAACTTCATAACCTTGTTCTACAAGGTGAATCTTTTAAAGTTCCCTTCGGTAAAACATAAATGAAAAACGTTAAAGGTATTGAAAATTAACATATATCTGAGTACACCTGATGTTATCGTTTACGATACCAGTACCAACATTGCGGTAGCGGAGTTTTAGGAAGATATTAAGATAATAGATACCCAATCTCAACAGATACCTATAAAAACCTATTAAAATATTGAAAAGTTTAAAAGGAAAAACACTTTACTTCTCCGAGTGTATAATATCCTTACTTTGGAAATTAAAAGCTTTACCAATCTAAAAGCACGGCTTTAGATAGCAGTAAAGAGTCTAAACGATATTATAGGCCCTAATGGCCCATTATGAACGTTGTTGATCTTTAGAGCGTATTTACATCTAACGAGTGAATCTCCGCTATCAGAAGGTAATTAAGAGTGTGTTACGGCCTAAAGTAAAGCTTTTAGGAAATTACGAAAGGAATCGACACTCCACTAAGTCAATAATGCCCTTAACATAAGGAACAGCCTAATAACAATCGACTTATTTTCTTTGATATTATAAAGTAAAGTCCTCGAATAGCAAAAGCCTGGCAAATGGAAAGGCTCATATAAGATATCAAGTATCGTAAACTCCTAAGTAGTTGTTAAAACTGCTAACTCTTCGGTATCTTTTCGAATTACTTAGATTAAGCCTTATATTAGGGCTATTAAAAATGAAGACCCTTAAGTTGAACGACTAGACTAATACAAACCTCCTTTACCTATAATTTCAAAAAAGATAAAACGCCACCAGCTAAAACGACCCCTGAAAAAAGAAAGTTAAAAAGAAAAAATATATACCGAGCTGTATTTACTATACTACCTAAGTAAGTAGGGTGATATGTTAATGTTATGGTATAACTTACGATAGTAGGCTAAATAGATACCAAATGATGTTAACGATTGAGGTACTATGGAAAACTAGAGAAGTATATGGTAGTTTTTTATACAGGACTTATGTGAATAGTTCGTTATATGCCTTTCTATGTACAGCTTGCGAACCGCATCCAGATCGCGTTTGGGATGAGTACTACCTCTTTTGTGTAACGCTTATAAACCACACTTAGACCCCGCAGAAGCTAGGTGTTATACGTATACCGTTCCTTACGTGTATATCTACGTAGCTTATAAACTTCATATCTAATAATCTAAATTTATAATATGGCCCCCCTTCCCCTACTTGTAATGAAAAAAATTGCTGTTATATTTTTTTAATACGGACTATATTAAACCCAATTTTCAACTATGTATCAACCCTATAACACCATATTTCAATTAGACTCATAACCTTAACCAGCCGCAAAAAAAAAACCAAAATATAAATTATATCCGAGCCGATTATAAACCAAGTACGAAACTTATAACGTTATAAATTAATTATACGTATACACCTATTCCATCATCTCAAAACCTAAATACTGAACATGGTTAGACTGTTTGTTAACCGGTTTAGCTATGTATGACGTCATAAACCAGCTATAAGCGTATCCCCATTCCACCGCATATATATAAAAACGATTCTAACACCACAAATAACCACTATGACTTTCCTTTTTTCCTTTTTTAATCAATCATCTTTTAATTTCATTTTCATCGCGTTTCCCTTTCAAAAACCTCATTTTCATTAACCATTATCCTACCGTCTCCTCATTCATCACGTTTTGTAACATATTTTATAATTTGAAAAAAGAAAACTAATAAAAACTACAACATTACTTGGGCACTTGATAACAACAATTACCATCTCTATAAGGTAGTTCACCTATTAATTTCTTAACACTTTCACCATTGATAAATATATGTAAGCCCTTTATATTATAAAGAACATATAGTTTTAAGCGATAAAGATAAAGAAAGAAAACCTTCTCCTCATGTAGGTATAAAATGTTTACAATTTGTATGTTAACCATTTGTTTAAATTTAACATGCATTTGATATACGCATAGATATACCGCGCGTACGATTTTAGATTAGTTCGGAAAAAACACCATAAGATAAACAAAAAGTCTTTTTTTAAAAACACAACATGGCTTAAATAGTAACGAAATGTAAATATATATTAAGTTTTTCGTATTACGTTTAGGAAATATACTTGTTAACAGTTGCCATAGGTTTACACACCTTTTTAGGAAAACTTATCACCGCTTTCCATAACGAAGCCCATATGTTCTCTCCAGCCCGTAAATATAACACAGATATCACAGGGCATCAGATTATCTTTATCTTTACATTTTTGGACTTAGTACATATATTTACCCGTTTACGGAGTATTGCCTCAACTTAAAAGTAATCCACTATTGCGGTCGTTAAGATAATATCTCCTTCATTTATATGTCGCCATCCCGCTCTTTTCTATACGCATTCGTTACTTATTACCTCACCGTCTCCCTCCCCTACCAATCATCCACATACCGGTTTTTATAACCTAATTTCACTCTGAAACTTATTTGTTTTCATCGTCGTCGATACTCATTATAAACCAATTTATAACTTCGTTTAGGACAGCTAAAACAATATCGTCGCGTGAGCTCTTTCTCTTATATCTAATATTAGTTTTAGTTTGTAAAACGTGACAAACGAAATAGAAAACCCAGTTGTAAAAGTTTATAATATTCGTAGGGGTTATATTTATTAACTTAATGAAAAAGTGAGTCTAGCGAACCAATCGAAATCGTGTAAATAATTGCGGAAACTTTAAACGTAGGGTCTAAACCTTAACCGATATATTACTGTCCTCCGTAACCCACCTGGAAAAACACTCTTTTAATCACACTTCACATCTACTACGATGCTTAACGTCTTTCAGCGCCCGGGATTAGGGCTAATAAAACCCTTAACATTTAATATACTCCTGTTTTCCGAAATCAAAATATAATAATCATGATATATAGGAAAAATTTAATAAAAGTCGTGTAATAGTAGAATTATTATCGGACAAAATCGGAAGTAATATGCCTGGCTTGAATAAACATGAAGTAAAATAATAATGATGAAATTCTCCTCTTACTTTGTTTACGTCAATTTTGGTAAAATGAAAATATAACCGACGTAAATTTCATAAATGTTGGAATAGTAGTAATTGTAGTGCAGTAGGTCAACTTTATTTACAATGAAGTTGACTATACTGCAAGTTGAGTGTATTTCTTTGTGGAGACTTACCATATTGGGTGTAAGTCGAGTGCAGTACACTGCACTTCACTATAGGGCACGGGCCAAGTAATTATCCATACAAATTACTATGCAGACCGACTAGCGGTCTACCAAACTTAAAACAATACATCCACTAATTAATCAATACAATACTATTATTACTTCAACTAGTCAAATTGACAATGTTATAACGATCTAAAGACCTATAAACACTAATCAGTGTTTATTGATTTAATCACAGATTAAATAAGTAAAAGGAAAATCTGTTTTCCAGTTGTTACGCTCTACTCTATCCTTAGGGTAAAGAAAAGATTCATGCGAAAGGTTTCTATTAGTACTTCATTAGTAAACAACGGCAAAAAAATAGAGAAGACTTTTAGGTTTCGTTAATATACAACGTCAATCTGGAAGTAAGCAACTATATCGCTATTGAAAAACACCAAGAAATCTTGATTAACCTTTGTTAAAGACGTTAAAATTAACTGTTGAAAGTCTCAAATTTCGGCAAGTTCATAAATGGCTAAGTAAATACTAGTGCAGGTGTTACTACTGTATGAAAACAACTAAGCCCTATGGCCAAACAACCTCTACCATTATCAAACAACCTTCGACTTTACCTTTTATACCAAACCTTTGCCAATAATTTATAAAAGAAATTACTTCCCACATGACAAGTCAATCATTAAGTTCGCAGCTCTAAACAAAAACACCAAGAATTGCCAAGTCACGCCGAAAAGATCACGTCATGTGATCCCACACTAAATCACTAAGTTTCCACGCAACTTTACGCCAAAACACCAAGTCTCTACGCTTAAAATTCTCAAATCCCTCGCCCTACACGTCCACAAAACCTTATATAAGCCAAAACTCCAGGATGCCTACTGCCAGCGCTCACTTCAAAGCTATTACCAACCCTGTAACGAAAAAAGAAATTAGGACGCTCGAAACTACCGCTACCAAACATTAAAGCCACAATCTATAAAAACGGGACTTTAATGAAAACTTAACCGAGAAATATCGTACCAACTTCATCGGCTACTTAGTTTTTAAGTATTATAATACTAATGACCGTAATAACGCCTTTAGCAACTTCCGTTACCTCTTTAACGATTACACCATAAACATGTAAACCTTGGTCCAAAAAAAGAGTTAAATGAAAATTAAAGTGTAATTCAAACAGCAAGTGGTTTACTTACCAACTCAAGCTAATATAAAACTAACATATAAATTCGTCGACCTAGCCTAGCTTAAAAAATGCCCTTCAAACCTATGGCCTAAAGGAAAAGCTATTAAGAAACCTCACCGTCCTTACACACGATCTAGGAAACCTCTCCTCCACTTTTAGCTAAGTTAAGCCTCTTTATGCGTTGGCGATAAGGAACCTATTAACCTACTCGATATTTTAGTACCTTCACATAATAGTATGGAGTACGCCCTTAATGGAGGCAAAACACGTAAAAGATCACCAACGTGGCTCAAGGTATTGACGGCGGCACTTTACACCAGTCAATTAAACAAAATCGTCAAGTCTCTTAAAATCATCAGGTACCACCTCCCCCTTAACATTTCACTTAAAACCGCTAATCCCATTAAACAACTTTCCCCTTCAGGTTTGCCTATGCGCGAAAGCCTATTACAGGTTTTACTACAGGACTTTAGCACTCGAGCTAGGCGACTGGAAATTACCCTTAACACCTCTCTTCGAAAGCTCTAAAGCTTAAACTGCCAGGAAATACAATTTAAGGTTGGGATAACAATTGAGACTTTTCCTCAAAACCTATCAAAATAGTAGACTTTAGCTATAAACTTCTTGCGAACTTTGCCAAGATATAAAACGATGTAAAAAGTATAACAGGAAAACCCTACAACCTCATCGACACTAAAACAATGCTATTTTTAAACATTTGCAAGTAAATTAAAGTTTCAATTTTAGTTTTTTACTTACTATTCCCCGGAATCATTACAAGGCACGCCAGAGACTACTTCTTGACCTTTTTTACTAAAGCTACTACGTTTCGCGAGATTTACGATGATATAAAAGGCTACTTCGAACACAATTTCCACCTTACATAATACTACAAAAACTGGGCTACTACGCGGTAGACTACAATAATAGCGAGAAAAAAAAAAAACACCAATAGATATCCTTAACCAGATACTCGAAAAAATAATGCTGTGCCAAAAAGTAATGGGGAAAGCCTACGTTGATAAAGCCACACTTCGCGAATAGGTACGGGCAGCAGTTACGGGCGTTAACGAATTCGAATACGCCTTATAACGCCTAAATACCACTCGCGAAGGCTTTTTTAGCCAGTTACGTTCCTCGCTGACTACTATAATGGCACGTATACCAAACTTACTTAATATATAACCCTAAACTGGAAACTTCTCTAACCTAAATAAAAAATACCTTATTATAATTAATTACGTCGACTTTAAGTACAGCTACGTGCGCTCTTAACGCTTAAGTCTCGGCCTACCGGCTAAAGATTAAAGGAAATAACCATGTTAACGCCAACAAAGCCAAAATTTATACGGACCTATTAACCATAAACACTATCGTCGTAATAGTGGTAAAAGATATTAAATCTATAGCAAGTTTAATTTCTAGTCAACTAGTTACTCCTCTGCCGAGCGTAACTATGAAAAGGCAATATATTACGACACATACCCCATTAAGTTGAAATAGGATTACTTAAACCGAATCGAAAACTTCGAGAGCGATAAGACTATTAATAACGTTAATACCCTTAAGCAAATCAAGTAACACGAAAATACTACTCCTAATACGGCTCAGTAACTAGCCAACTACGCCTTCCTATACAGTTTATGTAGTAAAGACCCTTACCTTTACCCTAATTAAACCTCCTACCCTTTACATACCTTAAACCTTCGCGATTATTACACTGACCAAACGTTTTAAGGTATTATATCAAATACAGGGGCAACAAGGTACTTAAGAGAATGCTATTCGCAATACGTGATATTATGGAGGGAAAGCACTACATCCACTAGAATCAATCGTTACGATATTAGCAAAACTAAACTTAGTTTTAAACCAGGCGAACAACTATTGTAGTTAGGGATAACGGTAATTCAAACTGATATAGAAGTAATCACATTTTATATCCTTGAATCCCCTATCCTTTCCTACTTGACTTAAAGAATATAAAGGCCCTCGGCGTCAATGTCAACGTTAACGAAAACAAGCTGGTCAAAAAAAGCTAAAGGCTTATACTTTCCCTTTAGTGGAGGCATCTATGGTTTTATCTTTAAAGCCTGGAAAAAGTAATGTTAAACTTGACGAAGCTGTAAATACGTCAATTACACCGGCATCTTGACTATTAATCTGTTACTAAGTTATATAAAGTCCTAAAGTTTGTAAGGTATAAAGATGTGGAATATTTTGGCTGAAACACTATTGACAAACTTTGCCACCACTCCTAAACATATACTCAAGCCCCCAAGAAAATCAATTTTACACTATAATAAGAAGCGGATTTCAACTACAAAATCTTTATTAATATATTTTACTTAAATAACAAGTTTGTTCTTTACGTCGTTAATGCCGCAACTTCTTTTTACGGGTTTAAGTTTCTGAAATCCCATTCGGAAAAGGATACGTGTGAAAAGTTAAAGCTATTGTAAATTAACACGAACCTGGACCCACTTGACGCCTTCATCCACGAAAGAGTTACTAACTTTGTAACGATAAAATTTCAAAACAAATGCCAAGATAATGGGTATCCAGTGCAAACAGGTACATATAAAAGCATAATGAAGCATTGAAAAGGGTAAAAAGGTATACGCCATACTTCGAAGAACGTATAATATTATCACGTTGGAAATCGGAAGCTTTATGGATCCGGAAGCACGCATACAAATGACATTAAAAGGCCTGAACGACTTTATGGGCCCTGACTATTTAGTATTAACGCTTTTAGTCTTTAGAGCGTACCTACACCTGAGGAGTGGATCTCTGCCCTCAGCAAGTATTAAAAAATATGTTACTGCCTACGGAAAAGATTTAAGGAAGCTTCGAAGATAATCGGCACGCTGCCAGATCAATAAGGTCCTTAACACCAGAAACGGCTCTACAATAATCGACGTACTTGCTTTACCGTTATAAAATGAAGGCTTCTTATGTCGGGAGGCGGGCAAATAAGAATGGCCGTACAAGATATTAAGTATCGCGAAATCTAAAGTAGTTATTATAACTATTGACGATCTTATATATTTTCGAACCATCCAGGTTAAGCCTTATATCAAAGCTACTAACGATAAAGACTTAAGTCAAACGACCGAGTTATCACTAACCTCCTCCATCTTTTATCGACAAACCGATGAAATGCCGCCGATGCGAACGACCCGCGAAAAAGAGGAACGTTGAAAAGGAGGAATATATACCAGGCTATAGTTACAATATTACTTAGGTGAGTAAAAGGAAGAAAGATAACAAAAACTTGGCACTAAAGCTTCAAATACAAGGGATTATCAAAACCTTCAGTAAACCCTTTAAAAAAAAATGATAAAGTCGAGATCAACAGCCTAATAACTCGAAGTATTATACAATTCGTGTCGAAAACCGATTCCAACCTCCAAAATTCAAACGTCACGATTTTTAAGTTAAGGATTATCCACGAGGTCAAAGGTAAAACTACGGGGCAATCGTACGAAAAATCAAGCCTAATTTCTTAAGGATACAGTGATAAAGACAAAGACCAGATTCTTACGCAATCGCCAAAGACTTAAAAAATGAGCTAACGTTTAATAGTAGCTTTAATAATAAATTTATTAACAAAGACTAAAGGCAAGTTTATACTAAATCGTCGTGATATAACGTAAGCTTACACAAATTCAATAACCGACCTATAGCAGATCGCACTGCTAAAACTACCACAAAAACTACGTGCTATTTATCCTTCAGGAAGGTTAATACGATATATCAAGCTATGATACGTATAAGCTAAGACAAGAGTCCATTAATTTCTAACCTACTGATCACACTTCAAATTACATCCAGCGATAAAATCTTAATGTACGACCCGTACCTACTAGTAATGAAGAAAAAAGACTTCGGTATAATAGGCATGCAAACTAACAATACTATTTTCGTTGAAACGATTGGTTATATAGGATCAAAACAACAGGCGATTATGGATTCCAAGTTCTAGAATTACAAGCCAGTAACGATGTTAACGAAAAGCAGTTAAATTAAATTTAATAAATAGTTAATCCGTTTACTTAATATTAATACCGGTTTAAACTTTCTCCACAATGGCCAAAGCGCTGTTTTGGCTATAATTGATAAGACTAATATGGCTATGGCTTAATAGTACTTGGAACAACGTGCTCGAGGCAGCTATATTAATTCCTTATGTTAACTGGAAGCCATTTACAACTTTTTTATCTCGGCACAAGCATAAGACCCGGTAAAAAAATGATTTTTACCGGCTGAAAAAAGGCTTGAGTAGCAGATATGAAACCTAAATGGAGGGATTAATATAATTCTGATCGACTTGTCAAAAGAAAATTTGATAATCTTCACGAATGGATCCTTTGTAAACAAAACCAACTTACCTTTAAAAATCAGTTTTTTGATTACCTTCGTTAATAAATATAAACGGAAAGACCAGTTGAGTATCATCGGAAACCTAATTTATTAGACCTCCATCAAATATAAGAAGATTATATAAAGCGTACTAACTTCGAGGGTTTACGGCATGATAACGGGCTTTTCCGTAGTCAAAGCACTATGGGAAACGCTCAACCTTATCACCAGGCAACTAAAGATTCCCCCTATCTCAGTGATAATCTATACCGATTCAAAAAGCCTTTTCGAATACCTTTTAAAGCTCGAAACCACTGGCGAAAACGTCTAATAATGATCGTAAGTATACTTTGCAAAGCCTATAAATGGAGAAAGATTAAGGAATTTAAATAAATCGACGGCAAAGACAATACCACAAATGCTATAACGAAGGCGACACCAAACAAAGCCTTAAAAAGGTTTGTAAATAATAACAAGCTAACTATACTAATTGAGGGCTACGTTAATAGGCCGCCCGAAAAGCCTAAATCACGTGATGGTGGACAGGAATGTGCTGGTAAACTAAAAGATTACCAGGAAAGTAAAGGAATTAATGATGACGATCTATTTGATTAACACGTCTGAATTGAAGACTTGTAAAAGCTTATGACGGAAAAACGTTTTTTGGGAGTTAATAAACTCAAACCTCGAAGCGACGTAGAAATTAAGGTCAAATGTAATTAATTTATATGCAATTGGATACAATTCAGTATAAAAGTCAATTGGAATTGACAGGGGTCTGGCCAATTGATGAGGAGGCAATTTTATAGTAATAAGAAAAAGATTAGTTAGCTATACTAGCGTACGTGTACAAATTAAAATGCCGCCAGTGTTGGAATAGTACTATATGCAGTGAAGTAGGTCAACTTTAATTATAGTAAAGTTAACTATACGGCAATTTAAGTATATTACTTTGTGGAAATTTACCACATTGTATGTAAGTCGAGTGTATTACGATGCACTTCACTTAAGGGAACGGGCCAGGTATTTGTCTATACAAATTACTATGTAGACCGGCTAGCGGTCTGCCAAACCTAGAACAATACATCCATCACTTGACCAATGCAATACTACTGTTACTTCGACCAATCGCATGGACAACGTTACAATAATCTAAAACCCTGCGAACAATAAACTCTATTTGATGCTAATATAGAAACAATAAATCATCATAAAGCTATACACCTCTTTATTCTACATCTATTCTACTTAAAGCCTAAATACATTTACAGTTTTCTAATAACTTTCATTACAATTTATCGAACTTTTTTTTAAATCGAGAAATATATAATGAACTCTACTCTTTTTCACTTTCGTCGTTAAAATATTTTAAATCACACATATTCATATTACCTGATTATAACATTGTTAATAATAAAAACTGTATTCGAGTGGGTTTTAAATGAATGTTAGGAGAGAATGGGATGCTTAATACCGTATTTAACTAAATAAATAAGAAATATGAGATATTCAACAAAAATATTCAAAATATTGACACATGGGTTCCAAGCGATTATTATACAGTATTGGTTATTGAATTGATCTAGTATTTTACTTGAAATATTGACCTCAATATTGAATAAGTTAAATTCAACTTAATTACCATTTTGATATCTTTTTGCTCGATGTAGCCCACGATTTACTGCTTTATTCATTCATTATCAAACGTAAGTACTCGCTTAAATAGATTTATTATAAGCTGTTTATCTTTATTTAACTTATAAATAGAGGATGTTTCATATTTATTAACCAGCTTTTTTTCAATAAACCTAATAATAATCACCTTCAGGTTATTTAATGTAAATTAATCTTCCGCGAAATACAATATTTCATTCAATTTCGAAAAGACGAAGAAAATTGATAAATATTGTCAAAACTTATAATTTAAACATTGAATACCGTCGTTTATCTCAAAGTAGGATATCATTAATAAAGGTTAAATGACTCCTACCAAAAATTGTAACGTTGTTAAAAAGGAATATACACAATCTGAACTTCAATTACGAATGAAAAATGTAAGGAATTAATGAAAACTCTACAACATATATTGAAAACGCTTCACATGAAACTTAAACGTTATAAATTGTATTATTTATCGCTCAAAAAGTTCGAAAAGTTCATTCGTAAAAAGCAATACATATGGGAGGCCGTTATCTATAATTGATATGTTTACTATAAAGTTGACTTCAATATAAAATTAATGAAAATTTGTGTTGAGTAAGGGTTAAAGTAGATTTTATAGCAAAGAAAACCGAGGTTTCGTATTATTTCAGTATATATATATTCTATATAATCGCTGAATGTTAACGACTATCTTCTTCTTATGATAATTCTGTTAAAGGACTAAAAATAAGATTTGCTTGCTCAGATCCCATGTAATAAGCTAATTGTGGGTTAATAATAGGCTTTCGTTGGTTAATAACGCCCAATTGGACAACCATAAATAGCCGCAATAACGTAATGTACCCCTAGGATCGCTATCATAATCCTTAATTTGTACCGAATACCTAACTTGAGCCAGAAATCGCCGAATACCCTCGATAACCGCCAATAGCTGGATCATATAAATCGTTTACTATATTTTAATTTACAATTACATTACAACACCTGACCTTAAAATCGAATACTCATTGCACATTGATAAAGTTAATTATATAAGTATGAACCGGGCCCGATACATTACTATTACTATCGACTTATTATTACCCATCGACTTACTTTTCAAGCCCGACTTATCGTAATTGAATGAGCGAACTTCTGTAATAGCAGTCCAATGCAGTACCGTCAAATTAACTTTACTTGCAATAAGGTTGATTGTACGTACTGCAAATTAACTGCAGTTTGTGGAATTTTAATACATTGAACTGCAAGTGCAGTGCAGTAGGTGCTCACTTCAAAGTGGGGTACAGACGAAATCGTTTGGCTATACAAATTAGTGTGTAGACCGGCTAGCGGTCTGTAAAACTTAGAACCTACATATCTTCATCAATAATATCAACACAGCACCAGTTACTTCAACCACAGTCATTTGAATCGACTACGTTGTAACGATAAAGGCCTACCAACACTGATTGGTTCTTATTAGGATAAGTACAAATAGGAAAAGAAAAGGTTGCTTTCCAGTTACTCTTTAGGCCAAACGGTGGCTAGGATAAAAGAAAGGTTTTGCGAAGGGTCTCTATACGTTGTATAGTTGTTTGCGGCAACAATTAGGGAAGAATTATAGGCTATATATTTATTCGCGACAATCTATAGATAAGCGACGGTATCGCTACTATTGAAAAACACCAATAAATATTTATTAATTCTCTTTAAAAAAGTTGAGATTAACTGCCTTAAAGTCTAAATAATTTCTAATCCCATAAGTTAGTAAAAGGCTTAGTTAGTACTATTACGGCTACTCTTGCCGGTAATACTACTACAAATCATAAGACTAAGTCTTATGACCTTTAGCCTATACCAACTTTGACAGCAAACCTATGACCCACCACTTTACCCCACTCTTTTTTTCCCTATACTCTTCGATTTTCGTTACCATATCTTCAAAACGTATTGAAATTAAAACTATTACCGACCTTAAAAGGGAGCAGGCGATTAAAGATTTCGGTATTATCTTTGCAAAAGACTACGGCGAAAACCTTTGGTTTACTAATATTACCAATGACTTAACCATAAAACATATTATGAACGCTATCAGCCACTTTATCTTCAACTAGAACTTCAATGAATTTAATAAGTGACTCAAGGAATTTAATAACTTTTAAAAATAGTTTAGGTATTGGACCTTAGATATATAAAACGGAACGAAAAGGTAAGGTAAAACTAGGATCAAGATTAAACTGGATAACTAGGGCATTAAACTCCCTTCTAAAATAAATAAATAAGGGGATTGAGGAAAACTTAGTCTTTCAATGTTCTACTGACGAAAATCTTGAATGAATTTATAACGATAAAAGCAAAGAAAAAGGATTATTAGCGACAGTATCTTTCAACGCCATTATTCGCATTCATGAGGACCTGCCCAAATATAGATAAGTTGTTTTAGACCTTTTTGCGTAAGATTAACGGTTTAATATCATTAGCCGTAAATAGTTAATTGACTTATATGCCGTAAGCCTTTAAATTTACCAGTTAATAAGTAGAAACCTCGACGTACCCCTCAACATTAAAAGACCTATTCTGAAGTTCGCGGAAACCCTTAAGCTTATTTCCCCTAAACCCCTTAATATGTTTAGTTTAAGTAGTAAGACCAAAAGTGAACTAGCTTTACGTCCGAGCCTATTATAGGCACTACCACTGGCTTTTTCCCTTTAAACTTCGCCAAAGGTAATTATACTGCCTATTAACACTAGCAATTTCAGCACCTTTTCTAATACCAGTTAAAAGACCTAGAAGGTTCGTAAAACTAGTACATTATCCTTTCCCCTCGACTTATTCCTATAATGGAAACGAATTACGTAACAATTATCATATTCGTTAAAATTTGAGGAGAAAAGGAGAAGTATAAGGGTAAGCCATACAACATCCTTGACTTTAAATTGCGCCCGTTCTTTAACATCAATCGCTAAATAATAGTTTAATTATAAGGTCTTTGCTCGTTATTTCCTAGGATCTTAACCAACTAATCTAAGTATTACTACCTCCGATACCTGACTAATTATTCCTTTTTCCGCGAAATATACAATAGTCTAAGGGACTATTTTGAGTACAATATTAATTTTACCCAATATTATACCGACTGGAACAATATTAAGTGGTTTTATATGATAAATTATAAAAAAAGTGAGAAATTAATATATATTTCCTTAATTAAATGCTTGACAGGCTAATGCTTTGCTAATGAGTAATAGGCAACGTAAATATTAGCGAAGGCACCCTAAGATCACAGGTGCAGTAAGTCGTTACGGGTTATAAGGAGTTGAAATACGTCTTATAATGCTTAGATGCTACTTACGAAGATTTTTTTTTAGTTAATTACGTTTTGTACTAACAACCGTGACAGCTCTAGTTTCCGGCTCAACTGGTATTTACCCTGAAACTCCGGAATTCAATAACTATGGGGGAAAAAAACCTTCCACTTGTATTATATTAATCGAAGGTACAGAAGGCTCAGCTAGTATGGTAGATGAAAGACCCGAACATCTTCCTAAAGAAAACGGTATTCCTCTTTTTTAAAGTCTTTAAGTAAGTTAAATAAATTTACCTTAAATATTAAAAGCTGTTAGATTTACGGTAAATAAGGTTGTCAGTGAATACATTATATTGTCGCCAAATATAAAGTGAAATATATGGTATATTGTATGTAATTCCCCTTTGCTTTTAATGAGGAATACGTCGAATAAGTTCTATAAGTTAAAGGAAATAAAGTTTAAAAGGAGGAAAATTATCCAAAAGCTATCGGCTGATACGAAGATATAGTATTAGTACTAGCTCGAAGGTAACGTAATAACTTACCGACCAAGCCTTCTTATACCGCTTAATAAGTAAAGACCCCTACTACTAATATAATAATAGAAACATTGGCTCTATACACCTTGTTAATATTTAAAAAATTTACGAAGAGCAGGTATTATAATGGATTATGCCGGATTCGGGGGAATCACGGTAGTTAATAAGAGGTTATTCGTAATATATTGTATTAAAAAGGAATACTAATACTGTTACGAAACTTAATTATACAGATGTTGATAAAGCCAAGGTTGACTTTAACATTGAAAAAAGAAATCTTTATTGGAATTGACGACGGTTAAAACTATTATTAGTCTTATTAATTTTCACGTTTCAAAATCATTTACCCCTTTTTCCTTTTCGTTAAAGAAATAAAAATCCTAGACATTAACGTTAATATGTACTCTAACTAATTAATACAAGGTAAGATCGTTTAATGGTTCTTATGTAGTCTTAAACGTGGTCACTTCTAATTTTATATTTAAAGTCTAAAGGTAATAATGTTCAACCTAACTAAAATGAAACTTGGTTAATTATATCGTAAGTTAAACTATCTAGAGATTAATAAGCTTTATAAGGTCTTAAAGGTAACTTATTACGACAATGTTGACTTATGAGCGTTAAAGGTGATAAAACAACTTTACCACCACTACTTAATATATTTCCAAGCCCTTCTAAATTTTAAAATCCCTTTAAAATAAAATCAAAACTTTCACTCGAAAGTTTTCGAAAACGGAATTTACCTGGAAGGTAAACTAATACTATGTGTTATAAACTTTGAACTGTTTTTTACAACCCTATGTTTCTTGAACCCATTAAGACAAAGAAAACGTAAAAGACATTACGAACTATATGGAGTGATATGTACCAAAGGTTACTAAACATATTGATTCACGATGCCAATACTAACTTTACCGCGATAAAGATTTTAGTCAATATAAATTTGATAGGGATTTGGGATAAATAAGTTTCTGTTAAGGCTTATTAAGGTATTAGTAAGGTCGAAAAAACACATACACTTTTGTTAAGGGCTCATGACATCTTCATATTAAAAATCGAAAGTTTTACAAGATAAAAAGTACGGTTTTAAATAGAGGTGAAAGGTTTTCACAATATTATTAACCGTAACTTCCTCGTAATAACTTCACTAGTATTTGAGATCTACCTACGTATAATAAATAAGTTGTAATTATCGTTGAACACTTGAAAATATGCTGTAAAATATGGTAAAACTTGAACATGCTTAAAGAAAATATCGGCATGTTGTTAGGTTAACAATAAACTGAATATTAGAAACGGACCTTCAATAATAAACGTATTATCCCTCCCCTTTGAAAGTAAAGTCCTTACGAATTGCGAGCCAACTAAATGAGATGGGCTGTACAAGATTGTAAATATTATTAATTTAAACCTGATAGTCAAAATTACCAACAGCCTTGTAACTTTACGAGTTATACAGGTTAAATCGTATCAAAAACACTTTAGACCCCATATGTCTAATAAAGATCCTAACGTCGATAACCTTCGAGTCAAATAAATCAATTAAAATAACCTTTCTAAGCCGATGATTAACAAGCTAATAAAACGTTGACGATGTGAAAGACCACCTAAAAGGAGTTTATATATTGAAAGGAGGAAGGAGATAGAGATTATAAGCCTGGCAGGGCGTATATAATAGCGTGGGTATCTTTAAAAGAAAATTATGACAGAGAACTTGCCCTTAAGTAACGTGCCTAAGGCATCATTAATACATCGCGTAAGCATTTTAAGGAAAGCGACCAAGTGGAAATGAAAGGCTTTTTTAACGGGGGGTTATATAATTTGTGCCGTTGACGCAATTTGAAGGTAAAGACGTCACTATATTCAAGTTGAGGATAGTTTATAAGGTTAAGGGAAAGACCACGGACCGGCCCTACGAAAAGTTGCGGCTCATTGCTTCGGGATACGGTAATGAAGTTTAACTGCTAGCGCAAGGGATCAGTTCACACTCAATCGCCGGGATATCACGCAAGCGTACACGCAGTCAGCCACCAATCCTCGGTGGATTGTATAGCTAGAACTACCAAAACAACTAAGGAATAAGTTTCCAGACAGTATAATAATTCTTGTATCAAGCCTTTGTACGAATTAGCCGAAATAAACGTCTGCTGGTTCATAATATACCAGGCGCATTTTAAAAATAGATTAGGTATAAAGACTTTAATATTCAACCTATGTCTATACATTATAAAGGGTAAAAAAATCGGTGTTATACGTATATAAATTTACAATTCCCTTCCTCTCAAAAATATTAGATTTGTGGCTGCGAAATAGCATGCTATCAAGAAGTTAGGACTTTGGAAATGTAAGCTAGTCAAAACGCTGATGAAAATCATATAGATTAACTTTAATAAATTATTAATCAGTATTTATAACATTAAGGTTCAAAACGGTATTTATATTAGGCTACATTCAAAGGCGTAAATTGCAAGCCTAACTATTGTAGATAAGGCTAACAAGTCATAATTACAAAGATACTTGAGATAAAAGTTCCGTACAGCTTACATCACTACATTATATTAACCGAAAGCATTGTACGACTTTTCTATCGCATCAAATGCATAATATTTATGAGACGAAAACTTTTATAGGATAAATAAGTGGATTTAGTAATTAATGGATTATGTAAAAAAAGAAATTGATATATTTCCTATAAATTTGACGAATGAGAAACTAATGATCTTTACAAACGGGTTATTTGTTAATAATATCAACCTTATATCATAATTCAGCTTTTTAATAATATTCGACAACGAGGAAAAGTTCAAAAGGCAATTTGCCATTACCAGAAACCTTATATATTAGATATCCGTTTAGTGTAAGCGTACACTTCGAAGCATACTAGCTATAGAAGCTTACGATATAACAGCAGGCTTTACCATCAATATGGTAGCTACCGGTATATTAAGTACTATTTTTAAATAGCTAAGATTACCTCAGATACCTATAGTGGTATATATAAACTTCGAAAGCTTTTCCAAATTCCTGACAAAGATAGGTACGACTTATGAAGAACGCTTAATAATAAGCATAATAGCTTGAAGAAAGGTATATAAAACCCGAGAAATCGATAAATTTAGGTGGATTGGCGGTAAATATAACCTTGTTAACGCTATAACTATAGCTACGCCCAATAAAGCCCTAAAAAGGTTTGAATAATAATACAATAACTATACAAATCGAAGGTTATGTAGACCGCGCAGTACGTAACGTAAAGGAACAGGGTAGCTCTGGTAAACTAAAAGACTTTTAAAGTAATAACGTTGATAACAACGGTGGCAAAGGTGGTAATAGTAATAGTTTAAACTATTGCCAAATGGTATTCAATCATTGGTGTACTTAATTTACATAAGTTTATAGTAAAAGATCTGTATACGGGAATTAAGAAACGAAAGTTTCGTAAGGATAAAGAAACAGGCTGTAAAGGGCTGTAATTAAGGTTGATTTCAGTAAAAATTAATCGGAATTAATAGGGGTTCAGCTTGTTGATCGAGGAAAGATTACAAAGGTTACCACCAATTAATGGCAAGCCATACTGGCGTACAAGCACAAAACGAAAATCCTCCAGTGTTAAAATAGCAGTCAAATGTAGTACCATCAAGTCAACTTTACTTGCAGTAAATTTAATTGAAGGTTCTAAAAATTGACTGCGGTTTGTGGAATTTAACTGCACTGCAAGTGTAGTTTAGTAGGTGACCACTTTAAAGTGGGTCACAAGCTAAAGCGTTTGACCATAAAAATTAGTGTGCAGATCAGCTAGCTGTCTGCCAAACTTAGAACCTACAAATCTTAATCAATAATATCAACGCAGAATCACTTACTTCAACCACGGTGATTCGAATCGAGTTCATTGCAACGATAAAGGCCTACTAACACAAACCTTCATTTCGACGAATTTATTAATTTACCCTATATCGATATACATCTTCGTATTATTGGAGTTTATTTCCGTTCATTTCGATAAAGTTATAAAATTTGTTTCATAAAACCGCAAATAATATTTTCTGACTTGATAATCCTTTCGTAACCTTCGAAAAAAAATACCAGGGAAAACATTTTAGGTTACCAGTTAGTAAAGTAAATAATTATGAAAGAAGGAAAACTTTTCAGTTTAATAGTCTTAACATTGAAAACGTAAACAGAGTAAACACATACTTTAATTCTTACTAATTAGTTCAATAATAAGAAAGGGTACCGACATTACTTAATTCCGATAACCACGCTATTAAGCAAGATATTATCGCCAAAAACCCGTTATCGTAAATAATATACTTGCATTTTATATCAAAAAATCGTACAATATAATATTTATTCAATTTCAAAATGCTGTTTTTATACTTTGACGAAAGATAACCTCCTAACATTATTTACAAAAAATTGATTTCCAGTATTATTAACTGATATGGGTCATAATATAACCGAATAGGAGCTGTAACCAAAGTTCATTTGAACTTTTAAAAGGCTTACTCGATGCTATTAATTCAAGCTCACCTGGTTCCTTACTTTGTAAATTGAACAAAACAATTGATCAATTCAGAGAGAAAAAAATATTGATAGAATCTAAATACAAGTTTATGAACTCCAAAAAACTTTTAACTTTCCGGATAATACGAGGAAATTTTTATTCGAAGACGGCCTGGACTTTGTTCAGGTTAGCCTCAATACCTACATCTACCTTTATAATAAAGCCAATTTATTTTACCTCATTCACTACGAAATCATATTTTTCAAGTCGTAATTCAACGCGGCGTTATGAAAACTAAATACCACTTCACTAACTATTATTATATAATATTATTCAAGACTAGAAAGGAAAACAAAGAATATTTAGAAAGGCCGTAGCTGAATGATTTAATATATTTATCATTACCTCATTAATATAAAGTTGAAATGTGGTTAACGCCCCGTCCATCCCTAAGGAGATGATAAACTATTCCAAAAGTCTCAAATAAATGCGATAAGACATTAATTTTCTTTGTTTGGATACCACCTAGATACGATAAAGTGGTACCCAAATATCCAGCTTTATTAAGCACGTCTATTTAGATATCATATATAAGGTTTTTTTTGTAGGACTTTATCGTTGCAACGTAGTCTATTCGTTTGGTTGAAGCAACTGGTTTTGCATTGAAAGTAGTTGATGTATTGTTCTAGGTTTAGCAGACCAATATCCCGTCTGCACAGTAATTTGTATAGCCAATTGCTTAGCCCGTACCATATTCTGAATCAGGCACTCCACAATCAGCTGACTTGCAGTCAATACAGTCAACCTTATTATAAGTAAAGTTGACTTACTGCGCTGCAATTAATCTGCTAGAAAGAACAGTCAATATTGTTCCAACAGTTTTCTTCATTAAAAATAGGGTAAAATTTTTTTGGGTAATTTCATATAAAGCCCGGTAATCGATATGAAGTCGCTATCCCCCCCTCAACTTCAAAATAAATAATAAAAGCGTCGTGGTAATTACTAAACTCACCAATACACAAATTTTGTTTATTAATTCGATAACCTAACGCTGAAATTCGAAGAATTCATCTTGTACTAAAGAATAACACAATTCCTATGATTGAACCGCTAGAAATAAATCTCTATCGAATTGTATATAAATATAATGATTTAACTTTCCCCGATTTGAGAATGAAGTTACAGCCTTTTTCTTATCGAATGATCTTGGAACTTTTCCAATTCGGGCGGAAAGTGAAACCAATTCTCATTTTCATATAACCTTTAGTGCTATCCATTGCATAATGCACGTCATTTTATAAAATGTCGTCGCAAGATCCAATTAAAACTCGTACAAATACGCTTACGTACCCATTAAGTCTAGGTAACGATTCCACTAAAGACAACTTCTATAGTATCCCGACTATCTTTCGATTTAAGACGTAGTACCTTCATATTAACCACAAATCCTCTCTAATATTAAATTACTGAATGATTCACGCTGAGGTTTCAAATCCTCTAATAATATCTTAATTGTTGTTTTTGTCTTACTTGATAGGCCTTTAGACGTTGCAATATTATCCATTCGATTGGTTGAAGTAACAATAGTATTACGTGGTCAAGTGATAGATATATTGTTCTAGGTTTGGCAGACCATTAACCGGTACACCAAGTAATTTTTATGGTTTACTCCTTGGCTCTAACCCTAGTGTAAAGTGGGTGTGTACTATATTCGACTTGAAGCTAATATATTAAATCTATTAAACAATACACTTTAAATACAGTTAGTATAGTCAACTTTAATATAAGTAATGTTAACCTATCACAGTGTATTAACTATTATTCTAACACTAATGGCTTTTTGTTTTGTGGGTATACGTCAGTGTAGTCAACCAATCTTTTCCGGTTATTATTAAATTATATAATCGTAAATTAGAAAGACACCTACCCATTCTACAGCCAACTTAACACCAATTACCTCCATTTACCTTACGGCTCCAAGGTCTAGCTTTATTAATTTCTACAAACAAATCTTTCGCCACGGACTTAAACAAGCCTCCAGCTTAACTTTTTCAATTTAAGAAGTCGCCTATCTTAATTCTTTAGTAGTCTCTTATTTTGTCGTGTCATCTCGATTTGCCAGGACGTAACCTAGTTTTACCCAGTATCCTATTAACGTATATTTCAATACATATATTTAGCTTATAACTGTGTACACACTTGCGTAAGACCTTGTTTAGTAATGGTTTCATTATAAACTCAACAGTATTTTCTTTTACCATTGATGTATTGGAACTCCTTCTTCCCCCTATCTCCGTAGGCTTTACTAAGTGTTATTACATCGATTATCAAGCGTTTTTCACTGGTAGTTTCGAGTTTTAAAAAGTATTTAAACCGGCTTCTTAAGTCGGTACAAATTATTACCAGGATATGTGGAATTCCAAATTACCTGATAGCTATATTAAATTTTTTTATAATGTTATATATATATTAAAGTCGGATACTATGCCATAAATCTTGAGAGGCAGCACTTTTCATGTAATATTCTCGAACTTAATGAAGTTTCAATAAATTATGCTTCTTATAGGACTAACTAGTTCTCTAACCTAATTTTATTAACAATGGTTATAAAGACTCCGATTTATAACGATAAGTCTATATTATTCATGAAAAGACTGCCCGTAAAAATTATCAACTTAACATATAATAGGTTAATAAGAACCATATTAATTTTCTTGTCTAGATTCTGCATCTACTTCTTCTAGCCTCTTAGTTCATCAGTTGAAGTTTTCGTGCATTGGGTTTGAAACTTGTACCGTAATCGATAGGTTGTACGAAGCTTTCGCTTGGTATAGAGTGGTTATATAGCTGTCACAGACGCGTTGTTCCAAGTACCGTTGAGCCTTGGCCACATCAGTCTTTTTAATTGTAGCCAATTTAATACCGTAGCCCTTTTGGCGAAAAATAAGGTAACTATCGTTAATATTAATGTTACGAATTAACTATCCATTGATATCAAGCTAATTTCTTTCTACTAAAGTTACGACCGATGATAATGTTAGAACTTAAAGTCCTTCATCGATTATTATTCCGATGTTACAAAAACAGTATTTAAAACCAAAAAAGTATGGTTAGTTTACATACCAACTCGGCCGAAGTCTCCATATCATATGACCAGTAAACACGAGACGTAGGTTAAAAATTTATATTTAATCTCGGCTTTAGATGAGGATAATAAATTCAGAACAAATAGATACCTGCCTTAGCCAGCGCATATAATCGTTTAATATATCGTATACTTGTCCTCGAAAGGCACTTATTACATAGTTTTCGTGGTAATTTCAGTAACACTATACGCTATAAATTTGTCGCCCATTACGAATATGTTTACGTTATAGCACAACTATTAAAAGTGAACTTTCTTTTAGTCCTAGCTAACAAACCTGTTGTTAAAGCAACCACTAAGCATTATATTATCTTTTCAATTGTTAACGACTACATAAAGATCTAGTCCTTGCCTTTATCGAGATATCTTTAAAAAATTAGACGTGACGTTTCGTACGATCGCCACGTAGTTTTACCTTTGATCTTATACATGATTTTTGACTTAAAGAACGTGATATTTGGATCTCGAAGGTTAAACTCATTCATAGGCACGAATTATGAAATTTCTTGAGTTAGAAGTCCATTCATCTCGACCTTATCGCTTTTCTAAAAAGGTTTATGAAAGGTTTTAATAACAATTTATACTCGGAATTTTAAAGCTAAGTCTTAATCATCCATCTCTTTTATACTAACATAAATAGTAATATAAATCTGACCCGGTGTGTATTCCTCGATTTTAAAGTTCCTCCTTTTTGGTAGTTGTCCATACTGGCGGCGTTTTATTAGCTTGTCGATCACGAAAGGAGAAGGGTTATATCCGCTAATTCGCTTAACTTAAAGGTTTTTATTTCTATCGTAACTCACTCCAATGTAAGGCTTAACTTAGACTATACGAAACTTTGTGGAGCTGTTAGAAATTTTAATAATTACTTTGGGGTTAACAATATTTCAAAACTTAAATAGACAATTTTATCTACCTAGTTCACGTTATATAAGGATTTTACTTTATAATAATAAAACAAACACGTCGATCATTATAGGGCCATTTCGGGTGTTAAGGGCATTATTAACCTAACGTTGTGATAATTCCCTCCGTAGATTTTTAGGGATTTTCTATAAGTCATATCTTTTTTCTGTGCACTTATTAATAGCATAGATTTCCTTATTAGTCGTGGATATACTTTAAATACCAGTAGAATTTGCATTAGACCATTAAGGTCTATGATATTATTCAGGCCTTTCACCGCTATTTAAAAAATTGTCTCTTAGTCCGTGAAATTCCTTGTCTACAGTATAAGGATATTATACGTTTTACGAAATAGTGTGTGAGCCTTTTCGACTTTCGAAATATTTTAATAGGCTTTAACAAGTACTTGTAAGTATTAGATTCTAATTATCTTGGCGTTTACCTGAAATCCCGCCGTCGTCAAGTTAATACCGGTATCGTAAACAATACCATTGGGTAAATACAAGTAATTTTTAATCTACAATATCCTTCAAGTTTTCTACGTGTCATTTATCAATATGTATTTTAGGAAATTGGCCCCATAAAATGCTGTTACAGCGTAAATCACATTAAGAATATGTTTTTTATTCAATTGGAATACATTAAAATAGATTTTGTAAATGAAGTTTTCATCGTTTCGCAATTCAAATTTAAATTTTAGGGGGGATGTGATATATGTTTAATAATAATCATAAATCATTTCGATAGTTATCAAAGGAAATAATTTTATATCGTTATAATATAAGAGTTTTAGGATTTTATAATCTATTAATGGATGGATAATTCAAAAGCCGGTGTAATTAACGTAATTCGAACATCTTGAGTTCGATAAAGTTGCCTCTAGTTCTCAAAAACTAAACTAAAAATGCCCCAACTAAGAGGTGAAAGAAACACTTTAACAGTTTTTAATCAGCTCATTAACTTTAATGTAGACGTTAATACCAAGGATCTTCATATTTTTCGAGTAAAGAAAAAAAAGGTTAAGAGATCTATGAATGTGGAACGTAATCAAACTAATGATAATCTGAATAATTATTCTTTCTGATAAAAATAATTATTTCCCAGAGCTAAAGCTAACTTTAACCTTATTAGCATTTTAACGCTTGATTATCATAATAATGTATCTTTCCCTTTGTAATAACACGTACTGCAAATATCCTTCTCTAAAATACTTTATTTCCCTTTTGTTTGGCATAATACCTTGAGAAGTGTAATCCGAATAATGATCACAAAGGTAAAAAATAAAAATAGGTCAGGGGTTTGATTAGGGTAATGGTAAAGATTTTCGCTACTCAATTGGTATAGGAAGGCGTAGTTAACTAATTATTGTACAACGTCAAAAGTAGCGTCTTTATGTCATATGAATTGTTTAAACGTATCGTTATAGTTAATATTATTTTTACCCTTGGGGTTTACAATATAGTCCAAGTTATATTACTCAAAAACCATGAGGTATTGAATATAAGACATTACCTATTATCTGTTATGCTGAACAGGAGGGTAGCGAGTTAACTAATAGCCTGATATATTACGAATCGGTTTTTTTCCATTATTACGACGATAAGTTTCATAATGAATAAGTCTGTTTCAATCTTACCTTAGTCAACACTGATATAGTTATAGATTCCATGTCGAAAACCTTGGTTCACATTTTGAAGGTTGGGGTTGCCTGTCCTCAGGATCTATATAATGTATTATTATGCAACCTTCTTAATTTATATCGCAAAATTCATCATTTTAAATGAATATACCAAAGTAATTTGCCGTGTTTGCTTCTCCGATCGTAAATGTGGACCTTAACTGGCTGAAAAAGTCTTCACAGGTAGCATCTGAGTGTTTTAAGGCGTATTTGAACTCGTTTACACCCGTGATTACTGGACGTGCCTGTTTATAAAGCGAGGTTGGACTAAAGTAGGCATTTCTCGTTACCTATTAGCATAACATAACGTTGTTAAATGTCTCATAAAAAACATACATCCGAATTCTTTTTTTCTTGGTTATTATTGTCGTTTACCTCATTGTAATCCAATTCGTATATTATTACGAAAGGTGGACGTCATATTGGAAATAGCTTTTTATACTCGTATAAATCTTGCAAAAAAAAAAAAATTGTTAGAAAGGTTATGTAATAATATCTAGCATTGATTATAAGGAATCCAGAGAATAATGAGTGAAAGATAAAGTGGGGACCTTCATTTATTTGTGAATGTTTAAAATTGGTATTATTTTCATTTTCAAAGGATTGTAAAGCTTTTCATTATCTTTTTCTACATTGTTTTGGATTTTGGAAAAGTTTGTAACGAGTGTGTAATTAATGTTGACAATTTTTATAGATTTGGAAAAAGGGTTAAAAAAATCGTTACAGTCTTAGATAGTGTTTCCTATTAATTATGGGTTTAGGCTTTTAAGGTTGAAATGTTAAAGGTAAATACTAATCTTCTAGCTTGAGGGGTAAATTCCTGTCATGTGGTCTGGAATGGACTCGCAAGTATAGGCTTACTTGTTGTGGGATGCTTCGCTTTAAAGGATCGGACAGTTTTAAAGTGAGGTTTGAAGAGTTTGGAGAATTTAATCATAGGGAAGGTTTTGAGGGACTTAACAATCTTGTTTAATTAAATGGTGGATAGCGCTGACGTCAATACCTCTTGCCGCGTTAGCTGCCGTTTATTTACACTCTTCAACGTTATTAAGGGCGTACTTCGTGTTATCACGTGAAGGTAATGAGTTACTAAATAGATAAATAGGCTTTTTTGTCTTTGGCGCATAAAGAAGTTTAATTTAATTAGGAATTAAAGCTTGTTTTTTTAAACGTGAAAAAGGTCGTTGAAGATTTTTAACGCTTTTATTTTTACCTTGATGATTTTGAAGTAAAGGATCTTAGGGGTATTATTTAAGTTGTGTCAGGTCAAAAACGATTTATACTAGCTTGTTCAAGTTTTTTCTGGAGCGTAAACTTCTTTTGGTTCAAGTTCTAATTTCAATTTGGATTTACCAGTTTTCTGGAACTCTTTTTACATGTTAATAGTCTAATCTTCAAACAACTTACGATAATTACGAAATGTATGAGAGTTACGGTCAAGTTATTTACCTTCGTTTTTCTTAAAAATGTAGTTGCAGATGAAGTTAGTCAAATTATTTCTTTTAGCTAAGTTTTTATTGATATCTATTTTTTTCAAATCGTTGTTATAGTTTTTAACGAGAACATGACCAAGGGCTTTAATTGTCTCCTTTTTGGAAGGGTAAGCAATGGCTTTAAAGTGAGCGTTTGCGGTAATTACTTTTATGTTTAAGCTGGCATGGAACGTAGGACCTGGTGGTTTGGCGTGAATTAAGGTAGGGACTTGACGATTTAGCGTAAAGTTGCGCTATGTAGCTTTCATAACGTGATTTGTTAATTTCGCTTCATTTAGCAATGATTAAGATTGAAGTGGCGTAAGGGAAAAGAAAAGAGTATAGTAAAGGAAAAATTTTGGTATTTGAGATAAAAGATTGCATATAGGGTAAGGCAAAAGGTTATTTGTTGTCATTAGGCATGGGACTTTGTCGTCTTTATAGTAGTAGAACTTGTAGAACTCTTTTAACCATCTGTTAATTTGATGATCTTTGAGACTTTTAGCGGTTAATGTTAACGCTTTTTGAAAAAAAAGGATTCGTGTATTTTTTTTAATGTTTTTAAGTCACGAAATCGTTGTTCACTTTCATATTCACGCCGTATATTGACTTAATCCAGAAGTCTTCTTTGTTGTTCAGCCGTTATGTACTAACATAGTACTTATATAGGCCCTTTTTAAGAATCTTTCTTTTACCTTGCCACCGGGTGACATAGTACGTAACCAGAAAGTGTTTTCTAATTTTTACTTAGGTTACCTGTACTTAAATTAATAAGCACTGATTAGTTTTGGTAAGCCTTACCTAGTAGGCCTTTGGACTTTACAATGTTTTCGATTCGATTGGTCGAAGTAATAGTAGTATTGCATGGTTAAGTGGAAGATGTATTGTTTAAGGTTGTGTAAACTACTAGCTAGTCTGCCCAGTAATATTTATGACCAATTTCTCAGCCCGCTCCCTAGTGTAAAGTGGGCGCATACTATACCTGACTCGCAGCCAATACAGTAAACACACAAAACAATACACTAAACTTCCTCTTAATATAGTCAACTTGACTGTAAATAAAGTTGACACACTTCAATGCAATTACTACTGTTCTAATAGTACTTATGATATACCAAAAATTATATGATATACCATTTCGGGAATAATATATGCTAATATCAGACTCAACTACTTATCAATATCTGTACGGAGTTTGAAATATAGGTTATGTATATACTCTATCACAATCACAACAAAATATTTTAATTTCTAAAATGTAATCATCGAATTTATTTCAACTTTGACCGTTATATTAAATCTTGACTTACAATAGAATTACAATTACAGCCAAATTCTACTTAGGTATCCAGGAACCAAATATTTTTCAAAAGTAGAAAAATAAATAACAAATCCCTTTCGATATATATTTCAATCAATAATGTTTTCATTGTATGACTACGATAAGAAAGTTACCTAAATTCTAAACGAAGCTATGTTTCAAAGTTAGACTTTTTCCATCACCAATAATATAGAACCTATATTAATCTCTTCGACGTCAACTATATAATTCAGCATCGAAAGGATAACGGGAAATGACTTATGATTAAGTTGAAAATGATCCGTAGAATTAGAAAGTAAGTAACGCCCTGTAACCTACTTAACCTAACTCCCTTCTGACAATATTCATATTTCTCAACGTCTTGAATCTTAACATTACACATAATAAACTATTATTGAACTTAAATTTAAACTAAACAAACGTATTAAAATAGTCAACCACAAATAACACGGTCTTTCGTGAAATAGATATAAATGAAGTAAATCCCGATCATAACCTTATCTACATTCAGTCGAAATACTCATACGTAACACGAAAATTACCATATATAACGCTGTTTTAAATTTCGAAACATCACCTAGTTAATCAACTTATAGTATTTTACTGAAATAACGCTATAATTACCACGATCGGTACCTATTATAATGAACTTATTTCGCATATATTCAAAGGTACAGAATTGAAAGAAATTATATTTAAAGGCTGAATTTCAATCTAGACTAACTTTTAGGGTTGATAACGTCTCGAATTTAGTAACAAACAGCGCCCTCAAGTAAAACTTATTGATAAATCATTTTTTTAACTAGACTAAGACTTTAACCGCACCATAAAAATTATCGAAACCGGTTCTAATATAATCCCAAAACTTACATACGTCGTACATTTCATCGTACCCTCCGGTTACATAATAATCCGTTTAATTTGGTTCATAGTTGAAAAACAATATTCGCATACGTAAAAAATCATATACCGCTCTGCACTAATCTAAATTGGAGTTTCTTCCAATATGAACTCGATCGATCAACGCATCATTACTTACATAAAGAAAAATTTATCTAATTAAGATTAATTGTATTTTTTTACCATCCTTCAATACTAGCAATCCCATTCAGTTAATTGTGAAGTCGGCTTTGAATAATTTAATTCAATTACGAATTGAACGAAATCAGACATGAAAAGATACGAAACAATCGAGCTTAGGGCGAAAGTCAATTGAAACATGGAAAGAGGAAGTTACTATAACCTTTTCAATATGTATATGATATCGCTTATAACCTCTTAAATTAAAAATTCTATTAACTTATATCGGCCCCAGGGAGGTAGAAGGTGTCTTCTTAATGATAGAGGATTAAGTATTTGCTAACAGTCTATTATTTCGGATTACGTTCAAATGTGATATGAAATTATGAATAAATATTATCAATTCATTCATTAAAAAAATATTACTATCAAAAAAATAGAAATACATTTTAATTAAATATTATAATTCAACTTACAATAATAGGTCAAATAAGTGCTTAATTGTATTAATAATAATGGTATTATAGAAAACTAAAAAAGTGTGTAGTGATTCTTTATGTAAGATTTATGTATATAACCTATTATGTCTTTTACTGTATAACGCCTACAAACCGCACCCTGATCACGCCCGGCTCGAGTACTACCCCTTCTACGTAACGCTTGCGAACCGCGTTCGGACTGCGCCCAAGTTGGGTGCTATGCGTGTACCTTCTATTACGTGCATAGCCACGTAATCTATAAACTTAATGGCCAATAGTCTGAGTCTATAACAGTTAGTTCTAAGTTTGGAAGACTGTTAGCCTGTGTGCCAACCAGGTTATATGACTAATTACTTGGTAAGCACCCTTGTCTGAATTGGGAACCTACCGCACTTAAGTTGCAGACAATATATTGAATTATATACGTAATATAGTCAACTTACAGTTTGTATATTTGATATAACTGTACTGTGAATAACTTTCTATCAAGCAGTTAATATTAATCCATTACTAGCGGCTTTTCATTCTGTACCTGCGCATCAATGTAGCTAACCACTTATTCATTGTCATTCCTTAAGTTTCTCCTCATTCCTTCGGCTTAATCCCTAACAATTCTGATCTGTTATACATTCAAATTTATTCTAATTATAACCTTTTGCCCCATAGTTCCGAGTTTTAACCTCAACTCCCGTATTCATATCATTCGCAACAATATTTTTTAGTAATTTTCTATCACTGGGATGTACTAAGTACAGAGTGTTACACTCGTTTTTATGCAGAAGTTCTTTAGACACCAGCGGGAGGGATCATAACGCGATTTCCGCCGGAGCTCATGTAGGCCTACAGAACCCCATGCTATCCCTTCAATTTAAACCTTAGTATGCTCCGCAATCTAGAGACCCATAAGCGAGTAAATTGCAACTATGGTTTGGAAATGTACTGCGGCCGTTTCAACTCCTACCTTACGTTTACTTACGTCAGAGATATAATTGTGTGAGCCTTTAAAAATAATGCTTGGAAAAACATGATAGCAGAAAAACAGCTTGGGTGAAAGGGGATGTGAAACTTGTAAAGTCGCGTGTAGGCGTATTTATATGTATACGCGTCGCGTTGTATCATTAAAACGTGTCTTATATAGGACCCTTATACGTGGGGTAATCTATATGTCGAGTTTGAAAACAAATAAAAAGGGTCTTTTATTTGAGGAACCCTTAATATCAAACCCTTACCTATATAATAATAAAGTTTCATTAAATTAACAAATACCCTTACGCTTTATATCCGACGCCTAGGGTTCTTATATTTTGAATTTACATAACCATAGTATTTATATTAAGGTAAATAATCATTCTTTCTTGTAAAAACAAGCCTTTACGGGCCGCGAGCGTTGCACGTGTTACTAAACCGGTTATAAATAACCTATTACCTCAAAAAAGATCTTTCGCGCCCATACCAATTATATCACCTCTTTCCCCTCATTTTCCTTCGCTTTCCTTTCCGCAACCCTTACTCTCCCCCTCCAACCTTGCGAGGTATAAATTTTTACGGGTAATATGAAATCTTCATTTATTCGGGTCAATAGTAGTGGTTATGTCAAAAGGGGGAAGTTTGGCATTGAATACATCTATTACGTTAATAAGAGTTTTAACGGTTGATGAAAATCAAAAAGGGGTTTATACTAATCGATAATAGTAATTAAACGTGAAAACGATTATATACTCGTTGAAGTTAACATCGCGGTGTTTTTAGCTAATTATCGTGTTACAGTCACTATAAAGTTGTATTCTGAACGCTTAACCTCCTTATGACGAACCTATTACGTCTCCATTAAAGCGGCGGAAGGTGACGCGACTCAGGGTGAGGCTGTGGAGTTCATAGATCATTAGATCTTGAATACTACCTAGAAAAAAGCCAACGGTGGGGACAACGATGTCAACAGCAGCGGGGAGACGAATTTAATTATGAATAAACACGTATCTGCTACCCTTGTCGCTGATTTTTCTACCTTTTTATCGCTTAGTCCGCCTCCACTCTCGGTTGGTCTCTGGGCCCTACACCTTTTAATTGATAAGAACGCGCCTAGCAAGCGACGATAGTAAAGGTCTTAATAGCGGCGTTCATAAAACCGTTAAACGAATAGTGCTTTTAGTTAGTTGTTGTGTTTAATCTAAGCCGGCAAATAAAAAACGTAAGTATCGTGAGCGGACTTAAAACGTAATTATTACTGGCGGGCGGAAACATAGGCTTTTTTAAGCTCAAATTCTAATTACTTTCTACTTTCGAAAAATAGTCAGTAGCATGTACGAATACCCAGAAATCCTAAGGTCCGAATTGACCCTACGTATATAAATTTCGCGTGCCTGCTTGTCTACAGGTTTCCTAATGGGTCGTGGCTACAGGTTCCAGACCTTGAATAAGGATGGGCAATGTATCAGGTGGGCGGAACCTAGCTCTCCATTGCGTAAAGTGAAACCTTCATCCGCATCCTAAATAAGAAAACGCTGGTAGCTTGACAAACCTAGGCATATAATAAACTTATACGCTAATAATTACGTGCCTTTTACCAAGATATCCCAACACACCTTTCCTATATACTATTACTGTCACTACTATCTTGTTAATCTTCTAGTTTTCTAAGGTATCTTTATTCTTTTACGTTACGTATCGGGCGATCAACGTAAGCTTCGATCCTTACTATTAACCTATTGCTATTCACAAACCTTTTCAAGGCTTCATTTGGGTATAGCATAGTTATATAGTTAACTGGATTATTTTTGCTGTGGATTTACTAAAATTCATTAGTCCCTCGAGTGTCGTATATGATACCTACGACTGTTACGTTCATTACTAAACGTTTTTTTTTTTTTTTTTTCTCCTTAAATGATATTCGCAAAATCTTTGAGAGTTCATACATTGAATAATAGATATAGAAAGTAATAACATTAATTTGGTAATAATCCTTCACGTAACGTCAGTTATAATTCCAATATTAAAGCCTGCCATTATGCTATATAATTCCAATTCTAATACGATTCGTACTATATATTAAATCTTAATATATTTTCAGTATAATAGTTTGCCAGTGATTTTATATTGTTCATGAAACCTATCTTTGTTTACTAACATTATAAGGAATTTTATTTAAAATCTCATGTTAATATTATTCGTAAAAGAACCATCCGCAAAAATCATTAATTTCGCCGTTATTTAATTCAGAAATACCATATCAATACATTTATTTTTGGTGAGTCTTTAGGCGTTGCAACATTGTCGATTCGAATAGTTAAAGTAACAGTAGTATTGCATTACTCAAGTGGTGGATGTATTGTTCTAGGTTTGGCAGACTGCTAGCCGGGCTGCACTATACTTTATATGGCTCATTGCTTCGTCCGTGCCCTAGTGTAAAGTGAGGCGTACTCTACTCGACTCATTCCTAATATAATAAGCTCGGACAAAACAATACACTCAACTTACAATTCAATATAATAAACTTTATTTCAAGTAAAGTTAACTCACTATATTATAAATACTACTATTCCAATACTGTCGGCTTTTTCGTTTGTACGCGTACGTCATTATTCATTCCATGATAGTCTTCTAATTTTCCAACACATCTCTAACCACCGCTACGTAACTAGGGCTTACCGGTAGACCTTTTATTGTAACCCTCAATACGTATAGTCAGCCTATTACTATCCACAAACCTTTCCAAAGCCTTATTCGCCAATACATTTGTTATAGTGTTAATAGGGTTATCTTTGCCATTAATCTATCGGAACTTCTTAATCTCCCTCCCTTTATAGGCTTTTTTAAATTCTATTACGTCCATTATCAGACGATTTTCGCTAATAGTTCCGAGCTTCGAAAAGTATTTAAACAGGTTCCTCGAGTCGATACAAATCACCACCAAGATAGGGAAAATCTCTAGTTATCTAATAATAAGGTTAAAGGTTTCCTACAATACTTTATCTACATTTAATCCAACTACTCTACCGTAAACATCCGAAACTAACACTTTTCGTATAATTTTCTTACATTTAATAAAGATCTAATGAATTAGGCTACCAATAATACTAAATTGGTTTCTCTGCCCATTTTCGATAATGAGGGTTATTGGAAAGCCGATTTGTAAAAACATATCGGTGTTATCTACGACAGACTTATTTTTAAATATTATCAATTTGGATTTCGACTAGTCGATTGAAACCATATGAATTTCTCAATCCGAATTCCGTATTTACCATTAAATCTTCTTATTAAGCCTATTAAAGTCGTTACTCGTCGGTTATTATACCTGATCCGAGATTAAAAGGTTGTAAAATGCCTTCGGTTAGTATAAGGTAGCAATATAGCTGCCACGGGCACGTTACTTAAGGTATCTCTAGGCCTTGGCTACGTTAGTGTTATCAATTATAGCCAAATAAGTACCCTAGCCCGTTTAGAAAAATCTAAGGCTAACATTAATACTAAATATACAGATTAACGATTCACTAAAGTTAAGTTAATTACCCCTCGTTAACATAGTTACTAGCTTATAGATCCGGAATTTAAAGTTCTTAATCACTTGCAATAATAACGTTATAAACCTAACCGTTCCGAAGAAAGAAGTATCGTTAATATATATACTTATTAAGTCAAAATTCTTTTCTCACGTTACCAGTAAATACGGGTTGAATATTAAAAACTTTACATCTAACCGTAATTTTAAATGCAACTAGTAGATTAAATCCAATGGACGCTTACTTTAACCAATCCGTATAGTAGCATATTACATCGTGTTACTGGACGTAAGGGGTACGTAATACGTAGTTTTTATAGTAACTCCAACAGTTCAATAAATTATTAATCAATTCATAATCACGTGTAAACTTATTTTATATTAGGTTTATTAAGTGTAAACTTACCTTCGGCTTTTATTAACAAACTTGTTATTAAAACTACTACTAAATACTAGCTAATTTTCTGAATCGTTAACGACCATATAAGGATTTAGATTTTATCTTTATAGCCGTATCTTTAAGTAATTAGATGTAACGTTCTATACAGCCACCCAATAGTTCCACCCTTAGCCTGGTAAATAATACTCGAATCAAAGATCATAACAATCGGGTCTCAAAGGTTAAAATCAACTTTCGGTATAAATTATACAACCCCTTGAGTTAGTAAACCATTAATTTCGACTTTATTGATTTTTAAAAAAAAATTACCAAAAGGTTTAATCCTTAGTTATTGTTGGACCTTTAATGCCAAGTCTTTTTTATTATTCTCTTTTTTATTCACTTAAGTAGTATTATGGATAAGAACCGGTATATATTCTTTCTCTTTAACGTTTCTTTTTTTCGAGGGTCATTCGCGCTAACAGCATTCTATCGACTTATCGATGGCAGTTAGGTGAGGTTCGTATTAACTCGGTTGTTTAGCTTAAGGGTCTTCATCGTTGGTAACCCTAATAGAAAGCTTAACTTAAGTGATTTGAAAAGATACAAAGCTGTTAAAAATTTCAATAACTACTTTGAAGTTTACGATACTTGAGATCTTATACGAACTCTCTTATTTGCCCAGCTTCCCCTATATAAGGATTTTAATTTGTAAAGGTAAAACAAATACGTCGATTATTTTAAAGTCGTTCCTAATATTAAGGGTATCATTAACCTGTCATCATGTTGATTCTCTCTGCAATTCCCTAAAAGCTTTGCCGTAAGCTGCAACACGCTTTGAGGTGATTATTAATAGCGGAGATTTACTCGTTAGACGTTAATACGTTCCAAAAGCCAACAGCATTGACATTAAGCCGTTAAATACCATAATATCGTTTAATCTATTTACCGACATCTAAAAACGTGCCTCCGGATCCGTAAAGTTTTCAATTTCCCGCGTAAGCTTATTATACGTTCGGTGAAGTAAGGCTTATACCCTTTTAACATTCTAAATACTCTGGTGGGCCTCTATATGCACCTGTTCGTGTTAAATACTCATTATTTTAACATATTTGTGAAATTCTATTCCCATAAAGTAAATTCCAGCATCGTGGACGACGATGTTGAATGGGCCCAAATACGTATCAATTTATCATATCCTTAACGTTTCTCACGTATTTTTTGCCAAAATGAATTTCGAAAACTTCACTCCGTAAAAATAGGTTACATAGTAAATGATGTAAAAAACTAGGTTTCTCATTTAAATAAAATATATTAATAAAGACCTCGTACAAAAAGATTTTATTGTCTTTTGACATAAACTTAAATCCATGGAGGGCTATAGTATACGTTCAATAGTGGTAATAGATCCTTTTAATAGCTTTTGGTTCAAAATATTCTACATTCTTATACTCAACGGACTTCAGGACTTTATATAACCTATTCACGGTTAGTTAGTTGAATTGCTGGTATAATTAACGTATTTCCGACTTCTTTAGGTTCAATATCACTTCTTTGGGCCCATAAAAATAAAATTATAGGTGCACCAACTTAAAGGCGAGCGGAAACCTCTAGCCTTTTTTAACTAGTTTATTTACGTTAACGTCAACATTAATACTGAGGGTCTTTATATCTTCCAAGAAAATAAGTAAAGGGGTAAGGAATTTAAGGATATAAAACGTAATTTTTACTATAACAATTTAAACTACCGTTATCCCCAATGAAGATAATTGCTCGCCTAATCCAGAGACATCTTTAGCCTTACTAGCATCGCAACAATAAATCTTAATAAATTTAATACTTTCTATCCAAAGTACCACGTATTACGAATAGCCTTCTATTAAGTACTTCGATGCCCCTATATCTGGCGTAATACCTCTAAACGTATACTCCGCGTAATAATGGCGAAATTAAAGGTATATAAAGGATTAAGAGCTTGGTTAAGGAAAAGGTAATGGTCTTTACCACCTAAATGATATAGGAAGGTGTAATTGGCTAATCACTAGGCTGCTTTAAGAGTACTATCTTTATACTACTTAACCTGATTAAAGTTATTATCGCTATCAATTATCTCGTCGCCTTCGAAGCTTACAATTTAATTCGACTAATCCTATTCAAAAAGCGATAAGGTACCAGATGTAATACATTACCTTTTTGTTATTTAGTTTGGTAAAAGGGTGCCGAATGAACTAATAGATAAACTTACCATTAATACAATATATTTTTCCACTATTACAACGATAGTTCCTACGGTTAATAGTTCCACTTAAATCTTAGCCCCATCAATGCTAACGTGGGTGTTACCTCTAATCTATAATCGATAGGTCAAAATTTGAATGTTGAAGGCGCCCGTGGTTGTATTTATGGTTGACGTAATTAATTACCACAAGGTTTCTTTATCGACATTAAGAAAGTTGCTGACTAAAAGGTATATATTAAAGTATTTTGGTATACGTATTATTACAGTGACGAATGAAGAACCCAATCAACTAAAAAAAACCTTCGTAAGTGGTATTTAGTCGTTATGAAGCGTATTAAAACTCGTTAATTCCCATGACTACTACCCGTACCTGATTACGAAGTGTAGCTTCACCAACAACGTCCTTCCCTATTACTTTTTGGTATAACATCTACTTATCAATTATCTTGTTGAATATATTTATTAGTATTTCCTTTTTTTTCTTTTTAATTGTCATTGTAGCCTACCTTGTAGTGACCTAATTTTTGTAATTTTACGTTAAGTAGACGTCGTCCTCAAAATAACTCTTTATGCTGTCGTAGATTTTGAGAAAAGTAGTTGCTTAGGTTGAAAAGGTTAGGTAATAGTCCTTAGCGTACCCTGAAAGTATTCCTGGGAATAATAAGTGAAAACGAGAGTGAAAACCCTTCATCTACTTACAGATATTTGAAATGGATATTATCCTCGTATTGAGGAGGTTATATGGCTTTCTATCATACTTTTCTATATCTTTTAAATTTTTACGAAGTCCGTTAAAAGCTTATAATTAATATTAACCGTCTTAACAGGTTTGAAGTGCAAATCGCGATAGTTATCCCAGTTTTTATTCATAGTATTTCATAGTAATCCAAACCTTGGAACTTCCGAAGCACGGTATTAAGGGTAATTACCAGTCGCCTGGCCGAAGGGGTAAATTCTTTTGGTAACACTGATAATAAGCTCTCGCATATATATAAACCTGCTGTAGAAAGGTATTTATGGGGTCTGTCTCTTAAAGTGCTGAGGGGTAATAGGTAAATAAAGGTTTTAAGGAACTT
The DNA here is from genome assembly GCA_038502455.1 of Anisogramma anomala. Lineage (NCBI taxonomy): Eukaryota > Fungi > Ascomycota > Sordariomycetes > Diaporthales > Gnomoniaceae > Anisogramma > Anisogramma anomala. The sequence continues at coordinate 35,588,327 of JASMMZ010000002.1, read as the reverse complement.
AATGATCTTACTCAATTAAATAGTATAAAGCTTCAACGTTAATTCCTCTAGCGGCATGGGCAACCATTACTTTACGTGTTTTGCCACCGCTAAGGGCATACTCCACGCTTTTGCGTAAAGATACCATGATATAGAATAGGTTAACAAGTTCCTTATCGTCAACGCGTACAGAGGGTTAACTTCTCTAAGGTTGAAGTTGAGGTCCCCTAGATCGCGTATAGGGGTATTAAGGTTCGTTAATACTTTTCCTAATAAGGCGTGGATTTTAAAGGCATTTCTTAAGTTAGACCAGGTCGAAAAGAACCTATTCCAGCCTTATAACACCCTATATTTAAACTTAAATCCTTCGTTCCTCTAATTCCGACTTTAACCTTAACTTAATACCTTTTTTAATTGTCTTTTACATATTAATAGTCCAGTTATCGAATAAATCGCGGTATTCATGAAATACAAGGTTATAATCTTGGTCATTATTATACTTAACGATAAATTATCTAATGAAGTTGGTAAAATTCTCCTTTGTTCAGTATTTATCAACATCTTGCGCCCAAAGGCCTTCTTTATGATACTTGGTAAAAATATTTCCGAAGGCTTTAATTGTTTCCTTTCTGGCAGAGTTGGTAACAGCTTTCAAGTGAACACTAGCGGTAGATATCGTGAATTTTTAGCTTGTTTAAGACGTATATGACGTGTAAAGCGAGGGACTGGAGGATTTTTAGGCGTATTGACTTAATATTTTTAGCGTAAAGTTGCGTAAGAACTTGGTTACTTGGCGTTAAATCGCGCGACATAGCTTTCGCGGCGTGACTGGGTAATTATTAATGTCTTCGCTTAAAATGGCAATCTTAATGATGAAATTGGCGTAAAAGAAGTAAAAAGAGTAAAGTAGGGGTAAAGGTTTGGTGTAAAAAGTAAGGTTGAAGGTTATTTATTGTTAATAAGAGGTGAAGATTTAACGTTGTAGGCCATGTGACTTTTTTGTTTTTTCTGTAGTAATACCTTTAGTAGTACTAACTTATCTGTTTGGCTACTTACCGAATTAAGACTTTTAGCGGTTAATTTTGACGCTCTTTAAGATTCATAAAGATTACTTGGTGTTTTTAAGTAGCAATACCGTTTCTCACTTCCAAATGGCCGTTTTAGACTAACGTAAACCAATAGTCTTCTTTGTTTTCCTGCCGTTGTGATCTGACGTAGTACTAATAAAGGTCCTTAGCAAAATATTTCCTATACTCTAACGACTATTTTTCTCTATAAAGCGTAACCAGAAAATAACCATTTCTTCTACGTAGCTTATCTATGCTTAACCCAATAAGAACTAATTAGTATTAATAGAGCTTTAGATGTTGCAACTTTATCGATTAGAATGGTTGAAGTAACAGTAGTATTGCATTCATCAAGTGGTAGACGTATTATTTTAGGTTTGGCAGTCCGCTAACTTGTTTACACTGTAATTTATATAGCCAATTACTTAGTTCATACCCTAGTATTAAGTGGAGCGTATTGTACTCGACTTACATCCAATACAATAAGAACACACAAAACAGTATACTCAACTTGCAGTTCAGCATAGTTAACTTTATTGTAAGGAAAGTTGATCTAATGCTTTTCAAATACTTCTATTCCAACACTTATATAAATTATCTATTTACCATTAAATATATTTACTTTACCCTTACAAGTTTTTATCCCAAAACCTTTGAACATGTATCTAAACCTATAGGTCTTACAACGTTTCCAATTAGCATGGAGTGGTAATATAAGCTTCTCAAACCCTTTGCTTAAGGTATTACTATAGTTTTTCCGTTTTGATTTTATTGTTTTTTTCCAAGTTCGTAACTTTCTCTTTTTAACATAATCTAGGGTATATATTACTGGTATCTTCAACGCTACGAATTTGAATCGACAATTAAATGAAGTCAAGTGATGTGATTTCTGCTAAAGTTTTGAACAATTTGTATTTTTATACGTTTAACTTTTCCATAACACGTTATTTCGCTATTACTAACTTAACATTAAGGAGAAAAAGTGTATGAATAATTTACATATCAACTATATCAAAGTTTTTAACTTACATAGTAAATAAATACAGGTTCAATATTAACGTCTTTATACCCAATATATTTTTAGATTGTATGTAATACGTTGTAAACCAATAAACAAATATTGCGACTTAACTATAAGATAAATTAACGTATCGTATCATCGCCTCGATAGGAAACTTGTTCTTCAATTCCTTCAATAGTTCCAATAGTAGAACGAGTTCAAAATTCGCAACTAATCACGTACATGTTTTCTTAATATCACGGTTATTAAAAGTGGATTAACCGCGTACACCAGCAGTGAATTTAACAACAATTACAACAAATAAACTCTCACTGACTTACTGGATTATAGGCGATTAAGTAAGAATTTAGTCTTTGCTTTGATTACCATATTTTAAGTGGTTAACTTAATTTTTTCCCACGGTCGGTTTGTTACTTTATTCTTAACTTGTTTAGCTATTCCGAACTTAAAAATTTTCAAGTTTTTCTATTTATATTTTATGAACAAAAGAAGTTATATAACTTATTGCATAAGGAAACCTCCAAGTGAAACTCAGTTCTTTTTTGTAAAATAAATAAATAAAGATTACGTAGTCTATTCATAATACCTTCAACTCGTAACTTAATAGCTAGGTTTTTGTTAGGCTTTTATTTTTCAAATAACTATTAATTTACGAATTACTTTCCAGGTTGGTAATCCTTATTTCCGTTTTGCTTTTCAATATATATTTTTCTATCGAGAAGTCTTTCACGGTGTCGATGTTTTATTAATTTGTTAATAATCGGTTTAGAAGTATTATAATTTTTTTTTTTTTTAGTTTCCGTATTTTTGATCCCAGGGTTTTTATCGAGCTAACGGCATTTGTGAAATGTTTAACTTACATAATACGAAAAATGATTGGACTATTAACTTTCTTGATCTTTACCTTTAAGTTGACGATACTTAGTATTTTATATTATTTTTCACAATCACCTGGTTTTATCTACGTAATCAACACATTTCAAGAAATAAAAATAGTATATTTGTTATAAATGGTCCGTTTATGGTATTAAGGGCGTTATTGATCTAGTGGTTTGCCAATTATGTCCTTAGTTTTCAGGGATTAATTTTATATTACCGCTCATTTTTGAGTATTTCAAGATAATTGTAATTTAGTTCATCTTCGACCTTACATCAACTGCGTTGGGATGGGTGTATGGACCACCATTTTAAGGAAGCTCAGGGGCCTACACTGTGAACCCTAACAGTACATATTTCCCAGAATGTTTTTCAAGTTTAGTCCTTCTTAACACCATTCCTTTACATGTAGCCTCTTCCACTTTAATATTATTAATCGGCTTTACCAACAATTAAATCTTTTCCGGTGACCCTTTTTTGGCTATTGAGATCGTTGTTAGTCTAGCACACCACCCGTTTAGTGGTACATCCAAAGAACAACCCTTACAAACAACGATTGGATCCCTCGTTACTTGTGCCAACGTGGTCCTTAAAACTTGAATTATGATGCAATCACAGTATAGTTTCTTTTACATTTAAAGGTTTCAAAGATATTGATTATAAACGTTTGCTTTTGATTGCCCTTTTATTGTCATCATCGTTTATACCGGCGCCCCGCCCGTTTAACAAGGCTTTGGACTTTAGTTTAAATAGGTTCTATTGCTTATGGAGAACTTCTTTAGTATACCACCTGTTTAATATTGTACTATGTTGGAATAGCAGTCAATTTCAGTACAGTTAAGTTAACTATACTTATAGTAAGTTGATTGTACTGAATGCAAATTAACTTTAGTTTTGGGGATTTGACTGCATTGACTGCAAGTCAAGTGCAGTAGGTGCCCACTTCAATTTGGGGCATGGGCTAAAGGATTTGGCTATACAGATCAGTGTGTAGACCAGCTAGCAGTCTGCCAAACTTAGAAGTAACTCATCACGACTTTCAATGCAGCACCACTTACTTTGACTACAGAGATTTGAATCGACTACGTTGCAACGACAAAGGCTTATGATAGGAAGGCCTAGAAACATATACCCTTTTACGTTTTTTATACTTTTTAGATTCGCGGCCCATGGAAGAAAGGTGGCTCGCTGAACACGCTATTCGTTGCAGGCTTTTGACTAGGGCCCATGTGTTTTACAGGTTCTTTCACTATTTTATAATCGTTATTAAATCTTCGATACAAATAGGTGTCGAAGGGGGACTGTTACGACAGATCATCACGGCCCGGCTAAAGTTTCAATTTTCACGATTATATGACATTACAGGATTTTAAATTATAATATATTTCAATATTATATTTAAAGGTTGGTCGAAGATTCGGTCTTCAATCAAATGTTTCTACCTAATGATTGTGTTCTATAGTCAAAAGTTGTATTTCGTTATATTCTAAGTATAATAAGTTGAAAACATGTGAGAAGTACCAATTCGTACGTTGTTTCTTTCACATCGCATATGGATTAACTTATGCAAATACGATTTATATTTGTAGTACAGTAAGGTTTGTACTTTTAAGTGCAGACGTATCCGGGTAAAATTTATTTTCATCGTCATTCATCAAATATAGTTAACATATTGTTCATAAATTAGCCACAGGTATTGAGAATACGTTTTCAACTTTTTGTAATTGTAATATAAGGAATCAGGTAGTTTATTGAACCGGTTTAAAGGTATAACTTATAAATGGAGAATTGAATATGGTGGTGGTTGTTATAAGGGAAGGAAACTCAAGTTGCTTGTTTTCTCGAAGGCATTTATACATGGGTTATCCCAGCAAGGGTCGCATGATACTGGCTATATAGTAGGTAGTGCCTGATGATAGTAGAATAGAAACAAATGGTAATTCAGCCGGTATGCACGAGTACGCTCTAAATACCAATGAAGTTGGTATAAAACCATTTGAACTAACGGTATAGTTACGGCCTTTCACTGACATTTATAAATTATTTTCTAAGTTTAAAGAATTTCAAATCTACAAGGTAAAGACTTCGTAAGCTGGTAGTCAGAGTATGTATACTTTATCGACTTCACTAATATCTCAGTATAATTTAACCGAAACTAATTTGTATTGAATTATTTTGTATACAACATTAGCTTAAAATTCAATCGTAATGCAGTTGGTATCGGTATTGTCGTGAATTAGTATATTTTGAGGTCGCAAATACGTGTAAGTCCATCAGGTATATCATGTCTTTTATATTGTTTTCGCTATAATAGTTTTATAGAATTTGGTATTGTAAACCGTTATTACTGAGGTACCACCGTGAAATACAGGCTTATTATTCGAGTATAATATATCTACAAAAACTTCAAAGTTAAGGTTTTGGTTCTTTTTCAATGTGAACTTAAATTTGAAGGGGATTTGAGAATACGTTTAGAATTACTTGCATAGTCGTTCAAATACCTTTAGTGTTAGTAAGTTTGCCTCTTTTTTTGCCACTCACTTCAAGGACTATGTCCAGCCTGTCAGTCGCCAAGTAGTTTAATCATAGATTTAATTGATTAGGTTTTGACTTCATCAAGTTTAATATCATTTTCTTTACCACTTAAATATGTAATCTTAAGTATTTTTGCTTTAAATTTAGTAATAAATTTTAATCGTTACCTTACATTAGTTTTTCAGTTTACACATTAATATTGACGCCATGGCTTTATATATTTTGAAAGAAAAAAAGGAAGGGGGTGGAATATTCCAAAATGTGAAATATAATAAGCTTAAAGATTATTATTACATTCTTTCATTTTAGTAAAAAGATTTTTTTTTTAATATTAAATCCAATTTCAACCCTATCGGCATCCATATAGTTAAATTCGTATTATTATTGGTATCGTTTCGTAGTACAATCTACTACGCACAGTTTTTAGTTGAGTACATTATTACCCCAGTGACTATTATAATACCTTCAAAAATTAACCCAACATAGCGATTGCAGATAGTAAATAAGTATATAGGGTCAAGATATTCATTGTCATGATGACTATAAAGGTTTTTACCTGTTTGGCGGTATAAAAAGACGTAGTTGGCTAATTATTACATTGTTTTAAAACCTGTAACAGTATTTTTATACCAGATAAAACCTTAAATCTATTTTCATTATTTTGTGTTACTATGTTTTGAAATTTAAAACGCGTTTAATGTGTTAATTAAAGATGAAGGGGTATTAAGTATTCTATATTACATATTTTAATTCGCGTTCGGTATCAGTATAACGTATTAACTAATAACTTTATTTGTCACATATTTAGTATTTCCTTATATTTTGGGGAAACTCAACTTATTAATTTTGCAAAAATTGAAGAAAAAGATTTTCTTCCTCCTTATATATGTTGGAGATTAAAATTTTAGGCTAAGGGTTTTCGTTAGCCGTAATGCTTAAGCCTACCGTATTTACGCTTGTTTTAGTAAATATGGAGGAGGTTATGGACTCAAGTTATTGGCTATTGAGTCTATAAGTTACGTGACAGTGCACGTAACGGGAAGTGCAGTACTCGGCCTGGGCGTGGTCCGGGCGCGGTTCGCAGGCATCATGTGTGGGGGCACGTGACGGGCCATGTACGGACCATATATATAAATTTTACAAGAAGGACCTTTGAAGCCTTTTGTAGTCTTTCGCTTTACCTTAATTATTACCTTTATTTGGCACCTATCTGGCATACTTTTGTAGGTTGGATTATATTTTACAATTAAGATTTGCTTTTATTCTTTTAAAAGTATATTATTCATAATAAATGAATCAATGGAAAATGTCAATGATTTTACGTTACACTTGAACGATATCGGAAGGGATTGGTCATCAGCGAATACTTAGCCTTGTACCGTTATAAATATACCTCTTACTATTTTGTGGCCAACTTAAGCCGATATATCCCGTTTATAAGATATTATAAGTTATATCGCATTGAATTTAAAATGAAAATAATGACATACTAGATCGAATTTCGTATTCAACTTTCCGTCTGATTTTTCCCAAGTCGTTATTAATATTTAGTAATTTAAAGCCGATTGAACAGCTATTTGGGCCGATCTTTAAACGCTTAAAAGTAGCCGAAAACGACATGACTAACCGTAATTAGACAAATTCATCTTTGACCTTACATCAACTTTCTTGCCATAGGTGCATGGATTATCCTGTTAAGGAATATAGGGGGTCTACACTATAAACCCTAACAGTGCTCACTTCCAAGAAATTTTTTCAGGTCCAGCCCCTCTCAACACCATCAATTCACATGCATCCTATTTTACCACAACATTTTCAATCGGCTTTATCACCACTTGAATCGTTTCCGACTACCCCTTAGCTATGTAAATCGTCGTTGGCCTTGCGTACCGCTCGCGTAGCGGTGCATCTAGAGAACAACCCTCACAACCAACGATTCCGTCCCTCATTACTTGTGCCAACGTGACCCTTGAGACTTAAACTTTCACACTGAAAGTTTGATTCCTTTCTCGTTTTGAGGACTAAAAAAGGCCTATATTGTAAATGCTCGCACTTTACGGCTCTATTTATCTAATTGATTATTTTTTTGTTTTTGAGCCATCGCCACCCATACTAGCGCCTCCCCCGCTTAGTGGGGCCTTCAAACTTGAACTTATACTACAGTTACAATTCAAGCTCAATGACTTTTACATTTTGAGGTCTCAAAGGGAAACTTTTCTTGTAAACGCTTGCAATTGATGGCTTTATTTCTTCCTTTATCTTTAAGCTATCGCCACCTACATCGGCGCCCCACTCGCTTAATGTAGCCTTCGACTATACTTTGAATACCTTTAGATATCCACAGAAGACTTTTTCCGGTACACTAACCGCTTAGTGCTGTAACCCCTTTACGATTCTTTTTTATTTTTCGGGTTTACGATCCGTGGAAAAAAGGTGGCTCGGATTATTTCTTTCGAAATCCTTTACCGAGTTGTAAAATATATCTTCCCTACTCCCAAGGGCTTTTAACCAAGATTTTTGTATTTTATAGGTCTTTTAATCTTTTAGCACCGCCGTCAGATCCTCGATGTGAATATGCGTCGAGTGGGGACTAAAATGGCCGCATAGTACCACCTATCAAAGGCTATAGTTTATACGCGGGTTTCTAAACTATAGGGTACCTTAAGGCCTTGATTGTAAGTACAGCTTAAGATTCGATTTATGGAAGGTTTCCTTTTCATCTTTGTGCTTTTCAGTTCTTTGAATAAATGTTATGGCGTTTGATTTTTCTTTATAATTATATTCAGTGAAAATCCTATTCTGAAACACCTAATAGTATCTTCCCTCTTTTACATGGCTCAGGGATAAACTTATAGAAAAAAATTCCATATTTTTCGTCTCCGATAAGTTTGTAATACGTAGTAAGAACAAATTCGGTTAATTATAAGACCCTAACGGCATTTAACACATATATATATCATATTGTCCGAAAATTAGCCACAGGTGTATAGGATTAGGATTTCGACCTTATATATTTTTTTTTAGTTAAGATCACAACTTTCAATGGTTCATTTAACGGATTGTGCGGTATAATTTCAAAGTAATGAAAGAATTCGAATGGGGTTGCTTTTTTGGGAAGAAATACTTGAGTTACGAGCATTCTATCCGGTATATGTATGCATTTCACATTATCTAGGGTCACACTATACTAGATACGTGGTGGGCACTGCCAGGTGGTAGCAAAAATATAAACAAAAAACAAAAAAAACCCGACAAATTGATTTTTACATATGGGGCCGCGCGTCGAACGATCGAATTTACATTGGGAATGACTAAAATATAAATGGGAACCAATTGGTTTACTTTTTTTACAGGTGTGGTTATCATACGCTAGTTATAATGCAGGCTATTACGGCATACTATAAAACTGGTGGATAAGAGGGAATTTACGACACGAGCAAGTTTTTCAAATACATTAAGATTGTTTTTAACAACCTTTACCGCCCTGAAAATGCTTTGGTCGAATTATAAAAATCTATGAATATCGTTTAATATTAGCTTCGAGATACTACTTACCTAAACGGGCGGTTAAAACTAACCTTTGATCATTACGTGTAATTACCCATCATTTCGTATATCTATACTTATTCAAACCAAATCCATTACAATAAACGTTAACCGTAACGATTATATTATGGATTTAACAAAATACCGCGAGTTTACGAAAAAAATCAAAGTTTTTAAACTTAAAACAACGTTTTGGTTAACAATTATTGGGCCCCATATAATTACCGCGACCGGATGGAAATATCGTTATAAAGGGTGTTTACGCCGTTTAGTTATTTTCGTTAAAAGACCCTGGTAATCGCGGTTAATTATCTTAACAAGTCTAATCGGTACAAACCCAAAATTGAAAACGCAGGACGACGTAAATAACGATGAAGAAACACCAGACTAACTAGGCTACAGGTCGTTATTTATGTTATAATTAGTCGAATTATTATTAAGGGGTTTTATATTCAGCCTGGCTTCTCCTTCGACGTAAATATATACGATTTAAATCAAAAAGGTAAATAAAGGTTTCATATTATCGACGATGGAGGAAGCATAACTTCTAAATACAATTTCGTGTAAACGGTATATAGAATTAAAGGCGTAATTGTAAAATTGAGTAAAAATTAATTTCACTGAATTAAAATACGTATAAACAAAGATTTATTCCTCATTCCTATATTATTAATAACACGTAATTTTTTTTCAATACCTAAGTTGATTTCAATTATAATTATTTATTATAATGTAAATAAAAGTTTCAATAATAGTTGATGATAATGTAAGTTCGGTTACTATATTCTCGAAAATTAGGTACAATATTTGGGTTACACCGATATACGCGTATTACATATATCGCTAAGTTTCAAGTAAATATTGACAAATAGTTGAACCCAATACTAATATATATTATTGCAGGAATAACGCGAGATATCATTTTTGGTATATTATGTAAACGATATTCACAAGTAACTTTAAAAGTCGATAAAATCGTGTGAAAATTAATAGTTCAAGAGAATTAGTAGTCCATATAACAATAATTCGCCTTAGGTTAAGAGATATTCAGGGTATTATAAGATTTGTTTTCATTAGTATCACAATCTTATTTTAGCGGACGGCGTAATATACGGGGAATAAGTTGTAATTAGCTTTCGTTATAAGGTTTCAAGAAAAAAATCGAATTTTATAATCAACGGCGCCGACGGTTGTAGAAGAAAAAAAGGATTAGTTACATCTTTTACCCAAGTCGACGGAGTTTCTCGATCAGTTCAATAATAAGAAGGTAATGACTTCATCCTTATACCAGGGGAAACTAGACCATCATATTTATATTAAACTAAACGAAAATGAATTCTTATCGGATGAACTACAAGAACCGTTATATTTGATATTATAACATTGATTTTTTGAGCTCCGGCGTTCAGCTATCGAGTCAATAAATAAGGGGTTGGTTTATGTAAGCTTCTTATAGGTTATAACAACGGTATTATTAATTCCTATGCTAAAGGGGGATTACAGTATAACGTCGATTACCAGGCTTCAAATAAATTACTGAATAAGATCTTTTTCCTTACCTTTTATTAAGAAACCCTACGCATATTATTTAATTTGTCGTAGTTTAAGAATTTCAATATTCGAATATCCTTTTACAGTAGTTACATTCAACCTATATAGGAGAAATTAATGGCTTTTCGTATTCGTTTTCGCTTATTCGAATATTTAGTTCCCTCTTTCTAATTCGAGGAAATACTAACGATATTTTTAGGGTAGATTAAGTATATCATAACGAGTATCTTAGGTAATTTTATTATAGTATACTCAAATGACCTTTTAGATTTTTTCCCCGAATATTTAATAAAACCTTATAACGAACGTTCGCGTAGTATGAAAATTGATTCGTTGTATTGGATGAATTTAAATTTAAAAAATGTAATTTCGTGATTCAAAAAATAAAATTTCCAGGGTTTATCGAAACAGTCAATGTGGATATTCGGGCCGACCATCAGAAAGTCTAGGTTATTCGCTAATAACGATTTTTATATATTGTTGGAAAGTTCTAAGTTCTATAGGTTTTGCCAAATTTTATCGAAGTTTTATTAATGAGTTTTTCGAATGAACTAATTACTTTATACAACTTATGAAACGGTGATCATACTAGGTTTCAACGGCACTAATATATATATATATATTGAACGTTTAACTATATATTCGTTACGGCTCCGATTTTATATATTAAAACCCCAACCGGCTAATGATAATGGAAACTGAGTACTTCAGGATAGCTTCAAGAGGATGCCTTTGGTAAAAGAATCAAGATGGTATGTTAAAGTTGGTAATATATTATTTGGTATGATTCTCAAACGCGAAACGTAATTATAACATTTACGATAGAAGGCTTTTAGTAATGGTATTTTATTTAAAAACCTAGTTATCGGAACTACATAGTATTCTTATTTCGTTTATTCATTTATCGAATTATGGGAGATTTACATTTTTTCACTGCGGAAAATTGAGGAACGTTAGGTTCGATAAGTTCAAATTTTTTAGTTTTTTTCTAATATTATTCATGTTACCGGCTCGCGATTTAATGCGGTCTCTCGGATATATTAATCTGTAGACTGAAAGATATGCTAAGGTGAAGGAAATTCGCGTGCGGGTTGTCCAAACTACTTTCATCATAATGTTGAATATAACAACTATGGATTTATATATTATTAAAATTTATATTACGATGTATTATTCCGATAAATTTATTCAAACGGAAGTTTGGTTATGTAATCGCGATAAAATACATTCAAAAAGGAAGTCGGGTAACCCTGGAACGTTAACGGTTACGTTATCGCTTCCAGCCTGAATCGCGTTCATAACGTCAGCTTCGGTAACACCGGAAGATATCGAAACGTTAACGGTTATAATATCGATTTAAACCCAGACTGCGTTAATACCACCATTTAGTTAACACCGGATAGTTATTTTATCCTCGAGAAGAATGACTTAGCGGAGTTGTAAAATCAATGTATTGCAAACGACTTATTACACGTAATTAGGTTATTAACAGGTACCGAAAACACCAGACGTTGCCTGGCTAAGGCAAAACACTTGGTTCAAATTACGAATTATAACATCGACCCAAAGGATATATTAAGTTACCGTAGCCATTAATAATTAGAGACTTAGAAATCATTAATAACGAAGATTTTATAATAAACTTACAATTCGCCTATTATAGATTATCTGGATAAAACCTTTTTTTAAGTCTTTTAATGGGATTCATATTAAAATGATGCTTTTACAAATATTTGATATCTACGTAGAATATATACGTAATATAACGGTACAAAACCTCGTCGTATTTTACGATAAGGCCTTCTTTAATCCCTTCCAATTTGAGATGGTTAACTAGCTTAACATTTCTATAGACTTTATAATTAACCAACCAGCTACTGTTAACGGTTTATAAGACTTTTTTGTTTTTATAAACCCACTATTTAAGTTTCTTGTATTAAAGATAATGTAATTTATGATTGAAGAAACGTATACGGAACGTTTTTGCAATATATTCTCGCAATTTCATGAATTACCGGCATTTATCATTATCGTTCTCGGCTCGAACTGAATGAACGTTTTGAACCGACTTTATATGTTCTAGTAGGAGTTAAATAAATTTTGTGGAAGGTGTATTAATCATAAGCAGACAACGCTACCGAAGGATTAAATTAAAAAGTTTGAAAGTACTTGCGGATTATCGTTACCCTTTCGTAGTTTAACTAGGTATTATATTTCCCAATATTGGAATAGTTGTATTTGTAGTAAAGTAGGTCAACTTTACATATTGTAAAATTGAATATACTAACAAAAAGTTGAGGTTATTGTTTTGTTTGGGGCTACTGTATTGGATATAAGTCAAGTATAGTATGTGCACAATTCATACTAAGTCACGTACCAAGTAATTGGCCATAAAAATTACGGTGTTGACCGGTTAGCCGACTGCCAAACCTAAACCAATACATCTACCACATGACCACATAATACTACTGTTACTTCAATCAATTGAATTGACAACGTTGCAACGTTTAAAGTCCTACCAATACTAGACTTATTAATTCGTATTAAATAACTGAAAGTCAACGGTTGCCGGGTTAAGTACGAATTTACTGGTTGATTCATACGAAATATCCCCTATCCTTTAAGTAAATAAAATATAAAGTCGTTAATTAATCTGGCCGGAGGAGCCTTTACGTTTTTAACGTATTTGCACGAAGGTACGAAAATAACTTAGATGGTTATAGAATATATTTAGTAATAAATTAAAATGATGGTAAATTATTGGCGACTCCCAGAAAAACGACATACAGTATGTGGTTAGGTTTAGCTTAACTTACGTACTAGTAAAACCATTCGACTTCGTAAAAAATTCAAGTAACTATATAATTAATATTAAATCGTCGGTGTTCTAAACCTATCAAATATTATTTTAAATATTTTTAAAAATAACTTTATATTTCATGTGAATTTTGTGAAACGAACGGTTATGAAACCCTTTTATTCGTATTTTTCATCCGATATACGTCTAGTACCAGGTTTTATCGCGGACGATGTGGGGGGGGGGGATATACGAAAGATTTAGAATTTAAAATATTTCAATTATGAAAAGAAGACGGAGTGGTATTAATTATATCTTAGTTAAGCAAAGACGTCATAATGAACCGCAGTAAAAGCTATTGACGAGTTTCTAATATACTCTAACCTTAAATAAGGTTAAAGTAAAATAAGTGGATGCCTAGTTTTATAACGACCCGGTGTTTTAACGCTGACACCTGATACATTCCACAAAGCTTATATTGGATAAGTTATTTTGAAATCAACAATAACGTAATATTAAGAAGAAAGGGTATAAATTTATCATTATCATATCATAATATGACATGTAGAGCCAGGTATATATAAACCAACTTTTTTCGGACAAATATCCAACCGCGTTACGACTTTTATTAAAACCCTCTTAAGTTTTACATATACAATACTATTATCGTTATTTTAATTTTCCGTATGGTGGCGTCTATAAAGCTGAAAACCTCACTACAACCGGCCTTAGATGTAAGGGGAGACCGGCGGATGAGAGCGTTTCGAAAAAATGCGGGTAATAAACCATGCTAATAAGGGCAGTTAACACGAGGAGGCGCGGGTATTAGGCGAAGTTGATAAAGGCAAGGAAAATTAAACTGGGAAAATATAAGAAGATGTTGAAGAAAGTAAAGAGCCCAAGGCGTGGCAGAGAAAGCCGCCTTTCAAACAGAATATGAAAAAAATATAATATATTAATTTACACTCGAGCAACACGGTTGATATGGGTACAGTCATTAGCCTACTTTCCGTCCTCTCAGATATCCCGTTCTTATATAAGGTCAAAAATAGGACGCGGATGAATAAAAGCCTTTCAAAATGAAGTTTTAAATATTATTTATCATATTTGGTAAGCCGTATCCTATTTTAATTATGAAAAACATAATATACTCAATTATATTATTTAACCATTCGGGGTAAAACTATGGAAAGACCCATAACGAATACCATTGGTGACAAGCGTAAAGATATTTCGAATTAATATATGATTATAAAAGGGCGTCTGGTTGCAGTAAATAGAAAAAACGGTTGAAAGAAATAAGGGCGTTTTCGAAAACGACGAAGTTGAAAAAAAATGGCGGTAGGGACATATGATTAAGGATACGGCAACTTATATTTTCGGAATAGTTACAATGCTTTATACGTGAACGATATTACAAATTCTGGTAATCTAATTGACTAATTCGGAAAATAAAAAGTCCAAAACGTGGTTTATAACCCAGACTATTTTCATGGTGTTTATGGGTATATAATAGAATATAGGCGTTTTTTTCAAATGATACGATAAGTTACCGTAATGTTATATGTAAACTACACGATATTATAGGTAAATTTATTTTACAAACATTTTATAAAACAAAGTTTAATATACGGTCAGTCATTTTCTAAAATTATGTTTTAAATTTACTTTATTCTACGCCCTACGATAAAAGTATCATTTTTTCATACGAAAAACTCTGTTGTATTCTCAAAGCACTCCGGGATTTAATAAACGATTAATATGAGATATAGAAGTATCCTTATCCTATAACGAAAGGGGTTTGTTTTTATCCTTATTATTGCCGAAGATGAAAAGGTTGCTTATAACTCAGGGGGGATCTATAACAAAGTTAATGGTAAAGGTTATTGGGGTATAAAAGGATAAAATATCTTACGAGGTAGTTGGTTATCGTTACCATATATACTAATGACCGTATAATTTATACCTAATCCGCTAAATACGTCGGTTATAATAACAAAAAAGCTATAGAGGAAAAAACGGCAACGGGAGAATAAAGGTTATAATAAGCATTGAAAACAAAATATTAACTTAGATTATTGTATAATAACTTAATAAAAATAAGCGAAAAGGGGTAAATTAACGACGGAAATTGGAAAAGGAGAAAGGTTTTAAAAGTTACGGTAAAGGCCATTTTCGTAGGCGTAACCAGATTAGGATCGATAAGACTTATACATTCTGCGGCGCGTTAAAAGGCGTATTTTATAACGTAAGTAGCCGGGTATCAATATAGCTTATATGTTATACAAGGTATTGCAAAACACGTTATAAGGTATATTAAATGGTGTGATATATGATGTAAACGACTCGAGATCAATGAGGCTTATATTTTATATAGAATATTGAAAGGCTTAATACATAGCGTGATAGCCTGGTATTAGTAAGGTTCATAAATTATACCTTGTATTAGGAGGCATAAAATTCGACGTAGGAGGCTTGTGATTGATAAGGATTATATGTTATCCAGAGAGTTATACGGCCTGCACGCAACTCGATCCCGGCTCGCGCCCTAAGCGAATACGGCCCGTACTTAAGGTTTAAACGACTAGTACCCGGCCCGCGCCTTACGCGAATATGGTTCATACTTAATATTTAGCTAGCGGGATACCATAGTTTTAACGACCCTTTTTTTAAATAAAAAAAAAAGGGGGGGGGGGGGAATATTATAGATTTAGATTATTATCCATTAATTTTATAGGTTATGTGACGGTGTACTTAAGGTGATGTATAGTACCCAGCTCGGGCGCGGTCCTGAAGCAGTCTGCTGGCATTATGTATCAGGGCACGTGATGGGCTGTATATGGACTATACACATAAGTCCCGCACGAAGAACCTCTATAACCTCCTTTAGTCTTCCGCTATACCTTAATTGTTAACTCCATTTGGTACCTACTTAGCATACTTTGGTAGGTGTGACCATAACATAAGAAATTTTATCATCGTCTATAAACTCATAAATTTAGGTGTATATATCAGTCAAGCTCAGTACATACGTCATCATAGTGGCGAATAAGGGCCCCAATTAGTTAAAAAAACATCTTGAAAGGCAACGTTAAAGTATTACAAGTAGAATTTGAGTTTTTGTAACCTGTAGCAATCTAGTTTGTTTTTGGGAATAATATGCCTTTGCCAACTTTTATATTAATTATTGTGTAGTAGAAAAAATGATTCCGTTAAGAATTTAATTAAGGATATCCTTATTTTTTTTTTACTTTTTGTCATATTTCCATTTGTAGGATTACTTCACAATATTTTCTTTGGTATACTATTGGACGATATCAATATATTATTTATAGTAACTTTTAATATTATCGTAGATCTTTCAAAACGACGAGTAATTTGTTAAGTACCAGAGGTCTCAATTTTGGTCTTGATCGGTAGGAATATTAGAAAATAACGAGTGGAAACCCAGCAGCTTAATCCTTATTTAACGGTATGTATTAAGAAACTGTCGTAACTTAACATCAAGGTGGCTGTATGGCCTACCGTCATACGTCTCTTTTCACTTTAATATCTTCCCGAAATTCGTAATCGCCGCGTAATTCGTAGTTATTATAGGAAGATTTTGAGGGAAAAAAAGTGATATATTAATCTTAAAAACGTTTTTCGATTCGTCGACCAATATTATTAGGATGAATGTTTATTTTGAGGTTTCACTATCACCTAGAAGTCACCAATGTATCGCCAGTATAATGCGACCCTCCATAATATAAAGTTACATATTCAGGCTGGAAGGCTTGCAATTTAAGTGTTCTTACCTTATAACAACCACCACCTTATTCAATTCCCAACTTATAGTCAGTACCTTTTAACCCGTTTGACAAACCACTATTTTCGTCATAATATAGATAGATAAATTGAAGAAGTATTCTTTATACTTGTAGTAGTTTTCCAAACAATATGTTTTATATTTTTAATGAATCTCTATATGACTTGATATTAACTATATAGATGTTTCCATTATAATATAAACTTACCAGTTAAATTAATAGAACTAGCATCTATCTTAATTTTATCTATATTGTTATGTAAAACTAAATGACACACTACTTAAGATATCGGAAAGGTTCACAATCTAATATATCTATAATATGATTAAATATATCCATTGCTTTAAAATAAATCATTAGATAGAGATCTCGAGCGGAAAACCGAAACCCAAATCAACCTTCCAAAAAATTTCCCAAGGTATTTTATATTTTGAAGACCCGTAAAATTGTACGGGAGTAAAAATTATTGCCTTAGATTAGCTGTTCCATACGCTAATCGTAATTTCCATTCGACGCCTACTCGTATCAAAGATCAAACAACGGTCCTAAGGAAGTGAGAAGACCTGTAAAACAACATAAAGAGTACAAAAAAGTAAATGGATGTACACCACTGAACGCGTAGTGTGCCGAGAAAAGTCTTTCGTAGACAGCTAAGTATTTGAAGTAAAGTTGAAAGCGGAAGCCCTATGGAGAGGGCAGGGACCCAATATAGGTGGTAACGGTTTAAAAATCAATAAATAGAACCGTTATATTAAATCGTTCATAATAATGGTCTTTAAGACCATATAACGAAAAAGAAATCGGAATTAGTATAAGTTTGGAATGCCATGTTCACATAAGTTACGAGCGATGTTATTATCATTTATAAGGGCTGTTCTTTAGATACACCACTAAGAAGGCAGTACGCCGAGCCGACGACGATCTTCATAGCCAAAAATAGGTGACAGGAAAATATTCAAGTAGTGGTAAAGCCTATTAGTGATGTTGTAGTGGAATGGAGTGCATGTGAAGTGGTGGTGTTTAGAACGACTGAACTTAATTTTTTTTCTCAGAAGTGGGTTCAATTAGAGATTATCGTGTAGGCATTTTAACTTCCCTAACAAGGTGGTTCGTGAAAACATGCCCGGAAAGTCGATGAAAGATCGAAGATGGATTTATGTTAATAGTTAAGATAGTTTCCTTTGGTAGAGTTTAGAAAGAAAACGTTAGTAGTTATACCTATAGTAGGTTCGTGTATGAAGTCGTTTCTCTTTTGTGATTAGTATTAGCGAAGTTATTGAAATTGCATGCATTAGGAAATTTGAGGATTATCGTAGACTTAATTATAATCCTGTTGATGTTAAGAGGCTCTTAAAAGTTTTTTATTCATTAACTGGTAGATCTAGTATAGATATTATTATATACCTTCATAATTAGTATATTTAGGTAGCAGTATATTACGCTATAAGGTACACTCCTGTAGCATAACACGATTACGTGTCGTGCTACAGGCTGTACTTTTGTAGAGTATATGATAACATAATACGCTGCAGATTAAACTCTCATGAGTGGAGCAGTCTAGAAGCAGGTATTCCAGAGTGGTACGTTCTGGGCGAGGACTTATAAGCCCTCACCTTTAACGTACACCTCTGGATATTTCTTCTTGACTTATCATCATCTTAATTTTATATTACAACTACCAATCTAACGATTACTCTTCTGAAGACCTTATGTTCACGTGAATATTATAAGCTTGAGACCTTACCGACACCTAGAGATAGTCGTAGGCTTAAATACATACCATGCAAAAGTTACTTAATCTCTTATCATTTCCAACGAAGTAGACGCATTGGATTTTTTGGGTAACAGGGTTTAAGAAACTCATTTGAGTCTAAACAAGCCCCCAAAAACTTACGTAAGGGCGTTAGAAGATGATATCACTAGCGATGTCTAACTTTTTTTTTACTAATCAACTAAAAATCCTCATCTATTACGAATGAGAATGATATATTTACCAAATTATTATGTTTCTCTTTCTTTATATAGAAATTGACCCTACGATAACATAATTTAATCTTTACTCTCGTTTTAACCGATGAATTCGTTACCTTTCACATATGTAAAGTTTTTCCATTAAAATATTTGTGGAGTTTATCGAAGGCGACAGGCATTTGATTGGCTTCGGTAATATTTCAATCGATAATGAAGTGACTGATGTAGTTGATTTGGTACTCATATGTTTTTTTTTGTTGGCGTCTGTATACCAGAAGTTATTATCGTAGTACTTGATGAATATGATGCTGAAGGCTTTGATTTCTTCCTTTTTAAAGGGGTCGGTAGCGATATCGATCTTGACGTTTGCGTTGGTTATCCTAATAAAGATTGAAGTAGTGTAAAATGAGAAGGATTGATGTAAAGGGGTAGGACGTAAGTTTATTAACATTAAAGTTGTTATTTATAGTTCAAAAGTCGTTGAACTTGGTCATTCTACGATTTTTAGTCGTAATACCCTTAATAGTAGTAGCAATAGTAATTGAGACTTAGCAGTTTTCAAGTTTTGGTAACTTAATTATATTGAAAATTTCAGGCGTTCAATTTCAACGCTTTGCTTCTAAAACATGTTTAATGAAAAATTCCTAGTGTTTTCGATGATATTGGCGAAACCATCACCACTTATAGACTGCCGCGAATAACTGCATAGTCTATAAGCTCTCTCTATTTGCTATCACGAACAACAACATAACTTATAGGGGTACTTCGCAAAGTCTTTCCATTACTGTGCCTAAACAAATCGTAATAACCGGAAAATAACATGTTCGTCTACCTTGGTTATCTGAACTTAACCTAATAAACACCAATTAGTGTTGGTAGTAATTTATTGTTATAACAAAGTCCATTCGAATCTCTGGTCGAAATAAATGGTATTGTACTCAAAGTGGAGATGTGTTACTCGTAAGTTTGGTAGACCGCTAGCTGGTCTGCATACTAATTTATATGATTAATTGCTTAGAATATGCTATAGTTCAAATTGAGCACCTATTTTACTTAACTTAGAGTTAATATAGTCAATCGCACACGTAATACAATTAACTTAAAGTTAGTATAGTTGACAAGACTATACCGAAATTGACCTGCTAAAAATAGCAGTTAAAATTGTCCCACAATTTTCCAATATTTATATAACTCAGACGAAAGGGAAAATCACACCGCCCGCTGTCAGAAATTTAATAATTGTTTTCTTAGAAAACCACTGTTACGTGATTACTATCCATATACCAAATATTATAAACATATACTTTCATTTCTCCTACAATAGACACTATTATAAAAGCTTTTTCGTTATGTTTTCATATTTTCCAATGCCGTCTTTATGATTCAAATTTATTCCTTCATTTACAAAAAAATCGTAGTCCATTTTTACAAATATATTTTACATTTTATCCGTATACCGAACGATTTTAACGCGCTGTTTTACGTATTTTGAGTAGGGTTTCTAATAGCTCATTAGCCGTTATATATACTTCGTAAATAATAATGCCATATTTCCCTATCTTCTACGCTTTTTATTTAGTATTTGAACAGCTCGGCAATTACCTAACAGAAAATACGTGAAAGGAGTTGTAATACCTTTATTTCGTATGATAATTCGGAATTGTATAGCGTGATAAACCCTTTAAACCTTTTTAATGGCAGCAACCTAAGTTTATATATTTTTCATGTTAGAATATCAGTGATTGTACTGCAGTAAGATGACTATACTGACTTGAACTGGAGTGTATTGTTTTGTAGGTCTACTGTATTGACTTCATGTCAAGTACAGTATGCACTCATTTCACACTAGGTCACGAGCCAAGCAATTGGTCATATGGAATATTGTTCAGACCGGCTATCAGTTAGCCAAACCTAGAACAATACATCGACAGATTGACAATGACAATACTTCAATTACTTCAACTAATATAAAAGATAACGTTGTAACGTTTAGAGCTTTACTAATACTAATTAGTACTCATTAGTCCAAACACAGATAATCTAACTAAAAGAAGATGCTACTTTCCGATTCCGCTCTACATTGTACAGAGGTTGAGGTAAAGGAATTCTTTTTGCGAAAGGATCTTATTATTTTGTTAGTCCATACAACAGTGGGTAGATAAGACCTTGAAGTTATAATAGTATAAAAAGTAGGTTGAAGATAGCGACGGTATTGTAATTAAAAATACCAAAAATATTTTACGGATTCTTTTCAAGAAGAGTTAAGATTAACCGCTAAAATTTATAAAGTTCGTCGAGTTGATAAACGGCTAATCTAGTATTATTATGGACGTTATTATTGTAAAAACGACTGAATTACATGGTGTATAACTTTAGCCGTACACTTCAACTAATAATAAACAACTTCTGACCTTACATTTATACTAAACTCTGACCATATTACTAAACCATTTCTCTATACCGATTTTTTATCTTTTTCCCCAAAATAGTTACTCTAAGTAAAAATACCGAGAATCGTAAAGTCGCGTTGAAAAAGCTACGTCACGCGATTTTACGCTAAATCTATGAGTCCCCACACCATAATACGTTAAATTATAAATCATAATGTTCTAACCTAGCCAAAAACCATGAAATAGCTGTGATAAACATTTACTTTAAAGTTATCACTCATTTAGTTATGAAATAGGTAACAAAGTCTTCTAATCTCTTTTTTCCTAAAAAAAAAAAACAATAACGACCTTAGAACTCTGAATATCGACGAAGATTTAACAAGAGAGCATTTGGTTAACTTCGTTGGCTATTAAATCGTCGACTAATACGGTGGTAATGATTTTAGCCATAACGATTTTAATCGTAACGATCGCGCGTTTCGCGAGTATCGTAAAGGATTTAAAGATTGAATTATTGGTATATGAAAGAGTATATAAAAAGGTGTTAAATCAAAGTTGAAGGCAAAGTTTGAATAACGAGGGGTATACGTGTTATATAAAAAGTCTATCAGGTTAGAAAAAGGATCTTTTTCAGTTCGTTTAATTTAAAACCCATCTTTAAAACCTATACTTTAAATGAAAAGGCGTTGAATAAATTTAATGCCTTAACACGCGTTTTACAGGTTTTTATTTCAATTACTTGTTAAGTTGAACCTTTTAGCATGTCGACAATACAAAATCTATCAATATATTTGGTAATTTATCACTTTCACGTAATAATACGAAGTACGCGTTTCATTAGGGAAAATCGTATAAAGTCACGACCGTTAACGCGGCGAAACATATTGAAATTGGCGTTATATAATCTATAAAGCAAAATCCTAAAATATTTTAAAAGCTTTGACACAATTAAGTTCCTTTGCCTTATAATGTTATTTTAAATCACCAAATACCTTAAAATCGCCAAGTTGCTTAAAATTAAGTTCACTATATCAAATACGCCTATACGTGCAAACTTACTACAGGTCTTACTATACGACTTTATCCCTCGGGTTGGGCGACGTATAATTACCCTTATTATCGAAATTTAGAGACTTTACGAATTAAATTAACGGTAGAAAATATTATTGATGACTGTGAAGATTATTACGACCTTTTCCCTAAACTTATTAAAATATTTAATATGAATTACAAACTATTTATAAACTTTTCACGAATTTGGACCGAGGTAGAAAAGTATAATAGAAAGCTTTACAACCTTTTCATTACGAATATAATACCCTTTTTGATTATTTGTAAAAAGATAAAGAACTCTCCTTCGAATTTTTCTTTAATATTTCCCAAGATTTTCAATATACGTAAAGAATTATGTTTTAACTCTCCTAACGCGGGAAAATTTCTCTTATTGAAATCATAATTCTATAAAACGTTTTTTTCGAATAAAACGTCCATTTTCCATAGTATTATATAGATTCAGATACGCTGAGGTAAACAAGGATATTAGTTTAGAACAATAAATATACCAATGGATATTTCAATTTACATAATTCATAAGTCAATATTATGTTCATAAGTAATGGTAAAAGCGTATATTCACGAAGGTACATTTTGGAAGTAAATAGAAGTAGTAGTTACGGATATAAGTAAGTTTTAATAGGTTTTATAACGTCTAGATCCCAACTCTAAATTTGGTGGTCATTAATTTCAGTTTTTATTTACAAACGTAATGATTCGTAAGTTAAGAAGAAAAATTATATACTTTGAAGTTAATAACTATCGTAATGTAAATTTAAAACCCGCTTATTAGTTCATTATGTTACACGAAAGTAAATATAATTTTAGTCTTTAAAATCTGATACAATACCTTTGGATTGGAAGTCATAGTTATATTCACGTTGATTATAATGGTAAAATTTCGAAGGACCTGTTAACCATAACAATTACAGTTGTAATAATAGTAAAAGCTGTTATATATATAATAAGTTTAGATATTGAGTCAGCCGTTACCCTCCGGTTAAATGGAATAATCAAGTGGTAATGTATCAAATTTAATACCTTATTACGTTAACTTACAATTATAAAAATCATATTGTAAAATTTAAGGGTAGAAAACCTATCGATAACGATAATTTTTTTAATAAATTCTGTGGTATAAAAACTTTAATTTTAATACGGCCCAGTGACTAGACGATTGCGGTTTTCATACTATTTAGGTGGCGAAAACTTTTATCTTTACTGTAGTTAAACCTTCTATTTATTATATATATTGAACCTTTACGATCATTACGCGGACAATATATTTAAAGGTGTTCTATTAGATATAAGGGTAATAAGGTATTTAATAGGAGGCTATTTGTATTATATAGAATTGGTGAGAGGAAGCATTATAATTATGGAGATTAATAGTTAAAATACTGATAATGGAAAAGTTGGTTTCGATGTGAGCGAATAATTAACGTTATCATTGAAATAGTAGTAATTACAGTGTAATAATTCAACTTTACTTACAGTAAAGTTAACTATATTGACTATAAGCTGAGTATATTGTTTGTATGCCTACTGTATTGACTGTAAGTCAAGTATAGTATGCGCTCATTTTAATTTAGAGTACGGACTAAGTAATTGGCTATACAAATTAATGTGCAGACCGGCTAAAAGTTCACTGAACCTAAAAGAATACATTTACTACTGGGATATTATAATACTATTGTTACTTCGACTAATAGACTCTAAAATGTTGTAACGTTTAAAGATTTGTTAATATTGATTAGTACCTATGAGATTAAGAATAGATAAACAAAGTAAAAAAAGAAGTTACTTTCCGGTTACGCTCTATGTCGAATAGCGGTTAGGGTAAAAGAATTTCTTATGCGAAGAGCCTTCACTAATTTGTTAGTTTTTACGACAGTAAGTTAAAAAAAAATCTCTTTAGTTTTTGTCTATCTTTATTGTAGGTTAAAAGTAGCGACAATATTGTTATTAAAAACATTTAAGAATTTTTACAGATTTTTTTTCAAAAGCGTTGAGATTAACAGTTAAAAATATTGAAATTTGTTATGTTGACAAATGGCTAAGATAGTATTACTACGGACTTTATTACTATAAAAACGATTACATTACACGGCTAATAACTTTAGCCTTCCATCTTGATTAATAATAAACAACCTTGGACATTATCAGTATATTAAACTTTGCCTTTATTACTAAGATTTTCCTTCACACCGTTTTTTTTACGCCTTAAAATAGAAACATTGAGTAAAAGCATTAAAAATCTTAAAGTAGCATTGAAAGAATGACTTCGCGCGACTTTACGTAGAATCGACAAGTCCTCATAACTTTATATGTCAAATCACAAATCTATACGTCCTAAAACAGCTAAAAACGATAAAATTGCTACCGTAAACGTTTAATTGAAAGTTATCACTGACTTAGTTAAGCCATAGGTACTTAAAGCTTTAGAATACTTTTTTAAAAAATCAAAATACGATGACAACTTTTGAAAGCCTAATATCGACGAAGACTAAGCAGAAAAATATTTGGTTAACTTCTTCGGCAACTAAGTCCTCAACTAAAACAGCGGTAACGATTTTGACCGTAACAATATTAACTGTAACAATAGCACGTTTCGTAAGTATCGTAAATTTTTTCATAATTAGATAATTAATATATGGAAAAGTAATCAAAGAGGTATTCAACTTAAGTTAAAGACTGAGCTTGAATAACGAAGTGTAACATTTTTGATTAAAGTTATATTATATTAAACCGTTTTTGAAGGTAGCTTAACTTGAAACCCGTTCTCAAAACCTATACTTTGAAGGAAAGAGTGTTAAAGATCCCTAACATTTTTATACGCGTTTTGAAGGCCCTCCATTCACTTATTTATTAAGGAAAACCTCTTAGCGCGCCAACGATAGAAACATCATTCATTTATTTGATAGTTTATCACTTTTATGTGATAATGCGAAGTACGCCCTTATCTAGAGAAAAAGGTGTAAAATAACGGCCTCTAACGAGGAAATTGGTATTAATATCAACTTCATACGATTTATTAGATAGAATATTGAAATATTTCTAAACCTTTTATACGGTTAAGTTCTCTTTCCCCAAAAATCCTTTCTTTAAGACCGATCAATATATCAAAACTCCAAGTTTTTTAAAACGAAGTTTCACACGGTAAGTATGCATATACGTGCGAGCTTACCATAGATCCAATTACAGGACTTTACCATTCGAGATATGCGACTTATAATTAACTTGATTATCGAAACTTAAAAACTTTACGTTAAGAGTTAACGGTAGGAAGTACTATCGACAACTATGACGACTTTGGCAACCTTTTTTAATCCCATTAAAATAGTCAATATTAATTACAAATTTTGAAACACTTTATTAAAATTTGGAATGACGTAGATAAATATGATGGAAAGCTTGAAAATCTTTTTCATTGAAGATAATACCTCTTTTAAATATTTGAAAGTGGATAGACATATCTCACCTTGATTTATACTTATTATTTTCTGAGATTTTCACACATTATGCCAAGGATCATAGCTTAACTTTTCTAACGCGGGTAAATTTTTTGATTCAATTTATAATGGTATAGAAGAATATTTTGAATACGACGTCCAGCTTAAATAATATTTTATGGATTGGACCATGACGAGAAAAACGATAATAGCAATTAAAAAGTAAAATGTAGAAATACCAATAGATGGTTTTAATTAGGTATTTATACGTTAATCGTTGGGAAAATAGTATCTGCGGTGCAGTAGGTGAGCTTTACTTACAGTTAAGTTGACTATACTAACTGCAAGTTTAGTGTATTGCTTTGTGTGAGCCTACTGTATTGGGTGTAAGTTAAGTGCATTATGCTACACTTCACAATAGGGCATGTGCCAAGAAATTGATTATAAAAATTACTGTGCAGACCGGCTAGCGGTCTGCCAAAACTGTAACAAGACATCCTCTATTTGACCACGCAATACTACTGTTACTTCAACAAATCTAGTCGATATCGTTGCAACATCTAAAGCCCTACCAACAGTTATTGGAAATGACGGTTATTTAAATTGTTATGAAAGCGATAACGTTTTATTTCTTCAAGTTTCCTACATTTTTCCTCCTTTATTCGGAAGATATAAAGTCCCTCATTGTCCACGTCTACGTTAACTTTAATAAATTAGTAAAAAACGGCCAGAGATTTCCTTTCGCCTTTAACTAGTGATATTTATCATTTTACTCCTAAGTCTTTAAGGTAACAGTTTTAATCCTGGTAAATTTGGGAATAAAATGATTACACCAGCGTTTTGATCATTTCACAGTAGATAAGTTACATAAATATTTGAAGTTCACAACGTATAAAAGTGTTGAATATTTTGTTTTAGGAGTTATTGATAATCTCTACCATTATTACCCAATATATATCCAAATTTTTAGAATACTTATGTTTACACTGAAATATGATAAGAGTTTCAAATTTAAAATTTTTATTAACGTGTTTTACTTGAACAATAACCTCATTTTTTACGTTGTTGATTTCGCAACCTCTTTTTACAAAGTTTAGTTTTTTAACTCCCTGATAGAAAAGGATACGTAGGAACCATAAACGATATTGTGCATCAATATATACTTGGTCCCACTTCACTTCCTTAATTACTATGCTAGTATTGACTTTACAACGGCAGAATTCCAGGCGGACGCTAAGATAATAGAAATTTCGTGAAAAGAGTGCCTGTTGAGGACTACTGGAGTATTGGGAATATCGGGCAGGTACATGTACTCTTCTGAAAAGCGTAATATATACCCATGCTAGAGATTTGAAGCTTTATGTATTAGGAGGCACGCTTTTAAATAGCGCTAACGGGATTGAATGACATTGTGATCCCTAACGGCTGGTGCCAACGCTATTGGTCTTTGGTGTTTACCTACGCCTTACAAGTAAATCTCTGCTATTAGCAAGTATCCATAAGATGGCTATAACTTACGAAAAAGCTATGAAGAAATTACAGAAGGATTAGGTATGGCATTAAGTTAATAACGCTCATAATATGAAAAACGGTCTTACGACGATCGACGTGTTTATTTTTCTTTGACGGTGTAAAATTCTCGTGTTGCGGGAGTCAACTCATTGGATAGATTAACGAATATTTTCAATGAAGAAAACTTTGAAGTGGTTATTAAAATTATTAACGGACTTGCGAAGTTTGGTATAATCGATTTTACACTTTATCATAAAGCGATTAACAATGGGGAAAAATACCCCTAGTCGCTGGCCTGAACAAGTGTTTAAAAGAAGTAATGTTAAGGACTAGGATTATATAATGGGCTGTATTTACAATATTACTTGTGTAAAAAGGAGAAACCCCCGATTAAAACTTAATTGTAAAGGTCTGAGTATAAAGTATTATTAAAAGCTTCAACGAACCCTTTAAGGAATTCAAAGAGGTCGAGATGAACGAATTTTCAACATAAAAAGTTATACAATTCGTCTCCCCAAAATACTTCAACTTTCAAAACCCAAATATTACTATTTTTAGGTCGAGGATTATATACCAAATAAGAGCACAACCACGGGGCGACCATACGAAAAATGATGTTTAATCGTTTAAAGATACAGTAATAAAAGTAAATACTGGATCCTTACGCAGTGGTTAACGATTTAGAAATTCAACTAACATGTAATTGTTGTTTTGGAAACAAATTAACTAGCTAAGATTTTTTTTAAAAAAAACGCTTACCTTTAACAGCCTCAATATAACGAAAACGTAAATGTAGTCTGCGACTAATTTATACGGATTTTATTTTTAGAATTACCATAGTAATCGAAGGATAAATATACTTTGGGAATGGTAATACGATGTATTCAACTATTATACAGACTGGTTAACATAGGCGTTTATTAGTTTCTAACCTACGAATCATATTTTAAGTTGAGGTTAGTAATAGAATATTTAACATATAATTCATGTTTGTTGGTGATTTAAGAAAATAGATTTCGGCTTAATAGATTTGATAATTGACGAAACATTTTTCGTTAAACTTGTTAACTTTGTAATATCGAAATTATGAGTGATCGAGGATTTAATATTCTAAAATTATAAACGAGGCGTAACTTTGGTGAAAAATAACTAACTTAGCTTTAAAAGATTATTCATTCGTATGTTTAATGTTTGTAATTATTTTAGTTGTCGCCAAAACGGATAGATCGTAAACTTAACTACAATTGACAAAATAAAAGTAACCACAGCTTAATGGTATTTGAAACAACGCGTGCATGGTAGTTTTATTACCACTTCATACCAATTGGAGGCTTTTTACAAATTGTCTATTACGTTATAAACACAAAATCTAACGAATGAAGACTTTAACCGGTTACATGAAAGGTGGTAGTAAAAAATGAAAAATTTAGATCGAGGGATTAATATAGTTTCGATTAACTTTTCGAAGGTTAAGTTGATACCTTTTTCTGGCGGTTCCTTTACAAATAACACAAGCCCGTCGTTTTAAATCCGCTTCTTCCTAAGCCTCGAAGGTAAATATAGATAAAAGAACCAATTCAGTATTATAAGAAGCCTGATTTATTAAAACTCTGTCAAACGAAAAAGTATTAAGTAAAATTTGCTGGATTTGGAGATCTATGGCATAATGACCGGTTTCGATATAGATATAGCATTGTGATAAACACTCAACGTCGTTACCGACCAACTAAGGATTTTATTTATAAAGATAGTAACTTATACCAACTCGAAAAGCCTAATTAAATACCTTTTCAAACTCGGAACCATCAGTGACAAAAGCCTGATAATCGATATAATGGTATTCCGTAAAGCCTACAAAGGCGGGGAAATCAAGGAATTCCGATGAATTAACGATAAAGGCAATCTGACTAATGTCATAACGAAAACATTGCCAAACATACCCCTATGAAAGTTTATAGATAGTAATAAGCTGATCGTACTATTCGAGTGCTACGTGAACAGGAAACAAGTCAAGGTTAGATTACGTTCCAGCGAAAAAAAGATATTCTGGAAAATTAAAAGGATGCTAAAGGGAAAAAACGGACAATAACGATTTACTTGATTCGCGCGGCTAAGTTTAAGGCCTGCATTAGTTGATGACGAAAAACTTATTTATAGAAATTGATAAAGTCAGAACTCGGAATCGTGGGGCAAATAAAGTCAATTGGGGTTAATTTTGCTGTGTAATTAACAGGGATATGGCTAGTTAACAAGGGTATGATTTAGTGGTAACCAGGAAAGATTAGTCTATCACATTGGAGTACGCGTATAAAACAAAAATCTGCTACTATTGGAAAAGCACTGCTTGCAGTACGGTAAGCAAATTTTATTTACAGTAAAATTGACTATAATAACTACATGATGAGTATATTGTCTTTTGGGTCTACTATATTGACTGCGAGTCAAGTATAATATGTACCTACTTTACACTAGGTTACGGGTCAAGAAATCGACCAAAAAAATTACTGTGCAGACCAGCTAGGAGACTGCTAAACCTAGAACAATATATCCACTACTTGATCATCGTAATACTACTGTTACTTCGACTAATATAATTGATAATATTGCAACGTCTAAACCCCTACCAACAGTTGAACCATTTATTAATAAGGTGAAATTAATTTGAAAACAAGGTTATTTACTTTGGTTTCTGCTATCGAACGTGAAATAATACCTAGGTAACCTTAAATAACTTCATTTATATTAGGAGTCGTATTGAAAAGAGTGAATATTTTACTTAAATTTTCGTCGTTTATATTAATAATATAAAGTTAGTATTGGATGCCCGTGTTTCCGTTGTTCTTTAATACTTTTGATACCAAGATAAAGTATTTACAATGCGTTTACTTTCAATTTCGACGTAAAACTTACGAAACTGATACTTTAAATTATATATATATATCTGAAGTAAATTTATTCGCAAATATTATTTAGGTAGTTGTTAATAAGCTTAATATGTGGGAATTAGCTATTTGTTAACGTGATGAAATAGTGATAAGGATTACAATTTCGTTGAAGAAAAACTTATTAATCGTAACTTTATTTCGGTAGTTGATGTTAAAAGTAAATAAGATAGAGCAAAAAGAGTAGACTGTTTATAAATGATAAAAAAAAGGAGAAACCTATTAAATACGTTGGCTGAATTAGTTATCATTATTGAAAGGTGAAAAGATTCTGCGAATGTTAGTTACAGGGGAAGTGGATTATTTATAGGTAGAGAGCGAAGTTAATGTCGTTACTAACATTAAAAACGCTGATACTTTTTACAATGCGTTAAGAAATTTCGTATTAAATGGTAGAAATTCCGGTGCTTCTCACAATGCGCTAGGGCATTCCGTATTCAACGGTAGGAACACCGGTTCTTTACAATATGATAGCGCATTTTACATTTGACGGTAAGAATGTTGGCGGGCTGAAGGTAATATCATAGGCTGGTACTTGGGCTAGTGGTTGCCAGGGATTTGGCGCTGACTATTACCACACTTTTACGATGCTTCTACGCTATTTTGGAGTATGTCTAAGCTATGTTACTCATTACATAACCAGGAAACATCATATTACTAGCTCTATAGCAGCTATATATCAACGAATTTGCCTCTATCTAAATAGAGGATTATAAAAAGTATCCAACCAGTTAGAGAGGCAGCATTCACTTAGTCCCTTTATAGTATATGTACGGAACCAGCAGTTAGATAACTTGGCTGTTTCGATTATATACATTCTTCGGATTAGTTCAGAAGCTACGTAACCAAATATATGCCTTTAATATTACCCATCGTATTTTACTCTGTCTACTATCGTCTCAAATACTCCAAAATTACGTATACGCGTATAACAATGAATAAACAATGAGGTACTCGCTTAAAAGCACTATTACTGTTGTATACGTTTGTACGCCAGGTTTCTTTACTAGTAAAACGTATCGAAAGAGGTTGTTTATTAACATCAAAGCCGTTATCCTTCTTATTGTAAGGCGTTTAATATTCGTACAAGTGGTCGAAACCAGAACGAAATAGTTATATAATAGTTTATCTCTCTTATCATATCTAATTTCGTAAACCCATTAAAAGCGTTGAATACTAATATTGAAATTTTCGTTTCCCTAGTTATTAAGTAACTTCATAACTACTCATTCATTTAGTAAAATTATCTAAAAAGTTAAGTTTTTCAACGCTCGCAATTGCAGTCATTTAAGTTTAAGTTGTTTTATGTTTGGTTCATTCATTTGATTAAACAATGTCTACAAATTGGTTTACTGAAGTTTTACTGGGATAATTTTCGCCCTGATAACCACGATTTCTATAATACTTTCAGAGGCCGGTATTTTACCATTTTCTGAGATAATTTACATTTACGGTTTCCATTCACTCAAAGTTTATACTTTTAAAATACCTTGATGCCAAAGTAGCATAAAAAAGTTATGGTCGTAAGATGAAAACTATTTTATGTCATCGAATAAAACTTATCAACATTGTATTCGCCATTAGCTACATATTACTGTGGAAGGAATATTGATAAATTATGTTTAAATCATGAAATAATGACACAATTCTCGTTTCATCTGGTTATGATTTAATATTAGTGTTTAAAAGTGTTGTTTTTAAGATTGTGATATATTTGGAAGTTATTCAATCACCAGGTTAAACTAGTTCGATTCAATCCCAGCCGGTATTTCAATTTTGTTTTTTAGGATCTTCAATATTAGTAACTATAAATTCGGTAGATTCTTGTATGTCGTTGTAATAGTTAGGGTAAAGCTCGGGAAAAGTACTTTGATAGCTTTTTTAATGCAAGTAAGAAAATTCCTTTAATATATAGTATTAATAAACTGGTTGATAATATAAATCTAATAGTAAAATTTGAGTTGATTTTCATAAAACTCATTTTGAACATAGATTTAATACGTATTTAAGTTGATATGACTTTTTAAAATTTTGAATTTTGCTAGAGCATTCGGTTTTGTCATTAGAAATCATGAGATGTCGTTACGTCTCAGCTGCAAGGAATCATTAATAAAGCAAAACCTAATTCAGTAGTGCAATTCAACGATGTAGATTAGCATAAAGAAGCGATCGATTCAAATATAAAAGGCTCATACAAATAGATGTGGGAAGGTTGTGGGCTGAAATACTGTTTTTGAATTGATAAAGAAAATATAGTAGTAGTATGGAACGAGCATCTACATAGCTGTACCATTTATACTATATATATACTTCGTATCAGTTCCGAAGCTACATAACCAGGCACAAGCTTGTGACAGAAGAGCACGTAACATTATGCGCTTTGATACCATGAGTAAAAACCCGTTACATATTATTTTAATCTACTTTGTTACATTATTCGGTAACCTTATTTGGCATCTATATAGATCACCATTATAGATTTGACCATACCATTGATAAAGTAGTTCTTAGGAAAAAATGTGAACTTCGAGCGTTTCTGAAGACTTACCCTATTACTATGAGCTCTTTTTATTTCGAACAATTGTAATCATAGCTAACATAACAGTTATTAACAGAAACCAAATATATTACACTACTTCTTATAAGGGGTTTTATATTAAAATAGAAGGATATGGAAGTTATCAACCAAATATTAAGTTTGTATTTCATTCCAGCTCGACCATAATCGTACATATCTTTTGTGAATAAGGATTGAAGAGTTAAAAAACTAATTTAAAAGGGAAAAAAAGTTTTCTTTTTCAGTGGACGTTTTTTGATATCAACAAACGCTGGCATATCTTTACGATTTACTTAACATACCGTTTTGAGAATGAATCAAGAAGGATCATAAGTACTTCAAGTTTGACGTTCATTAAAAGAATTAGTGGAAGTTATCTTAAGTCCATAGTTATAATGGAAAAAGCACTCATGTTCGAATATATCGAATTAGATACTCCCTACAATATTTTCACGGCTATTAAAAAATCAAAATTCAAACCCGCTATCATAAATCGGCCAAACGAACAGTGAATAGTCATTTAAATGTAGGTATTGTCGTTAACAACAATGTGATTCAGTTTATCAACTTTCTCAATAAGTAAGTGAAACAAATAAATATAAACAAAACTTTGAAAGACCTTGAGGTCGAATGTAAGAAAAAGGTCCTCCAAAGTAAAATTCAAAGCCTATGATTATAAAACATCTTCAAAACAGTCCAAAAGAAGAGAAATTACTATGCTTTAACTGCTTAAAAGATTATCAAGGTTGAAACCAATATTAATGATTATATTGAATAGTAAAATAAGATATTTTTATACTATATTTAAAGTAGAGTTGTAGTATTAATTATACCAAGAAGTTTGATACTGTTGCGGAACTTTATACTTAAAGGATCCTTATAATATTCACCTAATTTTGCGGTTCAAATATCAATCTAATCGATATTAATTTAGCTTCTATTAATAGAAAGCTTCAAGAACTAGTATTGATGGAAATTCCAACTATTATGAATATTCTTTTTCAATTCCCTGAAGAGCTCAATGTAGATTTTAACCCTAATGTTAACCGAGTTTTTCAGATTCTGGCTGATTTATTTGGGCTTAATCAATCGTTCCAATAATAGTCCCAAATGTTAAAAATATTCTTCAATATATTTAAATTTGACAAATTGAGTTTTGGTAACGCAAGATATATTAATCATTGTTGCCGAATTATGATCTATACTTATGTTTACGATTTTTCTATTATAATTCTCGATTATAAGCCTTTTAAAGCCTTGAGGAAAGATATTAATAAAACTTCAAATTTCAAAAGATAGGAAAGGCAACCAACTTTCTCAAGGTGCGTTTTAAGAAAAAGACTCAATATACCATTATTTTGGCAGAGGTTGCTTATATTTTCATACTATTAGATTTCAAGTTACAAGAGATTTCCAGAATGCTAGCTTATATCTCCATTTTGAATGGGATATCAGTTTATATAATACTTTGAAAAAAATCGGTAAATATTTTACAAACAAAAAAGTTCCTGTCTCATATAAGAGCTACAAATTATTTGATATGACAAAATTAGATTGATATCGATTTCCTTATATCAGTACAACTACGTATTTAAATGATCCTTCATATGAAAACATTATATTTATCAATTGCGCTTTTAAATACCCGCAATAGTATAAATCTTACGTATTGAAAGTTCAGAAGAATAATATTTATCCGTAAAAAAATATTAACATATCATTAACTTACTTTAAAATGATGGGGAAGGTTTTCATAATGATTGGATTAACGACTGGTGCGATTGAAATTAAAACGTAGATCAGGTTACCAGAACATCGACCTAGGAATATGAAGTTTAGATTCTCAACTGTACAATCAATTGGGTTTCCGAATAAATGTTTAAATTATGTCTCTATGTCGGGGATGCTAAATAAATGGTAGTAATGAATTTAACCCAAAACACCATTTGCATGAGTAATGGTTTTATTGAACTTAATATTACCATTGTATTACAGGATGGTGCCTGAGCTAGTGATCGCCAGGGATCTAGCTTTGGCAATTACTGTGCTCTTGCGCCGCTATCAAGTATGTAACCAGGCTCCTCTTTATCACTAACTCCATATCAGCTCTTTAATAAGGGCTTTCCTTCCTTGTTTCCCGAGGATTATAAGTAGTATTCGATCACCTTAAACGACAATTCTGGTTTAGTTCTTTTATATATAATCTTGGATTCATTTTTCTGACGGTATCTCAATTGTCTTGAAATGGTTACAACTTATTATTATATTTTCAGATAATTGGAGTCCAAACGTATAGGTTATGAATCGATCATTCAATATATACGTTTAAAAACAACTTCTCAGCGCCTTGATCGTCCAATGCAACAAATAAACCGTTTTATGAAACCAGTTTATCAAAGGTTTATAAGGGGAATTTATTGAATGGAATTCCGCCGTTTTAGAATTTTTTTACGTGTTGAATAGTATAATTCTAATATATTCATTACGCTTATGAATTTGACTCGGCATCTCGAAATCAGTATTTGTACGCTGACGTTTTTGGATTAATTATTTACCCGATAGGAAGTTGCTTTCATATATTTTACGAACCACATGAATGTGAGTTTTATGTCGTTTTCACCTAATGGTTGCGTTAATTTACCTCATGACGACGATGAAGCATTATATTTTTCCGATTTCGATTACTAAGCCGACGGTTAGTTTCAATACATTACCTGTTAACGAGTTATACGTCAGTTCCTCAATTTAACGGTAAAGGTTTCTGGCATTAAAACACGTTTTATGATATGAAAGGCTTTAACGTTACTTAAATCATATCAAAATAAAATTTGATTAATAAAAAAAAGAATTAATTTTAAGTTATTCTTGAATAATTGCATGGTATGGTGAGGACAGTTATATAAAGTTATTATATTTGTGTCGGTGAATGCGGTAATAAAAACCCCGACGTTGTTCTATCGGTTATTCGCGCCCACTCCTACGACCTTAATGCTGTAAGAGCTATTATCGCATAGCCTACAAATTTGAAGTAAAGCGTTTATAAATGGTCTTTTATTTATTTATATTTTGGAAATTATATTTGCGGAAGCTGGTGATATTTTTTGTAAATTCGCCACTTAGTTTGCTATCCTCCAGGTAGTAATTAACCATTCATTAGCTAACGCGTTGTTTCTTTTCAAAATACTAGGGGTGTATAACGAATATTTCACCTGTACTTAACGTATTAATGGACGACTTCATAAACTCCATACTCAATTCAATGGTGTAGAAGTAAGTTATATTAATGGAACTAGCAACGGTAGTACCATCAACGCCGGAGTCAGCAGTAATAACGCACCCGCGCACGATAGACAGAGAGATATCTTTATTACGGATATGAACTCCTTGCGAGCCGCCACCACGCAGCTTATATCCTTCTCTTTTGAAAATATCAACAAGGTACTGGATCTGAAAGAAGTATTTCTCATTGACGACAAACTTCCGGATGTCTTTAAGGAATTCACATCTTTATTCAAGAAAACTTTCGGGGATAAGTTGTATTCTTACCGTTTAGGAGCCGATGATAATATTATTTTGTAAACCGATTACTAAGTTTAACCTTTAAAAGCTCCTCGGAGTACACTATATGGTATATTATGAGAAAATCGTTTGGTAGTACGAAAAATGCTGATTGAGTGGTTGGTCTAAATTTATATTGTTACGAGTAGCTTTTTATCGTGTAACCCCGTATTTTTCGTTAATAAATCCGGAGGCGGTTTATATTTTTGCATCGATTACGAACGACTTAACTTTATTATGAATAATTACTATTACCCTGATTTTTTTACTAAGAAAACGTTTTACAACTTTTTACAGGTTAATTAGTTCACTTAATTCAATATTGAAGATGTTTTTTACAAACTTCGTATGAAGGCAAGCGAAAAAATGAAAAACCGCGTCTCGTATACATTTTAGTTTTTGTGAATAACTAATTATTTCCTTCGGCTTCTCCTGTGCACTAGTCATCTTTTAACGGTATATTGGAAATTTCTTACACTTTTTTCAATAATTTTTCGTTTCTTGTATCTCCACAATACATTATTATATCTTAATAGTACCTCTGACTCCAATAAAACACAGTAAAATAGGTGTTAAACGTTTTATATTTCATTACCTCTAACCTCAACATATTTAAGTTCGAGTTTAATACTTAGATAATTTAGTATTGAGGGTTCATTACTAAGGCTGAAGTCTAAATAACAATGAATTCGGGAAAGTTCTATGTTATTCAGGAGTTAGCAGCTTTTACATCGGTGTCAGAGATACGATCGTTTATAAGGTTTGCTAACTTTTATTGTTAATTGATTCGGGATCAATTTGTAACACCAAGCCCTTGAATCAAGTTGATGAGGAAGGGAGGTACCTTTCGTTAGGAGCTCGAGAAAAAAATCGCATTTGAGCGGTGGAAATTTTTGTTTTTCGAGGAACCTATTTAGGCACAATAAAACCCCAAACGATAACTCTTTTTCAAAGTCGACTGCTTCGGAAGGTTCTTAGAGTTTCATTTACTTGAATGAGAAAACAAGAGAGCTCTCCTCCATTTAAAGCATAATATCCGTCGATTGTTACCCGTTGAGTATAATTACGAAATTGAAGATAAATGTTTGAATAGTAGTAATTGCAGTGTAGTAAGTCAACTTTACTTACAGTAAAGTTGACTATAATGACTGCAGGTCGAGTGTATTATTATGTGGGTCTACTGTATTGACTGCAAGTCAAGTACAATATACGCCCACTTTACAATAGGGAACGGGCTAAGCAGTTGGATATAAATCACTATAAAGACCGGCTAGCGTTCTGTCAAACATAAAACAATATATCCACCACTTGACCATTTCAATACTACTATTACTTCGACCACATCTTTAATCGACAACATTATAACATCTAAAGCTTTTCTAACACTAATCAGTGATTATTAGTATAAACATATATTTGTTCAGTTCAAAAGGCTACTTTCTAATCTTACTTTACATCAAACATTAAGGTTAAGGAAAATGCTTTGCGAAAGGCCTTGACTATTATGTCATTTTCTACAGAAAAAAGTAAAAACGAGTTCTGGACTGAATTATTTTTGATGGTAGCTTAGAGGTATTAATGGTATAGTTATAGAAAAT
The DNA here is from genome assembly GCA_038502455.1 of Anisogramma anomala. Lineage (NCBI taxonomy): Eukaryota > Fungi > Ascomycota > Sordariomycetes > Diaporthales > Gnomoniaceae > Anisogramma > Anisogramma anomala. Next base: position 35,550,113 of record JASMMZ010000002.1, on the reverse strand, counting down.
ACCAAGAAATCTTCATGAATTCTTCTCAAATAAAAGCGTTGATATTAACAGCTAAAAAATTTAATCATCAAATTGTTAAAATTCTAAATAAGTATTACTTCGGATTCTATTACTACAAAAACAAAAACTTCCTAACCAAAATAACCACTAACAACAAACAACTAAATTTTATCTTTTACACTAAACCTTACCCTTAACTCCAAGTTTTTCCTTTAAACTGCCTTTTTTTCATATACGCCACAATCGTCCATAGTTACCATCTCTTTACTAAAGAAAGTTACCAAATCGCTCAGTTATGCTTAAAACTTCACATCGTACAACCTCACACCAAATCGCTAAGTCTCCACACTTTCGAATCGCCAAATTTACTTTATTCCAAACCACCAAACACTATGCCAACTCAAACATTAAAATAATTACAATTTTGAAACGATTAAAGTTAATGAAAGATTTTGAATCCTTTTTAAGTATTACTATAAAAAACTTTAGAGAATGGATATTGATAAAACCTTAACTAAGAGGTACTTAATTAACATCGTGGGCAACTATATTTTCGAAAACGACGACAAAAAAACTTGTAAGCGACGCCTGCGCCTTCCAAAAATGTTGAAATTTATAAAATGTATAGTTACGCAGCACACAATCAATAACAGATCTAATAGGATCAGTCAGTACTTGGTGCAAATTTCTAGTACTAAACCTCTCAACACCAAAGGATAATAAGCTCACCTGAAATGTAAATATCTCTCAAGCGTACTAGTATTGACTAGTACAAGTACTAATATTAACTAGTACGGAGGATCAGCACGGAAATACTGCCTCGGCTAGTACTTATTAGCATAGAGGAACTAGTATTTACTAGTAAACATTAGTATTGACTAGTATGGAGTCTCGACCCTATGTCGAGATGTTTATGAGGATACACTTGATTATATATCAAGTCAAACTTTTATATTCCTGAATACTTGAATCTATAATCCTAGGAAATATCTTCTTGTGTAGTACCTTCAACAATGAATATCGGTAGTTCTTTGATGATTATACAAATTATTAACATGTGAAAGAGGATTTCAATGGGCGTTAAGTTTAATTAAAGGTAGAACTTGAACAACGAGGAGTATCTGTTCCAGATAAGAACTCAACTTAAGGAAGGTCTTTAAAACATACGGGGAAAAGAAAAGGGTGTTAAAATCCTTAACGCCCTTATATACGTTTTAAAGGACCTCCCCTTAATCCCTAGTAAAATTAAACTATCAACTTCCATACTAGTACAATTTTTTTTCCACACCGATAATAAGGAACCTATTGATTTTCTCGATAACCTAATACCTCTCTATAACAGCGCAGACTGCGTTTTTAGCAGTGGTAGAGCGCGTGAAACCATAGCTACTAACACAGCAAAAGGAATTTACGTCGGTATTATCCACAGTTTGATTAAAGAAAACTATCTGCGACCTTATATCCACTTTATTGGAATGGGTGCACGAACTACCTTATTGAAGAAAGTAAGGGGACTATATGATAAATCCTAACAATGCCCACTTCCGAGAAAGGAAATTCAAGATTAGTTGTTTTCAACACTATGACTTCACATGCACCCTATTCCACTAAAATATCACTAATCGGTTTTACCATTACTTGATTTCTTTCTCCAGCGACCTCTTTTTAGCTATGAAGATCGTCGTTGGTTCAGCGCACCGCTTGAGTAGCGGTGCATCCAGAGAATAGCCCTTACAACTAACGATTTCGTCCCTCGTTACTTGTGTCAACGTGGCCTTTTAAACTTGTATTACTATGCAACCAAAAATCTGATTCTTTCTGCGTTTGAAGGTCTTAAAGTTCTTCATTATGAACGCTTGCACTTGACGGCTCTATTTATCCATTTATTTATTTATTATTGCGCTGTCAGCACATATACCATCGCTCTAACCGTTTCACGAGACCTTCGCCTTTGACTTTACTTTGGATATTCAATTATTGACAGAAGACTTTTCTCGGCACACCAGCCGCTTAGTAATGTACCTTTTTTTACGTTTTTTTTTTCATGTTCTTTTACACTTTGTGAGTTCACGACCCGTGGTAAAAATGTAGCTTACCAACGAGCTTCTTTTTTCGGGCTTTCGATTAAATTATGTTTGTTTTATAATCCTTTTTCTCTCCTAGGGCTGTCAGATATTCGATGCGAGTAGGAATCGAATGGGGACTAAGATGGCAGCATGGTACGGCCCGGCTAAGGTTACAGTTTTTACGCTTTTACAGGTTTCTACACTATAAGACACCTTAAGGCCTTCATTGAAATGCTTGATTGAGGTTCGATTCCTACCAAAGGTTTTTATTTTTGATTTCGTTTCATAAGTAAAAGCTGTGAATTTATGGCGATCGACTATCATTTTATAAGTATATTTGGTTGAACTCCTTTTTCATAACACCTCGTGGTTTCTATACTGTTTTACATAGCAAGTAGATATATTAATACAAATATAATCCATATTTGTGGACTTTATTAAATTTTTGGTACACAATGAGGACTAATACGCTTAATTTAAGACCTCATTGGTATTTAATACATACGTATAATACATTTCTCAATAATTGGCCACAGGTATATAGGATTTGGTTTTTAACTTTTTGTATATGTTTTAGTTTGAGACAAGTCTTTTGTTTGTAATAGTTGGTTTGACGGATTGTACATCATAATTTGGAAATAGGAATTTATGTATATGGTGGTTGTTGCAAGGTAGGAACGCTCAAGTTGCCATCCTTCCCGCCGGTATATATACCTTGAAATATTGACTAGAGATGCACTATACTGGTTATATATAGGGAACTTCCCGGTAATAATACAATATTAAAAAATTAAAAAAATAGTAAAGTTCCTTGAAACTCTAAATACGGCCAAATTCCCCCTTTTTTTTCTAAATTTCCCTTAAAATCTTTAAGTCAATTAAAATAAAGATTTTTATGGCAGGTACAACACTATATACGAATCTATCACATGTTTTATTCCAGAATTTTACCCCTTGGATCAGGCGAATAATAATTACCTTTATTACCGCAACTCAAAGACTCGAAAGCTTAAGTTTAAAAAACATTATAGAAGATTAGAAAGATTATCGTCACTTTCTTTCTAGACTTTTAAAAATGATTGATATGAACTATAAGCTCCTTACGAATTTTGCGAAAATCTGGAACAATATAAATAATTATTATAGAAAGCTATACAATCTTATCGATATGAAGATAATACCGTTCTTAAACTTTTGTAAGTATATAAAGGTCCCCCTTTTTCGTGTGCACTCACAATTTCCTGAAATTTTCATAGGTTACGATAGAGACTACTACTTAACCTTCCTGATAAAGGTCAAAAACTTTCGCGAGATTCAAAAAGATATAAAAAGTTACTTCGGGTATAACTTCAATCCGGTGCAATATTATATTCATTGGGCTACGATAAAATAAACAACGATTATAGTTAAAAAGGGAGGAAATAATTCCGATAAATATGCTAAATTAAAAGTTCAACCAACTAATATTATGCCAATCAAGAAGACAAAAGTCATATGTTAACGAAACGAAGTTTGGAGAATAAGTATGAGTGGTAGTTACAGGCGTTAACGAGTTCGAATACACCTCATAACGCTTAGATACCACTTATAAGAGCTGTTTTAACGAGTTACAGTATTCTTTTTAAAACCGTAATAATACGTGCGCCAAACTCGATCAATATATATCCTAAAACTGTTGATGTTCGTAATTGGGATCGAAAAAATCCCGCGAATATACATTACATTAATAGTAGGTACGGGTGGCCTTCAAACTTAGAACCTAGCACAAGTTCTTCAAACTAAAAGCCATAACTATTTCAATACCGACAAAGGTGAAATGCCAACGGACTTGACAACCGAAAAAACCATCGTCGTAATAGTCGTAGAAATATATTTATAGTAAATACTATTGTTCATTGAATCGTAATCCCTCGGTTAAATATAATAAGTGATAGGTGGTTCATGATACCTACTATCACATTATTTCAAACAAAAACAGATAAATTATATGAAAAATGAAAAGACAAAAAATGTTATTCTCAACCATGAATATATGTTCAAAAAATCACCCAGAGTACATATATGTTTTTTTAAATAGCACATTAACTATCCTAGCACGCGTTCCTATACCGTTGAAGTAGCAAACACCCCTATCTTTACCTGAACCAAGGCTTTAACCCTTCATATACTTTCAATTTTCGCGATCGTTACGTGGACTACACATTCCAAGGTATTATTCTAAATAAAGAGGCATCAAAGTACTTAAGAAAAGGCTATTCGAAATATGTAGCATTACAAAGGGAAATTATTAATTTACGGAAATCAATTATTGAGATATTGACAAAACCAAAGTCAACTTCGGCTAAGGCAAATACCTATTCTTAATTGAGACCGACGATTATTTAAACTATTATTAGGCCGATTATGTTTTTCATCCTCCAATCCCTTACCCTCTTCCTCATTTACTTGGAAGATATAAAAATTCTCGGCGTCAATTTTGACGTCAATATTGACTAAATTGTTAAAAACGGTTAACGGTTCCATTTCTCCTCTAATTAGGGGAACCTTTGTTTTTATTTTCAAGACCTCAAGGTAACGGTATTGAATCTGACGGAGTTATAGATACGTTAACTACACTAACAGAGTTAGAGATACGTTAACTACACTAACGTTTCAATTATTAAGCTGCAAATAGGTTATATAAAATCTTCAAGTTTATAAGGTATCAAGATATATAATACTTAGGCCTCAATGTTACTAAAAAGCTTTACTACTATTGCGAAACATATGTCTCAACCTTTCGAAGATTCAAGTTTATATTGAAAGATGACATAACTTTTAACTACAGAATCTTCGTTCATATACTTTAATTAAACAACAAGCTTGTTTTCAACGTTATGAACCCCTTAACCTCTTCTTACAACGTTGAATTTCTTAAGTCCATATCGGCGAAAAATACGTGATAAACCATAAGAAGATCGTGGATTAATACAAACTTAAACCCACATAATATCGTTATTTATAATACTAATACCACCTTCACAGCGGCGAAGGTTTAAGCGAATGCTAATATAAAAAGTATTTAGTGTAAATAGATACTTGTTAAGGCCTATTAAATTATTGGCAATATCGAGAGGCCATACGTGTTACTTCGTAAAATGTACAATATCCTTACGTTACAAATTGGAAGCTTTACGAACCAGGAGATACGTCTTCAGAAAATGGTGAAGGGACTAAATATTTCTATGGTCCCTGATAATCTAGTGCCAAATTTATTGATCTTTGGAATATATATTCATTTGATGAATAAGTCTCCACTATCAGAAACTATACAGAAAAGGGTTATGATATATGGTAAAGCTTTGGAGGAATTTGTGAAGAAGTCCACACGGAATAAAGTCAATAATGCCTTTAACATTAAAAATAATTTCATGACAATTGAAGTATTTATTTTGCTATTACAACATGAAGTTTTTGTATAACCAGAGCTAGGTAAATAAGATAACCCATTGAACATCTTAATTAAAGCTAACCCTAGTATAACTGTTAAAAGTATTAACGGTTCTACAACATTACGTATAAAATAGGTTAAACCTTATATTAGGGCAACTAATAATAATGATAAAGATCCGCAGGCCAAGTGAATCGGCTAATACAACTCCTTTCCTTCCATAATTGATAAATCGATAAAATGTTAACAATGCAGCCAAACACTAAATAAAAGGAATAGTAAGGATAAGGATTATACACCGGACCGGATATACAATATTTTCTGGGTTAATAAGAAAAAGAAGGAAGATTAAGACTTAGTTGTCAACTCTGAGCACAAAACGTTATCAAAACTTCTGAAAATCTTTTAAAGAAAGCGATAGGGTCTATATTAATGTTTCAATTACACTAAAACTTATATATTTCATACTTAAATACGAAATCAATCTTCAAAACTCAAATATTAATATTCTTAAGTTAAGGATTCTCTATGAAGTTCAAGGTAAATTTACGGTGCTATCGTACGAAAAATAATGTTTAATCGTTGAAAGATACAGTAATGGAAGAAAACCAGGATCATTAAACAATAGTTAACTATTTGAAAGAGTGGTTAACGTTTAGCGGTCGCTTAACTACTAAGTGAGCTAGCGAAAACTAATAAGAAATTCACCTTCAATGACCGTAATATAACGCAAGCGTATGAAGAGTAAACAACTGATTTACAATGGATCGTTTTGTTAACATTGATATAAACATTACGTAGAAAATACACACTGGAGATAGTTATACAATATATTAAACCACAATAGTGATTGCTAAAGTTGTTATCTATTAGTTTTTAGCCAACCACTCATAGTCTACATTAACGCAAGGTATAAATTTTCTAACTTATAACCTGTATTTTCTGGTAACGTAAATTAAAAATTGAGTTTTAATAGAAATAGAAACTCATAATACCCTTTTCATTAAAACAGATAGCTTTCAAGCATTGTAATAGGAACAGATTAAAAACCTAAAGTTTTAAAATTACAAGTCGGTTGCAACTTTGGCGAAAGGCAATCACTTTAACTTTAACGGATTGTTAATCCGCATATATAATAGAGACTATATTTTCCTCAATTTCTGGTAAAGGGGCTAGGGCGTTAACTTATCTATAATTTATAAGATTGATGAAGCTAGTATTAAATAGTAACTGAAACCATATACTAGGAATAATTGAATCGTTACATTATACTAACTTGGGATTATTTACGATTTATCAATTTCGGTATAACTACGAAACGTAATGGATAAAAAATTTAATTGATTAAATAAAAGGTTTAAGTAGTAGATAATAAGTTTTAAATATGAGATTAACATAATCCTGATAGACTTGTCAAGGTCTAAGTTGATAATTTTTACGGATGGTCTCTTTTACGAATAACATGAACCTGTTGTAGAAAATCAGATTCCGCATTACCTTTATTAATGAATATATGCAAAAATATTATACGAAGTATATTAAATTTAATTGTTTATGATTTATTGGCCGGCTTCGATATCGTTATTAAGCAATTTAGTATTTCTCCTATTCCGGTGATAATTTATACCAACTTAAAGAACCTATTCGAATATCTCTCAAAACTTGAAACTACCAGCGATAAACGCCTCATGATCGACATTCTGGCAAACCGTAAAGCCTACGAAGGCAAGAAAATTAAGGAATTCCGATAAATTGATGACAAAGACAATCTCGCCGTCGCCATAACAAAATCTTCATCAAACAAGGCCTTTAAAATGTTTAGGGACAACAATAGGCTATTTCTACAGATTAAAAGCCACATTAACAGGATACTTGATAAGATTAAGTCACGTTCTAACGGATAAAAGTGCCCTGGAAAAAATGAAAAATTGACAGTAAATTGAGGCCGGCGACTTATTTTATTGTTACCTTTGAATTGAAGGATTGTACTAGGCTGTAGCGATGTAATTATTAGTAGGAGTGGATGAATTTAAGGTTTTGAGTTTTGGGGCAAAGTGATGAAATTGGAGTTAATTTGGATGTGGAATATTGTGGAATTGGCAGAGGTTTGACTAGTTAACGAGGAAGTAATTTTGTAGTAACCATAAAAGATAAGTTGATCACACAAGCGTACGCACATGAAACAAAAAATCCACTAGTGTTGGAATGAGAGTAATTACAGTGCAATAAGTCAACTTTAATTACAGTAAAGTTGACTATATTAACTACGAATTGAGTGCATTGTTTTGTATGTTTACTTTATTGACTGCATGTTAAGTATAGTATGCGCCAACTTCACACTAAGCCACGGGCTAAGCAATTGACTATACAAATTACTATGCAGACTAGCTAGCGTTCTTCTAAACTTAGAACAATACCTCTACCACCTGACCATTGCAATACTACTGCTACTTCAACCATGTTTCGAATCGATAACGTTGCAACGTCTAAAGCCATACCAACAGTTGAGAACTTTTAGGAATTATAAATTATTCAAAAATATGGTACGCGGAGCCATGTGATATGACGTATAATGTTATTATTTTTAAGTATAATGGAAAATTATAATATTTGATAATAATAAAACGATTTTTTCAAAGTTAAGTTAGCGGGTTGCAGCGGTTTTTTCAATTTAGTTTTGAATTTATTTATAATGAAGGAGGGTATTATATGTTATTAGATATATTATTTTAACGAAATTAAAATACTTTTGAAAGCTTATTTAATCCTTGCCTTTGATGCCTAGATTTTCGGGTCTTTCGCTCCGAATAGAAAGTTCCTTCACCATTTTGGAATTTGCGTATTTTCTGTTTTACTATCGCTGGCGAGTTCATTCCTAAAGGTTACTATAGATATACTATAGTTAGCAAGCCTAAGGGAGCACGTTAGCGGAGTGAATGATAGGAGTTAACGGCTCAGATAAGAGCTTTTAAGCTCTCATCTGAGGCGTATACTCTCCAGATGCTTATTCAGCCGCTTGAATCTTTCTACAAATATCTTTAAATACCATAATATCTTTATTATATTTTGACGTAAAAACCTAATCAATAGTAATTAGTAGCCGACTTAGTGGATTTTAAATAGGCTAGAGAAGAAAAGTCGAACTTTAGTTAAATACCTATAACAGAATGATAAAACGGTAACAACTGTTCCATGATTGAACATTACGGTTTAGAAGAACTACGCGAGAGTAAGAAAAGACTATGGAACTCATAGTAGCTTTTAAAAGGGAAACATTAACATGATATCATTAATTAGATTGATTTTCTTCAACTAGTCAAAGATCCGTTACACTATTAACAACTCGATTAGCTCTTTCAAAGTATCTAAGTACTTCTTGAAAAACGTCCTATCATATATTGGTCACCTAAACTATAAAGGTTTGGACCCTTTCGTCAAAACTTATTCTGATGAACACTACATTATACGGATTTAAAAATCTCTTAGATATATTTCGAAAACAATTAAAACAAATTTTAAACCGCTTTAGTATATTTCGGACGCATTTATAATAACTTTTACAGAATTTTCACAAATACTTGAAGCGCTTGATACAATACTTAACGCGCCTCCAAAACATCTCAACTCTCAAATACAACATCGCCAATCTAATATCTGACACACAAACTTTCTTTACATGCCTTTTGTTTTAGTTGATATTAACAAAGTTTAAGCTTACTATTTTTTTGGTAAATCCAACACCTACAAACATCCAACGCCTCATTCTAAATACTTCGTCACATTTAATTTTTATTTCTATTCATATATCATATAATTTTTTTTCATTTTGGTTCATAATCCTTTTGATTAAATAATTCTAAATTTATTTCAACCCCTTTCATTATACTGTATTCTAGACAACACCTTGCATACGACACCCTCATTTCTATAACCATACAACCCTTAATGAAGAGCCTGGTGAAAACTAATGAGTATATGGACGTTTGTTGAAATATGTAGCGCTCAGAAAACATCGCTTTGAAGTTTGTTAATATTAACCTATAAGATAATATAATCCAAGCGCCGGTAAAGGATCTGGACCTTGGGGTGGCAAACACGTTCGTAATAAACACCATTGTTATTATTATGAGGAAAATATTTAAGGGTTCGATATATTCGATAATTTCCAAAAGGATCTTCGAATTGGACGCTAGAAATATGGCTTACAATACACAACCAAAATTCGAAAGTCATATAAATATTACTACAAAGCAAAGATATAAATATTACCGGTAATAAAAATGGTTGTAACGCAAAAGCTTTAGTTGTTATGACAATATTAAATCAGCTAATAAATTTAAACGATAAAAATGTATTGAAAAAAGGCTTTGTAAGAAGATACTGAGTAGCTAAATGTCAAAAACACCTTATAGACAATATACGAAATAGGCCATAGCGCGGGAACAACACAGGTTCGAAAAACGTGAAATATTCAGCGAAATGAGCCGTCCCCCAGGAAAATTTAATAACGCCTAAGGAAAGATTTACGGAATAGTGGACCAATCCATAAATATTATCTTCCACTCGAGTTCAAAACTTATCCACTTCAACAAACACCTTATAAAAGAAAAATTAGTCGGGTCACTCCCTAATTAAAAAAAAACCACACATTTCGATCACACCAAAAACATCTCAAACCAAAGAAATATCGTTTTAAAGAAAAACATAAGATTCAACAACAATTTATACGAACTTTACGAATTAATGAAAGCGAGTTATAACCCGTACCTCAACCTTTCATTTTATCGATATACTACTAATAAAAAAGACCCTATAGAGTTTATAAATTTCACCAAATTTTAGGATAGAAGTGAGAATAATAATAACAAATTATGTTATCTACTCGATATTAAAATCCGTACGATGTAAAATATTTAAAAACGATTAGATATTGAACACTTGTAGTTCTATATTGTTTTACTCAGTATTCTAATTAGGCAGGTGAAGAAGTAGTATATGTATCACTTTACGTAAATAAATAAAGTACATAAGATACTATAACGGTAAAGATCTATATTTTCATACGGAAATTAACGATATGTTATACAGTAAGGATTTAACGCGACCAAATATCAATCCTTTTAAAGTTACTGTAACCATATGGATAAATTACTAGAGCACGTTTTTAATATCTTGTTGATGAACTTCAAAAAAATGCTAGGCAGCGTTCGGACCGGAGGATAAAAGCGACAAACTATTAATTTAAACAACAAATGTCGGTAAGGTCTCTTATATATTAACGTAAAAATAAGATATTATTGTAAGTATTGATGATAGATGGGTTCAGAGGAAAAAGAGGTATTCGGACAGTGAACTCCGTAGATGAGAGCTTATAAGATTTCATCAGGAGTGTAGAACTTTACCATACACTTTTCCAACATTTCTTTGGAGGTGTGGCATAATATCATCCACTTTGTAAAAGTGGATCTTACAGCGTAATATATTATTATGCACTTTGTAAAAGTGTATCTTGTAGCGTGATACTTTATCGTGCACTTTGTAATAATGTACATTCTCGCGTCATTATTTTATTCATTATAGGGATATATAATTATATTCATATAGATAATCTTTTTTTTTTGATACGTTTTCTATTTATAATTTTGTAACAATAATGCGATTTATTTAAATTTTCAAGTGGTTGTCTAGCAGTGATAATATAATTTGTTCCTGCTTTAAATTAGTCGTTTAGTAATGATAGTAATAGTTGGTATGATTTGTTCAAGTTTCTAATTAGTAGTTTTAATAATAGTAGTATTATAGGTTTTACATGGTTGTTTAGGAAGGTTGGTGATATCTTCTGAGTTTTGATTGTAGAAGTGTAGTTGTCGATGTTATGTGTTTTGAGGTTAGTATAAAAGGATGTATCGCTATTGATCCAGGTACAACTTCTTTCTTCTTCTTTTAAAAACATACTTTTACCCTTAAGGTAAATCTTGAATTGGTTATTCGGCATTTATAAGTTTATGGTATCCGTCATTAAGTAGCTATTTGGTATTCTGGTATAGATAAATTACTTAAATAATGGCATATTTTTACCTTATTTTTCAATAAATTCCGCGTTAAAATGTGGTTTAAAGGCGTCATTTAGCGCAATAAAGTCGTTATGCTGAGGTCGCAGCCGTTGTCGCATCGCTGCACCGCCCCCAGTACCAGTCCTAACATTAGTAGCAGCAACATTTTGTCGATCTTTACCTCCATTTTCAGCTCCCTCATCGCCACCGATAAAGCTGTAACTGTTGGAATAGTATTACATGCAGTGCAGTAGGCCACCGTTACTTACAGTAAAGTTGACCGCACTGCAAGTGTATTGCTTTGTGCAGACCGGCTAGCGGTCTGCCAAACCTAGAAGAATACATCCACCACTTGACCAATGCAACACTACTGTTACTTCGACCAATCGAATCGACAACGTTGCAACGTCTTCGGCCTACCAACACTAATTAGTACTTATTAGCTTAAGCACAGATTAGCTAAGTAGAAGAAGAAGCTACTTTCCGGTTACGCTTTACGGCTACGGAGACTAGGCTAAAGGAAAGATTCTTGCGAAAGACCTTTATTAGTATTGCGTTAGTCCCCAACAGCAGGAAAACAGAAAAGAGTTTTTGGGTTGCGTCAGTCCCTAATGGCAATCAGGAAGTAAACGACGGTATCGCTATTGAAAAATACTATGAAATCTTCATTAACCTTTTTTAAAGACATTAATATTGACTGTTAGAAGTCTTAAAGTTCAGCAAGTTGGAAAACAGCAAAGTAAGTACTACTGCTGGTATTACTACTTCAAAAACAAATAAGTCTCTACGCTAAACAACTTATAAGCTTCGCTCTTTATTAATAATAAACGACCTCTAACCTTACCCTTTACACCAGAACTTTACTCTACTTCACTATTTTTCACTTTTCTACACCAATTCAATCGTCAAGTTCGCTACTTTAAGCTAAAACACCAAGTTACGCCAAGAAAGTCACATCGCGCAATCCAACGCCAAGTCGCTAAGTTTCCACACGACTTCACACCAAAACACCAAGTCCTCCGCCCTACACGCCCTACACGTCCTACACAAGCCAAAAAGTCATGATATCTACCGCCAACCCTTACTTTAAAGCCATTACCGACCCCAAAAGGAAAGAAGTAATCAAAGCCTTCAGAACTATTTTCACTAAGTTCAACGACAACGATATTGAGGCGTTGGATGAAAACTAAATATCAACCGAAAAATATATTACCAACATCATCTGATACTTTATCGTTAAGCATAGTAACAGTCACGACCCTAACCATAATTTTAGTAAATATCGCAACTTCTGGCAAAACTATATAATAGGTTTAAAAACGGTAATTTAAAATGGATTTCAGTTAAGATAAGGTCTAAATTAGAGGAACAAGGGATTTTCGTTGAAGTATAAGGCGCCACAACTTTAGTCAAATCCCTTTTCGACTTAGACTAACTTAAGAAATACCTTTACAACTCAAAGCCTAAAGGAAAAGCTGTTAAAAGACCTTATCTGCCTTATACACGATTTAGAAGACCTTTAATTTACCCTTATCTAAGTTAAACCTCTTCATATGCCGGCGATAAAAAACCTATTAACCCGCTCGGCAGTTTAGTACCCCTACGTGATAACGCGGAGTACGCTCTCAACGGTGGTAAAACACGTAAAGTAAGAGCCGCCAATGCGGCCAGAGGTATTAACGTTGGTACTTTATACCAGTCAATTAAACAAGATCGTTAGGCCTTCCCAAACCTTGAGATACCCATCGCCCTTAGCAATTCAATCGCTAAGCCTTCAAACCCCTTTTCCGTTCACATTCGCCTACGCGCGAAAGCCTACCACGTGTCCTACTATAAGACTTGACTCTTCGAGCCACACGAGTTTTAATTACCCTCAACACCGTGCCTTAAAAACTCCAAGGCTTAAACTACCAGGAAACACCACTTAAGGCTAGGATAACTATAGCTACCTTTCTCCAAAACCTGTCAAAATAGTTAACATTAACTAAAAGTTGCTTACGAACTTTACCAAAATCTGGAATAACGTAAAAAAGTATAACGGACAGCCGTTCAACCTCCTCAACTCTAAAATAATACCTTTTTTTTAGACATTTGCAAATGGATAAAGGTTTAACCTTCAGGTTTTCACCCATTATTCCCCGGAATCTTTACAGGATACGACAGGTATTACTACCTAACCTTCCTTACTAGAGTTACTTCGTTTCGCGAGATCTATGATAGCATAAAAGGCCACTTTTAATACGACATCCACCTCGCGTAATACTATACAGACTAGGTAATTATACGGTACACTACAATAATACCAAAGAAAGAAGAGGAGGAAACGATAATGAATATCCTCAATTAACTATTTAACAAGTTAATATTATGCCAAAAAGTAATAGGGAAAACCCACGTTAGCGAAGATACATTTCGTGAATAGGTACAAGCAATAGTTACGGGTGTCAGTGAATTCGAATACGCCTTACAACGCCCAGATTCCATTTACGAAGGCTTTTTTTTAACCAATTGCGCTTCTTGTTTACCACTGTAATAGCGTTTACACCAAACTCATTTTATATATACTCCCAAACAGGCAACTTCCTTAACATAAATGAAAAAGACCTTTCGGTAATTAATTACGTCGACCGTGAGTACGGGCGCCTACAACGCCTAGGGTCTGGCCTACCGGTTTCAAACTGGAGGCAATAATCACTTTGATGTTAACAAAGCTAAGTTTTAGGCGGACCTATTAACCGCCAGCACCATCGTCGTAATAGTGGTAAGAAATATGAAATCTATGGAAAGTCTAGCTACTGATTAACTCAGAACCCCCCTACTGAAGGTAATAACAAAAAGGCAGTATATTACACTCAATATCTCACTACTTCTAACCAGTATTACTTGGATTAAATCGCAAACTTTAAATGCGACGAACTAATTAACGCTGTCGACGCCCCTACGCAAATTAAGTAACACGAAAATACTGCTCCAAATACGGCTTAGTAACTAGATGACGACGCTTTCTATACCGTTAAGGTGGTAAAAACCTCTACCTTTACCCTAACCAAACCTCTAACCCCTTACATACCTTTAATCTCCGTAACCGTTACGCGAATCACACGTTTTAAGGTATTATGCCAAGCATAAGGGAAGTAAGGTACTTAATAAAAGGTCATTTGCAGTACGTGGTACTGCGAAAAAAAAAGCACTATAACTATTAAGATTAACCGTAACGATACTGATAAGGCTAAATTTGGTTTTAAATTAGGCGTACAACTATCGTTACTAATAATAACGGTAATTGAAATTATTATAGGCGTAATTACATTCTACATCCTTAAATCTCCTACCCCTTTTTTCCTTTACTTAAAAGACATAAAAACCCTCGGCGTTAACGTTAATGTTAATGTAAACGAAATAATTAAAAACGGCCAAAGGTTTTCACTCGCCTTTAAATGGAGGTACCTATGATTTCATTTTAAAGCCCGGAATTAGTAGTGTTGAACCTAATAAATATAGAGATGTGTTAACTATACCGCCGTTTTAATTATCTATCCATTAATAAATTATTTAAAGTCCTAAAGTCGGTAAGGCAAAAAAATGTAAAATACTTTACCCTCAAGATTATTAAAAGACTTTACCACTATTTTTAAACGTATGCCTAAGCCCTCCGAAGATTTAAGTTTACGTTAAAAAACGATAAGAATTTCAATTACTAAATCTTTATTGATGTGTTTTACTTGGATAATAAGCTTGTCCTTTATGTTGTTAATTCCACTACCTCTTTTCACGAGGCTAAGTTTCTAAATTCCTTTTCGGCAAAGGATAGAAGGCAATTGTTAAGTATGCTATAAATTGATATACGCCTAAGCCCACTTAACATAGTCGTTTACGATGCCAGGATAAAATTTACCCCGATAAGGTTTTAAGAAAATACCAAAAAAATGGTATCCAGTATAAATAGGTACTTGTAAAGCCTATAAAAGTGTCATGAAATTTAAAAGAGCATACGCTTTATTTTGCTAAGCGTACAATATCTTTACTCTAGAAATGAAAAGCTTTAAGAATTCGGAGGTAAGCCTACCTATAATAGTAAAAGGCCTAAACGATACTATAGGCTATAACGGCTTAGTGCTAACACTTCAGGTCTTTAGAGCATATCCACGACTAACGAGTGAATCTATACCCTCAATAAGTACTTAAAAACACGTTACGGTATACAACAAAGCTTTAAGGGAACTGCGAAAAGAATCAGCAAGCCGCCAGATCAATAACGCCCTTAACACCAGAAACAGCCTCTCAATAATCGACGTACTTGCTTTGCCATTGAAAAGTGAAGTCCTTATATAGCGGAAGCCGGGCAAATGGAAGGGCCCATACAAAATATTAGGTATTACAAACTCCGAAGTAGTTGTCGAGATTACTAACGGCTCTGTATCTTTCCGAACCACTCAAGTCAAGCCTTACATTAGGGCTATAGCGAATAAAAACCCTCAAGCCTTTTAAATCCAACGACCAAGCCAATACGACCCTCCTTCACTCGTCTTCAACAAACCGATAGAACGTTGCCAGCGCGGACTACCCCCGAAAAAAAAAGGACGTTAAAGAGGAGTAATATACACTGGGTCGCATCTACAATACTATTTAGCTAAGTAGAAAAGGAAAGGATAACGAAAACTTGGCATTAAAGTTTCGGGCATAAGGCATTATCAAAACCTTCGGCAAGCCTTTTGAAAAAAGCGATAAAGTCGTGATTAAATGCCTGTTAACTCGAAAGGTTATATAATTCGTATCGAAGACCGATTTCAACCTCCAAAACAAAAATATCACGATCTTTAAGCCGAGGATTATTCACGAGATCAAAGGCAAGACTACGGGGTGACCGTACGAAAAATCACGTCTAATCGCTTAAAGATACCAGAATAAAGGCAAATACTGGATCCTTACATAATAGCCAACGATTAAATAAATTAGCAAGCGTTTATTATTTGCTTTAATAATAAGTTAGCTAACCAAATTTAAAGGTAAGTTTTCGCTTGATAGCCCTAATATAACGCAAGCCTACACGTAATTAGCAATAGATCTCTAACGGATCATACTATTTAAACTATTACAATAACTCCGTGCTATCTACCCTTTATGTACGGTAATACGTTATATTAAGCCACTATACGGATTAGCTAAAGTAGGCCTTTATTAATTATTAATTTAATAGTCGTATTTGAAATTACAGTTGGCGATAAAGTCTTTAATATACGATTCGTACCTGTTCATAACGTAAAAAAGGGACTTCGCCGTAATAGGTATATATATTAACGATATTCTTTTCATCGAAACGGCTGGCTTAATGGCCTTAAACCAACAGATGTTCAAGGACTTCAAGTTTTAAAATTCCAAGCCGATAACGACGTTAACGGAAAACAGCGATTTTATTTTCAATAGATCGTCAATCCGTATACTTGGTATTAATACCGCCCTAAGATTTCGCCAAAATTTCGAAAGCGCTATTTTGGCTACAATTAATTAAACTGATGAGGCCAGAACTTAACGGTACTTAAAATAGCGTATTTCAGGTAATTATATCATTATCTTATACTAATTGTAAGCCTTCTACGAGCAATCCATCGCGGCGTAAGCACAAAATCTAACAGATATGGACTTTTACCGGTTGAATAAAAGGCTTAAGTAGCAAATGCGAAATCTGGACCGCAAAATCAATATGGTTGGAATCAACTTTTCAATGGCGAAGCTAATAATATTTATAAACGGGTCCTTTACAAACAACACCAATTTAGCTTTAAAAATCGGCCTTTTAATAACCCTTGTTAACGAAAATCAACGGAAAACTCAATTTAGTATTATCGGCAACCTAATTTACTAGACCTCCGTCATATACAAAAGGATTATATGAAACGTGTTGGTATCGGAGGTCTACAGCATAATAACATGCTTTAACGTAGGTATAGAACTATAAAAAACCCTTAACATTATTACCAGGCAGCTAAAGATTCCTCTTATCGTGGTGATAATTTATATCGATTTGAGGAGCCTTTTCGAATACCTTTAGAAGCTCGAAACCACTAGCGAAAAACGCCTCATAATTAACGTAATAACACTCTATAAAACCTACGAAGGGAAAGAGATTGAGGAGTTCCGATAAATCGATGACAAGGATAATCCTATTAATTCCATAACGAAGGTATCGTTAAATAAGGCCCTAGAAAGGTTTATAGACAACAATAAGCTGACCATACGTATCGAGGGCTACGTTAATAGGCCGCCCGGAAAGCCCAAATCACGTAACGGTAGATAGTGATGTGCTGGCAGACTAGATGACTGCCAGAGGATTAATAATGGTAATCTATTTAAGTAGTACAGTTATACTAGAGGCTTTTAAAGGCCTGTGGCGAAAAAACCTTTTGTAGGAGTTGATAAACTCGGACTTCGGGGCAACGAAGCAATTAAAGTCAAATGAGGTTAATTTACATGCAATTGGGCCCAATTCAGTATAGAATCTAACTGTAATTAACAGGGGTCTAGCTAGTTAACGAAAAAATAATTTAGTGGTAACCGGAAATAATTAGTTAGCCACACTTGCGTGCGCGCACAAACTAAAAAGCCGACAGTATTGCAATAGTATTACATTCAATACAATAGGTAAACACCGCACTAGAAGTGTATTTCTTTGTACGGAATTACCGTATTAGGTGTATGTCGAGTGCAGTATATTGTACTTTACTCTAGAGTACGGGCTAAACAGTTGGCCATAAAAATTACTGTGAAGACCGGCTAGAGGTCTGACAAACCTAGAAGAATACATCCACCACTTGACCAATGCAATACTACTGTTACTTCGACCAATCGAATCGACAACGTTGCAACGTCTAAAGCCTACCAACAATAACCCACTTTTCTTTTTTTCCCTACTTGCCCGCCATTGTTACCGTAGCTATACCCCATTTTCCTCCTCCCTTCTTCCCCTCCCCTTCTCCTCCCACCTCTAAAACAAGGAGCGAAGGTCTTTTAAGGTTATTAACTTTTTTTCCCTCACGGGTAAAAACTACTTTACCTGTGAGAGTTTTTTGTCGTTGTAAGTATAGTATCGCGAAGTTGTAATGCGGTATGTGATAATTATTCATTTAAATTGTATTATATTAAAGTTAGTTTAACGAGACGAAGGTAGTAAAGCGGGTTTGTCGTTTCGAAGCGCGTTTTACGAGAGTGAATTACGATTTTTTTTGGCGTATAAATTATTGAAATGGCATACTCGGGTTTATGTTTTCGAGTCGTTAATGAATACCTTTTGTATACCATGCGTTACGTCCGCCGCCACGGGTAAATCCGTTGACTATAACTATTAGAGCGGGTTTTTTCATTTATCTTTTTGTTACTGTTATAAATGTATTCATAACAAGTATTTCCCTATTTCGGTGGTGTGGGAGACATATGCCAAAGGCTTATTACAAGTTCACCATCTCTACAATAAATTAACCAATTTTTTAGCGTATAATTTTGAATTTCACTATTTATTATTCACTCTTGTAATCCTTCTTTCGAGGTTTTCCTAAAATTCAATCATTCTTTTAATATTTGGAGTAAAACGAAGCCAGTTAGTACTCAACTTTAACTGGTGATCGAAAGATATGTTATTACCACCAGGTGAGCGGTTCTCCGTATATATTATGCAGGCAAATTCGATGAAGTTATCGCGCGTTTTCCTGGGGAGGAAGAATATTTCCTGCGCCCACAGCCTCATATTATGTAGCCTAAGGCGCGAGGGGCACCTGGACCTCCTCTTGGCGATAACGCCGATGGTGGTGTCGATGGAGGCAGAGGCGGTGGCATTAGCGACAACAACAACAACAACAACAACAACAACAACAATGGTAGAAAAGACGAGGATAATAATAAAGATGACGTAGCCTCCACCTCTTCCTCTCCATTCGAAAATGATTTACTCCTATTTTTCATGTTTGTTGGTTGTCTCTATTTTAGTATAAACAGTTGAAGAAAAATGAATGTCTATTTAAGAAAAATCGAAATGTAAGTAATTAATGGTAAAGATCAAGAGTAACAATGCGTTGGTGGAGTTATAAATAGAGAATTAAAAGAGTGATAATATGTTAGAAAAGCGGAAAATAGCTGATTGAATATAGAATCGTTAAATACTTAGTTTTTTTTTTTTTTTTAAAAAAAAAACCCTATTTGGGGTTAGGTCGCGAAACTCTTTTAGTAATGTTAATGAATAGAATGTTTGTATATACAAGTGCTTTTAATTCCCTATTTGGGGCGCCTTTAGTTATCATATTTACTGAGTTTGAATTTCTGTCGATCCATGACGTCTCCTAAATTTCGCGGCGTTCATACGACTCGCGTAAGATTATAATATCTATTATAAGGCTCGTTTCGTTTATTGTACCAATTTTGATGAGGAATTCGTACAGAGAATTGAAATTGATGCAAATTATGAAAAAGAGGGTTTTAGGATCAAATTCAAAATATTTATATGAACCATTATCATTATGATAATGCCGGAGTCGAATCTTACAATTTTATCATAGATTTTAGTAGTTAGAATTTTTCGACTAATCCGTTTGTATTTCGTTAAGTTTTGATGAATAATCTCATGATAAAAAGTGAATTTGTTTCAGGAAGTGAGTTTGTTATCGATAATAATTTCAAACTTGAATTGTGTGTTATCGTCAATTATATTTGCAAATGAATTTTGAGCAAAAATCAATAACTTAGTTATATATATATTAAATCAATAAAAGTGAAGGCCGCGTCTTGGACTATTCAATTGCTATTCGAGTCGTTGATTAAGTGGTTTGCATGTATTATCTGACGGGTTTGTCTGATATTACGTAGCGATAGAAATGTTAAAATTCCTTTTCGGTTATCCAAACGATGTAATTTATGCTTTACATGTAAGTTGATATATGCATTCGTTAGCATGTTTTGCGTTGATTAAGTTAACAAAGGTAACTTCATTCAATTGCTCTTTTTGCGCAAGTTTTAAAATGTTTTTCTGAGACGTTATTTTTCTATCTTTAAAGTTGACCAGTCGGTCCTGCGTTCGATAGACTTTTTGCTTCACTTTTCAATTAGTTGTATAACGTTTTTTTTCTTTTGTTGTAGAAAACGCCGCATTATATAATGTGGATATATCTTTGATTTGTATTTTAATGGGCGTAAAGATCATTGAATGTGGTGTTGAAATTAATAGATAGATATGCAAAGTTGAATTATCCATTTCGAGACGTTTTTATAGTGATTTTGGTAGGTAATAAACCAATATACATCAACTTTATTAAGGCCGTAGAGTGTTCTTAAGATACGTAGGATATTTCTGGATGGATGTTATTTCCGGAGTTTTATAGGTGTATAGATTGAAATACGCCGTTCGAGGTGTTTTTTTCAATTGTATGTAAGTTTTTATAATGTTTTGAATCTCAATATAAAGGTCATAGAAAGTTTTAAGGAGGCGGTAAACATCAAAATTAAGCGGTTGTTCGCTCGTTGTAAAGTAGGCGATTGGATAATGATATCTTTTTTTTCCAATATTATCGTACTATTTTATTATGAGGTGACTTCTAATAGGGGGTTTCGGTTTTATTTTTTTAATCTATGGATTAATTGGGTAAATAAGATTTTTGAGTTGTTAAAAGGTCTTGGATTAAACCCTTAATAGTATAAAACTCTTTGTTTGATTGATATAAATATTTTTTTGTGTGTCGACTCCTTGAAAAGGCTACCTAAGGTTATAATAACGCCCTTGCGATAGAGTTTTATAATTGAATTACGGTCTGCTATTTCCTTTTAGGTAATAAAGGAGTTTCAAATAGAAGTTTGAAAACGTCATTTCGTTTTCCTAACTAAGCAGACGCCCTAAATAGCGTAATGTCAAACTCGCTAGTGTGGGGTAGTCGATTTAATGTGGTGGTGATAATTGTAAAGAAGCATTTGAAACGCATATCAATTTCGGTGGAATGTCGTATGAGCTATTATAAGAGTAAAGTAGTTGGTGTTACACGTTGAATTGCCTTTTCGTGGCTTTATCGTTTACTTTTTCCTTTTAGTATTTTCGTATTATCGTTAAGCAAAATAAATTTGTAGCGTTTCATAAGTTTATAAGTATAACGTGTATTCTTATACCCTTAGTTTGTCCAAAGTTCGTCTATCTTTCTTTGGTTTTCCAAATTAGTTCTTCAAATTCTAATAGTATTTTTAACCACCCGTTTTGTGCGAGCTGGTTTTTGTTACCATAATTTTGAAAATATTATTCGTATTCCTTAGGGAACTTCCAGTTGTCATAGCTTTCAGTATAACATTTTCTCTTTTTATCTTCGTTGGTAATAGTGTTGAATACGTATAGATTTTGGGGTAGGCGTTAAAAATAAGGAGTCTAAGTATTACAAGCTAGTTTCTGGCTAGTCTTTACCAGGGATCCAACCCTAGTAGTTTTACTCTCTCCTGAAATGCTCTAGAGTAGGGAGAGAGCCGTTCGAGGACGCGTTACATGACTTGAAAAAAGGGCAATACCATCGTAGCTCTATAACCACTCCCTAACAGAGACTTCTCCTTCTTTTTCCTCCTCATCGAGGTTTATGGAAAAAATCCGATTATATTGAACTATAACTCCTGCTACAATCCCTTTATATATAAACCTCAATCTTTTGCCCGATGGTGTCTTAGCTACTCTTGAACAACTATAGCCTAAGGCTATATCTTTATCTTCCGACCCACCAAATCCGGACTCCCAGGCCTTAGAATAATTTCTTGACGCGCGCGTTACATAACATCTTTAAAGAGCCTTAAAGGCCTAGTACGATTACCCTACGACTTAACACGAACTTTTTACCGACGCCTTACATACAGAAATTATCGAACGGGACCAAGCTGTTCGAGAATAGTTTTTACATTTCAAAAAACGAAATAATAATGCGTTAAACGCTTTAACAAATATAATCCGACAATTCGAAGTTACCGGTACGCTTATGTCCTTGGATTAACTTTTCCCCTAAGAGGTTCCCTCTACGTATACTACAAACGACACTGTTTCCATACCGTTCCTTACCGGGAACCGCGCCAGCTCCTCAAATAACGACGATTCCTTCAACTTCGACTACGATATTGGCGTCCCATTTAATGGAAGTTACCGACCTAAATGTAAACCACTTAACTAGCCAGTTAAGTTTTCTGGTATTAAACCACAATTCCCGGTATAAGAGGTCGCGATAATACAAAAGTTACGTCGGGACCAGAAATTTATCGGTACTAAGGAAAACCACTTTTACGTTATATTTTAACAGATAAAAGGTTTTGCGAAAAACTTTTTAAAAATCTATTATGTCCGCAGGGGCGAAGGTAGTATTAACGACACTAACTCTTTTATAACTATACTTCGCGTCTACTACTACGACCCTAAAGCGGTTGCAGTTGCTATCTCTCAGCTTACGAGTATAGAACAAGAAATTCGGAAACTATTTTACGTTTTTTATAACGTTTAGGAGGCTTTACTTGCGGAAGCCGGCGGCATGGCCTAGGAATCCGCCGTAAAACTCGCTATATTAAAGGGAGTTATTGATGATACACTTAATAATATGTTGCTCCCCCTCTAAATGCCGGCGGATTATAATAAATGGGTCGCAAGCGCTTAACTTGTTGATGGGCTCCTTTATAATTTCCGTACCCGTTATGGCGGCACGAATATTATCATCACCTGAAGCGCCTCCCGCGGTGGAAATAATGGCGGTGATGCTCCCGTTCGAAATAGTTAAATCGATGTTATTATAACTGGCGTAAACGCCTTCTGAGCCGCTTTTAAGCGGCGCGCTGCTTATGTTAACCACGCGAAACTCTCCCGCCGTAAGGATTTCTGGTTATATTTACGTTGCGGAGTGAATGGCCGCCGAATCCGTACCTGCTTATAGAATCCGGCGCAACGCTTAAACAGATTCAACAATAAAACCGTTACGAAAATCCATTTCACTTTGGCCGAGGACCTTATTAATCTCGAAAAGTTAAAAGCGTAACTCCAATACACCGGCGCATATAGTAGTAGGTAAAACTTTAATTTAACCTAATAGCTTCGCACTAGCTTTTAAACAGCTCTTTGTTTGTAATGAATTTACTTTATGATTTTATTCATTTTATCCACGCTTTAGTAAATATAGGTTATAAATGATATAACGCCGCGAATGAGCAACTTACTCACCGCTTAAAGGTCTCGCGTTTTTTTATTCCCCTACAATAATTCGATAAAGCTACGTTTTACACGCTCGGTTCTCCCCTACAACTTATTTTCTTATAATCTTTTCAGACGTTGACCTCGATAAATACCGTTACCGAATATAAACTTACGTCGTCCCTTCTCTACACTAAGATGTTATTTTAGTTAAGCCTTAAATAAAATACTGATAAGTTACCCACGACGTCGCGAAGTACATATTACTTTTTAAGCGAGCCGATAACCTCCGTATTTGGGAACGAAGGTTTACGCCCATTTATAAAATATCGAAAGAGGTTGGTGTTGCTACGTTTTAAGCTATCTTACGATAGGCCCGTAAGAAACAAGCCGTTATCACATACCTCGCCGCCGTTTCTTTCGAAAATATTAATAAAATACTCGCCTAAAAACCACTTATTTCCGCTTATAATGAATTTTCCACCGATTTCAGGGAATTCACACCCTTATTCGATAAAGCCCCCGGCGATAAGTCACTCCTTAACCGCTTTGGAACGGATTACGAGATTTTCCTTCTTACCGATAAACAGGGCTAACCTTTAAAAGTACCGTAAAGCCTTTTATACAGTATATCGTGTAAGGAGCTCCTTGTATTACGTAAAAAGTTAACCTAATTACTTAATTAAAGTTACATTCGAGTAAATAACTTTTTAGCGAGTGATCCAGTTCTTTTAGTTAAAAAACTCGAAGAAGGGTTACGATTTTATGTCGATTATCGTAAACTTAATGCTATTACGAAGGCAAATCGTTATCCGCTTTTTATTATTAAAAAACCGCTTATAAATATTTCGTAAGCTAAGTGGTTTACTAGGTTAAATATTAAAACTACTTTTCATGGATTTTATATTAAGGAAGGTGATAAATAAAAAACTGTATTTCGTATACGTTTTAGACTATTTAAGTGGTTTGTTATTCATTTTAGCTTTTCTAACGCTCCCACTATCTTCTAACGGTATATTAATAATTCTTTACGCCCTTTCCTCGATATTTTTCATTACGTTTACCTTAACGACCCACTCGTTTACTCTAACAACACCTGTGACAACCATATAGCTCATGTTAAACAAATCCTTAACGTATTAAATGTCGCGAAACTTAACTTAAATATTTCTAAATATGAGTTCGCTATTCAAAAAACCAAGTACCTAGAATTCGTTATCGAAGCCGGTGTTAGCGTCCGTATAGATCTAGAGAAGCTACGCTCTATCCGAAAATGGGCGGTTTCCACGACAGTTTTGGAAATATGGGGTTTTCTAGAGTTTTCAAATTTCTATCGCTATTTAATATGCTACTATTCGACGATTATCGGATTATTATTACGGCTAACATATAAAAGTACTTCATTATGTAAAGGTCCTAAAAAAAAATCTATTTTCGCGCGACTTAAGCTTAACTTCTATTTCGAACCCGTGTTCGCTTAATGAGATCCCGACTACGATACCTTCTTTAAAGCCGACTATTCTGATTAGGCCGTAAGAGGCTGCCGTTTTTAACGCGACGACCATAACTACCAACGCCCAGTAACGTATTACTCTCATAGCTTGTCTCTCACCGAATACAACTACGAAATCCACACCAAGGAGCAACTTGGAATTATAAGCTGCTTGGAAGCATAGAACGCGGAGCTCCGAGGTACAGCGCGCCCGTTTACTATCCTAACGAACCACAAAAACTTGAAATACTTTATAACGACACGACAGCTTTCCGAACGATAAATCCGCTGGTTTAACCGCCTTTTAAAAAAAGATTCAGGTTAATATATAACAAAAAAGCGGATTACGTAGGACCTAACGTACTATTACGACGAAATTAGGATATTTCTAAAGGCTTTTCGGACTCACGTTACCTAAACCGAAAACTTTAGTTGTTACATTCCGAATAGTTTTCTTTTAAACCGCTTTCGCGCACGTATATCTTTCGGTTAACCGTCGCCGGTTTCTTAATTTTAGAAAGCCAGTTACTTTTGATCAACGTCAACCTTTAAAGTTATTGGAATACCGTTATTACACGCGACACCACTTACTTCCACCTAGTACATACGGTACGTATAAGCAACCGACACTTCCTGGCGGATATCCATACCGACGACAACCGCAGGTTAAAGGTTTTAATTTCGGAATACCGGTTAAACGACGATGGAGTTTTGAGGTTTTGCGAACGTATTCAGGTATCTGTTCATGAGCTGCTTACTACCGCGCTAATTTAAATTACCTACGATTCACTTCTTACTGGCTACCTAGGCTGCGACATTATTATCGTCATCCTTTTTAAAAAGTATTTTTAGCTAGGCTTATATCGTGCGGTTCATTGCCTTTGTCGTAACTGCGACGTTTGTGGCTGTATAACCTATTGGAAACACCATCGAAAAGGGGATTTTAAGCCCCTTTCGGTTTCTGAACGGCTTTAAAACGAACTTTCCGTCGACTTTATAGTTAATTTACCTTTTAAATACAAAGGCTATCCTTATTACCTCATAGTTATTACGAAGCGTTTAATAAAGTCGTCACCCTCGAGGCTATAACTATTATAAACGTTAAGGATTATGCAGAACGGTTTATTAGTTATTATTGGCGGTTTTATGGTTTTCCGCGTACGTTTATTAGTAACTGTGGTTCGAATTGGTCCAATAGGTATTAAAAACGAGTTTACGGCCTAACTAAGATAAATCTACGCCTAAACACCGCTTTTTATCCCTAAACTAATGGCGCAACCAAACGCGTAAATTAAAAGGTCCTTATGTATTTACGCTTATTCATTGTTTAAATATAACATGACTAAAGCCGTTTATCATCCAGTTGTTAATCAATATTGAATGATAAGGATATAACAACTATTGGTATTAGCTTATTATTTATAACCTATAGTTATTACATTAGTTTTATCCAACCGGTATAACGTTGTTTCGTTTCAACGACGAAATTACATATAAACGCTAAATACTTTATTTAATGGATCCGCGAAGCTACAGAATTTACATAAGCCGTAATAGCGTCTATGTAATAACGTATAAACAAGGCCGCTAATAAGCGACGTTCTCCCTCAAAACGGTTTCGAGTTAGCGACGACCTTTAAATTTTCTTTAAAAAACATAAGCTAAACGAATTCTTTAAAAAGTTGAGCTAGCTTTATAATAGGTAATAGGTAACGCGTGTAATCGACTTTCACGTTATTTAATTTAACGTATCGGGCGGGAAATATCCTCGATTTCATGTAGATTAACTCGTTCAAACCGTTTCAAATCCGCTTTTAAGCCAGTAAAATCGAGACTTTTAACCGTAGGTTACAATTATTAAAAACGACGATAGTAACGCTAAGCTGGAATACCAAGTCGAAAGTATATTACGGGCCCATAATAAACCTTGAGCCGGATGTATCCGACTTTACAACTAACTAGAATGGTAAGTTTTGGTTAAATGGATAGGCGATATACATCCAACGTAGGCGCCGTTTTTAAACTTTTCCAATACCAGGGCACTCGACACCTTCGAATCGCGTTACAAACCAGTTAAACATAACGATAGGCCCTTACGCCCAATCTGCAGGCGGGTATAATTTACACTTAACTTTACCAAGTGAAGTGCTATATAAACCATTAACAAGTGGATATCAAACAAACGTATTAATATTAATAAAAGCGAAAAGCGAACGACTATAACCGAGCCCCCTACTTACTTAAACTTACTTAAACATATCCTTAAAGTCCTGATACAAGTCTTTACCTAGAATTTTCCTGCCTATTTTGATAAGCTGGCTTAGTTTAGCATCCATACGAATTAACTTAGCATTAATGCGCTTCGAAACCTTAACAAGGTTTTGTATTACTTTTAATATCATTTCTTAGCTATTCGTTAGCCGTATCCCGCCTACGTTTTTACTTGGTTATAAGAAACTTACCTAAATACTACGTTTCTTATTTATTAATTATACGGCCCGCAGGCTCTTAGACCACACAAGAGTAGCGGGGATAACCCCCTCCCTCTCTCACTTCAGATATAAACCTTATGTTACGTAACGCGACGACTACTATGGCTTCTTTGGCGGTGATTACCCAGGTTTGTACGCCTTTTAGCTGTTTGTTAATACCTAGGAAGCGGATTATGGTATGTAGACTTACCTCAATCCTGAGCGTCGAACGCCAGACACGCCTCCAACAACTCCTTAACGGCTTTATTCATATCTGGGTTCAAATCTAACGGCGTACAAGTATAACTAAAACTACGACCCGTAGCTTTATGTTATAATCCAGACAACGGTTGGGTTTGGAAACAGGCCAGCATGCAGTTGAGCTACTGAGAGCCTGTAGTCCAATACATCAGGCGGGAAACATCTCTTATGTAATCAAGGTGACTAAGAAAGTCACGTGATGGATCAGTATGGATCATTTACTGATTCAAGGTGAAGCTACATGAGATCAGTAGGGATTAGCCACTGATCCAAAGTGAGGCAGCACTAGATCAGTGGGATCAATGCGGTGATCCAAACGATCCAATACTGAAGATAGTATGAAGGCAATAGGATATAAGGACACGGTCAGCACCATAGATAGCATTTCCTTCATAGCTCTTCAGTTGTCAATCTAAGTATTTAGTCTACACACCTGAATAGCCTAACGGCTAGTGATTATTCTACAGTACGAACAAACATCTTCTTGATATTGCACCTTTGTTACCTCTGCTACCTTACTGCTAACATAAACCCCCTGACACCTTCTATTTACTCACGGGTATTTAGTGTGATCATTACACTTTAACGGAACAGAGATGGCACCAAACCCCAATATCTAGCTATTCGTTAACAGTTCCTTCACAGCTATTAAAACCACTTATCTTTAGTTTCTTAGCAGAACTTTCTGGAATTATGAGCTCTTTTATAAACGGATTCGAAACATGTCTGCTTTCTAGTTCCGTTAGGATACATGTCGATAGCCTTTAGGGCAGGGAACTTTACGCTCGTTAGCGAGTACTAAGCAGCTTTAAAGCATATAACCTATATCTTTAATAGCCTTGTCTACTTTGGCGGCAAGCTAAGGATTTATCGTAACGTTGATAAGTGAAAGAAGGACTAAAATCGCAAAAATAAATAAGTCTTGCATTGGTAACTGTAAGTACTGACGCTGCACAGAAAGGGTAAAATGTTAAGGGAAGAAGGAAGTTTTATCTTTGTAATTGGGATTTTACGGATTATTTATAGGGAGGAGAGGGAGTTAAAACTTTTCACGTGACGTCGACCTAGTGTCTTTCACACAGAACCATGTTGCTTCAAAAGGCGCGCGTACCTTCCTTATACTTATGGCGTTTTACACCACAATATCAACAAAAAAAAAGGGGGGGAGGGGGGAAGAACGACAGGGGTGTTTTTGGGGGTAATGTTACAAGCTAGTGCCTTGCTAGTATTCACCAGGGAGAGAGCCGTTTAAGGACGCGTCACATGACTGGAGAAAATGACTGTACCATCTTAGCTTCATAACCGCTCCCTAGCAGGAACTTCTCCTCTTTTTTCCTCCTTATTGAGGTTTATAGAGAGAATCCAACCACTTTGAGCAACAGCTCCAGCCACAGTACCTTTACAGAAGAATTAAGTTCCTCTGGTTCAAAGTGTTATTTACGGAATTTACAATTATTTGTGAAATCGATTTCTTGATACTTATATCTTTTAATTATTCAATAAAATTTTGTACTCGTTTTCAAGTGGTTTATAGTAACGATTGTATTTGATAATAACTTAAGGCGCCTTTACCAGTATTTGCCTGCATTCGCTCCCGATTATTTGGGTTTTTATTTACTATATGGTCGAATTGAAAGCTGTGCATGTATCGTAAATAATTTAGTCTGGAGGTTTAAAATAGACGTTCGTTTAATATTTAATTGAGGAATTTCAATAATTCGTTGCAAAAGTATTTTGCGTGTACTTCGCGGTTCGGAATGATACTATGGTATCAATGGTGTAGAAGACAGGTTGTTCCTTAACGCATATAATGTTTATAATAATTTTTTAATTGAAGTTCCCGTCGTTTTCACGGCGGAATTTCAATTTTTTTTTACAGCTTGTACATAAACCTGACATTCGTGGTAAGAATGTTTCATTGGTTTTAAATCTTTCTTTGTTACATCCGTATAATTTATTTGGTAAAGTGGTTGTAAAATGCGCTTTTTAGCCGGTTATATGAATCGTTAGTGTAATATACGTAGTTTTGGCTGTGTTAAGTAAGCAGTTATTATTTTACCTATTTTTGAGGGAAAAAACGAGTGTTTAAATTTTAGACGAAACTGTAGGGATATATTATTCAAAGCGCGGATAAGATGATTCTTTGTGTTTCTTTTTTCAACTCCAACTTTATTCATATTAACTGTTAAAAGTAAAAATAACTCTTAAAAGTTTATCACATAAAACTTAACTAATTCAAATCGTGTAATCACTATTACTATGTTAACTGACAATGTTTTACCTTTTTAAAATAGAACTTTCTACTATTTACCTGTCCGGTCAAGTAAAAATCAAAAACTTCGTTCAAAAAAGTTAATTAAACGTTTTCCAGTAGTCGAAATTTCTATTATATTGAAATCCGGCATGATGACTTAAAATTAGCTGTTATACCTATGGGATAATGTAAATTACAACGCTATATAAGCGTTCGGTACGCCGCGTTTGCTATCTAGGTCTACGTTATTTGAGAATGAGGTATTTTATAAGCTTATAAATAACTGCTGCTCCGTTTCCTTATTTTGAGTTGTTACGTAAATTTCATCCTTCTCCAAATCGTTTCTCTTGAAGGTGTATTCGTATGAATACGTGTTAAATTTCTGCTAAACGCCTAAATAATCGGCTTTATACGTCATAAAATTACATTTCATCTGGTATTCGGGCGGGTAATCGGTCAAAAGTTGTCGTTTAACGCGGATTTTCTTATATACTAGTTTGTTGATTAGCTAAAGAACGATGTTGGTGTATATAAATTAACGTATTTGGAAACGCTTGAAGCTTTGTATGATTTTTCGTGGGTATGATGGTATACTTTTTAAGTTCTATGTTTAATTATAAGGGTGTTCTCGTTAATACCCGCTTCGTCTTTTTGTTTCTAGGGCTTTTTTTGATGTTTGTCATTTTTATAAATGTATTTGGGGGTTTCATGGTTTTTCGCCTTACATACATTTTAAATCGTCGATTAAATACTTGGTAAATCGTTTTAACGTTGTCTGATTTTATCATTAACGGGTTTTCATTTTTAATTTTCCTTGCTATAAACGTTGATCAAAAACTTTCCTATCAGCGTATCGAGGTTTCAAGTAACGATTGAAGGCTTTTAAAAAAAACCTTTAAATATTTTTCAGATTTAAATAATATAACGTTGAATTTCAAATTTCTACGGTATGTTTTTATAATTACTTGGATAAATAGTTCTTCACCTTGATATTTTGGTCCAAACCCTTTTCAGCGTTTTTTGAGACTTTAATAATAAGGAAATAAGTATTTTTGTAGCGTTTGTGAATTTCGACGGATTTCGATGTGATATTCGTTTAATTATTATCATAAAGTGCATTGTTGATTTTCGTATCAAAATGTATCTTTAAGTGTTAATAATATGTTATGAACGTGATTATTTACATTGAATGGTATATATACAAATTTTTGGGTTACATAATTAATTTACCGGGTAAATTTATATGGAATTCGACAGGTTCATTGTTTGATTTTTATAAGATTCCATTATTGTACGGATTTTCTTGTCGAAAATATTGTACAATTGTTTATCATATTTTTTTATTTGGTCTTATAATTTAACAAATTTGTAGACTTTGTAGAATCAGTTTTATTGATGTGGAATAAGCGTGTTAAGAGGTCGTGGTATAAGTTATAGTTTTTGTGTATTGGGCCGTAAAGCTTATTAATTATTTATCGCCCTTTAGGGTTTTGCTGGAAGCGTCGTTTTCCTCGTTGAGGATTTTCTATTATGGTTGTAATGGGTATTAAATGTATTTGGGAAGTGTTTTGGTTTGTGTTTTTTTAAAGTACTTGATAAAAAGGGACCTTATTTAATTTAAGTAACGGATGACTTTTGTAGTTTTTCCTATTCTTCCGTAAATTACCTAAGTTTCGTCTGCTTTTTCCGGAGCTTAGTTGGCCTTTTAAATCGTTTCACGCTTGACGTAAATAAAGTGTTTTAAGTTTTTTTTCGCATTTCTTCAACAATCTATTTCTATGTCGTTCCCCTAATTAATATTCTTTCACGAAGTATATCTGTAATAACTTTTCAGTTTTCCAAGTAACTATTGTATAGAATAGGGCTATGAAAAATAGAGATTTTGTAATACGGTCGTTTTGATTACTTTTGGCATTGATTTCTTCGTTTTCTTGTTATTCCCGTAGTATTTTAGAATAATAATTATATATTATATGTTAACTTTCTTTAAATTGGTTGGAGTTTCCTTTCGAAAAATATCAAATATACCTAGTCTTTGTGCGTTCTTTTATACCGAAAAATCAAGTTTATAGAGTACAGATTCATCGCCCAAGGGTTCAAATTCTTCACTAATGCTTTAATGCCATCATTTCTCATGTTTAGATTACTAAGTTATAAAACGTTTTTTTTTCGAAGAGTTGTATTTTGGAATGAGAGGTTTATATATTTTCTAGCTTCAGCCAGGTTAGTTATGGGTTTTGTTATTGGAGCAAGGTTCTTGTATGTCAAGGGTCGGTACAAATACATTATGTTAATAGGGTTTTTTGTAGGTTTATGATGGTGTATTCAAAGGGGTCGTGGAAGAAAACGGTAAATGAAAGCGTATAATTCTTGAAAGAAATATAGAATAAATTCGTTAATCATTTTTAACTAAAACTTTTAACCCTATTTAATTTAGTTGAAATTAAAATAAGGCGTAATTGCAAATGAAGTAAGAGTTTCAAATTAGGCACTTGGATTTTATATTAATAAACTGAAACTTCATAAGTAATAATTTCAATAAGCTTTATATAATAATGCGAACAGTCGAAAATTTTGGTGTCTGAAGTAGGGAGTTGATATACAAAAGGATTGAAATAGTATAGTAAGCGTTTGGGAAATTTTTTTATGCTTTAGAGAAATATATTGGAGCGTTATAAAAGTTGCTTCAGGTGTTTTGTGTGTATTTATATGGATATTTTGAAAGTTTTTTATAATGTTCAAAGCCATGGTAAAGGAGTTTTCAAAAATGTTTTAACCGTTTTTGAAGTGTGTATAACCGGTTTAAATGTTAGTTCAGGCGTTTTATAAGTTTGTCGAAACGTTTTGAAAGTTATTTTAGGCGTTTTTTAGGTTATCCGAAGCGTTTCAAAAGTTGTTTTCAAATATATTTTTGTAAAGGGCTTTGAAATTTCGTAGTGGGTGTATATAATACGTGATAGGACTCATTTCAAAATGTATACGGATACTTTTAACACTTTAATCGAGTTAATAGATAGTATAACAGGGTTTTGGTTAAATAAAAGCATTTTATAGAATCAATAATATTGTATTAAAGTTGGGTTTTTAAGTTACTTCGCGTTTAATAGTCTTTTTCACATTTTCGTGTGTTTTTTACAAAGCGTAGTATTAAAGTACGAAGTAGTTAAGATCACTATAACATCCCGATATAAGTATTTTATCAAGGTTCGTCTCCTTTTTAGGCTGTTTATAGTCGATAAAGTTGGCTACTTATTTGTATAAGTAAGGTTTTAATAGCATGAAGGATGGATGTGCATGCTAAGCATAACTTATACTAGAGAAATAGTTACCCGCAGTCATAGGAGAGATGTCTGGAGGATAAAGAGATACTCGCAGAACTAGCCGGACTAGAAACAATAATGTAAATACACTTCTCTACCCCTCTAAATACCTTCCCCCAAAGAGACCGTTCCAATTGTAATTATCTGGTGTCCTGCACAGAAGTTATTTACTCTGCATCCATCCTGATTCGTAGTCAGAAACATAAACCACGTAACAAAAATAAGTACGAGACAGAACGAGTATGAGATGGAACAAGTTCAAGATAGAACGAGTATGAGATAGAACGAGTACGAGGAAGTACGAGAATGAGACAGGTACAAGGCAATACGAAACGAGAACGAGAACAAGAACCTACAAACCTTACAGTCAGCTAAAACTAGTTACCCGAATTTGGGGAGGTTGGAAAAACAAGCAGAGGATAAATTATCCAAATACATTAGCCTTATTTAATCGTCTCGAATACCAAACTTTTATATAACATTAAAAGATTTCATTATTTTGAAAGCAAGGCTATACAAAAGAAAAACAATTATTACATAAACTTTACCTTTTAGGATAAGTTATACACGAATATTCGCCGGAATAATCCGGCGAAATTACGAATAACTACATCGAAGACGTAGAGATTACGGCGAAAATACAATCCCAAAACGATACTTTTATCGAGAGAATCTGCAAAGTTTCTTTTGAAACGGGGTTAAAAAAAGACGGTTTAATGGTACCGCAATATACCCCAAGAGGCAAGACAATAGCAGGAGGATTTTAAAGCACTTTTCAAAATTCGTTTCAAGTTTCGTCTGATAATGACTAACAACGAAGTAATTGGTAAGGTAAACTCGTTAGGGAGGCGTGCCTACGAAACGATGGTTAAATACGTGAAAAGGGCAGATGAAATCGCCGTATAATACCCTTATATACTGTAAAAGGAATTAAGAAATAGATTTTTGGCCTTCCTTACAGATAACGGCTGGAATAACGATATGATATTATAAACAAGAGTTATTAACCGTCTGGTTTTTAAAAACCTTATAAACTAAAACGGAATGTATAAAGACGAGGTTACGTACAATGTCGTACGAAAGACATTAATTACGGAAAATGTGGATTTGAACCGTAATAACAACCTTTTTTTCTCGTAAAATTGAAAATGAAAAGACACCTAAAAGTACCCAACGGAAAAATTACTCACCGAGACGATTATGAGGTTAATGTAAAAACAAATGGGTAGGCTAACACCTTAAGATAACGGGGGAAACGCTTTTTATAATTTGTAAAATACTTGCGGGAATTATAATTTATATTAACCTTATTTCGAACCTATTTCTTAAACGACGATGGTAGACTCGCGAAACTTATATTAAATGAGAATTAAAACGGGTGACGGCTAATAATGATAGTAATAACAATGACAATAATAAATGCAAAACAAAGTATAAATATATTTCAATTTCAGAAACGTGCCCAACCTATACTACAGGTTTTATTATTGTTTTTACCCCCAGAAGCAATAGGAAAAAATATGCTAAATACGAGTTCTGGCATTACCGGGGAAAGTAGTCTCCAAGGAGTTGAAAATGGGAAGTAAGGCAAACGCAAAGATGTGCGAGTTATCATTTATGGAATTAATAAATAGGACCGATTACTAGAATTTTTGCCCTGCCTTTGATATTAATCCTTTATATCTAGTAGACTCAAGCTTAAAGATAAGTAACGTGTGGAACTTATAGACCGAGCCAAAAGAATATTAACATGTTCATAAGGATAAAGGGAAAGGTAAAGAGATAGAAGACATTGCCCCTTTAATGGACGCCGAACGCCGTAACACTCGAACTACAAGGTATACAAACTTATACGTTCGAATTGAAAATGAAGAGTGAAGTTTATTTAATATTTATACGAGACTAAACTCCCCTTATCCTCGAACGGTATAATTATAAACCCTTCCGTCGATAACTTAGACCGACAAGAAACGGTTCCGCTGAGGGTTTTCCTAGTTTCGCACCTTTATATGAAGGGAGTACGGAGCGAATACCGCGGGAAAAAAAAATATACCGTGCCTATCTGAGTATTTTGAGGTCGTTTTAAAAAAAGATTTAACCTAATAAATACCTTACGAAAAATTTAATCTCAAATTACTTTCGAATAGTTATTAGACCGTAATCCTATAATACTTGAAAAAATATCAAGAATATGTAGTTTCGATACCGTTCGACTAGTGAAAACAGGAAGAGAGATCATGAAAAAGAAACGACAACGTACAGTATTTAAGTATTCGGCAGTGATAGAATTTGTGAAAAATTATATCAAACTACGTACTATAAAAACCTAACTCGAATATATTTAAGGTAATACTTATATTATTTATGTTAATAGATGCCTGGTAAATAAAGCTTTTTTGGTTAAACTCGTTACGCGAAATACGGTAATTCGTATAGGAATCGCCGTTTAGATAGCCGACCTACTAATAACTTTTACGATGGCCAACAGAAGTCATACGATATTGATAACCTACGTATTATTTTCTTTTGTTGTTGATGGTATTGTCTTTTTAATTCATGTATTTGTTATAGCTCATTGTTTATTATATAGCTTGTTATTAAGCCATAACTAGCTTGTTCGCCACTTAATTATTAATAATTATATTGGAAATATCCTTATACTTATAGGCGAAGGTAGATACTTAGTTGTTGTGCCTGTGGAACGACGTGTGAAACCGTTGACTTCAAATATCTAGTCAACTTATATAAATATTCTTTCAGACGAGAATCAACACTCGACAGACGAGTCGAATACTAGTAGTGAGTGAGAAACGTTGGACTTAAACTTAGAGGACGAGAATAATGGCGATAAATATGAGGATTAAAATTTGGATAAGAATGATGTAAAATTCTTACGAAGATTGAACGAACGTATCGATTTTATAAAATACGCGTAGTAGCAAGGGAAACGTCCAAATTAAGGCGGGTTATATATCTGAGAGAGGTTATTCAGCGACCGAAAGACCTAGGAAATACTAATATTTACAAGTAAGTACGTTTTGAAGATGATTTAATTATATTAGAAATAACCGAAAACGAGATAAAAACGAACGAGAACTAAACGAAAATGACAATAGTAATTACGAAACAGAATAAACGTATAGAAAGAAGATCTAGAAAAGCCATTGCGTTTAATGAAGTAAAGAGACCATTTACTAAAGAGCATCTCGATATCGTCAATTATTCATTACGTTTACCCGTCTCGCGTATATTATTTAATATTTGAGTTTGGAAGTAGAAATGAATTTTTGGATTGTTTGCGTTACTGCCGTCGTTTGCCAGGCTGTTAATGTTTTATTTTGATAGGAAAACTAATTCTGAATTTAACAAATAAAATGATGATATTTTGGGGTTACGGACGTTAAGTTATAAAAAATATAGAAAGATATTGTGAAACGCTTCCGCATACTGGTATTGACGATGGTAGCGAGGGATAAAGAAAAACAAGATTTGAAAAAGGCTTCCCTAATATATAACGAAAAAAAACGAATATTAATAGCGTAGAATAATAAATTCGATAAAAATATCAAACTTCACTTTTAATATAGGGAGTTGAACGATGTACTACAAGATGTTATTAAAATATGGTTGAAAGCTTTTGGTATTGATGTTAGAGATATAAATAAAACAAATAAGGCGGACGAATTCGCTAATAATAAATATCGATAACTTTTCGAAAATAAAGGAAAAGGATTAGTATTAGCTAAGAGACTGGTATATACCCCAGGGAGATACTTTTACCTTCGTTTTAAGAGACGTGCGAGTAATCAATCTCGCTATTTATTAAATCGAACTTAAACCGAATAGCAAATGTTTTCGGCTGAAATAACCGAAATACTTTTAAGACGAGGTCGTATTCGTATAAAGGTTTTATCTAGCTATAAAGGTAGTTAGATTTTAAATACGAGGTTAGTTTAAATGGGGTATATATTTACAATGCCTATTTAAGAAGGACAGCGAATACCGATTCATTTATCATTATATTCTAAATAATAGTTATATAATTAAACCATAATAGCTAATGTACTTGCGAAACAAAATATTCGATACTTTTCTTTAATTTAATTATAACGTCTTTTTTTTAAATCGATGTAGCGAACGGGTATTGGGGAATTCCTATTACTTTAGGTTATAGGTATAAATCGGTATTTATTATACCGAATATGTAGTATTTAATACTTATGATACCTTAGGGAATGATAGTAAGTGAATTTACCTATTGTATACTCGGCGATATTAAATTTAGTAAATTCTTTTTTGCAAAATGGCGATAACGGTAAAAATGATATGGGAATTAACTAAAATATTACGAAGCGAAACCGAAAAAACGCGAAAATTAGAGGATTAGTACTACCTTTATTAATAGGATAAGACTATACCTGGTAACCGGTTTTCGACGTTTATATTAACGACTATAACGTCTTATCATATGGATTTAGCGTAATGTTCAAATTTTTTGATTACTAATATTCTTTTCGCCTCAAATTCGGGAGGATTAGGTTTACCACTTACAAGATGGTTTTATTCGGAAGCCATATTTACTCGTTAGGATTCCAATTGTAACGGCGTCGAGTTCGGCCGTATAAAAAACATCGAAAAAGATTCGAAATGAAAATGAAACCTGAAAATCACCTTACTTTATTAAAGATATTAGACGAGTTTATTTACCTTACATCTAACGTCGCGAGTTATATACCTAGGTAAGTGTCGTGGACAAAAATTTTTAAGATGCTTTGTATAGAAAAAATACCGAAAACGACGTTGACGGGGAAAGTTTTAAAACAAATTTAATAGGTCTTTAAAGAGTTTAAGTGAAAAGGGGAATAAGTTAAGGCTTTTATTACCATATGACTGGCTATCTAATAAAACGTCGTAATAGTATCGTATCGCTCGCTTTAATATCATTCCGTAACAAATTCATTAAATATGGAAATCAGTGGTGTCGTTTTTTAACCCAAGGGATTGCCAATGGGTTCCGAGATTATCGATAAGTTGATATCTTATGTGAAAATCCTATTTTTTTTTCCTGGAAATTGAACGATGTCGAGTCAAGGTATACCATTGGTGAAGAAAAAGTATTGACTGTAGTATGCTATTTGAAAAAAGTTAGACTATAGGTGATTGAGTCGCTTTTTCCGACAATGATGTATACCGAGCACGCGAACCTAATTTTATCATTAAAGATTCCGACAATACTTATAGGGAGAATCGCGTAATAAACAAATATCTTCGGAATATTTGACGTGAAAATCATGTATCGCCTTCACCGACAATACGTTTACCCTTTTTACTTGTTTTTTTCCTTTCCCCTTTTCTACCTACCTTTTAAAGATAGGAATGATATATAAATAAGAATATTAAAATCGCGAATGTGATTTTGAGGTTGTCTGTACCAATTATAAAGCTTTTGAAGTAAAATATAAAAATATTACCGTAGGCAATAAGAAAATGTTTATTCGTAAGATTAGCGATGTTAAAAGATCCAGGAATGGGAATTCTCATGCCTATGGGAGTGTTGAACCTTAGACGAATGTTGCAACTTGGAGGAGTGACGATGGCGACCATATACATTAACGAGACGAAATGGTACGGTGACATTGTAGGATACTTTACAGGTGGTTAAAAAATAAGTCAGGATTTACCCATATAAGTGAGGAGGAAAGTAAAACGGAACTTATTGTAATTTTGTATTTAAAACGACTGATTGTTAAGGCCAAAACTTGGTAAAGATATCCGTAATATACGTAACGAAAAGTGAGTTACCTCAAATGTTAAATTAGACTTACGACCTTTATGGAAATTTCGCGGTAGCCTCCACCCTTTACAGATTAATGGGAGTATTATAATAGCCGATTTAGTACATTAATACTAATGAATATGTTAAAACTTGTAAGCTATACGCTTTATTTAATACCGCGAAATCAATTAATATAGGACTCGTACCTATTATAGTTTTAAAACTATAAGATATTGTAGTTATGGATTTTATAAAAAAAATTAATCCAAAAGAGGTTGGTAGCGAAACTTATCTTTATCTTGTGGTCAATCATTTCTCGCGATTTTTGTTTTACCAAGTAATAGGTAAACGAATAGGCGAGAATGTATGATAAATATGAAAGCTTATTATTGATATCTTCGGTTATCCTGAGGAATGTTACTTGGATAACGAAAAGAATTTAAAATCCCGACGTTTATAAAATCCTTTTCTAAGAGCAGAACAAAGACGATAAATATGCTTATATACTTAGCCATATTAGTAGGATTAATTAAACGATTGGTGAAATTGGTTAATAATAGGTTAAAAAAAACGGGTTTACGAACGTGGATACAGGTAACTCGAAAGTTGATCTATGGCTTTAGTCAATATTGTAAAAGCCGTTAATAACAGACTTGTGAGAAACTTGTTATATACGCTATCGCAAATCATGCTAGGTTGGTTACTGAACCCCTTAGAAATATTTATGAAGATAGTGTTAAAGCTGGACCAAAACCAATTGGCGGCGATATTTCACGAATCAAAAGCTAATAAGGAAGCAATTTATAAAGAATTCGTTAATCGACATAATGATTTACAATAACGGGTGGCTGACAAATAAGTAAAGCGATGGATTGAGTCTAAAACTGACCTTAAGGGCGATAGATTTAAAGTTGGCTATTAGGTGTGGAAAGTCGTGTCAAAAACCCGCGATATTGAATTAAAAGGGTTTCTGGTTAAGAAAAACAAAGATTTAAAGAACATTTGGGCGCTTACCTTTAAATCGCGGTGAACGGGGCTATGGGAGGATAATGAGATCGCTTTATCCATATCATTTTGAATCGTTAATCCTACCACCAGAAGATAAAAAGGAAAGTCCACGTTAAATTATTGAAACTATACATTTAAAGGGAAAAGCATAAGGAGGAAAGGAATGAAAGAAGGAGAAGCGGGCAGGATATGGAAAACATAAGGGATCCTTACGATAGCAATCTCAACTGCAACAAACGTACCACTGATCATAATACGCCGCGATAGTATAACTATATTGACCTTTGTTAAGGTTGGAGTTGAAAAGGTTGAAAGGGCGAAGGTTGAAAGGGTAAAGATTAAGGTTGAAAAGGGCGGAAATTGAAGTTGAAGTTGAAGTTGAAGTTGGAAGGATCATCGTGAAGTATGGTGGGAAAGGTTCACTTTGGATTCCTTGTTTCTATTGTTACTATTGTTACTATTGTTTCTATTGTTTCATTACCCCATTTTACTCCACATCAATATTTAATGCTAACCTCAACTTTTATCTACCACACTTTGTTTTATATGGCTTCAGGGACTTAGCCATACATTAACAGAGGGATAGATGGTAGCATGGAGGATTGATGTGAATGCCAAGCATGACTTATACTAGACAAATGGCTACTCGCAGTCATAGGAGCGATGTCTGGAGGATAAAGGGACACCTACAGAAACTAGCCGAAGTAGAAACAACAATGCAAATACACCACTCTACTCCTCTAAATACCTCCCCTCAAGAGACCTTTTCAATTTTGATCATTCTTTTATACGTGAACGTAAATAAACAAGATAGTATTGTAAGTATTAATGATAAATTGAATTAGATGGATAATAGGTATCCGGATCGTGTACGCCTTAAATAGGATCTTATAAGCTATTATTAGAAAAGTGGCACTTTACCATGCACTTTTTTAATGTCCCTCCTTTGGTGTGATACGTTATTATGCACTCTGCGAGAATGTTTCTTGCAGAGTAGCACGTTATCGTGCACTCTGCCAGAGTGTATCCTGTAATGTGACTGCTTTACTAACTTTAGGGATATATGATCATGTCCAAGATTACAAAAGTTTATCTTGTTAATCCAAATTTCAACATCGCGTCAATGAAGTTGAAAAAGGATTTTGAAGATTCATGTATAGGTTTTAGAATATTATTTAAAATAATATTTCGTCAAGAAACCAACCCTAAATCAATATTCGTGATTGGAAAAACCAAGGATAAAAGTTTGCAAATCACTAAGGTAACCCTTACTAAAATAATTTACTATTTTATGAGTTACGTTTCAAGGTATATCCAATAAATAGGAACTTTAATTCGAGTTTTCAACACAGATATAAAAAAGATAAAGGTTAAGGAGGGAGTTACCAAGACTGTAAACAAAGTAGAAATTAACATAGATGCCCTTGAAAATAAAACCAGGGTCCCTACATTGATTGAGTGAACCGTACCTCCGTAAAAGTATATAGAAGCCTACAAATACTTGAAACAGTGCTTATTTAAAAATAAAATCGCTTTCTAGTTAATAAATTATTGGATGCATGAAAAGATCCGTATTGAACGATAATTCTAAACTAATTACCGATTTTGGAACCAGAAGAAAAGAAACCTTGCGGCTTATATAAATAATTAATGATTTATCAAAAATGAATTTAACAATATGTCTTAGGAATACACCTCCGATGCGAACAATTCGAAGAAAAAAGATATTTATATAAAATTATGAGATAAGGCAACTAACAAACGTATTTTTACAACCCTATCAGATATTTTATTTATATATAAAGCTATTTAAAATGATATTAGCGGAATGTTAAACGCATATATAAAGATATTCTTTACATTGTTCAATATGTATGAAAACCGATTTTAAGGTATTATATAAAATAATGGCACATGATAATCTCGACCATCGAGAAAAGGTAATTTGACATTTCGACGGTAAAGCTTTCCAAATTTAAATTTACATAAATTGGAAAGTATTACGAAGTATTATTAGATAAGTTTAATACGTTTTTATTCGGAATTGTAATAATAAATATAGGATTCGAACTGGTTACATTCTCAATAATAAACTCACAAACATTATGTTTTATATTCTGTAACTAAATTAAATCAGTTAAGTATTGGAATAAAACATATAATGAATAAATCATTTCGCGTTACGGATAACGTATCTATCCCGTTTCAAAGAAAATTGGAATACAGTTAATCATTTCCCGAAATACAAAAAATCGAAATTACTTATTTAGTATAGCCAAAAATACGTATATTGAACCAAACATTCTGATATCATGCTATGAAACGCTTTTCATAGATTTTTCGCGTTACGTGTTACGATAATGGGTAAAAGAGAACCTTAGAGGTTATAAAGAAGTTATGCAACTAGTGTCAATTATATTTACAAAACCCTTCATAATTTGAATTTCGTTCACAACAAAATATTAACTTTCATTACCAGATTATTATCGATATTATATACTTTCATGTATAACAAATCCTCTCTGTAGTCAACATTACAACGTTTTTCAAGCTCTTAAATATACTCTAAAGTGTTCAATAATAGGTTATCGAAATACTTTAGTAAATTTCTAGACAAAGTTTATTTTTAGCCTCTACAGTGAATTAAATATAACATAGGAATGGCTATCAATTCGAACGAACGGAAAATTAAAACTATGATCACCGGTAATGAATGTAAATAGATACTGTTATAAACGCCTTGAGATATCGGAATGTGTGAACGATATTATAGCCTATTAAAAAAGTTTATACAATATTTTTGAAAAGGTTAAGGAGGATGATTTTAAAGAAATCAATTTCGTAAATAATTTGAAATTCGTTGAATAAAGTATTCAATTAGAATGAACTTATTCATACATTCATCATGTTTATTACTTACTCTAGAGTTTATATTAATTCAGTATCATTATGATACAGAATCTAAAAGGCGAAATCGATAGAGAAAGTTATGAAGGCGTTATAATTTCAATAGGATAAGAGTTCTTTCTTGAGAACCTGATTAACGAGAAATGACTCGCGGGAATCAAACGTTTCAAATTGTCGTTATAATCAAAGGTCCTCGTTTAAAAAAATAAAGAAAAGATAATT
This sequence comes from Anisogramma anomala, assembly GCA_038502455.1. Lineage (NCBI taxonomy): Eukaryota > Fungi > Ascomycota > Sordariomycetes > Diaporthales > Gnomoniaceae > Anisogramma > Anisogramma anomala. The sequence continues at coordinate 35,506,684 of JASMMZ010000002.1, read as the reverse complement.
TAATCTTTAGAACATTAGCCATAATAAAAAATATGATACGTTTCTAAATTCTGTTAATGCTACAGATTTTTTTCTTTAAATTATAACACGAGATAATAGGAAGGAAATAGTAGACGAGGAAACCTTTAACACATTATTTACTGAGTAAAGAGAACCACCCCATACCTAAGATAAATGAAACACCTTTCCATTAACTCTTAAACACATTTTAATAACCTTCATATACCTTTCAATGCTTCAACCGGACGACTTTCCCAAACTAACAAAACCAAAACAACGTGGGTATAGATGTCCATTTCATTCGAAAAACAGAAAATGCCTCAAAATTTTTGTTTTATATTCTTTTATTTTATTGTTAAAAGAAGGGGCAAACTGCTAGTTCAGAAGGAAACTTCGTTATAATGGTATTATCAAAACCTCGGATAAACCTTTTGAAAAGTGAACTTGGAAGGAAATAATTGTTTTAATCAAATAGAACGTTTTGAGATTTAACATATTAGATTTAATAATTTATGGTGAATATGTAATATTTCTTATAAATTCTTTTATAACATACAATAGAAGATTAGAAAACCCTATGAAAAGTCGATTTACGGTTATAAGGTTCGATAACGCTGTAAAAATGAATACTGTAACAAATTTTTCCACTTTATAACGTATAATCCATTATTTAATCTCAATGTTTACTACCTTCATTCGTACCTCCTATAACGTAGGTTGAAAACTCCGAAACATTCAAAGAATATATATTACATAAGAAAATCTCTTCAAATGAGTTATCTGAGCCTATATACCTATAAAGCTCCGTAATCACCACCCGTTAGAAACACCATTACATATCTTTAAACCGCTTAAAAACTTCGCTAAAGTTAGTAAATACTTGTTTGACATATATCTAAGGCACCAAAAAACACGCCTCGAAATAGTCAGCTTCAGCTTCGAATATTATTTGCTAATTATTACACCGTAATATAAACTAAAGATATACTTACGTTATATTATATGTTATTTTCAGCATCGGAAAAAACGAAGTTTTAGAAAATTAACCTAAAAGCGAAACCAAATATATGACTAATGTATAATCACCTCATTAATTTCAACGGTATAATAATTAATATTTACAACGAGATTTAGAAGTTTGTAAAAAATGGGTAGTTTGATCAAGTCATCTTTATTAGCATAACAAGCATAAAACACGCCGTCGAATACATATGTTAATGTATACATAACGTTTAGGCTGTATTGATTATATGACTGGAAACGGAGTGTAGCTTCTGTGTAATTACAAAATATGAAAAAAACAGTAGAATAACAAATACCGGAGAAAACTAGAGGCCTAGAGTGGCAAATTCGAAACCTAAAATGTAATCTAACCTTCATACCCTTCGAAATACAAATAATAAAGCCATTGATTTTTAGTCATGACTTCTTCACAAATAACAATGATTACAGCTTTATAAAAAAAGCCTATATTCGTGATTGACAATAAAATAACAAACTGAAAAGGGATTACGCTATGCGGTAATATTGTTCATGAAAATTCAATGATTTTACCTTAGAAATCTATAAAATAGTTAAGGGCTTTTAATCTGGTATTATCATGACAATCATAATTAGTATAATTATTTCGAACTTTAAAATAAACCCCCTCCCCTTTTTTAATAAATTACACTGTCTTTTTTCCCCCATAAGAATATATTGTTAAACTCGATACCATAAGTAAAAGAATCCTTCCACTCTATATCATAGCCTTACTAAAATCTTATCAACATCGCAATTTATGGACATGGGATAAATAGACCGAAAGTTTCAACCAAGCGATGTAATCACTAAAAACGTACCAAATAATGTATTAAAAGCGCTCGTATTTACAAACACTTTTTTCGTTAACGTTATTAAAAAATCGTATGATTTAGCTCCCAATAGAAAATTCTTTTTTATTCCTATTCACGAATTTTACTTTGTATTTTACCCCTTGAATTCATTATTAACCACTTATATTATACATTTTCACTTTATAGATTTGCCATTTATCACTTATGTTACAATTTTTTAAATGTAATTTTTGTTATATAGCTATCTGCATATAGGCCGGTTTATACTTGCAATAATTAAAAACGAGGTAACTATTCATTATCAAATGGGAGAGAAACAGGAAAGTGGTAATATTGTCGTCGTTACTGTTATCGTTACCGTCGTCATTATCATAGCTATAGTAGTCGTCGTTGCTGCCGAAGTTACCGCTCTATAAAGGGATAAGCTCCCTTTGCGGCTTAGGTTATATACCCTTAGCCAAAGGGCGATAAACCGGGTTACCTTCCCTATGACGCCGGGTAAAGACGTCGAATTTTTCTACGTTTTATAGATATAAACCCGCGTACCACACGGTAATAACAGTGCCGATTTTCATGAATCGCTTATTAATACCTGATGAAAAGTAAGCCAAGCCTTAAATTGCATATAAAAAAGTAAAATAATGTATCGTAAATACGGTGGGAGCGCAAAAAGACGTTCGCAAACGGCTTCAACACCATTGACACGGTCATATACCCATTACCGCTGTGATCGTAACGATAAAACCATATGAATACGATATCGTTTGAACAGTTTTCGCCAAATAACTTATCGGCGGCGGCGGACACGACGTAAAACGCGTAAAACGTAGATATAGGCGAGCTAAGGACGCTTACCTTAATACAACGCTCCAATACCTTTCGCGTTAAAGTGGATATACGACGTACCTTAACAAAACTCGTTTCGAATACTTGATTTTTTTCGACATTTTCGCCTTATTTAAATGAAAGCTGGAATAAAGTAGGATTCGATAGTTCATTATTACATACCACATTATAACTTATTAATATTACTTTTCCATTATTCAACGGGTATCACAGGTAAAAGCGGAGTCTTTACCCGAGGCAACAGGGTAAGGTTTATAACTTTAGGCTATCATTACTACTTTTATTACTAATGGTGTTTTCATTACTTATATTATTATTATAGATATAAGTTAATAACGGGGAGAAAGTGGAAATAGGATATAGGTATGAGAGTATATAAGAAAAGAAGCTAAAAGAAGAGTAACTAATAGGGGTTTGTGCGGCAAAACTGACCGCTTTTGCAATGCGTACGTACTATCACGATATACGGCGCCGTTTACTACGCTAGTGACGTAACTATATTCTATGTAAAATAATGATAATTTGTCAACAAAATGAAAAACGTAATATGAATAATTAATTCATTTCGAAAATTTCTTATAATTCATTCAAAACCTATCTATCAAATAGTGAAATATTATTGAAGAAATAAAAATAAAGCTTTCTTCTAAACCGACAACGATATATTACTTTGTATTAACTTTATAACTCGTAAAATTGATTATTATGCACTTTCAATATTTGCTAATTTTTTTAAAACGAACGATAACTTATATCACCATCATTATGAAGTAACCGATTAAAACCTTGGACGCATTATTATTGATATTAATGAATTATAGATACGGTTCTTTTTATACAAAGATCAAGATTGTCAATACATGAATAATATAGTTAATAAGCGTAAGGGAGCACTTTAACGGAGTGCATAATAGGTGGTCACAGCTTAAATGAGAGCTTATAAGCTTTCATTCATGATGTAAACTCTCCAGATGCTTCTTCTGCCGCTTTTATTTTTCTGCTACTATCTTTGAATACCAGACTATCTTCTTCATATGTTGACGTTAATACCTAACAGTTACTTACGGTTTTTTAGTAGATAACAACCTTAAAATTAGCTAGGATGCTATTATTACTTTGGATGTTACCTATTTTCGCTTGGCCTATACAGTAAAAATAAGTAATCATGTGTTTCCGGTCGATATTTGTATTAAAAAGATTAATTATTTAATGTTCTCATTTGAAAATATGCGGTGGTAGATAACGGCGTTTTACGTTTTTACAACCGTATTTGGGTTCTCGTTTACAAGCCATTTACTATCGCATTAATGTAAATTACATACGATTTGCTTATTATTGACCACACATATCACGACGCTACTATTGCTATATTATTTAGATAGTAAATTTGGCTTGGATTATATTATACTATTTGACATTTTCGTTGTAATTGCAATATTTAGAAGTAAATTACGCATGAACTATATTAATACAAAGGTTGTATCAAATATTTACCGGTTTTCAAACAGTATTAAAGCGAGTTATTTATCGACTTTGTAGTCAACTTTCCCTAAAAAAAAGCTAGCGACCCACGTTACCTGATAGTCATTATGAATCGCTTGAATAAAGTCGTTACCCTATGGGTAATGGAAACTATAAACGTCAAAATTTGCATTAAACGGTTTCTAAGCTTTTTTTGGCGGTTTTACGGGTTTTCCTGTATTATTGTTAACGATTGAATCTCGAATTAAAAGGGTAGCTTTTTGAATCTCCTTTGAGATTTACGGGGGGTAAACCAGCGTTTGAACATTGTATTTAACCTTAGAAAAGAAAAAGCTACCAAACGAATCATTTAAGGAGGTTTAATGTATTTACTTTTCCTTTGTGGTTTACGCTCAAATCGACTAAGGTTAAATATCACGTAACTGCTGATTGGCGTCAAATAATAAAAATATTATCATTTTAAGTATTAACATATTATTTATAATGTATACTCTTTACGTTAACCTCATATAATAAGTTTAACGTTTAATTATGTCGGATACAACATCTTGGGTAAGGGTTTATAATTTCGTTTCCTGTATTCGTGATGTAACGTAATTTGTATAAGCGGCTGTAGTGGTTACGGAATATTATATAATGAAATCCGTTAATAAACACCGTTTTTTATCAAAAAAGATTAATGGTGTAGATAAATTATGGTTCTTGTTAGAGGACTTTTTGTTGTATTAGGCTTCTTAAAAAAATACTAGTTTAACCGCAAGATTAGTACCGCATAATACGTATAATCGATTTCCACGTTATTGAGTTTAATATTTCGGGTGGGAAACACACATTTTTTTATGTCGACGAATTCGTTTAAATAGTTACTAACTATTACAGGCTGATGCCTGTGCTAATTGTTACCAGAGATCTAGCCTTTATGATTTCAATGCTCCTATGGTACTCTGTATCCGCTCGGAAGCATGCCCTCACCTATCAGGTAACCGGGCTACCCCGTTTCTTGTAAGTCTGTAGCAACTCCTTAGCAAAGATTTCTCCTCTCTTTTTCATCGAGAATTAAGGAAAATATATGACTACCCTAAACATCAGATTCGGACTAACACCTTCATATATAATCCTCTATATCTTTTCCCTAACTATATTATAGTTATGTTGGAATAGTATTACATGTAGTGCAGTAGGTCAACGTTGCTGTAAATAAAGTAGATTGTACTGCAAGTGTATTTCTTTGTGCGGACTTACCGCATTAGGTGTAAGCCGAGTGCAGTATGCTGCACTTCACTCTAGGGCACGGGCTAAGCAATTGACCATACAAATTACAGTGCAAACAGGCTAGCGGTCTGACAAACCTAGAACAATACATCTACCATCTGACCACTACAATACTACTGTTATTTCGACTAATCGAATCGACAGCATTGCAAGGTCTAAGGCTTACCAACACTGATCAATGCTTACCTGCTAGGTTAAGCACAGATAATCTAAGTAGAAGAAAAAGCTACTTTCCAGTTGTTACGCTTTGTGGCTACGGCTGCTAGGTTAAAGGAAAAATTCTTACGAAGAGCCTTTATTAGTATTACGTTAGTCTTTAACGGCAGGAAAACATAGAAGACTTTTTGGGTTGCGTTAGTTCTTAACGGCAAACTCGAAGTAAGCGATGGTATCATTACTTAAAAACCAAGAAATCTTTATTAATCCTTCTTGAAGACGTTTAGATTGACAATTAAAAGTCTCAAAGTTCGGCAAGTTGGTAAACAGCTAGGTTAGTATTACTACGGGTGTTACTACTATAATAAAAACAACTAAGTCACTACGCCAAATAACCTTTACTATTAATAACGACCTCTGACCTTACCCTTTATACCAAACCTTTACCCTACTTTACGTTTTTTACTCCCCACGTTGCTTTAATCGTTAAGTTCTTTAATTTAAGAAAAAATACCGAGAATCACCAAGCTTCATCAAAAAAGTCTTATCGCGCGACTTTACGCCAAGTCACCAAGTCACCAAATCGACAAGTTCCCACGCGACTTCACATTAAAACACCAAGTCTCTACGCCTAAGATCACCAAGTTCCTCGCCCTCCACACCTATTAAGATGTTTGCCATAAGTGCTTACTTCGAAGCTATTATCGACCTTACCAGGAAGGAGGCGATTAAGGTCTTTAGAGCCACCTGTATCAAGTACTTCGATAACAACCTCTGCACCCCAGATATCGACGAAGATTTAACAGAAAAATACCTTACCAACTTCGTCGGTTGCTTTATCGTTAAATATACCGCTAGCTACAACATCAACCGCACTTTTAATAGATATAGCGAGTTTTTAACAACTAGACGATTGATATGTGGAAAATAATTTAAAAAGCGATAAAATTAAGGTTTAGATCCGAATAAAAGAAACAAGGGATTTTTAGAGGGATTTTTATTTAAGTCCAAGGCGTTATACCGTTATCCCAAGCCCTTTTCGACTTAGCATAGCTTAAAAAATACCCTTACAGCTCACAGCTAAAAGGAAAAGCTGTTAAGAAACCTTACCGCCCCTATAAGCGATCAAAGGGACCTCACCTTTAACTCCAGCTAAGCCAAGCATCTTTATGCGCGGACGAAGAGTCTATTAATTTGTTCGGCATCCTAGCACTACCACGCGACAGCGTAGAGTACGACCTTAACGGCGGAAGAACACGCAAAACGAGGGCTATTAACGCAGCCAAAGGCATTAAAGTCGGCGTTTTACATCAATTAATTAAATATGATCGTCAGGCCTCTTAAAACCTATTAGGCTCTATGGACCTTTAATACTATAATCGTTAAACACCTTAAAAAAATTTCCCTTCGGATTTTCCTACGTACGAGAACCAATTACAAGCACTACCATAGGACTTTATCTATTAGGATAGGCGACTGGTACTTACCCTTAACACCGTGCTTCGGAACCTTTAATGTTTAAGCTGTTAGGAAATACCAACCAAGTTTGAGATAATTATCGCGACCACTCTCCAAAACGCATTAAAATAGTTATTATCAATTACAAGTTGATAACAGACTTCACAAAAATTTGAAATGATATAAAGAAGTATAACGTGAAGCCTTATAACCTTTTCGACATTAAAATAATACGTTTTTTCAATATTTATAAGTAAATGGAAATCCTACTTTCTGGTTTTTACTTATTATATCCCAGAATCCTTACAGGTTATGCGAAAGACTACTACTTAACCATTTTAACGAATTCCACTATATTCCGCGAAATTTACGATGGCATAAAAGGCCACATCGAATATAATGTCCACCTTAGGCAATACTATATAAACTGAGCTACTACACGGTGGATTACGATAATGGAAAAGAAAAAAGAGGAGGAATTACCAATGAATGTTTTTGATAAAATGCTTAACAAGCTAATAATATGTCAGAAAGCAATAGGGAAGGCTTACTTAATTAAATCTACACTTCGCGAGCAGATACGAGTAGCTGTTACAAGAGTTAATAGGTTCGAATACGCTCTATAACGTCTAAATATTCCTGTAAAGGCTTTTTTAACCAGTTACGTTCCTAGTTTGACACCATAATAGTATATATACCAAAATCGTTCGGAATGTATTTCTAAGCTAAAAAAATTCTTAATATGGTTAAGAAAAAACTTACGGTAATCAATTACGTCGATCGCAAATACGGGCACCTATAACGCATAAAGTCAGGCTTATCAACCTCGTTCCCGAATTAAAGGTAACAATTATGTTAACGCTAACAAAATTTAGGCGGACCTATTAACCATAAGTACTATCGTTATAATAGTAGTAAAAAATATTGAATCTATGGTAAGACCGGCTATGGCTTAACTCGCCACCCCACACCGAACGTAACAACAAAAAAGTAACGTACTACGTTTAATACCTTACTGCTTTGGAATAAGATTACTTAAACCAGGTGCCAAATGTTAAAGGCGATAAGTTAACTAACGCCGTTAACGCACTTAAGAAAATTAAGTAATACGAAGATATTACTTTTGATACAATAGCCTAATAACTAGGCGATTATATCTTTTTATACCATTTAGGTGATAAAAACCTTTTCCTTTGCTTTAATTATGCCTTTAACCCCTTATATACCTTAAACTTTCGCCATCGTTACACGGATTATACATTTTAAGGTATTATGTCAGATATTAGGGCGATAAGGTACTTAAAAAAAGGCTATTCGCAATATGTACTACTATAGACGGAAATCATTACATCCACTAAAATTAATCGATACGATATTAGTAACGCCAAAGTTGACTTTAGTCCAGGCGAATAACTATCGTTACTAGGGATGATAGTAGTTTAAACTATTGTAAAAGCAATTACGTTTTATAGCCTTAAGCTCCTTACCTATTTTTTACTTTACTTAAATAATATAAAAACCTTCGGCGTTAATGTAGACGTTAACGCAAACGAATTAGTTCAAAACGGCTAAAGGTTTTTACTCGCCTCCAAATAGTGGTATCTATGGTTTTATCTTTAAGGTCCAGAAGCAATAGTATTAAACTTAAAGCAGCCAGAAATAGGTTAATTACACCGGCGTTTTAATTACCTAACTGTTAACAAACTATATAAAGTCTTAAAGTCGGTAGGATATAACGATGTAAAATACTTAACTCTAAAAGTTATCAAAAGGCTTTATTACCATTGCCAAACGTATACCTTATCCCCCTGAAGATTTAAGTTTACATTAAAAGACGACAAAGACTTTAACTATAAGACCTTTATTAATATATTTTACTTGAATAAAAAGCCTATTCTTTACATCGTTAGCTTCGTAACCTCCTTTTACGGAGTTAAGTTTCTAAAGTCCCTTTCGGCGAAGGACATGTATGAAACGCTAAGGATAATATGGATTAACACGTACCTGAGTTTATCTAACGTAATAGTCTACGATATTATTTCTAACTGAAAGGCGGCGGAATTTTAAAAATATATTAGAATAATAGGTATCTAGTTTAAAAAGGTGCCTGTAAAAGCCTACTTAAGGATTAAAAAGGGTAAAAGGGTATATACTCTACTTCGCCGAGCGTATAATATCCTTACGTAAGAAATTAAAAGCTTTACGGATCCGGAAGCACGCCTATAAATGGTAGTAAAAGGACTTAATGATACCGTAGGTCTTAACGGCTTAGTTTTAAAGCTGTTAGTATTTGGAGTGTATCCACATTTAACGAGTGAATATTCGCCTTCGGCAAATACTGAAAATTGTATAACAACTTATAACAAAGCTTTAAGGAAACTGTAAAAGAAATCGGTACGACTTTAAGTTAATAACGCCTTTAATAATAGAAACGGGCTTATAACAATCGAAGTGTTTACTTTGCGCTTATAAATTAAAGTCCTTGTATAGTGAAAGTCGGGTAAATTATAGGGGCTGTATAAGATATTAAGTATCGTAAATTCTAAAGTGATTATTAAAACTATTAACGGCCCTGTGTCTTTTCGAACTATTTAAGTTAAGCTTTATATCAGGGTTATTAACAATAAAAATCTTTAAGTTGAATGCCCAAATTAATATAAACCTCTTCTACTCATTATCGATAAACTAATAAAACGTCGTCGACGCGAACAACCTCCGAAAAGGAGGAATCTTAAAAAGGAAAAATAAATATCGGGCTGCATTTATAATACTTCTAAGGTAAGTAGGGAAAAAATGATAACGAAAACTTAGCAGTAAAACTTAAGGTATAAGGGATTTTTAAAGATTTCGGTAAACCTTTTAAGGAAAGCGATAAAATCTAAATCGATGGTTTACTAACTCGAGGTATGTTATAATTTGTGTCGAAGGCTAAGTTTAACTTTTAATACCTGAATGTCATGATTATTAAGTCGAGGATTATTTACGAGGCTCAAGGTTAAATTACGGGGCGGCCGTATAAAAACTTACTGCTAATCGCTTAAGGATACGGCGATAAAGGTGAGGACTTGATCTTTATATAATCGTTAACTATTGAAAAGATTAATTAACGTTTAGTAATTACCTTAGCAATCAATTTACTAATTAGGAATAAGGGCAAATTTACATTTCATAGCCATAATATTATGTAAGTTTACATATAATTAATAATGGATTTACAGTGGATTGAATTATTGAAATTGCCATAGAAATTCCGCGTAATTTATTTACCGTAAACGGTAATATGATATGTGAAACTACTATATAAATTAGATAGGGTAAGTGTTTACCAATTTTTAACGCACTAGTTGTATTTTAAATCCCTTCTATTAATAAAGTCTTGAATATAAGATTCGTATTTAGTGGTAACGTAAAAAAAAACTTCGATATAGTCAATATATAACTTAACGATACCTCTATCGTTAGGATAATTAGCTTTATAACACTAAAATAGTAAACGATCGAGGATTTTAAGTTTTAAAATTATGATTAGGTAGTGACGTCAACGAAAAATAATCGATTTAACTTTAATAAATAGTCAATTCGTAAACTTAATATTAATACCGGCTTAAGCTTTCGCTAAAAGAGCCAGGATTCTATTCTTATTACAATCGACAAAATTGATATAGTTAGGGTTCAATGGTACTTAAAATAACGCGTACGGAGTAATGACATTGTTACCTTATATTGGCCAAAAACCTTATACGATTTATTTATAGTAATATAAGTATAAATATCAAGAGATAAAGACTTCAATTAATTAAATAAAAAGTTGGAGTAATAGATACGGAACCTGGACTAGGGAATTAATATGGTATTAATAAACATTTTAAAGGCTAAGTTAATTATCTTTACAGATAGTTTTTTTTACAAATGACATCTATTTATTTTTACAAATAGATTTCCCAATGACCTTTTTTAACGAAAATAAACAGAATATCAATTTAGTATCATTGGTAACCTAATTAACTAAACCTTCATTAAATGCAAAAGAATTATACGAAACGTGTTGGTTAGGGAGGTTTACGGTATAATAGCGGGCTTTAACGTAGTTATAACATTATAAAAGACCGTTAAACATATTACCAGGCAGCTACGGATTTCTTTTATCCCGATAGTAATTTGTACCGACTTAAAAGCCTCTTCCAATGCCTTTCAAAGCTCCGAATCACCAGTGAAAAATGCCTGATAATCGATGTGATGGCACTCCACAAAGCATACGAAGGGAGGGAAATTAAAGAGTTTCGATGGATCGATAACAAAGATAATTTTACAAACGCTATCAAAATGGTTACGTTAAACAAAACCCTGAAAGATTTGTGGATAATAATAAGCTAACTATACGTATTAAGGGATTTGTAAATAAACCGCCCGGAAAACCCAAATCACATAACGGCGAAAAAGGATTTGTTAGCAAATTCAAAAACTGCCATGAGATTGATAATTGCGACCTGTTTGAGTGGCAAAGTTAAAGTTGCGAAAGACTGTAGCCAAAGAACTTTTTATAGCAGTTGATAAACTTGGACCTCAGAGCAGCGGAGCAATTAAGGCTAAATAGGGTCAAATTACATGAAATTGGTTCTAATTTAGTATAGAAGTCAACTGGAATATATAGGGGTCTGGCTAGTTGATAAAGAGGTAATTTAGTGGCAACCGGAAAATATTAGTCAGCCACATTAGCGTACGCGCACAAACTCAAAAGCGGTAAGTGTTGGAAAAGTATTACATGCAATGTAATAGATCAACTTTAATGTAAGTAAAGTTGACCGTATTGCAAGTGTATTACTTTATGCGAACTTACTGCATTAGGTATCAGTCGAGTATAGTACATTACACTTTACTTTAGGGTACAGGCCAAGCAAATAACCATACAAATTACAGTATAAACCTGCTAGCAGTCTGCAAAACCTAGAAAAATACATCCACCATCTGACCACTGCAATACTACTGTTACTTCTACCAATCAAATAGACAACGTTGCAAAGTCTAAAGCCTACCAACAAGTTATTTGAAAGTAGCTATAATCTAAAACTATATCTTCCGAATTTTAGAATCTTAACCCCTAAACTTTTCATAAAGAAATCGATGTATGTATAAAGCACTAGCTTCAAAAATCCCTAATGGCTGAATATGATTATTTAACTGTTTAACAGCAACGTTTTATCGAAACCGTACGTATAAAGATCGTTGAATAGAATCAAGCCGTTTGAAAATATGGCGTACACTTGGAATAATATAATGCTAACATATAAAATACGTTAAGGAATATAATCCAACAACTTAAAGTCTTCGGTACATCCACGTTTTCGAACAACCCCTTCCTTATAGGGATTACATTACACTACCTAAAACTAAAATAATTATCGTATCATATTCCACTACAAACCGCATTAACTTACCCGATAACGACGACAACTTAAATTCTTCCGACTCCGATTACGATACCGGCGCCCTACACGATTCCGGTAAACGTTAATAACTCAAATAAAAACCCTTTATTTAATCGGTGAGGAGTTCTGGCGTTGAACCTCGTGGTCCAGTATAAAAAGCTAAAATATTACGAAAATTATATAAAGACTAGGAGATTATCAATATTGAAAAATAACTTTTACGTTACTTTTAAAGAATTGAAAAACATTACACAAACCATTATAAAAGGTAACTATACTTGTAGTAACAATAACGATACCAGCAATCTCATTAACTTTTTGATAATATTATATATATATTATTACCACTAGAATGTAATGAAAATCGTTCTTATTTAGCTTACAAATGTAAAATAAATGGTCTGTAAGCAGATTTTCATTTTTTCAAATATTTTGGATGATTTACTAGTAAAAGTTAACGGAATAGTTTGAAAACTCGACATTAAATTTACTATTTTAAAAGGAATTATTACTGACATACGAAGGAACACGTTCCTTCCTCTTCACATACTCGTAAATCACAATAAATAAGTTGCCGACGCCTAGTTTATTAATAAACAACTTTACAACCTTCGTATTAGACACGGTAGCTTCAATTACGTTAGTGTTGCTAATACTGGAAGTACTACTTGTAGTGAAAATAGCAACAACGATGTCCCCGCCTGTGAAAACCAAAAGAATATTATAATAACTAACGTAAACACTTTTCGAAACGCTGCTAAACGGCGCGTTATCTAAGTTAATTACTTGGAACTTTATCGTCGTAAAAACCTTAACTTATATCTACGATACGACATAAATAGTTATCGTATCTGTACTTGCCTTTTAGATGCCATATAACGCCTAGGCAGCTCCGGTACCAAAGCTAACGTACATATTTACCTTATCTTTTCCAACAATTTTATTAATCTTTAATAAAGAAAAGGCGTAAGTTTTGTTTATAATCGTGTAAAGAAATTTGGAAAACCTAAATTCAACTCAATAACTCACCCCCAACATTGAATTAATTTCTTATTTATAATTATTTAATTTGAAATTCCATTTCATTTATTAATTTTTTGATAAACTTTGGTAATATATATCATAACATTGCAAATGAATATCTTACCCACCGATTAAAATTATCAAGTATTTCAATTCTACCCCAACGACTTGGTGAAACTACTTGTTACGTATTCGGGTACAACTTACGACTTATTTTTATACTTTTTCTAATTATTAAACTCAATAAAGATCGATATCGAATTTGAAACTAGATTGTTCCTCATTTACAATACAACTTTATTTTAGGTGAACCTTAGATAAGACATAAGTAAATAACTTACGGTGTTTCAAAAAGAAGTATTATTTATAGGATAAATAGGTAACTCTTTCATATAAAAGCGAACGTCTATGCTACTAAAGAATAAACTTAAAGGAGTTGATACCTCTACTTTCCATACTATAATCCGAAAAATCCAAATAAATCAAAGCACTATTACGCAACTCGTCGCCATCTCCTTCGAAAACATCAACAAAACGCTTACCCAATAACCACTTACCTTCATCAACAACAAACTTCCAGATATTTTCCAGACGTTTGCGCCTGTATTTTATGAGTCCCTAAAAGACAAACTACTTCGTTACCGCTTTGAAACAAACCACGAAATCGTTCTTGAAAGCAAAAAATGAAGCCAACTATTAAAAGTTCCGGAAACTCTGATAAACGGTGTATTGTGAAAAAAACTCCTTATATTAACAATAACGTTAACCGACCTATTGTACCAAGGTTACATATACGTAAACAACTTCTTAAAGGGTAACCCCGTACTTTTCGTAAAAAGAAACTTCGATATAACTTATACTTTGATGTCAACTACCGAAAATTTGTCAATATTACAACAAGGAACCTCTATCTCTTTGCCCTAATCAAAAAAACTCTCACGAATATCTTTCGAGTTAAGTAATTTATCAAGTTAAACGTCAAAACCTCGTTTTAATAATTTCGTATTAAGTAGAGATATGAATTAAAAAACTACGTTTCGTACACGTTTTAGACTTTTTGAATAAATGATGATCCTCTTCAACCTTTCCTGTATACCGGCTACCTTTCAACGATATATTCAAAACTCATCACAAACGATTATGGACATTTTTTCTTTCGCTTATATGGAAAATATTTCAATATATTTAAAGAATACTTTTAACAATTACCACGCTAAAATTACACCATTATTCAACGCTTGAATCACTGCTTTTTTTTTTTACCTCAAGCTATTCATATGTGAATTCGGCGTACCAAACCCCAAATACTAGGGATTCATCATGAAATCGAAGTTTGTACACGTATGAATCTAGAAAAATTACGTACTATCCGGGATTGAACGTCTTCAATATATATTCTAAAAATAAGATATATCTGAATGTTTACAAAGTTTTATCAACGATTTATTCATTGTAATTTTACAATAGTTAGACCCCTAATTTGACTAACTGGAAAATGTCACCTATTTCTCCAAACTCCGAAGAAAAAATCGGCTTTTAAACAGCTTATATTTTACTTCCTTTTTAAATCCAGTACTATTGAGTAAAGTCCCAGCCACGAAACCTTCTTAAAAACCGACTAATCTAATTAGGCTTTAAAAGATTATTTTCTCCAACGTAAAAATAACAAAAACCTAGGTCCAATAAATTAATATTATTGTAGTTCAATGCCTGCTAGGTGTAATGACGAAATTCATAACGAAAATTTACTTGAAATTATATATTACTTTAAACTATAGAATGTGGAGCTTCAGTATACAACTCGGCCACTTATTATTTTTACGAATTAAAAAAACTTAAAATACTTCGTTATTTCACAGCGACTTTCTGAACGATGAATCATTGAGTTAAAACGCCTTTTACATTTTTGTTTCAAATTCATTTACAATAAAAGAACCAAACATATTCAGCCCAATACCCTATTCCAACGAAACCAGAATATTCCAAAACATCTTTTTGATACTCACCTTTTGAACCATAAACTACAATTCCTATACCCTAAATAAATTACTTCGAAATAACCGTTGTACACATATATCATTCTAATAACCGTTTCCAGCAAATCAATTCCGATAAATCACAAAGACTTTACCAATTTAATTCCCTAAAATGATTAAAACACTGCTATTACTCAAAATACCACTTATCTCATCTGATTCGATCGATACGTATAAATAACCGAAACCTGTCTACCTATATTCGTATTAACGACGACTAAATACTTGAGTCTTTTTTTTATTTTTTTTATTTTTTTTACGTATTTGATAAACGACAACGATATTTACAATTCAGTAACCGCATTTAAATACCCATTTACAAACCATTTACCACCGTATTAATTTAAGCTATCTGCGATATACTTTTCACTAACCACTTGGATCGCGTAACCACTATCCTTAGCGTGTCTGATATATACTTTGAACATGTGTTATACCATATGATCCAACGCTTTTACCGAAATTATAATATTTATAAATGTACGACCTGTTGAAAACATTGTTAAAGAGGACTCGTTTAACCCCTACCAATTCCTAAATGACTTTGAAACAAGTTTTCTATAGACTTCATAATTAATCCCTCTTATAAACGTACCAACGACTCATATTACTTTATAATTGTTACGGATTAGTTAAGTAAGGTTTTAACCATAGTGGTAATAACTATTATTAGCGTCGAAGGTTATATAAAACGTTTTTCAAACTGTTCTTAGTAGTTTTCCGGATTTTCTCATGCAATTATTCACAATCGAAACTAAAATTAAACCGATGGACTTTAAACAGGCCCTTACGTCTTAATAGGAATGAAACAACGATTAAACACCGTAGTCCACCCAATAACAAACAAATCAAATATACCAATTGAAAAAGTTTAACGTACCTGCTTTTATTTGGTATTTACGTTTAATTTAATCAAGCCTATTTATTATACACTAACCAATTATTGTTAAATATCAAAACTATTACTAATATCAATATTAACCCTTTTTTAATAATATACAGCTATTGTATGAATTTTATACAACCCGTCCAATATTTACTTGTTATACCCATAGATCAGATTATATAGGTTAAAAATTTCGTTGAATGTATTTGTAAAATTATAAAACTCGCGTAAGTTATTAGAATAGCTATATAATAACGTATAATGAAACAGCTAATAAACTACGTTTCTCTTCAAAAATATTTTGGATCAACGATATATTTAAACTCATTTTTGAAGAAAAAAAAACCCAGATAAATTTCCAAAAAATTTAATCAACTGCATAACAAATACCGTATCATACGTATAATCGATTCTTACTTTTTTACACCTAGTATTCCGAAAAAGAAACGTCCATAAGTTCATATAAACCAACTTGTACAAACCGTTTTAAACCTACTCCTCAATCAACTAATCCGCGATTTTTAACTTTTTACAACTAACGTTATAAGTGATAATGACGAAACGAAACATAAATATTACGTCGAAAATAGCTTATAAACCCGAAATAAATCCTAAATAAACCACACTCGTTTTAGCAATCCCTTAAAACGACAATTCTTAGTTAAATATATAGTTTATATATTTGAAAAGACTGAGGCCAGATCTGTCTCTCGAGGTGGGTGGATACTGTTTATAATCCTCGATATGAAAGAAAAGAGAAACCCCTGTTAAGAAGCTACTACGGAGCTGTCAAAAAAGGAGTGACTCGGTTACATGCCGGGTGAGGGCATGATATCGTGCGGCTCTCAAGCGACTTAAACGCACCGTAGGAGCGTAGATATTAACCACTAGAGCTAGATCCCTAGAAACTATTAGCTTAGACACCATCTTGTAATATGACCTCCCAGCTTTACCTCTCCCCCACCCCCACTCCCTCCAACGGTATGGTATGAAAGGTAGTAGAAGGTGTTGGTGAATCAAGAGATAGGTCAGGTGCGAATAACAGCTCCAAAGCGGCTTAAAACATTGTAGTATCATGTAAAAGATTTCAGGCTATAGAACGACTTAGTACCGTGTGAAATGCGCAATTATCGCCATCCCTATAAATATTTTCATTGGACTCTATTCTAAGAATATGAAACTTCCCCCTTATAACCAACTTTTCATACGAAAAATACCCTACCATATGTACAAATATTGTTTTTCGAAAGTAAGTTCTTATAATCATTTTCATTCAAGGTCCTTGAAATAAATTCACAACTAGTTACTGCTGTCGTTAAGGCGATGAAAAACGTTAGTATACCTGTTTTAAAGTTGTTTATTAACGATTAATGAGAGTCTAATTCCTTGCCTTTCGTGCTATTAATATAAACTCTAATAAGACCAACAAATAATTATATTTCGAATATATTTACAAAATAAAGTATGATCTTAGAATGGTTTATTATAGGATTAAAGGTAAGCTAAAACCGTATTTCCGTTAGGATACTTTCAACGAGTGGGTTAATAATAGTATTCGTAACCGCTTTAATCTTGTTAACGTTACAAGTTATAGCTTTAGTTATGCGTACATTCTCATAAACATAAACACCAATATAAATAAGGTCATAAATGTTGGTAGGGATTAAGACTTTGCAATTTTGTCGATTTGATTGGTCGAAGTAACTGTAGTATTGTGTGGTCAAGTAGTGGATGTATTGTTTTAGTTTTGGCGGACTGCTAGCCTGTCTACACAGTAATTTGTATGGCCAATTTCTAAGGCTGTGCCCAGTTATGAAGTGAGAATATACTTTACCCAAATTTTAGCTAATATAGTATGCTTATAAAAAAAATTACACTAAACTTGCAGTTAGTATAGTTAATTTTTCTGCAAGTAAAGTTGACCTATTGCACTGTAATTATTACTATTTTAATATTAGCAGCTTTTTATTTTTGTGCGCGTACGCTATTCTGGGCGACCAATCTTTTCCGGTTTCTACTAAATTACATTTTCGTTCACTGGCTAGACCCATGTTAAATCCAGTTGACTTTCGTACCTAAATCAACCCCAATTATGTTTAATTTCCCTACAGCCCCAAATCTCGACTTTACCTATAACAAGTCTTTTGCCACAAACTTATATAAACCTTTAACTTAACCATGCTAATAAAAAGAGTTCCATCGCTATTCCCATAACATTTTTTTTTCAATTTGCCAATATATTCTTGTCCGTTGGTACGTGACTTAACCTTGATAGATAGCTTATTAACGTAGCGTTCGAAGTATATAGTCAACCTATTGCTATCCTTTAACTTTTGAAGAGATTTTTTTAGCTTTATCTTTATTATGGCGAAAGCAAGATTATCTTTTACATCAATTTATCGAAATTCTTCAATTTCCCTGCCTTTGTAGGCTTTATAAATTTCTATTACGTCGATTATCAGGCGTTTTTCACTCCTGGTTTCGAGCTTTAAAAGGAATTCCAATAAACTTTTCGAGTCATTTTAAATAAACATCGTAATAAAAGGAATCTTTGACTACCTGATGATAACTTTAAGGGTTTCTCACAAAATTATACCTATATTAAAGCTAGCTATTATACCGTAAACATTTGAGACTAGCACATTTCATATAATCCTCTTACATTTGATAGAGGTCTAATGGATTAGATTATCGATAATGATAAATTGATTTCCTCGCTTATCTTCATTAGCAAGAGTCATTAAAAAGCCTATTTATACAATGGGTTGGTGTTATTCGTAAAAGAATTGTCCATGAAGATTATTAACTTGGTCTTCGATCGGTTAATCGAAACCGTATTATTTCCTCGATCATAATTTTTATTTTCTGTTTAAACCTTTTTTTTAAGAAGTTAACGTCTTTATTTATTATGTTTTTGGTTTATACCGTAATCGATATGTATTAGGTGTCTTTCGGTTGGTAAAGGGTAACGATATAGTTATTATAGATGCATTATATTTAATACCGTTGAGTTTTAGCCACGTTATTCGTGTCAATCATAACCAAACCAGCGTCCTTTCCACTTTGTAAAAAAATTAAGGTTAGTATGAATATTAAGTATACGAATTGAAGATTCACTCAAGTTAAGTTGGTTGCCTCTCACCAGAGTCCTGACCGTTATGTAATTTTAGAACTTAAAGTTCTTAATCGCGTACTGTTTCGATGCTATAAAATCAGTAATTCTGACGAAAAGAGTATTGATAATTTATATACCTACTGAGACTAAATCCTTCTTTTTCCTTACCCGTAAGTATGGATCGTATATTGATTACTTTATACCTAGCCGTTACCTAAAATACGATTGATAAGTTCAAAACTGATAGACTCCTATTTTAGTTAGTTCGTATAGTGGTTTAATTCACTGTATTTCCGTTCCTAAAAGTTAGGTAATACGTAGTTTCATCGTAGCTGTAATAAGAAGATCCGTTGTAAATCTGTCGTTTATTTCATGTGTACTTGTGTTTTATTCCAACCATTAAGTATAAACTTACCTTTAGTTTTGGTTAGTTAACTTGCCTTTAAAGTAAATACTAAACATTGGCTAATCTTTTCAATCGTTGTCAACTGCATAAGAATTCAGTCTTAATAGTTATTACCATATCCTTAAACGATTAAACGTGATCTTTCGTATAACCGTCCCATGGTTTTATTTTTTAACCTCGTATATAATCCTAGAATTTCAAATCATGATATTTGGGTTTTGAAGGTTAAAATCGATTTTAGGTGCGAATTATATAACTTCTCAAGTCAGAAGGTTGGTAATCTAGATCTTATTACTTTCTTTAAAGGGTTTTCCGGAAATCTTAATAATACCTTGTGTCCAGAGTTTTAATGTTCAAATTTCGTCGTTTTTTTCCCTGTTTCCCTAATTAATGTTGTAAATGCGACTTGGTGTGTATGTCTACTTTTTTGAGTTCTTTTTCATCGGTGGTCGTCCGCTCTAATGGAATTTTATCGGCTTATCAATAATAGGTAAAGAAGGGTTGTATTGGCTTAATTATTTGGGTTTAAAGTTTTTATCGTTGGTTACCTTAATATAAGGTTTAACTTGGGTGGTGCAAAACTTTACGGAGCCGTTAGTAGTTTTATCAACTATATTAGAGATGGAGATATTGAGGGTTTTCTATAGGTTATTCAATTTTCCTAACTTCTCGTATATAGTGGCTTCACTTCTTCACAGTAAAAAAAATACGTCAATTATCCTAGGGCTATTTATAGTATCAAAGGCATTATTAACTCAACGTCTTTCTCATTACTTTCGTAACTCCTTTAGTATCTTACCGTAACTCATAGCTTTCATTTTAGTATTTGTGGATAGTAGAGATTCACTTAGGCGTATATATGTTTTAAAACCCAGTAATGTTGGTTTTGGACCATTAGGGTTTACAGTATCGTTTAGGTCCTCTACCGCTATTTAAAGGCGTTTATTTTGGTTCGTAAAGCTTTTGATCTCCAGCGTTAGGATATAGTACGTTTGGTATTGTAGTGCGTGTGCTTTTTCTACTTAAATAATGCTTTGGTGGACCTTTATAAATACGTGCTTATATTGAATCCCTATTATCGTAACGTTTACCTGAAACTTCTTCATTGTAATATCAGTATGAATATCGTAAACGACGATATTAAATAGACCTAAACACGTTTTAATCTATATTATCCTCAGAGTTTCCCACGTATCCTTTGCCGACGAAGATTCTAGAAATTTAACTTGGTAAAAAGAGGTTACGGAGTTAATAACGTAGAATACAGGCTTGTTATCCAAGAAAAACATGTTAATAAACCATGCAGTTAAAGTTATTATCGTTTTTTAGTGTAAAAATAAATCTTGGGGGGGTTATGATATATATTTCACTGTGATAACGGAGCTCTTTAATGATTTTTAAAGAAAATTATTCCAAATATTTATATCTTACGAGCTTTGGGACTTCGCATAGCCTGTTAACGGCGAGATGATTAAAGAGTTGATATAATTTACGTATATCTGACTTCGTCAGGTTTAATACCATTGCCTTTAGGCTTTAGAAATAAAATCATAGGTACTCCCACTTTGGGAAGAGAGGAAACATTTAGTCGGTTTTAACCATTTTATCGGCGTTAACTTCCATGTTAACGCCAATGGTATTTGTGTTCTTTAAGTTAACATGGAAAGTAGTAGGGGATTCGAAAATATAGAATTTAATCGACCTAATAACAATTGGAATTTCCGTTATCTCTATTGACGATAGTTGTTTGTTTAGGCTGAATCTGACTTAAAACTTGTTAGTATTTTAACGGTTAATCTCGGTAGTAGTATTACTTTCTCTCCATAATATCACGTATTACAAATAGCTTCCAATTAAGCGTTATTGTTCCTATATATGGTATAATACCTTAAAACGAATGGTCCATATAATGATAGCAAAGGTTAAAAGTATATAAAGTGTTAAATGCTTAGTTAAGGTGAAGCTAAGAGTTTTTATTACTTCAAAAATATAAAAAGGGGTGGTAAGCTAACTATTGAGCCGCGTGAAGAGTAATATATTTATTTAATTTGATTAAATTGTGGGTATAGTCCCTGTTAACAATTCTTTTACCTTCGAAATATACGATGTAGTCCAAGTAATCTTACCAGAAAACGTCAGGGTATTGGATGTGGTATATTACCATTTTATTTTCATGCTCGGTAAAAACTTAACGAGTTGACTAATAACGGGGCTTATCATAAATTCAATATATTTTGCCATTATTACAACGATAGTTTTTATAGTTAACAGGTTTTTTCAAACTTTGCCATCGTTGGCGATAGTGTGGTTATAGATTACAATAAGAATATATTAGCCCAGATTTCAAGCGTTAAAGGCAAGTATAGCTATACTTGCGATAGGCGTAGTGTACTATGGCGCGATGTTCTTTATTTATAGTACGAAAGTCATTAATTTGGAGGTGTATATTCAGCGAGTTTGGTGTATTTATTATGACGGTTTCAAAAAAGGACCTCAACCAGTTCAAAACAGCTTTACGGGTTGTATATACACTTTATAGTGCGTATTTAAACCTGTTAATGCTCGTAACAGCTGTTCTCACCTATTCACGGAGCGTGGTTTCGCTAAAGTGAGTCTTTACTATCATTTGCTGATCTAATATAAGTTTATTAAGTATCTGAATCAGCATATTTATCGATATTTCCTCGTTTTCCTTTTACACTATTATCCTAGTTTTTCTTGTAGTAACAAAATCTGAATAATATTACGCACAATTGATATCATACTCAAGGTGGTTGTTTATACCATTATAAATCTTACGAGAGGTGGTTATTTGTATTAGGAAGGTCATTAATAGTCTTTGATGTTCCTTATAGATATTCTAGGGAATAATGAGTAGAAAACAGAAGAAGAGACCTCTATCAACTTACAAATGTTTAATAAAGGTATTGTTTTTGTATTAAGAAGGTTATAAGACTTTACCTTATGTTTCTTTATGTTATTACAGATTTTAGTGAAGTTCCTAAAATTTTTGTAGTTAATGCTAACTATTTGAACAGGTTTTGAAGAAAGATCGCAATAGTTTTTCCAGTCTACGTTAATATTTCTCAATAATTTAGGTTTCAAAGTCTTCGAGTCGTGTTGTTGAGGGTAATTGTCAATCGCCTGACCCGAGGGGGAAATTCCTGTAATAGGATCTATGGTGAGTTTGCGCATGTAGGCGAACTTGCCATGAAATAGATTTTAAGAGATTTGGCAATTTTAAGTTAAGGGTTAAAAGACAATGGGAACTCCGTCGTAGCAGTGGTTTTATGGTATTTATCGGTTTTATTTAATTAACCATTGAATAACACTGACGATAATACCGATTTCTGCGTTAGTGGCCGTTGCTTCATGCGCTTTGACGCCGCTAAGGGAGTACTCTATGCTGTTACATAAAGGTGTTAGGCTGCTGGGAAGACTAACAGGTTCTTTATTATTAACAGGTGAAAAGTATCAATTGAAATAGGAATCATGGGGAAGTCTCATGGAATGCCTGTAAAGGAGTTAAGGGTTTTTAACACACTTTGCCATTAGGCGTAGGTTTTAAGGTTATTTATTAAGTTGAGTCAGTTCATAAATAACCTTTACCAACTTGTCAAAGTTTTTACCTAACTTATATATTCTAGGACGAATAATCTCCGCCCTTAACTTACTCTAAAACCATTTCTGGATTATTTTCTATATGTCAAGAGTCTAATTTACGAAGAAGACGATAAAAATTTAAAAGGCTTTTTTACCTGGGTCGCAATTTCCATTATTCAAATTGAAGATATAGTTACCGACGAGGTTAACTAGGTGTTATTCCGTTAAATATTTGTCTTTGTCTGGCTTTTAAAGTTCCTTTTCGTAATACTTGGAAAAGAGAAGTCCGAAAGCTTTAATTGAATCCATTCTCTTTTGACTGGGAGCTATATTGAAGTTCTGGCTAGTACAGGATTTAGTGATTGAAAAATTTGGTGATTTGGCGTAAAGTTGTATAGAAACTTAGCTATTTAATTTAAAGTTGTTCGACGTGGTTTTTTTTCACTCGATTTGGTAATTAACGGTTTTCTTTTCGCTCGAAATAGTAATTTTAAGGATTTAATTGATGTAGTGGAAGTAAAAAGAGTAAAGCTGAGGAAAAGACTTGGTATTTGGGCAAAGTTTTAATGTGAATAGTAAAAATAAAGGTTATTTATTGTGGTTATTTAACATGTAACCTAGTTGATTTTGTAACAGTAGTATTTGTAATAGTACTGACATATTCATTTCTCAATTTGTAGTTTGAGACTTCTTACAGTTTGTTTAAACTCTTTTTTTTTAAAAAAAAGATTCGTAAATATTTATCATTGTTTTTAATAGTAATACCGTCGCTACCTTTTGATTCGCTATCAAAACTGACATAACCCTCAAGGTCTTTTTTAATTTTTTCTGTGGAAAGTAACATAGTAGTGAAGGAATTTTACATGAATTTTTCCTCTACCCTAACGATAACTTGAAGCGTAATAATCGGAAAGTGATTTTTTCTTTGACTTGGCTTATCTCTGTTCAACCTCATGAACACTGATTAGTGTTGGTAGGGTTTTAGAAGTTACAATATTATCAATTCGATTGGTCGAAATATCAGTAGTATTTCATGATCAAGTGGTGGATGTATTGTTTTAGGTTTGGTAAACTGTTAGCCAGTCTCAACAGAAATTTGTATTTCCAATTTCTTGGCCCGCGCCCTAGTAGGAAGTTGGCGAATACTTTACTTCACCTGCATCCAATATAGTAGGATTATACGAAACAATACACTCAACTTGAAGTCAGTATATTCAACATTACTGTAAGTAAAGTTGACCTACTACACTGAAATTATTACTATTCCAACAGTAAAAGAATTATTTAAAGTTTATTGAACCTTTGATATTTAAAACCAGAATAAGTTTTTCATTTGCAAAAAGCAGCTCTAGATTTAACGAGGGGTAAAACAACATATAAAGGTAGGTTGTTGCCGTTAAAAAGATAAGACAAATTCTCCGGGTAACTTAAAGAAAATTTGATAGGCGTAATAGTGTAGATTTAGTATTTACTACCCCTATTCTTCCGATGGCCTGCTGATCGAATAACTTTTAAATCAGGAGCATAGTTTATAGGTAAGTAAATATATTAAAAGTAAACGTAGTCATTGCGGTAAACGATCGAGTAGGGAACTTAGTTCCAAATGATTTAAGAATTGGTCGTAGTTTCGAAATGTATCAATGGTAACTTAAGTTGTATCAAAACTAAGTTAGGTAAGTAAATGAAAATAGATAAGAAATAACTAAATTGAGGTATTGAAAATAAAGAGTACAATAATATACTCCAGTATTCTTCATTGTATCGTTATTGTAAAGTAAATTTAAATTTGATTTCTACAAAATCACGCTATTTACGCCGTTTAGTAACGTGAAATTAAATATTTTAAACACGTTTACGAGATAGGTGGGAGAGTTAGTTATTATATTCCGCCGTCATATAACGTAATTCGACAGCGCCGAAGATTATGATATTGAAAAAGTTCGAATACGGCTTTTGAGTTATGTATATATAATTTACCTTATTAACTAATAACTGTCCTTCTGAGTGGGTTGTCAATCCGGGAGAAACTTATTAATAGTTTCATCCGGATTCGTAAAATCCTTTCGACGTAGTATTCCGGTTTCGCTTCGCCGTCGTTACCTATGACATTGATTACTAATAGTTAAAAGTCGCGTGTTAGTTAGCTGAGGAACGGGTCCAAAGTAGTTTAAATAATTTGGTTTATAAAAAACTGGAGATATTTCATTGTCGGAATGTCAATTTCGATGCGGTAAAAATCTATAATACGCGTAATACAATATTTATCCCAAAGTTAACTTAGCTTTTATCGAAACCTATTTAGCTTATAATTTTCAAGAAAAACTTAAACGTTGTTATTAACCCTCAATTTTTTCAAGGGTTAACGTTGCTTATTAATGGTGTTTTCTTTATACTTTATTACGTAACAGTTATTATGGTTTATACGAATTTCGTAATAGGTTAGATATGTTAAACTAAATCCTCGTCTTTTACGCGTAACTTTATAATTAGGATTAGTAAATATTATAGTAGTTATATAAGATTGACGTAATTATGGTATATTTTTAAAAAGTATTAATACCAATAATAATTCTATTTTTATTATATAACGCTAATGACTAACTGTGGAATAGACAGTTTTAATCGAGTTAAGTATTAATAATAAAGCAATGTAAATACTTTTAACTTTTGAATTAGCTCGTTCGGTAACGCCATCGGTCTCAGAGAACAAGAGGTATTTAAACTTTGTTTTACCCTCGTTGCGTTGTAAAAACGTTTTTGAAACTTCTGTCGAATGTAAACCTTGGTTATCAATTATTGTACGTTAAAATCCGTAAAATCGCCTGTAATATCTTAAAATCTACTTTTCATGAGTTTCAAAGTTTATAATAGTTATGACCTCGAGGGTAATAATTGTATTTAAAAGATTTGTAATAAGGATAAGATTACGTAGGTCGCCGGTACATGAAAAGTCGACTATAAAGTCTACAAAAAGCTCGTTTCAAAGTGGTTTAAAAACCAGTCAAAGTTTAAACATCCTCCTTCGATGATATCTTCAAAAGATAATACGCTTATAAACATCGTAATTCCGGCAAATGCGCCGGATCGCGTGGTATTACCCGGGTTAAAAGTACGTTTTAACTAGGATAACGATGACAGAATTACGATCCAAGAAACAAATAAAAATTAAATTGTAATTAATTGGTACCGACACGGTAGTAAACGGCTCATGAATAGATACTTATATACAGTTACAAAATTTCCAATGACAGTCGTTATTTGGTAAATAATTCGAAATTAAAACCTTAAATACTTGGTTGTCGTTAACACGAATATCGGTTCGAAACCTTTGGTCGTTTATATGTACTATACGAATTCGACGGAGGTAAATAACTTTACGAGTAATATCGTAATTCCAGATACTTGAAATGTTGATGTTAGTGAAATGTTCGTAACCCTTCGGAATATATTCGCTGGCGACGGTTAACCGAAATATATACATGCATGAAAGCAGTTTAAAAACAGCCTATTCGGGGTGTAAAAATTGATTTTTTTGGGCCTAAAAACCGTAAATGGAGAAGATCTCATGGGATATCATAGTTTTTCTTTGTGACAATGTATTAAGTCGTTTAAAATTAGCCTTTTTAGTATAAATTAATCTAAAACGAATTTCGGAAAGGCGTTCGAATTAATAGATTTGTTGTTTGGAGAACCGTTGTATAGTTATAAAGTACTTTAAATTCTTTTGATATGTAAAAATAGTTAACGAGCGAGCCGTCCCTTAGAGCTCGCACTCCACGCTTTTGAACAGCTTATAATTTTAAGTAATTTCTTGTCGTAGATGTCGTACTTATATTCGGCAGGCGACAAACAGTGAAAGTAATATATTATCGAGTGTAGATTGTTGCAATTATTATGTTGTAGAAGATAACCACTTAAAGCCTAACTGGAGAGATCTGTCTCTAAAAAGGTATCGCGGTCGGCATATTATTAAGCTAGAATAAGTTCGGAAGGGAAGTTAAGTTGAAGCTATTTGAAAACGATTTCATTTTTGAGTCCCTACAAAAAAGGGGTACCTTTCTAGGAAAGTTAAATCCAAGGCCTAATAATCGTGGAATGATTACGAATAAATTATCTGGAAAGGTTTTGAAACCCGGGAAAAACTCTTCATATCCAATATAAACGTAAAAACTGTTTATAAGCAGATAACAAGTAGTTTTTCCAGGTCTATACGAATACCAACATTAATTTTAATAATAAATCTAAGGTATTTAGTTTTTTGAATATTCACTTTATACTAAAACATTCCAAAATGAAGGCCCGTAACACTTATGGCGTTGAGTTCTTATTGAAAATCAACGTTATAATCGTTCGAAGTAGCATTCGAATATATTGAAATATTGTCAAAGTACAAGAGATGAAATATATCGAAAAAGGGTGTAACAAGTTGTTAATATAACGTTCAAAAATAACAGGTATATTGAAATGAAAGGAACGGGTTATTAAGTATTCAAAAACTATAAAACGTAAAAAAAACACAAGTTTTTACTCATCCTTTTCCTTCATACTAAGTTTATAAAGAGTGGCGATCATATTTCATTTGGTAATTATTTAGCTCGGAAAATATTTTCAAACGATTTTTAATAAGGGAACAAACCTAACCGTCAGTTTTTGTAATAGTGGTTAGGTTATGGTATTCGATAATAAAAATTAAGTTACCCCCGGTTTTTTCACGAAGATTATGGGGGTATAAGTGAAAATTCTATTTACGCAAATATAACATTGATCTAATAATTATGTTATAATTTTCTTTAATATAAGGAGTTCTTTCCAAAACATACCGTATAACGGGCCTTACGATACTTTTAAAGATTAACATTGGTTATTGGTTAGGAAGACAGTTTCATAATTAGCTTCTAAGCATTAGGTAAGTAGCTTATTCTTACAACCTTATCGAATGAAGGAGCGTATTTGTCAAAGACGTCGAGGAGATTTTCGTTGATAGAAACGAGTAGTTTTAAGACGAGCGTTTTATTAATGTTTTCGAGAGAAACGAGGGCGAGCGGCGTAGTAACGGTTTAATTTCTCCGGGCCTTTCGGAAAATAACGTAAAAGATACTAACTTAAATTTCTTGAAATACTTTTAATATCAAGGCGAACCTACGTTTCTAAAAGTACCCATCACGCGTTCTTTTAAAGTGTAATATATGTTGTAAAGCGACGTAAATTACCCATTAATATTTTAACAAAGGTTTACACAGAATGAAGTTATATTATACATGGGAAATACGATTAGATTATATCTAATACCGGTATTTATGAAGGTTAATATTTAAAAAGGTTATAAAAAAAAAGCCGTAAGGAGAAACCAAGTGCGTAACGCATGACTTCGTCGAGTCATTGGGATGGAATAAAGATACGAGATAACTTTAATAGGTTTAAAGGATATTTACTTATAATGTTACAGTATTTAGTCCTTATATTTCCTCAAGCGTACATAAATGAAACAAAATTACAAATTCAATTTATTATGAACGGAAAGTTATTCAAAAGTTAAAGTTAAGTTACCGTATGTAATTAATACTCTTTTAACTTTTATACGCGACTATATATCGGAGTTGCGCTTTTCCAGTTTAAAGGTTTAATAAAATCTTCGGCCGAAAAAAGGTAAATATCTATGGTGTTGGAATAGTATTGCATGCAGTGCAGTAGGTCAACTTTACTTATAGTAAAGTTGACTATACTGCAAGTGTATTGCTTTGTGTGAACTTACCGCATGGGGTGTAAGTCGAGTGCAGTACGCTGCACTTCACTCTAAGTTACGTGCCAAGCATTTGACCATACAAATTCCTATGCAGACCAGCTAGTAGTCTGCCAAATCTAGAATCATACATCCATCACTTGACCATATAATATTACTGTTACCTTGACCAATCGAAGCAACAACTTTACAACGATTTAAGGCCTACCAATACTAATTAGTGTATATTAGCTTAAGAACAGATTAGATAAGTAGAAGAAGAAGCTACTTTTCGGTCACGCCCTACGTTAACAACTGCGGCTAAGTTAGAGGAAAAATTTTTGCGAAGGGCCTCGACTACTGCATCGGTTTTCACCGTAGTAAGTAAAGAAGACTTTTAGTCTGCGTCGATTTTCACGGCAATTTAAAGGTAGCGACTGTATCACTACTAATAACACCAAGAAATCATTACAGGTCTTTATTAAAGACGTTAAGATTAACTATTAGAAGTCTTAAAGTTCGGCAAGTTGGCAAACAGTTAATTTAGTACTATTACAGGTGCTATTACTGCAGAAAAACGTTTAAATTCCTACGTCAAAAAACTATAATAAACAACCTTCGCCCTTTACTACTAATAAAGATCTCTAATATTACCCTTTACATTAAACCTTTGCCTTCACTTTACTCCTTTCCCCACTTACATCGTTCGATCATCAATTTCGCTGTTTTGAGCGAAAACTCCAAGTCGCGCAAAGAAAACCACGTCGCGCGACCTTACGCTAAGCTACAAAGTCACCAAGTTATCAAGTTCTCATACAAGTTTACGCTAAAAACACTAAGTCCTTACGTTCAAGATCATCAAGTCTCTCGCTTTATACATCCTACTCTCCTTTTAAAGGCCAAACCATTAAGATATATTTAAATCTGATATTTATGGAGAAATTTAACGCCTTTAAATCGGGTTTTGCCGAGTTTTTCAACTACAACCTTTGGGGATATACTTTGATAAGGAGTTAACTGAAGAACATCAAGCCAACTTTGTAGTCTGTGTTATTTCAGAATATACCAGAAGTAAAAATCTTAACCGTGCCTTCTGTAAATATCGCTAATTTTTCGACAACTAAACTATTAAAATGTAAAAGGTAATTTAGAAACCCGCCAAGTTTAAATGGAAGTGTAAACTTGATCGTCAAGGATTTCACGTGCTAAAAGGAAGCTTTACTAAGCTGGTAAAAACCCGTTTCGAGTTTGCTTAGCTTAAAGAACGCTCCTAAGACTTTAATCCTTAAGATCTTTAAGGAAAAGGGAAAAGCGTTAAGGGATTCCAACGCATATACACACGTTTCAGGGGACTTCCTCTTCACTCTTAGAAAAGTTAAGCCTTTATACACATTGGCGATAAGGAACCTGTTAACCTGTTCGGTAGCTCAATATCCTCATATATCAGTGCGGAATACGCCCTTAACGTCGGCAGTGCATGTAAAACAACAGCCACCAACGCGGCCAGAGGTATTAACGTTAGCGCTCTACATCAGTACATTAATCAGGATCGCTAAGCCCCCCAAAACCTTCAAGTACCTATTGCCCCTTAGCAGTTTAACCTCCAAGAACCTTGGAAGCCTTCCCCCTTTAGATTTGCCTACACGCGAGAGCTTACCCTAGTTTTTACTTAGGAACTTTACTCCTTGGGCCAGATGATTGTCAATTACCCTCAATACTGTACCTTGGAAGCTCTAAAGCTTAAACTGCCAGAAAACACCATTTAAATCTAGGATAACTATCGCGACCTTCCACCAAAACCTGTTAAATTGGTTAAAATCAACTAGGAGCTCTTACAGACTTCGCTAAAATTTGAAACGATATAGAAAAGAATAACAGGAAGCCTTATAACCTCCTTAACTCTAAGATAATACCCTTTTTAAACATTTGTAAGTGTATGGAGGTTCCCCCTTTAGGTTTTCACTTACTATTTCCCGAAATCCTCACAAGGTACACCAGAGATTACTACCTAACCTTCCTTACTAAAACCACTAAGTTCTACAAGCGCCCACAACGCCTAAGGTTTGGCCCATCGACCTCAACCCCAAATCGGAGGTCGTAACCTTGTTAGCCTCAACAAAATTTAGGCGGACCTATTAACCGCTAGTACTATCATCTTATAGTGGCAAAAGATATTAAATGTGTGGTAAGTCAGGTTACTGGTTATCTCGGCACCCCTTTACCGAACGTAACAACAAAAAGATAGTATATAACGCCTAATACAACACTATTTTTAAATAAGACTACTTGAATTAAATCGCAAACTTTAAAAGTAACGAGCCAATTAACTCCGCTAACACTTTTAGGAAGATTAAGTAATACGAAGATAATACCACTAATGCAGCCTAATAATTAGTCGACTACGTCTTTTTGTATCTTTAAGGTGGTAAAAACCCTTATCTTTACCCTAACCAAACCCCTAACCCCTTATACACCTTTAACCTTCGCGATTGTTACGCGGACCACACGTTTTAAGGTATTATATAAAATATAAGGGCAGTAAAGTACTTAATAGGAGGCTATTCGAAATACGTAGTACTACGGAGGGGAAACTTTATAGATACTGAGATTAATCGTCACGATATTAGCAAGGTTAAAGTTAATTTTGAAGCAAGCGAATGAGTATTATTACTAATAATAACGGTAATTTCAACTATTATAAAAGTAATTACATTTCATATCCTTGAGTCCCTTACCTCTTTTTCAATTGACTTGGAAGATATGAAAACCCTTGAAGTTAACGTCGATTTTAACGCATACGAACTGGTTAAAAACGACTAAAGGTTTCCAATTTCTTTTAAATTGGGGAACCTATGGTTTAATCTTTAAAGACCGGTGGTAGTAGTATTAAACCTAAAGGAGCTGTAAATACGTCAACTATACCGGCGTTTTAACCATCTAGTCTTTGATAAGCTATATAAAGTTATAAAGTCCGTAGGGCATAAAAATGTTAAATGATCTACCCTAAAAGCTATTAAAAGACTTTACCACTACTTTTTAACGCATGCCTAAGCCTTCCAACTATTTAAGTTTTTATTAAACGACGATAAAGACTTTAATTACAAGATTTTTGTTCATGTGTTTCACTTGAATAATAAATATATAATTTACATCATTGATTCCGTAACCTCTTTTTATGGGGCTAAGTTTTTGAAACTCTTTTCGGCGAACGATACTTGGGAAACGTTAAGGATATTGTGGATTAACACGCATCTTGCCCTACCTGACGTCGTTGTTTACTATACCGGTACCAACTTTGTCACGGTTCAGTTTTAAGAATATACCAAGATAATAAGCATTTAGTATAAACAGGTACCTGTAAAATCCTATTAAAACATTAGGAAGGTTAAAAAGGTACACGCTTTATTTCTCGGAACGTATAATATTCTTTTATTGGAAATTAAAAGCTTTACGGACCCGAAGATACGTCTACAAATGGCAGTAAAAGACCTTAATGACATAAGGCCCTAACATCTGAGTACCAACGCTTCTAGTTTTTGAATTTTACCCACGCCTAACGAGTGAATATCCGCCCTCAGAAAGTACTTAAAACATATTACGACCTACAATAAAGCTCTGAGGAAACTGCAAAGAGAATTGATACGACGCTAGATTAATAACGCAGTTAACACTAAAAACGACCCTTTAAAAATTGAAGTACTTGCTTTTCCGTTGTAAAGTAAAGCACTCATATAGCTAGAAAAGAACAAATAGGAGGGCCTATATAAAATATGAAGTATCGTAAATTCTGAAATAGTTTTTAAAATTATTAACGGTTTTGTATCCTTTCGGATTTCCCAGATTAAGCACTGCATTAGGACTAACAACAATAAAAACCTTTAAGCCAAATGACCAAGTTAATAGAAACCTCTTCCACCTATTATCGATCAGCCGATAAAACGTTGCTAGCGCGAACAACCTTCAAAAAAAAAAAAAAAAAACGTTAAAGAGGAGGAAAATACACTGGGCCGTATTTACAATACTGTTTAAGTAAGAAGAAAAGAGAAGGATACCGAAAATTTAGCATTAAAGCTCCGAACGTAAAGGATTATCAAGGCTTTTGGTGAATCCTTTAAGGAAAGTGATAAGGTCGAGATTAAAGGCTTACTAACAAAAGGAGTTATATAATTCGTGTCGAAACCCAACTTTGACCTTTAAAACATAAACTTTACGATCTTTAAGTTGAGGATTATTTACGAGGTCAAAGGCAAGACTACGGGGCGTCCGTATGAAAAATCACGTTGAATCGCTTAAGTATACAGTCATAAAATAAAGACTGGATCTTTACGTAGTCTTTAACGATTTGAAAAAATAGTTAACGTTTCGTAATAGCTTTAATAGCAAGGTTATCGGATAAACCCAAAGGCAAGTTTATGTTTAATAGCTGTAATATAATGTAAACTTACATGTAGTTAACAACGGATTTATAACGGATCGGATTTCTAGAATTACTACAGGAACTCCATATTATTGAACCTTTAGGAAAGTTAATACTTTATATTAATCTATTTTATGGATTAGCTAAAGCAGGCGATTACTCGTTTCTTACCTACCAGTCGCATTAAAAATTACCGCTAGCGATAAAGTCTTTAATATACGACCCGTATTTATTGTTAATGTAAAATAGGGATATCGATGTTGTGGGTATTGAAACTAACAATACCCTATTCCTTGAAACTGCCGGCTTTATGGTACTAGAAAAACAAGTGATTAAGGACTCCAAATTTTAAAATTGGAAACCGTCAAAAACGATAACGAAAAACACCTAACTTCACTTTAATAAATCGCTGATTCGTATACTTGGTATTAATGCCGGCCTTAGCTTTCACTAAAAAGGATAGGGCGTTATTTTGACTACAATTAATAAGACTAACGAAGCCAAAGTTTCACGGTACCTGCAACAGCATATTCAAGGTAGCTATATTATTACTTTATATTGACCGGAAACCTCTCAAGATCTATCTATTACCATACAAGTACAAAACCCAACTGATAAGTATTTTCAACAGCTAAACAAAAGGTTTTAATAATAAATACGAAACTTAGACTACAGAATGAATACAGTTCTAGTCAACCTGTTAAGAGCCAAGTTAATAATTTTTACAGACGGGAAATTTATAAATAACACCAACTTATCTTAACAAATAGGCTTCTTAATAACCTTCGTTAATAAAAAAAAGCGGAAAAATGAATTTAGTACTATCGGAAACTTAATTCACTAGATATTCGTTAAATATAAAAGGATTATACGAAACGTCTTAGCATCGGAGGTTTATGGCATACTGACAGGCTTTAACGTAAGTATAGCACTATAGAAAACCCTTAATATTGTTATAAGGTGGCTCAAAATTCTTTTTATCCCGGTAGTAATTTGTACCGATTCGAGGATCTTTTTCGAGTACTTTTTGAAACTTGGAACCATTAGCGAAAAACGCCTAATGATCGACGTAATGGCACTTCATAAAGCCTAAAAAGGGCGGGAGATTGGGGATTTCCGATATATCGATAGCAAGGACAATCTTGATAACGCCATAACAAAGGCATCGCCAAACAAGGCCTTAGAAAGGTTTGTAAATAGCAATGGGCTAACTATGCGTATAAAAGACTACGTGAACAGGCCTCCTGGAAAGCCCAAATTACATAATAATGGACAGAGATTTGCTAGCAGATTAAAAGACCGCCAGGCAATTAATAATGGTGATTCATTTAACTGGTACTGTTAAAGTAAAGGCTTATAAAGTCTTATGACGAAAGAACTTTTTGTGGGTGTTAATAAACTTGGACTTCGGGGTAACGGAGTAATCAAGGTCAAATGGGGTTAATTTACATTCCATTGGGTGTAATTCAATATGGAAGTCAATTGAAATTAACAGAGGTCTGACCACTTAACAAGGAGGTAATTTAATAATAACCGGAAAAAATTGGTTAGCTACACTGGCGTAAGCGTACAAACTAAAACACCGCCAGTGCTAGAATAGTATTGCATAAAATGTAGTAGGTTAACTTTACTTATAGTAAAATTAACCGTACTACAAGTGTAGTGCGTTGTGTAGACTTACCGTATTGGGTATAAGTCGATTGCAGTATACTATACTTTATACTAAGGCACGGGCTAAGTAGTTGGCCATACAAATTACTGTATAAATCGGCTAGCGGTCTGCCAAACCTAGAACAATAACCATGCAATACTACTGTTACTTAGACCAATCGAATCGACAACGTTACAACGATCTAAGGCCTACCAACATATAGTGTCTTTAATGCCGGAGTCGTTCGAGCGTTATATTAAATCCAGTAAACAGGTATGTATACAATAACCGTTTGCTTTATACTGTAAATACAAGTCGAAATATTTATGATATGAAAATTCCAAATAGTTAACCTAAATGATGCACCGTTTAAAAGCGGCTCAAAAGGCGCTTTCAATAGCTATGATAATAGCTTCCTAGTTGTTTCAGGCGAGTAAGTAGCCGCTATTACTTTTCTTACGTATAATATCTCCTATATTAACAACTTTAGCATAAGTATGATTGCTGTACCGAATATAAAGTTTCTAAAATGGCCTATTAATAAGTTAAACGCAGACAACTTATTTATTATAATCCGCGAGTATATCGAAGAGGATTGACGTGTTAGGTAACTTGTTGTTGATAGGTTTTTATAAAAAAATGAAGAGTTTTGTAACGAACTTTTCAATTGTGCCCTTAACTTGTGTAGATAAATTCTTTAAACGTTAAAAAGATATCGAACCGTTTACGGGTTCTTGATTCAATATTTATAAGCCAAACGATAACGGTTTTAATTACATTGAGGTTATAATAATAACTACAAGATATTTATATAACGATATTAAGGTTATTAATACCGTTATAGTTATGACAGACATATTAAATTTAATAAAGGTTTTCGTAAATCCTTTCAAATGGTAGAAAACATAAAAGTAATATTTTCCAATA
Organism: Anisogramma anomala; assembly: GCA_038502455.1. NCBI lineage: Eukaryota > Fungi > Ascomycota > Sordariomycetes > Diaporthales > Gnomoniaceae > Anisogramma > Anisogramma anomala. The sequence continues at coordinate 35,470,426 of JASMMZ010000002.1, read as the reverse complement.
TTAATAAACTTTCAATTTTTACGTAATTTATGTAATATTGTAATTTTCTAAATCAAAAAGGATATTTTAATGTTGGAGCATGTAACCGGTTGGTTCAAGGGTTGAAGTTAAGTTTATTAACATCAATTGAACGGAGCGCCGGTATTATAGTCCAAGTTAAAGTAATTCAAGTCTTTATCTTTGTAAAGAAAAAATAAGGTTTATGGTAAAAATCCGATGTAATAGCTACGTTATTCGTGTGTAATATAATGGGACTCCCTTAAAGTAGTATTTTATTTGAATATACAAACGTTCCGATAACCTCGAATTGCTAAATTATATTCATTAACGCGTTGAATACATTAATATTACGTCATTTGAAATACCAAACGTATTTACAAACGGTTGAATTCCGTTCAACGAATTTTATAAGCAAGGTTTTAGTAGAACGTTTGTATTGAGTAATGAAATAATCGTATTAAGCAGTTGAAACACTTCAAAATTACTCCCTAATATATACTTCGAGAAATGACTTTAAGGTTAAGGAGTTCAAATTCAAAAACACAAAAAAAGGACATATAAACCTAAAATATAACCGTTTAACAAAAGTTATAATATCGTTGAGTGAAATATAGAAAATTATATGTAAAACGATTAAAGCCAAATCCGTTGCTTAAAATGGTCGGATACTATTTATAATCCTCGATAGAAAAAAATGAAAACAACTCTGTTCGAGGGCTGTTACGGAGCTATAAAAAGAGGAGTGACCCTTTTACGTAACAGGTAAGGTCATGCTTTCATGCGGATTCTAAGCGGCTTTAAATCACCGTAGGAGAGTGGATAGAAACCACCAGAGCTAGATCCCGGGTGACTATTATCATAGGCAACAGACTGTAACAATATATATAAAATGTAAAAGCCGCTTTTCAACTTATTAAATACCGTGGCCCTTAAAACATCTAAACTACATTATAAATCGATTAAATATTACAACTAGTCTTCCCATCCGTCTTGTAAACAAGCCTAGAATATTACACTTTATATCACTTAACAGCGTAAAACCCATTATTTCACAAATATTTAATACATATTAAACTTACATTTATAATACAACCGGAACTTATTTACCATATTATCATACTTATCGTTTTCCAGATCTTTACACATATTGTTAACAGCTACCAAATTTTGACCTTTATCGACTATTTGGCTAAATATACCCTGGTTACGGCTTAATTTCCCATTAATACGCTTCAAAACCTTAATTAATTTCTCGATTACCTTTAACTCAACGCCTTACCCATTCGTCAACCGAAATACCTACGCTTACTTTCAACACTCTCTACTTACCTAAAAACCATACTCTTCGTAAAAGAATTTCACGGCCCTGAGGCTACTGGAATAAATAAAAATAACGAAAACCGATCCCGTAACTTCACAAATATCCACTTTCCGCTATATCGCCTGATATACCCCTAGAACTTTCTTCCCAACGATAACCTAAATCTATATGTTATTCAACCGATCGTTAATACTAGAAAACGATTCATAAATAAATGAATTACTTCGGTTTTTAAAGTTAAAAGTTTAATAAAAATTAAAAAGCTTTTTTATTAACTAGTTTATATTCAGATTCCAGTTTAACGATATATACATGAAATCTAAGTTCCAATGAGTAGCCCAAACAAAATATATAAGACACTTAACACCAGTATTAAACTACCTATTAAAATTTTTCCAGTGATTATACAGATTTATATTGATCCTCGATCTCTTAACAAAACTTTCTAAGGTTATAAATCATCTTACATACGTACTGAAAACATATTTATTCGCAAATTCTATCAGCGTACATCTCGATTTAATTCACCGCAAAGAAAATACACCCGTTAACGGAGGCCAAACGACCCCAAAGTAAACATACTCACGTTTTTAATAACTTTATCAACCTTAGACACGAAGAAGATGTTCATAAAAATAGTAATTAATAACGTTAAAACTGGGTTTTATTTTACCACAAAAAAAAATTTGATGAAACATTACTACTAAAGAAAAATAATTGTAAAAGAAAAAGGTTTCACATTTTTGTAAATAGTCTACGAAATTATTTATACAACGGTGGCAGGAAGGCTAATGCCAACATCCTACATATAGTGCCAAACCGTTCGATAATTGAAACCTTCTATACAATACTACAGTACTTCAAACCGCGTCGAAATAGTTACCCTGAACTTTCCATTCCTCTATAGTTCACCAATATCTTCTACCACCTTCCATATTGGGTGGTGGTGGAGGGGGGGGTAATATTACAAGCTGGTACCTAGGCTAATAGTTATCAAAGATCTAGCCCTAATAGTTTCCATACTCCTACGGTGCTTTGTAACCTCTCTGAAACATGCCCTTACCTATTATGTAACCGGGCTACCACTTTTCCTTGTATCTTTATAATAGCTCCTTATTAGAGGTTTATCCTCTCTTCTTCATCGAGTATTATGGACAGTATCCGACCACCCTAAGCGTTAGCTTCAGCTAAGTCCCTTCACACTAACCTATTTCCGATCCAGAAAAATCGTAATTATTAATTACCAGTAGTCGACGTTATCGACGATATCGACTAAAAAAACCTTGAATACTATATCCAAAATATTTTATAAGTTTGAATCAAACCCCAGGTAGGTTGTTCTCCAATTAGGAATCTCTAAGAATAACATGTGTTAATTCAATGGGTATATTACGTTTACCCAACTTTGGAGCCGTTTACGAATTGTTTTAATATGGTAGCCTTCAATGAATTTATATCCCGTTACAGTTCAACCGAAAATAATGATAGATCATCTCATCCTATCTGTAGGCGAGTTTAATTTAAAATGTTTACTTGTTTATCAAGCCGTTTTTACTCGGTAATTTCATTGATACTTAATATAGCGGGCGTTTATGTTTTATTTATTTTTACCGCCGAAAATATCTTTGTTGATATTACCATATATCTCTATAATTAGTAAGCAGTTACACTATAGAGTGTATCTTTGCAAAGTGCACCGTAACTTACCTCACTGCAAAGTGCATTCCTACAGAGTGTATGGTAGCGTGATACTGGTTAAAAAGTGATATAAGTAAAGTGTACGGTAGAGTGTCAATGTCTAGGTAAGAGATTATAACCAATCACCTGTGACGTGCCCTTTCTAGATGCCTTTTTTACCTTTAAATTATCTTTACTATTACAGTACCAATCTTTTTTATTACTATTTTACTACGTTAATGTATAAAGATCTTACCAATACTAATTAGTAGCCGACTTGGTAGATTACAAACAGTCAAAAAAAAGACAAATCTAAGTTAAATACCTAAAGTGGAATGCTATAGTGGTTCCAACTATTTGTATTTTAACATTAAAATGTATAAGAATTATACGTAAGTTTGGAATTACGCGGGGGCGCCATTGAAACTCGAAGCGTAATTAGATTATAATATACAAAGTGACTTTAAAGATATTTTTAGTACGATATTATTAACCTAGTTGGTGTTTTATTTAATACAAGCTTCGTTACGTTATCCGTCAACTCAGTTTAACGCTATAAACGTACTTGAGCACTTTTTAAAACGCGTTCTATTACGTAATAATCTTCGAAAGCCAGAAACCACTAAGTTTCGAAACCCTTCGTTGGTACACATTCAATATGAATACAGTATCCAAACCGCTTATACACTTTAAAATCGACTAAGAAGTAACATCCATACCGCTTAAGAAACTCAAAGGCGGCTATGGTATAATACCCAAACCGCTCGCAAATAATAAAAACGGCTATAATATGATATCTGAACCGCCTATTAAACGCGAGTTAAGCTGTTGGTAGGGCTTTGAACATTGCAAAATTGTAGATTTGATTGGTCGAAGTAACAGTAGTATTTTGTGGTCATATGGTAGATGTATTGTTTTAAGTTTGGCAGACTGCTAGCCAGTTGGCACTGTAATTTGTATGGCTAATTGTTTGGCTCGTACTATAATATAAAGTGTAGCGTATTGTACTCGACTTACATTTAATATAGTAAGAATATACAAACAATAAAGTTAACTTGTAGTTTGTATAGTTAACTTTACTGTAGGTAAAGTTGACTTATTACATTGCATGTAGTACTATTTCAATACTGGCAGCTTTTTAGTTTGTGTGCGTACGACAGTATGGTTGAATAATCTTTTCCGGTTAGCGTTGAACTGCGACCTCGTTAACTTCTGAAACCCCTGTGAATTCCAATTATATGTAAATTAACCGCGTTTGCCGTCAATTGCCTTACGGCTCCGAGATTCGAGTTTATAAACTCCTATAAAAGGTTCGTTTGCCACAAGTTTTTATAAGCCTCCACTGTAGCCATATCAATCAAATAAATCAATATCGTCAATTCTCTGATAGTCTTCTAGTTTTCCAGCATATCCTTGGTCGCCTCCACATAACCTAAGTTTGCTGGACAACCTATTAACGTAACCTTAGATACTTATACTTAGTCTGTTATTATCCAAAAACTTTTCTAGAGCCTTATTCGGCTTTTCTTTTGTTATAATATAAGCAGGATTATCTTTGTCATCAATTCATCGGAACTTTTCAATTTCTTTCCTTTTTTAAGCTTTATGAGGTGCTATTACGTCGATTATCAGACGTTTTTCACTGGTGGTTCCGAGCTTCGAAAGGCATTCGAATAAGCTTTTTGAGTTGGTACAAATTACTACCGGGATGAAAGGAATCTTTAACTGCCTAGTAATAAGGTCAATGTTTTTTATAATACTATTACTACGTTAAAACCTGTTATTATACCATGAATCTTCGAAACTAACACGTTTTTTATAATCTTTTTATACTTAACAAACGTTTAATAAATTAGGTTACCAATAATGATCAACTGGTTTTCCTGATTATTTTCGTTAACGAAGGTTATCAGGAAGCCGATATATAAAAACAGGTCTGTATTATTTACGAAAGATTTATCCGAAAAAAGTATTGGTTTAGCTCTCGATATATTGATTAAAACTATATTAATCGCTCGGTCTAAATTTCGTATTCATTACTTCAATATCTCATTTAACCGGTCAAAGTCTTTATCCACTAGCTTTTATACTTTTACCGCGATGTATAAGTTGTACAATACCTTCGGTTAGCATAAATTAGAAATATAGCTACCTAAGATACGTTGTTTAAGGTATTGTGAAGCTTTAACTATATTTGTTTTGCCGGTTATAATAAAATCTGTGTCTTATTCCTTTTAGCGAAAACTAAGATGAATATTAACAGCAAGTATACGGATAAACGATTCGTTAAAGTCAAGTTAACTACTTTCCGTTAACATTGTTACCGGCTTAGAATTCCAGAACTTGGAGTCTTTCATCTCCTACCATTTTAATTCCATAAAGCCATCCGTTCCGTCGAAAAGGGTATCCTTAGTCTATATATCTATTAAGCTAACATACTTTTTTTTACGTTATTATAGGACACGGGTCGTATATTAAAAACTTTATAACTAACCCTGATTTGAGATACGACTGGTGAATTAGGAACTAATAAACGTTTACTTGAACCAGTATTCATAATAACTTGATATATTATATGACTATCCTTGCAAACTAAACAACACGTAATTTCTTTTTCAACTTTAGTAGTATAATCCATTCTAAATCCGTTACAAACTATATATGGACTTCTGTTATAATAAAGCCAATAAACATAAACTTACGTTTAGTTTTGACTAGTGATTTTATTACTAAAATAATTAGTAAGAGTTAACTAATCTTTTAAATCGTTGGCAATTACGTGAGGATATAGTCTTTACCTTTATCGGCGTATCTTTAAGCGATTAAACGTAACTTTTTGTACAGTCGTACCATAGTTTTACCTTTAACCTTGTGGATAATTTTCAATTTCAAGATTATAATTCTCGGGGTCTTAAAGTTAAAATTAACATTTGGTATAAATTATATGACTTTTCGAGTTAGTAAACCGTGGATTTCGACAGTATCGATTTCTTAATGAGGTTTACCGGAGTTTTTGATTATTTCTAGTATTTGGAGCTTTAATATGAAGGTTTCATTTTCCTTTTTTCCCCTGTTATCCAAATAAGTTTATAAATACGACCCTGTATATATTCCTCCTTTTTAACGTTACTCTTTTTCGGGGGTTATTCTCGCCGATAGCTTTTTATTAGCTTATCGATAACGGGTAAAATAGGTTTTTTTTGAATTCAGTGGTTTGACTTAATAGTTTTTATTGTTATTAACCTTAATATAACGCTTAACCTAAGTAGTGCAGAAAAATATGGGAACGTTAACAGTTTTAATAATTACTTCAAAGTTTACGATACTTAAGATTTTATACGGGCTCTTTTATTTACCCGGCTTCCATTATATAAGAACTTTAATTTGTAACAAAGAAAATACGTTGATTGTTATATGGTAGTTCCTAATGTTAAGGGCGTCATTAACTCAACGGCGTGTCGATTATCTTCGCAGTTTCCTCAACGCTTTTCCTTAGACCGTAGCACGATTTTGGGTACTTACTAATAGCGGAGATTCACTTGTCAGTCGTGAGCACGCTTCAAAAATTAACAGCATTAGTACAAGGCGGTTAGGGCCTATAGTATCGTTCAGGCCTTTTACCGCTATCTAAAGGCGTATCTCTGAATTCATAAAGCTTTTAATTTTCAGTATAAAGATGTTATTAGTTTGGCGAAATAGGGCGTATACCCTTTGAATATTTTTAATACTTTATTAAGCCTTTACAGGCACCTGTTTGCACTAAATATCTATTATTTTGGAATTCTTCTGAAATTCCGCCGTCGTAAAATTAGTGCCGGTATCGTACACAGCGACGTTAGGTAGGCCCAAGCACATATTAATCTATATATTTTTTTGATATTTCCCACGCATTCTTTACCGAAAAGAACTTGATAAACTTGACTTCGTAAAAGGAGGTTGCTAAATTAACGACGTAGAAAACAGGCATATTATTCAAGTAAAACACATTAATAAAAAACTTGTAGTTAAAGTTCCTATCGTTTTTTAGTATAAACCTAAATCTTCGGGGGGCTTAGGAATGAGTTTTGCAGTAGCAAGAGAGTTTTTGAATAGCTTTTCGAGTAAAGTACTTTATATTTTTATACCTTACAGACTTTAGAACTTTATACAGCCTGTTAACGGTTTGGTAGTGAAAGTGCCGGTATAGTTAAATTATCTTCGGTTTCGGTATGTTCAATTCCACTGCTTTAGGCCCTAAAAGATGGAACCATAGGTACCGCTACTTAAAAATGAGGGATAACCTCTGGCTTTTTTTAACTAGTTCGTTTAGGTTAACATCTATATTGATACCAAAGGTTTTTATATCCTGTAAGTAAAGAAGGAAAGGCACGAGAGACTTGAAAATATGAAACTTAACCGCTTTTACAATAGTTCAAACTACCGTCATCCCTAGTAACAATAATTTTTCATCTGGTCCGAAGCTAACTTTAGCTTTACTAGTATCGTAACAATTAATTTTTAATATCTATATTGTTTCCCCTCCACAATGCCACGTATTATAAATAGCCTCTTATTAAGTACCTTGCTGTCCCTGTGTCTTTTATAATACCTTAGAACGTGTTATCCGTGTAACTATCGTAAAGGTTAAAGGTATAAAAGGGGTTAGTGGCTTAGTTAGGGTATAAGTAAAGGTTTTCCCCGCCTAAACGGTAACAAAAAGGCGCAATCAGCTAGTTATGAGATTGTATCTAAATTAATATATTTATATCAATTAATTTACGTAAGGTTATTATCGTCTTTAATTGGCTTACCACCTTCGAAGTTTATAATTTGATTTAGAGAATACTGTTTAAATGTAGTAAGGTATTGGATATAATATATTATCATATTATTATTATTTCAGGCGGCGGGGTGCTGAGTGAACTATTAAATTAACTTGTTATGAATCTAATATCTTCTACCATTATACGACTATAATACTTACGGTTAACAAATCCGTTTAAATTTTTGGCTCTGTTAGCATTAACGTGGTTACTACATTCAGTTTATAATCGATAGGACAGAACTTAGACATCAAGGGCTTCCGTAGCCGTACTAGTGGTCAATATAATTAACTAACGTGAAATTTCTTTCATTTACGTTAGGGAAGTTGTCGGCTTAAGGGTATATACCAAACGAGTTTAGTATACGCGTTATTATAATGGCAAACTAGAAACTTAACTGTCTAAAAAATTCTTCACAGGTAGTATTTGGGTGTTGTAAGGCGTATTTAAATTCATTATTGCCCGTAACTATTACCTTTACCTATTCGAAAAGTATGGCTTTTCCAACGTAAGCTTTCCATATTACTTGCTAGTACAACATCACCTTATTTAGCATCTGGTTAAATATATCTATTGGTATTTACTTCTCTATCTTTTTCGTTATTATTGTAGTTTACTGCGAGGTAGCCCAATGTGTATAATATTAGGCGAGGTAGACGTCGTATTCGAAGTAGCTTTTCATACCATCATAAACTTCGCGAAAGGTGGTTACTCGCGTTAGTAAAATTAGGTAATAGTCTTTAGCGTACCCTATAAGAATTCCGGAAAACACTAAATAAAAAACAAAAAAGGAAACCTCTATTTATTTACAAATATTAAAAAAAGGCATTATCTTTATATCGAAAAGGTTATATGACTTCGCGGTATATTTTTCAGTATCAGTTTTAAAAGGAAACGAAGTCCGTGAAAATCTTGGAAATAATATGAACTATGTTAACAGATCTTAGGATCAGGTTGCGATAGTCATCTCAGTCTTTATTAGTATTTCCTAGTAATTTAAGTTTTAAATCTTCTAAATTACAGTGTTAAGAGTAATCGCTGGTCGCCTAACTCGAAGGGTAAAGTCCTATAATAAGATCTCTAATAGGCTTCCTCGTATAGGCAAACCTGCCGTAAAAAGGCTCGTAGAGGACTTAACGATTTTAATTGAAATATTATGGGGGAAAATAAATTTGAAAGTTTTAAGAGGCTTGACTATCGTGATTAATTAATTAGTCAGAAAAAACGATGTCGATTCCTTTAGCCGCGTTGGCGACCATGGCTTTACGTATTTTGCCATCGTTAAAAGCGTACTCTACGTTATCACGTAAAGGTATTGAGTCATCGAACAGGTCAATTAGTTTTTATCTCCAACGTATAAAAAAGCCTGAATTAACTAAAGGTAAAAGGAAGGTCCTTCAAAACGCGTATAAAGGCGTTAAGATTTTTGAATACCCTTTCCTTTAGGTCGTAGGTCTTAAGGATATTTTTCAAGTTGGGTTAATTTAAGAGGTTTTTATCAATTGGATAAAACCCTTTTCTGACACGTTAATCCTTCAGCGCTTAAGTTTAGCTTTCAACTTTAGCTTAATACCTTTTTACATCTTATTCCACATATTAATGGTCTTGTCGTTATAGACGTAGTGGAAGTTTGGAAAAGCGCGGTCGCCGCGGTCAAGTTCTTCGCCACCTTCTTACTTAATGATATAGTAGCCAACGAAGTTAACTAAGTGCTTTTCCGTTAAGTTTTTGTCTATATTTAACCCATATAGGTCTTTATCGTATTACTTTGAAAAGAAGGATCTCAGGGCGTTGATTCCTTTTTAAATATCTTAAGTGTATGTCATTTTAAGGTTTAGGTTGGTGTAGGTTTTGATAAACGAAGGACTTAGTAGTTTGGGGCGTAGGGGCTTAGTATTTTAGCATAACATCGCGTGAGAACTTGGTGATTCTTGGTGTTTTCGCTTAAAATAGCGATGTTGGCGATTGAATTGACGTGGGGAAAGTGAAAAGAGTAGAGTAAGAGTAAAGGTTTGGCGTGGAGGGTAAGGTCAAAGGTCGTTTATTATTGTAGGTAAATGGTGAAGATTGGTTTTTGTTTTGGCCGTAGGAATTAGTCGTTTGTTTTTGTAGTAATAGCACCCCCTATAATATTAACTTGTCCATTTACCAATTTTCCGAACTTTAAGACTTTTGACAGTTGATCTTTACGTCTTTCAAAAATATCTGTAAAGATTTCTTGGTATTTTTAATAACCATACCGTTGCCACCTCAGGTTTGCCGTAAAGACTGGCGTAGCCAAAAGGTCTTCTTTACGTATTGCCATGAAAACTGACATAGTAGTAAAGGCCTTTCGTCAAAATCTTTCCTCTACCCTAGCCGCTATTGTTAACATAAAGCGTAACCGAAAAGTAGCTTCTTTTTCTTTCTACTTCGTCAATTTTTGCTTAACCTAACAAGTATTAATCAGTGTTGGTAGGGCTTTGGACGTTACAATGTTGTCGATTCAATTGGTCAAAGTAACAGGAGTATTACGTAGTTAGATGGTAGATGTATTGTTTTAGGTTTGGTAAACCGCTAGCTGGTCTGCACTATAATTTGTATGGTCAATCGCTTGGCCCGTGCCCTAATAACAAGTTCCACGAAATATACTCAACTTACACCCAATACAGTAAGATCACACAAACAATATAGTCAACTTTCAGTCAGTATAGTTAACTTTACTATAGGTAAAGTTGATCTACAGCACTGCATGTAGTACTATTCTAACACGAGCATTATTTAAGTATTTATTTTTCTCATCCCTGTTTTACCCTTATTCGCCTTCCTTTATCCACCCCAAAGTTTACTGGTTGTTTAAATTTATTACTTGTGAAGTTTCAGTTCATTAGCTGCTTAGTTAGTATGGTGTTTGTAAAACATAAAAAGGAATAATTTAATACAACTGATTAACTAGTGGTTACGCTTTATATATGCCTTATTTGTATTTTACCTATATTAGTAATCGTTAGACATCTTACTTTAACCGTTTTATTACGCCCCATTTGTTTTTTTATTTTTATATTCGTATGTTTTTATTTTAATTATTTGGATGAAACCTCCTTGAATATTACATTTCGAATATACTCGAATCTTATACACTGTATAAAACCAATATCTGTATCGCTTTAATATTTCCGGTACGTGTAAAAACTAGCCTCCTAACCTCTTTAGCACACTCTACACTTTTATAACTATAGCTTTACCAGTAACAGACCTAGCAAAAGTTAACAACTGTATAGATTATGTATTTGAGAATACGTCGTTTCATAATAGAATTTAAAACTATTCAAACCTTAACTTATAGTATGATCAAATCGAAATACTAGTGTAGAATTTGAATCTTTTTGTATTAAATACGTACGTTACAAATATAATTTTTAATTACTGTAACGGAAATATTGAAGGACGCGATTTACTCGATGGTTTTAGGCAGGATTACATAGACTGAACACCAGATATGTAGCGTGTAGTCGATAGTATAATTTCCAGGATATTACGAAAACAACTACTGAGTCAAAGTATTGATTCGACCAGTGGTAATAATAACCGAATTACAAAATTTCTGTTAGTAACGGTCAGATGAACTTCAATATGAAAATAAACCGACGATAAAGTAATAGAAGTGAAGTTTATAAAGAGATACTGGTTAAATAAGTACTAAGATCGTTTTTTTAGAATAACAAAAAGGAAACGAGGGAATTTTATTCAAATAAAACAAACAACGCGATTGATAAGGCTGAATGTATTCCGAGTAGTGAAAGAGAAGCTGGGGAAATTAACGGAAAAAGATAATAACATATAGAAATTATCCAAAAAACGGGTCGAATACGAACTCTCCTCAAAACATACTTTTAAATAGAGACAAAAAGACAACTTAACCCCAGATACAATCAATAACAAGCTTGGCAGCGATAAGAGTAGTACGAGTAAAGAAAATGGCCCGCCCGAAGATAATATAAACAGCGTAAAACGCTAATATCTATCTTATGGATTAATGTCTTCCAACCATGACCCTTACCGTAATTTTTCACTTTACCGCTTTCCAATTGACTGGAGCAATCCGACGAAATTTACTAACATTTCTAAATTATGGGATAAAATGAAATTATAACAGCGAACTATACGACGTACTCGACAATAACATACGAGTAATGTTAAATACATGTAAAAAATTAAATATTAAGTCGTTAAAATATTATGTTATTTTGTTAATTATATTGTTTAAATAAGATGAAAACTCGTATTTATACCACTCTATGTAAGTAAATATATTTGCGAAGTGTTATAACTGCTTGAAACTATTCCTTCATACGAAAATTAACTAAAAGTTTCATGATAAAGATTGAATTGACATACTTAGAAATTCGCAAAAGTTTAATGTAAAAATACCAATAAAAGCCTAGAAAAATTGTTTGCCGTTTTATTAGCGAAGTTCTTAAAATTTCAAATAGCTTTGAAACAGGAATATAAGAGTGATAAACTATTAATTTAAGTAGTGACAAAAGTATATCTTGAAAACATAAACTTTGACCTTATACTATTTAAGTAGTAAAAATACATGAAGGATTTTTATATAAGCTTTGAAATATCGTTTGAAACATTTTTACGACAATAGATGAGTTTCGGATTAGTATTCGTAGCCAATAAAACCAAAAACGAAGGCCAAATTACCAAAATAAACCTTTTCGAAACCATCCACCACGTTTTGTACCCAAGGTATAAAGTGAACTTAAAGTAGTATAAACTCCAAAAATACGGTTACCAGAAAAATAAGCATTGAAAAGGGCCCTTGAAACCGAGGGTAAAATAACTATTATTGGGAATAAACTTATAATTGAAGGCAAAATTTACTACGCCTATAACAGTACTGATGAAAAAGAGTACAAATTTTTATAGGTTTTTAAAATTATGGTATTATATATGGTAAGGCTGGTTATTGGTTTGATAACCACTAAGTATTGGGGTAGATTTGGATTAAACGTTAGTTTAACGCCGATTACCTATTTAAAAACAGGATGAAAGCTAATTCTACAATGTACATAACCAAATTCGAAGTCGTAAAGGATAATATTGATGCCTTCCCTTACGATTATACCTTCTGGGAGAAAAACTTTAAAAGAAAAAATGTTTACCTTACAACTTGAGATAACGAAGTCGTTTAGCAAATTTTTATAAGTTTATAAAATACCTTTTTCTTGCATTATATATTATAAGCCTAAATTACGAAAAAAAACGTGTTACAAGACCATATAATATCATAGTTAATACTTTTAAATAGGTACAGAAAACTATTTAAAGGTATTATATCTAATACTGATGCAGCCGAAATTTTAATCACCGGAAAGCGATAATTCGACACGTTCGTGGCGGAATTCCCGAAATTCCAGTTCGACCGAATGATACAATATCGAAAAGTCCTATTTAACATAGGTAAAGCATCAATAATTGGAATGGCCTTTGTAAATATACGATTCGAACCGGTTAATTTTACGTAATAGACTTTAAGACACTGTTCCTGTTATTATTAGCTAATATAAACAAGTTCGAAATCGTGGTCCGAAAGAAGATTAATTAACTTGTTAAAATTTCAGATAGCTCATTCGTATCGTTTTTAATTAAGTTTAAATACCTGTGGGTTTCTTCAAAACACGTATAATTAAAATTGTTTACCTAATATAGTCAAAACTACGAATATTATATTATCGATTCGGGTACCCAATTGCGAAACACCTTTTACGACTTCATTACGCCGCAGTATACATTGATATAAGATAAGGAACGTTTAAGATTATCGAAAAGGTTTTCCGTAAGTAGAAACTGAACTCGTAAGCCTTACGACAGTTTAAATTCCGTCTTTAAAACGATGTAAACCTTACCTACGAGGTAATTATGGATATAATATGTTTTAACAGCTAACTAAAATTATGAATCATCGACGAAACAATATTACTTCAAGCTGAAAAATTAAAGTAAAGTGATTTTGTTACAAATTACTAATATATTTTAGTAAATTACTAGTTCAACGTTTACTTAAGACCTAAGAATTTGATTACCCACAAGGGAAATACGGCCTTCAACTCGACCAAATAGCGTACTAATGTGAAATTCGCGGGTAGCAAGCGTAAATAAATACTAGTAGAATGATTATAGGGGTTTTCAAAGTACAAACCGTATTATGAACCGATTTATGAAGCGTATATGACATTGTTCAAAATATTATTGGGTACCAGCTTTAAGGAATTCATCTTATAAATAGTGGTTAGCGTTATAAACAATATATCTAGCCCGAATGTATTTATTCTAATAATTTTTGGTTTCGGTGTTTACCTTAAAGTTTATACAGATTTGGTACCTTCGTGAGTTAAGATAGAAAGGTTAAATGCTTTGGTGAAAGTTATAATAGCATGACATTTCCTATCGGATAGAAATGATTTTTTGGAAGTATTAGTTACAAGAAACGGCCCGCGTAAAACTGGCGTTTTAAACCTATCACTATAATTTGAAGTTATATTATAGAGAATAAAGAACTAATAGACTTTACCTTAAAAGATTGACGGATTTGAAGGCTACGATGAATTTGATAATTTGCTAAATGTTATGAGTTTACTTCGCTGGATAATAGTACTAAAATACAAAAGGAAAGAGGTATATAAGTACGGCTCAAAACCATATTTTAACTAGTAGTACCGACGAAACTACTTCTAGAACAACGAATTTAAGTCGCCCCCAGATTTCATATACCCCCCGGATACTATGTCCAAACCTTTACCATTATATAAAGCTGATTCGCTTAGACTAATAAAACCAGTACCGCGCTGCTATAGGCATTTACTTGGCTTTAAAAATGAAAAACGTACTAATACTTTCGTTACCAACTCCTTTATTACACAAAAGAAAACGGAGGACCGTAAATCAATCTTAAAGCTTTGCTGAAGGGGTATTATTACAACTTCAAGTGTTTAGTTTAAGTAGTTTACTTAAACGGAAATCACTTTTTTAATCAAATAAGGTGTTTTTCGCTTTAAAAGATTTAAAGCAATGATTTTCAAGACCAATAATATCTTTCCTACGCGCTGAGTTTATGAAGTTAAAAACAAGGCTGATAAACTATATGAAAAAAGCCGCCTTAATATTGAAGGTTACGATAATGCCGGTAAAAAACATATTATGACCTAATCGCCCACTTTATAAAGGGTAAGTCATTACTTGATTTTGGCACTTTCCTCATCTTTACGCACGCTCTACAGCTTTTATATTAAGTTTCGTAATATTCTATATGCTTATGTATAGTTAGAGAAATGGTTTAAACGCCATATTTACGCCTATATACCTACAAAGCTCTGGAAATTCTAATTATTTGAAATGGTTTTACATATTACAAAACCATTACACGAATTCCTTAAGGTTAGTATATATTAGTATAACCCTATGAAAAGTATTATAAGGAACGGTTCAGAATTGCTAGGTTGACTTTCGATTCGTATTTATTGGTTTTATTAGTATATCTAAAATGCTTTGTGCTTACAGGTATACAAACAGATAATACGTTAACATTGTATAACGTTTTGGGTTCTGTAGTAAAAGAGAGAAATCTTGTGGAGACCAGTCCCAAAACGAAACCTAAAACGTATTTAATAGAGAATTATATAATCTACTTTAAAGGCACGACAATTACTTTTCGGAACAGCGTTTTGGATCTTATATGAAAGAAGTATTTGGATAAAGTTGCCTTTGTCACCCTAAATAACTTAAAAGGGGCCGACGAATACAAATTTCAACGCGTATATGGAGTTAAGATTGTATTAGTTGTGCAATTAGAAACGGTATTGAACTTTTCAGTCGCCGCAAAATATTAAATCGATCCTTTGGAAAATTTATAAGAAGCGTTTAACAACCTCTTTATGTGGTAAATGGATAATTTACAACGCGATTTATAATTTATACCGTTTGACATACGTATTATAAATCTTTCTATTTTGAATAACGTTTTTTTTGTTAATAATACCTATTATAACTCGTGAATATTATTCGTTTTTATTTTAGATAACGAAATATCAGTCCGAAAAGGATTTATATTTCGTGGAAATATTATTTATAAAAGTTCAACTAAGTGTTAACAGGTTATAAGAAGCGTTATAGCTCTAAAGATTTATAGCATAATTGAAGGCTTCAATTTAGAAATCACCATAGCGATGGAATTCCAAATATTTATTTTAAACTTTAGTTTAAAACCTTGCCCTTTCGTCGTTAACACTCATTTTTCTCTATTTACAAATTCCTAGTTAAATTGGGCATTACAAATGAAAAACGCCTTATAATTAACATTATAGCTTTGCGCAAATCGTATAAACGCATAGAAATTAAGGATATTAAATGTATCGACGGAAAATCGAATCCTGTAAATATAATGACTAAAAGCCCCCCAAACAGAGTATTAGAAGCGTTTATATCAACGAGAACTTTATTTTTTAATGTTATTGAAAAGGTTTTACGGCCTAATTAAGGTTAAATATTATATGCCTTACATTTATACTTTTTTTTTTATACGATTGTGCTGCTTTTGATATTTCATCGCGGTTCGGACTCACCACTTACACTATTTATACGAAATTTTCTCCATTTTGATGTATGATTTAAACCGTTTTTACAGAATTGTCTCTATTTGAAGAATGTCATCTTCATCTTTGCGGCGTAGTTGATTCGAATCACTGTAGACGAAGTAACTGGTACTGCATTGAAAGTGGTAGATGTATTGTTCTAGGTTTGGCAGACCGCTAGCCGGTCTGCGCAGTAATTTATAGAGCCAATTGCTTGGCCCGTGCCCTAGTCTGAATTTGGCACTCCACAATCCACTAACTTGCAGTTAATACAGTCAACTTTACTATAAGTAAAGATGACTGACTGCACTGCAATTGACTTGCTCAAAGGAAGTCAATATTGTTCCAACAAAACGGGTAAATATAATTCCTAGTTGTATTGCAAAAAAGTGACGACGATTAATAAATACTTTTCAATTTCCTGGTTCATAAGTTTCATACTGCTATTTTTTGGTAGGTTATACACCGTCGATGAAAGCTATTTAACTTTTGCTAAAAAATATAAAGTCATTTAAAATATGATTACCTAGTTTAAACAGAGGTCAATAATAATAAAAGCCGGAAATCCATAGAATTTTTACCATATATCCCGAAAATGCTATATATACCTATCGGCGATTATAAATTATATAAATTCGAGTTAAATCATTTTCAAAAGGCAGTTTTGAAAGATTATTAAATGTCGAGGGCCGTTATCGTTAACTAGTAGGTGCATTAAAAAATTGATGGAAATATATACTTAATATCGATTTAGGATAGAAAGGGATTGAAGGAGGCTTTATCATAAGGTATAACGAGGTTTCTTATCATTATATTACGTATATAATTGATATAGACGTCGAATATTTATGATTATCTCTTTTTAAAGTAGTTCTATTAGAAGATTCGAAATGGAATGTTTTTACCCAGATAATCTGTAATAAGCGAGTCGAAGATTTATTATATGATTTTTGATGTGAATAATATTTAATTCGATGATCATAATCAGTTATGTTAACTTAACGTACCCCACGAATTAAGTTTATAATCCGTAATTTACACTGAATATATCATCCTAATTTAGAAACGTTCAATGTTCTCAAAAACGATTAATAGGCGAACTTTGTATAACGGGTCGTTCGTTTTTTCATATTTTTGTAATTTTGTAAGAGGACTCTGAATGAAAATAAGGTAATTATTCGGCGTTAACGAAGTTAGCGGAATTAGTACGGGCCGGACCCGTTACAATGCCTTTAATAGCGGCGTTTTGATATTTCTCGGCGTTGTTTTGGATAACTATCCGGGCGTGGGCCAGGCCCGGGGCGATTTTATTAATATAAATACTTAGGAATACTCTAGCTTTCCCTTAGTGCATATATTATCATTATTTAGTAATTGGGCTTTTGCTTTAACAAATTCATAATATAAACTTTTTTAAATAAGTTTTCATGATATATAAGTTTATTATTATCACGTCTAATATAATTGTAGATATAGGATAAAAAATTTATATACGGCTTTTTTTATTTATGTTTTATTTTATAGTTTTCTGGTTAGTATATCCGAGCGGGCGCTTTAGGTTACGGGTCGGTATTATAATAGTCTTGGAAAAGCGAAAAAAATTTAGTCTATTTATCCTAACGTTTCGAAATCAAACGTTGTAAGGAAAAAATATTCCAATCCCTTGTAATCCGTTAGGATCGTAAACTGGGTTCAGATACTGCGCAATTCTAAAGATTAAACTTTTGAATAGAATATTGCCGCGAAAATATCCTTGTCAAAGATAATATAATTACGTTTAGCGTCCGTTAAACGTATAAAATAATAAGCTATTTGTGGATATTACTATATACCTATACATCAAGTATATATAGACCAAGTAGTAGTACAATATATTGTAAGGTGCACTCCTGCAGCGGGCACAATAACGTGTCACGTTGCAGGCTACACTCTTGCAAGGTGCAAGGTTCATCATGCGTGGCGTGGTCTAGAAGGGATGTTCCAGAGTGCATGGCAAAAGGGCCACTGTTTAAATGGGAGATTAATAACCTCCCATGCGTGGCGTGCACTCTCTGGATGCTTTGTTTTGAAACAATAATCTATCTTTACTACAATATCAATCTTACAATTTCTCTTTATCTACATTCACATAAACAGAGACCTTACCAACACTATTAGTTTTAAGATACCATTTACATTTAGTTATGATAAATACCCTTTGAAAGTTAATGACGAATAATTAGTTTTTACTGCCGTTAGTCGATTCATATTTTAATATATTCAAATAAAAGCTGTAATAGAGGCATTTTCAATATTTGGAATACGTAGTCACTCCGCTTAATTATAACTTAATAAATTTTCTATTTCGTTTGTCACATAACATAATTACTTAAATTAAATAAATTATCAATAAAATCATGATAAAAGTTAGTAAACACCGAAAAAAATCGTACCTTTTTAATGATACGTAGTAAGTTTTATTTATGTATTACTCGCACTTTTGTGGGGTTGGCCTAGATACCTACGTTAATCGTTACGATAAAACTTAGGTATTGTACCTTTTTAACTACGAAGTTACAATTTTTTAAGTTTAGGTTAAGTTTAGTATTACGAAAGCGTCTTAAAACTACCCACACTTTCGCTATATAGTACTATTTGGTACAGAAAAAAATTATTAAAAGGTCATTTAGATAAGTTGTAATAAGATCATTTAAGATATTTGTTATTATATAATTGATATATTGCTAAAACGTCGCCAACATATCCGTTCGCCCAAAATAAGTTATTCATCGTTTAAATGACCCGAAATATATACAAAAATCCGTTAATTTTTCCTATCTCAGTGTAATTTTAATACGGTAAAAGGCTGCCCGAATATTTCATTTCGTAAGTTACGTTGATTTCATTAACACGTAAAGGGTTTTTCTAATTGAAATAAGGGAAAAAAAAATATTTGATAATCTTATTTAATTCTCGATGGTCGATATAAAACCTTCATTTCCTTTCCTACTTAAGAATTAGTAATAACAGCGTCGCGGCCGATAAGGAATTTGCCTGAAATTAACCTTGATTTAATGATTTCGTATCTTCACGATTAAATTCAAAAATTTATATCGTGGTATAGAATATGATTTTTTTCAAGGTTATTTTACTAAAGATTCATTTTCGTTTAGTTTAATGTGGATATTGTAATTGAGTTCTCCTATATATGAAGGTAAAATTTTGGCCTTATATCTATCGAATAGGTTACGGAATTTTTTCAATTTTCGCGAAAAACGTAATGTTATTTTTTTCGGTTTTGTAGTAGTTGACGCCATGGTTTGTAGAAACCGTGTTATTTCGTAAAAATTTGTTGTAAAAGTCAATTATGATTAATTCTTTGTACGTTATTCCGTCCGTTAAAAACGTGTTCTTGAATTAACGAAAACTGATTTTATTTCACTTCATATATACCCGATCTAGGGGGTATTATTATCGTATCTATGATTAATCCTCCTTAATTATAAACTACTAGAAGACGATCTCCAACATTTAAAATTATTTTTTAATATTGTAGTCAAAGTATTTCAAAATTATATCCTGTATTATTCCGGGAATAAAATATGTTAATATCTGGGTTAACTATTTATTACTATTTTGACTAAACTCGATTATTTTACAGATAAGCGTATTTCGCCGTAGCCCTGATATTTAATTTAGTCTTCGAGGATATAATAGCCGAGTTTTCTTTATCTTTCACAGTTATTTTAAAGCATAATTTATAATACAATAAGAATTACAGTTAAAATCGACTTAAGTATTCAGAAAATAGGTATCATTAGAAAATATAGGAATAAAAAATAGATATGTATTTATACATATTTTAGTTGAAATAAATTCTTTTTATTCGATTTAGTAATTGCGTTATTAAGGTTATAAAACCCTTGAAGGAAATTGTATTTAGAATTTAAGTTTTTCCATCGCCATTAGGAGGAAACTGTTGGAATAGTATTGCAATTGTATTGCATTCAGGGCAGTTGGTCAACTTTACTTATATTAAAGTTGACCGTATTGCAAGTGTATCTCTTTGTGCAGACTTAACGCATTAGGTATAAGTCGAGTGCAGTACGCTGCACTTCTCTCTAGGGCACAGGCCAAGCAATTAGCCATATAAACTACAGTTTAGACCGGCTAGCGGTCTGCCAAACCTAAAACAATACATCCACCATCTAACTACGTAATACTACTGTTACTTCGACCAATCGAATCGACAACGTTGCAACGTCTAAGGCCTACCAATACTGATCAGTGCTTATTAGCTTAAGCACAAATTGGCTTAGTAAAAGAAGAATCTATTTTCCAGTTACGCTTTGCAATTTCGCAAGGTAGAGGGAAAATTCTTGAAAAGGGCCTTTACTGTTGCGTCGGTTTTTACGGTAGTTAGTAGAGAAGACTTTTAGGCTACGTCGGTTTTCACGGCAATTTAGAAGTAAACGACGGTATAACTATTTTAAAACACTAAGAAATCTTTATTAAACCTTTTTAAAGACGTTAAGATTGAATATTAGAAGTCTTAAAGTCCGGCAAGTTGGCAAACA
Source organism: Anisogramma anomala (assembly GCA_038502455.1). Taxonomy (NCBI): domain Eukaryota; kingdom Fungi; phylum Ascomycota; class Sordariomycetes; order Diaporthales; family Gnomoniaceae; genus Anisogramma; species Anisogramma anomala. The sequence goes on along the minus strand of JASMMZ010000002.1, from coordinate 35,449,452 downwards.
GCTAAGTCAGTACTACTACAGGTGTTACTACCATAAGAAAAACGACTAAGTCCTTACGTTAAAATAATATCAATGACCTCCAACCTTATCTCTTATACCAAAAATTTGCCCTACTTTACTCCTTTTTACTCCCCACACCATTTCAATCGTTAAGTTCGCTGTTTCGAGCGAAGAACACTAAGTCGCACTAAAAAATCCACGTTACGCGACCTCTCGCCAAGTTGCTAATCTCCAACGCGACTCAAGGCCAAAAAACTAAGTCCTCACGCTCACAAATCACCAAGTTAACCACCAAAACCAATATTAGCTAGAAAGTCAAAATGGCTTTCGCCGGCGTTTAGTTTGAAGTCATTACCAACTCTACTAGGAAAGAGTTAATCAGAGCTTTTGGCGACATCCTTGAAAAACACTTCGATAAAGAAATATCGTATACCGATATCATTAAAGAATGTACCCCCGAGCATTTTACTAACTACGTCGGCCAATTTATTATCAACGTCGACTATAAAGATCAAGACATAAGCGTTAAAGCCCTTTTCGACTATATCGAATTCTTAAAGGATTAGACCTTTATCATATGAAAAGAGATAAGGAACTTAGTAAGACTAAAGTTAAGGGCCGACCTACGTAAACGAGGAATTTTACTACCTTTAAAGGTGGGAAAAGACGGTAACCTCGTAAATGTACTTTACAAGTACATTACGGATAAAAACCCACAATAAACCCAAGAAAATCAAGGAAAAAAGACTATTAGCAATAATAATAACCCTGAACACCTACATATACGTTTGTAAAAACCTGCTTAAACTTAAATAAATGGACCGAAGGAATTAATTAATCTACATTTAACAAACCCTTAAATCTATTAGTTAATTAATTAGGAACCTCGCCGAACCCCTTAATACTAAAAGGATTATCACCAAATTTACCGAAAGGAAAACCCTCAGACCTATTTCCTCCAAGTTCCTCAACACGTTTAGTTTTAGCAGTCCAATTAAGGAAGGACCGGATTTATACGCAAGCCTACTGTAGGTACAACCACTAGCTTTTTTCCTTTAAATTCGGCTAAAGGTAACTATTTTACTCACTTATACCACGAGTAACATTAATTTTTCCCCTAGCCAAAAGATATGAAGGATTTATACAACCAATACATCATAATTCTTCCTTCGCGTATCCTCATAAAATATACGGACTATACAGCAATCACTAAGTTCATCAAAATCTAAAGAAGAAAGGAAAAGTATAACGGTAAAGTCGTATAACCTCCTTGATGTCAAATTACACCCATTTTTCAACATATAACGCCAAATAAGAGTTAAGTACCAGGATTTCACTCTTTATTTCTTAGTATCATTACCGACCAAGTTAAGCATTACTGCCTCCGATACCTAACGAATTGTACATCTTTCCGCGAAATCTACGATAATATAAAGGGCTACCTCGAACACGATATTAACCTTGCCTAATATTATACAGATTGAAACATCATTAAATAGTCCTATATATTACATTACAAGAAAGAGTCGAAAAGTAAGATAAACATTTTAAATTAAATGTTTAACAGGCCAATACTTTGATAATAGATAATATGGAACGTAGGAGCTGGCGAAAGAACCTTATGCCAATAGGTCCGGTAAGTAGTTACGGGTTATAAAGAATTTGAATACGCCTTATAACACTCTAATACCACTTACGAAAGGTTTTCTAACTAATTGCGTTCCTCGTTGGCGATCGTAACTGCTCTAGTCTCCGGCTCGACTGGTATGTACCCTTAAACTCCCGAATTTGTTAATAAAAAAAACCCTTTCTATTCGTATTACATTAATTGACGGTATAGACGGCCCGGTCAATACGGCTAACGAAAGGTCCGAACCCCTACCTATAAAGAAGTGTATCCCTTTTCCTTAAGGTTTTCAAAAAGGCCAAGCACATTTATACCAAACGCCAAAAAATATTTGATTTAAATCAAATAAGGCTACTAATCAATATGTTACACTACCGCTAAACGTAAAGTAATACAGGTAATACGTTACACTTAGTTCCTATTTACCTTTAATTAAGATTATATAGAATAAGTTATATAGTTTAAAGGAAGTAGAGATAAATAAAAGGAAAAAAAACTAAAGTCTATCGACTGGCACGAAGATACTAGTACCGGTATTAACCCGGAAACCACATAATAACTAGCCGAATACGCCTTTTTATACCGCCTTATAAGTAAAGACCCTTACCGCTGTTATAACGATAAAAACCCTAGACTTATATACCTTTTTGCCATTTAAAACCGCTACACAAAGTAAGTCTTTTAGGGGTTTATACCGGATACACGGGCTATAGGATATTCGACCGAAGGCTATTCGTGATATATTACGTTACGAAAGGATACTAATACTATTCCGGAAATTAACTACGCAAACGCTATCAAAGATAAAGTTAGATTTAGCCTTGAAAAAAAGCTATCTTTGTTGAGATCGACGACAGTGGGAACTGTTATTAGCCCTATTATTTTCCACATTTTGAAATCCTCCACCAACTTTCTCCTTTACCTAAATGGATAAAAAACCTCGGCATTGACGTTAACGTTTATACTAATGAACTGATACAAATTAAAACCGGTAAAAGGTTTTCACTTAGCTTTAAGTAAAGGCATCTCTGGTTTTATCTTTAAAGATTACAACTAGTGGTATTAAACCTGACAGAAGTATAACTTCGTTTATTATGTAGTTAGTTCAACTACCCGGTAACTAATAAGTTTTATAAGATTTTAAGGGCAGCTACCTACAAAAATATGGATTTCCTAACACTTAAAGCAATCATTCCCCTTAACTACTACTATCAAATATACTCATAAAAACCCTTGAAGTTTAAATTTACGTTAAAAAGTGTGAAAACTTTAATTCTAAAGTTTTCCTAAACGTATTTTAATTGGATGGCAAGCTAGTACTACATGTTATAAACTCTGTTACGTCGTTCTACGGCGCCAAATTCCTTAAAAACATTATGGCGAAAGGAATATGTGAGGTACTACGTATTTTATAAATCAACACGTACCTTAACCTACCATACGTGTTAATTTACTATACCAGCACCAACTTTATTACGATAAAATTTTAAGCTAATACGAAGTTAATGGTGATTTAATAAAAACAAGTTCGCGTTGAAGCCTACTAGGGTATTAGTAAGATCGAAAAGATACCCACTCTTTTACAAAAGGCCTATAATATTCTTATACTGGTAATCTAAAGCTTTATAAGCCAAAAGGCACGGCTTTAAATAACAGTAAAATGTTTTAATGATATTATTAGCCCTAACGAACTTATACCAACTTTATTGGTATTTAAAGCTTATCTATGCATAATAGCTAAGTCGCTACCCTCGTTACGTACCTAAAAGCGTGCTATAGCATATAATAAAGCCCTGAAAGAATTAAGGAAAGAATCGGTACGCAGCTAGGTCAATAATACCCTTAATACAAAGAACGTACCTTTAATAATAAACATACTTTTACTCCCCCTTTAAAGTAAAGTCCTTACGTGAAGCGAGCCATGTAAGTAGGATAAGCCGTACAAAATCTTAAATATCACTATTTTCAACGTTGTAATTAAATTTACTTAAATCCTTATAAACTTTGGAGTTATATAAGTTAAGTTATACTGAAAACCACTTAAGTCTGATAAAAATCCTGACGTCGATAATCTTTGAGTCGAGCGAATTAGCCAACACAATCCTTCTGAGCTGACTATTAATTAGCCAATGAAACGTCGGCAATGTAAAAGACTACGCAAAAGTGGGATATATACTAAAGAGAATGACGATGAGAATTATAGGCTTGGAAAGGTATATATAACAGCGTAGGTATTTTAAAATGAAAAGTTAAATAGAAAGCTTAACCTTAAGATACGTATCGAAAACATTATTAATATATTAGACAAGCTCTTTAATGAATATAACAGAGTAGAAATTCATGGTCTCCTATTACAAGGGTTTATATAGTTTATACCGTTGACGTAATTTAAAGGATAAGATATCACTATCTTTGAGTCGAGGATAATTTACGAAATCAAGGGGAAGACCTCGAACCAGCCATACGAAAAGTTACGACCAATTGCCTGAAAATACGGTAATAAAGGTAGGGAATAAATCCTTTTTTAATTGCGTACAATTCAGAAAATAAGCCAGCGTTTAATCGTTGCTATTATTACCAGTTTAACTGCTAGTGAAAAGGGTTAATTCACACTTAATGGGCGGGACATCATGCAAACATGCACGTAATTTTCCACCATTCTTCAATAGATTATACTACTGGAACTATTACAAAAACTAAAGGACAAATTTCCGGCCGGTACGATAATACGCTATATTAAGCTTTTATATGGACTAGCTGAGGCTAACGTCTATTGATTTTTAACTTACTAAACGCACTTTAGAAATAGGCTCAGTATAAAGATTTTAACTTTTAACCTATACCTATTAATTACGGAGGGCAAAGACTTCGGCATCGTAGATATACAAACTAACGATACCCTTTTTCTTGTGGATACTAGGTTTATAACGCAAAAACAACGTGCTATCTAAAAGTTAGGCCTTTGAAAGTGTCAGCTGATTAAAACTTTAACTAAAGTCATATAACTTAACTTCAATAAATCGTTAATCCGCATCTATAATGTTGAGGCTAAAAGCATCTACATTAGCTTACGCCAAAAGGAGCATACTATAAACCTATTAAGTATCAATAATACCAACGAGGCTAAGGCACAGAGATACTTGGAGCAAAGGGCCCGTACGGCCTATATCGCTATGTTGTGCCGACTGAAGGCGTCGTACAACCTTTCTATCGCGGCACAAATACAAGATTCATAGGATAAAGACTTCGAAAAGTTAAATAAACGGATCTAGTAACGAATAGATTACGTGGAAAAGGAATTAATATGGTTTTTGTAAATTTAACGAAGGCAAAGTTCATAATCTTTACAAATAGGTCATTTACTAATAATACTAACTTCATATCGCAAATCGGCTTCCTAATAATAATCATTAACAAGCATAGGTTCAAAAGATAGTTTACGATTACCGAAAACCTTATGCATTAAATATCTGTGAAATACAAACGCATGATACGAAGTATACTATCTTCGAATGTATATGGTATAATAATAAGCTTTGATATCGATATAGTAACTAACAGCATATTAAAGATTATTGTCAAACAGTTGAGTTTGCTACCTATACTTATAATGGTATGTATTAACTTCCGAAACCATTACGAATACCTATTAAACTAGGTACGACCAATGAAAAACGCCATATGATAGATACAATAGCGTTAAAGAAGGTATATGAAGCCTATGAAATTAATAAACTCCGGTAAATTAACGGCAAAGATAACCTTACTAATACTATAACTAAAGCTACGCCTAATAACGCCTTAAAAAGGTTTGAGGATAGTAATACGCTAACTATACGAATCGAGGGATACGTGAACTACCCGGCAAGTAACGTAGAGGAATAGGGTCGTCCTGGCAAACTGGAAGATTGCCAGAGTAAAAAGGGTAATGATAACGATAGCAATAGTTGAATTACTGACGAAAGGTACGCAAGTGGTAATGTACTTAATTTGTGTAAGTTTTTGGCGAAAGACCTGTACATGGGATATGAGGAACGAAGGTCTCGGAAGGGTAGCGCCAAAGGGCCGTAATTGAGGTTGTTTTTAGTATAAATCAATCGGAATTAATAAGAATCCGGCTTGTAGATTGAAAAGGAGGTTTCAAAGGTTGCTACCAATTGATAGCAAGCCACGCTAGCATGCAGGCACAAAATAAAAAGCCGCTAGTATTGGAATAGTATTGAAATAGTATTGCATATAGTGCAGTAAGTTAACTTTACTTATAGTAAAGTTGACCATACTGCAAGTGTATTGCTTTGTAGAGACTTACCGTATTGGGTGTAAGTCGAGTGCAGTACGCTGCACTTCACTCTAAGGTACAGGCCAAGCAATTGGCCATACAAACTACAGTGCAAACAGGCTAGCAGTCTGTCAAACTTAGAACAATACATCTACCATCTGATCACGCAATACTACTGTTAATTTGAAGACCAATCGAATCGACAACGTTGCAATGTCTAAAGCCTACCAACAGAAACTTTTATTTACTTTTTCGACTTGGACCATAAGTATTTACGCCGAAGATAATATCGGGCGGAATTCGTAACTACGTTAATAGTGGTTTGTCTAACTATAACGTAGTTAACGCTCTGCAACTTATTTAACTCGACGTTCCTTCGCCATTATCCATGTCACCTTATATCTTTGGTTTTAAACGCGTATCAAACGGGTTTAAAAGAAGAACTAGCCGCGGTGATTACGACCCTTTAACAAAGATACTTAAAAAGTATGGACTTCCGTTATAATTGTATCTTTATTCAACCGTTATATTTGTATAGGTTCTATTAATTGTCGATTCAAACGTTATTTTAAGTTTAAGGATTTCAATTCGTTGGAGAGTTTGTAGTATTTCGCTAAGATTACGATATAATAGACCCGGTTTATGTTTACCGTAATATATTTGTCGCGGATATATAAGGAAACATAAAAGAGTAAGTAATTATTTTTTACGACTAACGGCCAATTCAATATTCCCGTTTAATTTAGTATTATTTCGAATTTAATGGAAAATAATACCTACATATCTTTATCGTTTACAAGTAATTCCTTCAAATCGACTATGGTTTTGTCCGCGAAATGAGGGTTGATAAAAGTCGCCTTAATATAATTAAAGAACTTGTTTATGTATTATATACCCTTATGTACATCGGTTTCGGAATTCGTCGTGATAGCTTATTTCCCCATCGGCTTCTAATAACCTTATACTTAAAAAAAACGTATACCGAATTTTTACAATTTACATTTCATCCGCTTTTAATACAAATTCAATCGTTTGGCGCGTCGAATTGAGATTAGTTATATCGTTTTCGTTTACCTGAAAACGGTGCAAAACTAGTATAAACTGCCGTTAAATCGGCTTTAAATTGTTTAATCTTAGTTACAACTTAAACGAAGTCGGATATAAAGTCAATAGTAAAAGTCGATTAACCCTATTATTACAGTTGCTTTATAATAGACTTAATATGGTTTATATTGTTTTATATGCGAGATATATCGGTTTAAATTGGTTCTGAAAGCGTAGGAAGCGTATTTACAAAGGAGGAGAACTATATATTCGCCAACAACCTATCCTTTCCGATAACGGTAATATATGATATAAAATCATTCATATTTGTTATAGATTCTTTTATCGTAAGTAATATTCCTTCGAAAAAATAAAGAAAACCCTTCATAGTATATTATGATTCGATTTATAATAGTAAGTCAAGTAGATGCTAAATAAGGTTTACTATTATAATATAGGCGGAAGACTAAAAGAGGTTACAGTGGTCTTTCGAGTAAAACCTATAGGCATGGCCAGTTTTCAGCCCATTATGTGCCCTCGTACATGCCATGTACCGATCGCGCCTAGTCTGTGCTCGGACCGAGCCCACACTGGGTACTACATATCCCGTTATGTACACAATCACGTAGTTTATAGACTCAATGGCCAATGGCTTGAGTCTATAATAGTAACGGTGATAACGGGACGACCGACCACTGTTTTAATAGTAATCGCTAATGAACTTACACGCGGTTGCGGACGCGGTATACAACACGTAGGGCATATCTATTAGTAACGTGGAGTGATAAATCCAAGTATATTGCTTTAAAGTTTTATACGTTAAAGAGGCCTCATAACGTTTCCTAATGATATATAGTTCAAGGCGGTAAAAGAGGTCTACCTCGACCACTTCGTTTATAAAGACGTTAATATTACAAAATATACGGGGAGAATTAATGATACGGATCGCATTATAGCTTCGTTAGGCTACATTTTCAACGGCGGGGGGCGTGGTTCCCACAGGTAAGAGATTCTTTACTCTTAAGGAATGGGTAAGGTTTATAACCTTAAAACTTCTCTGATTTTCGCCTTAAGGGTTAGAGGGAGGAGGGATGGCGGAGAAAAAAAAGAAAGGGGATGGCGGCTTCGGTGGCGGCGGCGGCGGGAGATGGAGCGAAGATAAAAGCAGAGATTAATAATATTGTATTAAAGGAAGCGAGGTTAAGGGTAGCGGTAGTAGCGGTATTAATGGCGCGGCGGGCTGCGGCAATAGTCACCTTTTTACGCTTACTTTTACGCGTCAAATGGTGCCTAGAAGACCTGTTTTTACACGGTATTTATTTATGGCCGAGGTTAGTACATATGGATTGGTAAAGTAATTTACCTATCAAATCGGTTTGAAATAATTATTTAGGATGATAGGCTAAGTCTGTATATGCTAATTAACTAGTTGGGCGTTGGTAATGGGCGCGCGTCGTTAAAGGGGAAAAAAAGAAGTTTTGCCTGGACTGATAGCAATGTATCTTTTTATACTAACCCTAAAACACGTAATAACACAATCACCCCTACGTAATTACACCCTTACAGAACTTACGTAATTACACCCTTGTAGCACCTATATAACTATATCTTTATAAGGATTAATATCAAACGTTATTACTTATTATGCTGTTACCAATCATTTAAACCAACCATACCCTTACTATAATTACTATCGCTGTTAGTAATTACTAATCCAAATCTTTATAATCTGATTTCCGCGACCAGAAATCACTAATTAAAACCTTTGTAATTTGAAGCGTAACCACTATTATTACTAAATTACGAATATACACTACGTTATAAACTATATTGTTATTAATAAACCGCTGATACGGATTTCGTTACAAACTACATTATTATTACTAAATAACGAATATAGACCGTAATATGGAAAGAAAAGATTACTTATATGGATATAACTGTATATTTACATAATTAGTATGCGTTTATGCTATAAAGTACACCTTAGTAGAGTGTATGGTAATGTACAACTTTGTAAGGTGTATTCCTTCAGAGTGTATAATAGCGTTCTACTGCCTAAAGGTGGCATTTTCACAGTGCACGGTAGCGTGGCACTGCCTAAAAAGGGAGATTAGTAGAGTGCATAGTAGAGTGTCACTGCCTAGATAAGAAGTTATAACCTTTTACCTATGGCGTACACTCTCCAGATTCCTCTTCTCTCTTTAACTTATATTTACTACTATAATACCAATTTTTCTAATTACTCTTCTACTACGTTAATGTATAGAGACCTTACCAACAACCTTAGAACTAATTAATTATACCTTTTTATTTGCCAATGTTATTGTTTGAGTTCAATTTTAGACTTCAATTAGTACAAAGCTTGTTTCCTATGTTTAACTACTTATCCAACTTTTTCTCTATGTTTTTAGCAACCTTAATTAATTCTTTGGTCGTTTTCAAATACGTTTCCTATGTATTCATTAGCCGTTATATCCAGGTTTCATACCAAAATACCATATTTATCTAGATTTTACATTGTTTGATAAGGAGTTCAATAATAAAGAAACCGTTTAAATGGATATGCGTAAATGGAATTGCGAAACTATCGTTACGTAGACTGATTTTAAACTAAATTACGTATTAGATTCTTCCAGATTCTTTCGCGGTAATGACCTAAGTTTGTATATTATTTCACTGCCTATTCATAAAAAGGAGGCTGTCTATGAATCATTTTGTGTATTTTAGTTCTAGGCGTCAAATACGCAATACGTTGTAAATGTCTTCAATGGCGTCTTTTATATTTAAGGTCAGGTTTAGGGGAGTCCACGCAGAGCTTGAGCTTCTGCCGCTTGCGTCAACAGTTTAAGGCTAATATCATGTATTGGTGTCTAATTATTAGTTATTAAATTACTACTTATTATAATACATATAACACGTTTACTTTCATTGTTTAGATGAAAGTTACTAAAGTCATAAGCAATACAATATATATATTTAAAATAAGTTTATTCTCGAGTGTCGTTTAGAAAAGCATCCATAGGATTGATATAGGAGAATTAGTTATTCGTTAACGGTAGTAAAACAAATCTAAAACAAAAAACAAACATTAAGAATAACATTGTTAAAGGCCGCAACTATACTTACATTCATTTTTATTAGCGAAACGGGTGAAAAGAATTATATATCGAAGCAAAGATATAATATTATAAGTATACAGTCGTTATTATTGAAGGAAGTTGTTGTTGTTGTTACCAAAAGAAATTTACAACTTTTAGTACTACAGAGTAAATTATTTATAAGGAGAGAGGACGGTTTTTTTTGTATTTTCCTATCACTAGATAATGTCAACTATATAGCCAGTATAGTGCGGCTCTCGTTAATGTTAAAGGTATATATGCTGGTGGTAAGGCTCGCAACTTAAGTATTCCTACCTTATAACAACCACCTTATTCGAAAATTCATATTTCCAAGTTATATCGTATAATCCTTTAAACAAACTATTATAAACAAAAGCCTAAGTCCTGACTAAAAAAATATATATAAAGTTGAAACCCTAATTTCACATACCTATAGTCAATTCTCGAGCAATATATTATATGTAGGTATTGAATGTCGATGGAGTTTTGTAATTAACTATATTAATATTTACTAAATATTACAAACTTATTAGAATTTCCAAATATAAACTTTGTTTATAAAAGTTTATCTACGTGCTATGTGAAAGAGAGAAAACACCACTAAGTATTTCCGAAAAGGGTTTTTACTTGACATATTTGTAGAGTAATTCTATCACCTTATATTTATAATCTTTACTTATCAAAAATAATTTCTAAACCTTTACCAGAAATCGAACCTTCAGCTAACTTCTCAAACAAAGTCCTAAGTTATTTTACAATTCAAAAAAGTATGATATTGTATAGGTATGAAAATTATAGTCTTAGTCAGTTTGTATTGTGCGGCCTTCGTAGTCCCCGCTCGACGCCTACTTGCATCGAATATCTAACAGCCTTAAGAGAGTAAAGGGCGTATGAAACACCTGCATTTAGTTGAAAACCCGCGGCGATAGGGAAGATATACTTTACAACTTAGCTACCTTTTTACTATAGGCTGCAAACTTAAGAAGTGTAAAGAAATTTAAAATGTGATATATTACTAAGTAGGTGTTGTATCAGTGAAGTTTTTCGTGGATAACTAAAGGTATCTCAAATAAAGTCGAAGGTGAAACTCCTTTTAAGCAAGCGGGGTGCTGGTAGGTGATAACGGTTTAGAAATAAATAACTAAAACCTTCAAATACGAGTGTTTCTTATGAAGTTTTTCCCTACAACCTTAAAGCGTAAAAGATCAGAGTTTAGCTGTATCGTAATGCAAGTTTAAAGAGTTACTTTGGTATAAGTAACGAGGGACGGAATCGTTGTTTGTAAGCACTGTTCTCTGGATGCACTGCTGTGCAGGCGGTGCGCTGGGCAGACGATGATTTTTATAGCTAAAAAGTGGTTATCGGAAAAGATTCAAGTGGTGTTAAAGCTGTTTAGTGATGTTGTGGTGAAATATGGAACATGTGAAGTGAAGGTCTTGAGAACGCATAAACTTAATTTTTTTTCTCGGAAGTAGGTACTGTTAGGGTTTACAGTGTAGGCCCCTACTTTTCTTAACACGGTGGTCCGTGCACCCATGTCAAGAAACTTGATGTAAGGTTGAAGATGGGGAGCATAGTATAGGTAAAACTAACGCCGGCACCTTCCACAATATACCAAGACGTTTCACAGCCGGTGGACACTTTTTACAATATACCAGGGCATTTTACGTCACTTGTAAGTAGGTTGCCCATCGCTACAAAACACGCCGGACTATTCCAACACCTTCCACGATATACTAAAACGTTTTACAGTCGGTAGGCACCTTTTAAAACTTGCCAGGAAGTGAACGCCAGTGTGCCGGCACCTTATACGATGTGTCAGGATATTTTACAACAAGTAGTCACCTTTTACAACATGTCAAGGTATGTTACGTCACTTATAAACAGGGAACCCGCCGCTACAGCATATAAGGGACTCTTCCGACACTTTCTACGATATATTAGAACGTTTCACAACTGATGAGTACTTTTTACAATTTGTTAAAGAAGAAACGCCGGTAGATTGGGGATGATGTTACAGGCTGGTGCCTAAGTTAGTGGTTGCCAAGGATTTAGCCCTGGCAATTACCATGCTTTCACGTTACTCATAAACTGTTTCTAAACATGTCCACGTCACGTAACCAACCACGTGACTAAGCCACTGTTTATAACTAGCTTTATAGCAGTTATGTTATGACCCAAGCACGTTGGCGGGTCAGGAAACAGGCCAGCATGCAGCTGAGCTACCGAGAGCCTGAAGTCCAACACATCAGGCGGGGAACATCTCTTTGTCAGCACCAGACTAGGCAATCCTCCAGGGTTAGGGTTATCTAGATCACGAGTGCTCACTGAGCCTCAGTGAGCACCGGTGAGCCTCAGTACTGAAGATGGTATGAAAGCCATAGGATATAAGGACACGGTCAGCACCACGTAGATAGTATTTCCTTCATAGCTCTTCCGTTGTCAATCTAAGTATTCAATCTACACACTTGAATAGCCTAACGGCTAGTAATCATTCTACAGCACGAACAAACATCTTCTTGATATTGCACCTTTGTTACCTCTGCTACCTTACTGCTAACATAAACCCCCTGACACTTTCTATTTACTCACGGGTATTTAGTGTGATCATTACAAGTTACTTAGAAGGAGCCTCTCTTCCTTTTTTTCATCGAGGATTATAGACAGTATCTGACTACTTTGGGTAACAGCTCTGGTCTAGTTCCTTCACACATTGCTATTATTATCCTCAACAATAATAAAAGTGATATCGAGTTGTTAAGGAACCATAAATATAACCAATTTACTAAAAAAGGTCTTTTTGAAAAACATTTAGTTAGGAATGAAGTTATGGGAGGTATAATTCAAGTTGAGTAAGTTTTTATAAACAAAGAACAAATTAAAGGATTTATAAAACCATTACTGAAGGCAAAACAAAAAAAACTAATACAAAAGCTTAAATAGGTTGGATTAAGTAAAATTATTAATCAATGATTTTTATACTATTGAACTTCAAATCATAATGTGATATTATGTATGTAGTATAGTTAGGAGGTTATTATTATAAACTGTAATGAAAATATTGATAAAAGACTCATGCTGTATATTATTAGTTTAAAACAAACCATTATACATCCTTTTGTTTTTTCCTCCACTTTATTCAATTTTCAAATTAACATTATGTATTCTTTATTTAATACTCTACTCTTTTATTTATTGTTTCTTTTTTCTCCATCTAGACTGCATAAACAATAACTTATGGGGGGTGGGGGTCAATTTCAATAAATACAATCTGTACAAAGTTTGTATATAGAACTTAATACAAAAGATGTTAGGAACGTTCTGGAGATGAGAACTTTCACTAAAAGACTAGGAAATAGTATTTTTACACCATAAGGGCATCAAAATGAGGTTTGTAACTAGTTCTAACTGTTTGTACAACTAGTATTTACTAGTGTAAAGTTCCTATCATGATGATCTAGATCTATAAGGATTAGCTTAGTTATATTAAGAAGTTCTCCAAGTAGATTTCTAGGTATTCTAGAATCTATAAGCCTATAATTTTTTTCTTTTTGCGTAGTATCTTTAACAGAATTGATATCATAATAACTTGAAGGCTTACTAAGAACATATATTCATTGGCCATTGTTGTAAGTATTTTCAGAGCGAAAACCATAACTACGTTAATGTTGTTTATATTTTTTACGTTCGTTTGTAATTCAATTTGACATTTGTAACATAATTTCCATTCCCGAATTGCACACTACTGGTAAAATATCTTCCTAATTCACGTGAACGTAAAAGAGTCGAAAAGTAATCAGAAAAATTGGTATTGTAGTAAGTAAAAAGGAAGATAAGTTCGGAAGAAGTATTAAGAGAATATACGCCATGGATGAGGGGTAATAAACTTCTCATCCAGGTAGTGGCAATTTACTATACACTTTAGAACGCCCCTCTTAGACCGCGCCAAGCATGATATACTCTACAAAAGTGCAACCTATAGTGTAACACGTTATCATACACTTTAAAGGACTACACCTTGTAATATAGTGTATTACCACTTAACCTACGTGTACTAATTATAAGGTTATATAATAATATCTACATAAGCAATCTTTTTCTCCCTTTTTATACGTTTATATTTACAATTCAATAATAATAATATAATTATGATAGATTTATAACCGTAATTTTGTAATAATCATGTTATTATAATAAGTTTATATTCGTAGTTTTATATTAACAATGTTATTATGGTACAAAATGTAAAAGTTCAAATTAGTAGTCTATAGTAATAGTATAATTCCAATTCCAATTGTAAAGGTTCGAATTAATAGTTTCTGGCCGCGGTAATAATTATAATAATGGCTTGAATAGTATAGCTAATCGATAATAATATAGTCATTCATAACGGTTTTTATCATTTTCGATAAGGGTATAATTGGTACGTTTTATAGGGGTGATTATATAGGGGTAATTACGCCGTTACGTATTTTGGATTAATATAACACGATATATCGTTATCGATTTAAGCAAAACCGCTTTTTCTCCCTTTTTAATAACGCATACCTAAAAATAATAAAAATCCCCTTTTAATTAAATTTAACCCCTAATTTAATTGAACATTCTAAACCGCTCTAATAAATAGGTTATTCGACTAATACCTATATACCAACCTCGCTTTTAAATAAATTATGCATAAAAATAGGACTATTAAGCGCCGTTTGGTACGTAAACGCTGACATGCTGCCGTCGCCGCCGTTATTATCGCCGCCACTGTCAATAGCCCCCCTTTAATGATCACACTAAATACCCGTGAGTATATAGGAGGTGTTAGAGGGTTTATGTTATTAAGAAAGTAGCAGAGGTACTAAGTAAACAATATCGCAACTATGCAAGTAATAATCAAAAGCCGTGAGGCTATTCAGATATGTAGACTGAATACTTAGATTGACAACTGAAGAACTATCTAATGAAGCTACCTAACGTGGTGATGGCCATGTCCTTATATCTAGTTCCTTCAATTGATGTAGTAGCGTGGGATATGTTGAATATGTGTGTGATCCAACATATCGAGACTGGATCATTTGGTTATGTAGTATATCCAACATATCCAGTCTCTGGTTCTCGGTGTACTGAGTGGGTCCCTAACGACCCTAACCCTGGGGGGTCTGTAGGACAAGATGCCTGTCGTCAGACTATGTACAACTGATTTCCTTCATTAGTATTGTGGGCCGCTGCTGGTGTGACCTGCAGCTGTTGGATCATAACACTCCCCTTTTCGGGTACTATCTCTTTTATCACCGCCTTGCCCCCGGCCTCGCCGCCTGCCGCCGCCGCCGCCTACGCCTTTATCCACTTTCATCCTTTTTCCTCCTCTCCTTTCCCTTCCAACTCCTAAAGGGAGAAGCGGGAAGCTTTTAAGGTTATAAACCTTACCCTTTCCCCATGGGTAAAAATCCTCTTACTCGCGGGAACTACTTTATACCGTAAACGTAACTAGGTGAAGTTATGTTGCGATTCTTATTTATTAAATCCATCCGTTTATATACCTTTAATATTTTATATACGATGAGGTCGAAGCGGACCTCCTTTGCAATCTCGAGCTACATATCACTAAGGTGTATTACGAAGTCTTTTTAACATATAAGGCGTTAAAGTAACGTACCCTAGTTTGTAACCCTAGGCCATTAATAAATACGCCTTACGTGCCGTATATCGCGTTTGCGGCCGCGAGTAAATCTATTAGCGATTCCTACGAAAACGGAGGTCGTTTAACCCGTTATTACCGTTACGAACAGATTGGTAACGGATACGCCCCCATTTCGTTGGTTTTGGAGCCGTAAGCCAAGGCCATACTACGCGCTCGCCGACTTTATAATAACTTTTAACCGTTTCCCAAAATCTTTTATTTTAAAAACGTAATATTCAAAAAGCTTTGAAAAATAACCAGGTTTGTAAATAATTAAAATAAGCCGATATTAATTATTAATAATCGTTAATCGACAAACTAGGAAGTCGATAACAATTGTCACCGCTTAAAAGCGGGACCTACGAATATATTATGTAGGCGAGTTTGACAATGTTATTTCGCGTCGCCGTAAAAATGATGAAACCCCCTCGCGCCTTTGCCTCAGGGTATACGGCCTAAGGCGCGGTGCCACTTCCTTACTGAAGTTGATGAGGGTGTCGATAGTAGTAATAGCAATGATGCTAACATAAAGGGGGAGGGTAACGGGGACAATGGTAGGAATATGATGGCGTCGCTTTTTCCCTTTTCTTTTAACAGTAAATAGCTATCACATTCGGCCGGTTCGGCGCGCCCTGCTATAGTTTAGCTCGCTACAAAGCAATGATATTACCTTTTACAAAAACAATCGTGATGTAAATAACAAATGTAAAAAGTAAAGTAGGGTTTGAAATGTATAAAATAAAAATTGCTAATATATTAGAAGCGTTGCGAATCGGAAATTCCAATAGGAGTAAACTCATAAGAGTGTTGTAAGTGTAAGTTAAACACCGCGACATGATGTGGGGAGCGGTATAGATAATAGATTTTGGACCGTTTGAATCGTCGAAAGTAGTATATTAACATAAAGTAAAAGTAGAAGTAAGGCATAAAATATCAGCCTTTTTAGGGTCGTAAAACTTTCCTAACAATATTAACAAATAGTGCATTATTTAATATAAAAGAATTGAGTATTTCGTTCGGGGTATTTTTTATTACTTTATCCGTTAAGTTGAATTTTCTATCGATTTATTTTATTTTCCCGACTTTCCAGCGTTTATATAACTTGCATAAAGCTATAATATCGATTATTAAGCGTTTTTCATTCCTAATATTAAGTTGAAATAAATATTTGTAAAGGTAAAAGGAGTAAGTGGAAATAACAAAAAGGATAGGTTTTAAACTAAGGTTTGAAATAATTATCTGAGTCATTACCGCTATAGTAATTTCTGGATTAGAACTTTTAACTACATAATAAATTTCCGACACTAAGACGCTTTTTATGACCCGTTTACACTTGGTAAAACTTTAATAAATAATATTTTAATGGAGAGTAAAGCGGTTTCGAGCCGGTATATCGTTATCAAGAATTGAGACGAATTTTATTCACAAACTATAATCGTTATTATTAGTAAAAAAGCCGTTAATAAAAATTAATAGCTTTATAATACGTATATTTAGCGGTTCAAATTGTAAACCGCGATTTAGATTATGTATTTGCTTTGTAAGTCGTTTATTGAACAATTTATATATCTCATTTAATCGAGCGGTTTGGTGTTACACGGTGACCGAAAAGTTTAATACCGCCTCCGGTTATACTACTAATATTGGTAGGCCTTCGATGTTGCAACGTTGTCGATTCGATTAGTCTTCAAAGTAACAGTAGTATTGCATTGGTCAAGTGTTGAATGTATTGTTCTAGGTTTGGCAGACCGCTAGCCGGTCTGCACTGTAATTTGTATGGTCAATTGCTTGGCACGTGTCCTAGAGTGAAGTGTAGCATACTGTACTCGACTTACACCCAATGCGGTAAGTCTCCACAAAGCAATACACTTGTATTACGGTTAACTTTAATTATAGTAAAGTTGACCTACTGCACTGCATGTAATACTATTCCAACACTGGCGGCTTTTTAGTTTGTACACGCGCGCCAATGTGGTTGACCAATCCTTTCCGGTTAGCGTTGACTAGCGACCTTGTACCCCTTGTCAATTCCAATTGACTTCCTTACTGGATTACACCCAATTGCATGTAAATTGCCCCTATTTGACATTAACAACTTCGTTTCTCCGAGGTCCGAATTTATTAACTCCTACAAAAAGTTCTTCCGCTATAGGCTTTTGTCAACCTTCTTTTTAACCGTGCTACTTAAACAGATTATTAATTCTCTAGCAGTCGTTCAGTTTGCTAGCACATCCCTATCTGTCTTTACGTGATTTAGGCTTTCCGGGAAGCCTATTAATGTAGCCTTTGATACGTATAGTCAGCATGTTGCTGTTTACAAACCTTTCTAAGACCTTATTTAGTAATATCTTCGTTATGGCGTTAGCAGGATTATCCTTACCATCGATTCATCGGGATTTTTAAATCTCTCTCCTTTTGTAGGCTTTAAGTAGTGCCATTAAGTCGATTAATAGGCGTTTTTCACTGTTTTTACGAAGCTTTGAAAGTTATTTCAAAAGGCTTTTCGAGTCGGTATAAATTACTACCGAGATGGGAGGAATTTTCAACTGCTTAGTGATAATGTTCAGGGTTTTCTACAGTGGTATTCCTACGTTAAAACCTGTTATTATACCGTAGACCTCCGATATCAATACGTTTTATATAATCCTTTTACATTTGACGGAGGTCTAGTGGATTAGGTTGCTGATGATATTAAATTGGTTTTCCCATTTATTTTCATTAACGAGGGTTTTTAAAAATTCGATTTATAAAAATAGGTCGGTAATGTTTTTAAAGGACCCGTCCGTAAAAATTATTAGTTTAGCCTTCAAAAGATTGATTAGAACCATATTAATTCCGCGGTCCAATTTTCTCATTTATCACTCGAGCCTTTTATTTAGCCGGTTAAAGTCTTTATTCGTTAGCTTTTATATTTTTACCGTTATGGATAAGTTATAAGAGATTTCCGGTTGGTATATGGTAGTAATATAATTGCCTGGAGTATGTTATTTTTATGATTGTTAAGCCCTCACCTCGTCAGTTTTATCAATTGTTACCAAAACAAAGCCCTGGTTTTTTTGGTAAAAACTAAGGCCGGTATTAATATTAAGTATACGGATTAACTATTTATTAAAGTTAATTCAAATACCTTTTGTCAACGTCGTTATCGGCTTATAATTTCAAAACATGGAGTTTTGAATCGCTTGTTGTTTTAGTATTATAAAACTAGCTGTTCTTATAAAAAGGGTATCGTTAATCTATGTGTTTACCACATCGAAATCCCTCTTTTACGTTACCAGTAAGTACGGATCGTATATTGAAAGCTTTATAGTTAGCTGTTATTTGAAATACGATTAGTAGGAAAGGAATTAGTGGACATTTACTTTAGCTAATTCGTATATTAGCTTGATATAACGTATTACTGTATTTAAAAGGTATATAGGTCGGAGTTTTTATGGCAGTTTTAACAATGTAATCCTTTATGAATCCGTTACTAATTACGTGTTGGTTGACATTATATTACGGTAATTAAGCGTAAACTTGCCTTTACTTTTTACTAATAAACGTTTTACTAAAACGACTACTAAGCGTTAGCTGATCTTCTGGATCGTTAGTAACTGTGTAAGGATTTAGGTTTTACCTTTATTTCCATATTTTTCAATCATTAGACGTGATTTTTCATACGGCCACTTCTTGGTTTCGCCTTTCATTTCGTAAATAATCCTCGATTTGAAAATCGTGACATTTAGGTTTTGAAAGTTAAAATTGGGTTGCGATACGAATTGTATAATCCTTCGAGTTAGTAAGCCGTTGATTTCGTCTTTATCGTTTTCCTTAAAAGATTTGCTAAAGGTTTTGATAATCCCTTTTTCCCGGAGCTTTAGTGTTAAGTCTTTATTATCACTTTCCTTCTTATTTACCTAAGTAGTATTGTAAATGCGGCTCGGTATGTATTCCTCCTTTTTAATGTTTTTCTTTTCTTTTTGAGAGGTCGTTCGCATCGGCGGCGTTCCATTAGCTTATCGATAACGGGTAAGAGTGGTTCGTGTTAGCTCGGTTGTTTAGTTTAAAAAACTTAAGGGTTTTGATCTTTAGTATCCCTAATGAAAGGTTTAACTTAAGTGGTTTAAAAAGGCATAGGGCCGTTAGCAATTTTAATAATTACTTTAGAATTTGTACTATTTAATATCTTATATAGTCCTTTTCATTTTCTCAGCTCCCTTTATATGAAAACTTTAATTTATAATGGTAAAGCAAGTATATTAATTGTTAAAGGGCGATTTTTGGTGTTGATGGCGTTGTTAATCCGGCGACGTACTGATTTTCTTCGCAGTTTCCATAAAGCTCTATTATAGGCCGTAATATATTTTTAAGTACTTGCTGAAAGCGAAGACTCAATTGCCAGGCGTGGGTACGCTCCAAAGATTAAAAGCGTTAGTACTAAGCCATTAGGGCCTATATTATCGTTTGGACCTTTTACTGCCATCTATAGATGTGCTTTTGGATTTTTAAAGCTTTTAATTTCAAACTTAAGGATATTTTACGTTCGTCGAAATAAAGCTTATACCTTTTTAACTTTTTTAATGCTTTAGTAGGCTTTTATAGGTATCCATTTATATTAAATACCTATTATCTCAATATTTTCTTGGAATTTTACCGCGGCAAGGTTTGTACTGGTATCGAAGACGGCAACGTCCAGTAAACTTAGGAACGTGTCAATTTATAGTATCCTTAACGTTTTTCACGTATCCTTTGCCGAAAGGATTTTTAAAAACACAACCTCGTAAAAAATGGTTGCGGAATTAACAACGTAAAGGAAAGGCTTATTGTTTAAGTGAAATATTTCGACGAAAATCCTGTAGTTGAAATCTTTGTCGTTTTTAAATATAAACTTAAATTTTCGGGGGGGTTCATTATACGTTTGGCAGTGATGGCAAAGCCTTTTAATAGCTTTTAGAGTAAATTATTCCACCTCATTATGCCCTGCGGACTTTAGGATTTTTTTTATCCTAATAACTGTTTGGTGGTTGAAACGCTGATGTAGTTAACGTATCATCGATTCCGTTAAATTTAACACCATGGCTTCCGAACCTTAAAGATAAAACTCTAAGTGCCTTTAATTAAGAGCAAGTGGAAACCTTTAGCCGTTTTTGACCAGTTTATTTACGTTAACGTTAACGTTAACGCCGAAGGTTTTTATATTATTTAAGTAAAGTAAAAAAGGGGTAGGAGACTTGAGTATGTAGAACGTAATCGCTTTTACAATAGTTTGAATTACTGTTAATCTTAGTAACGATAGTTATTCGCCTAATTGAAAGCCATCTTTAGCCTTATTAGCATTGTTACGGTCGATATTAGTAGTTTTAGTGCCTTTCCTTTATAGTGTTACGTATTGTGAATAGCCTCCTGTTAAGTACCTTATTGTTATTATATCTAGTATAATACCTTAAAAAATGTGTTGCGCGTAATGATTACGGATATTAAAGGATTATAAGGGGTTAGGGGCTTAATTAGGGTAAAGATAAGGGTTTTCACCACCTAAACGGAATAGGAAGTCGTGGTCGGCCAGTTACTAGACCGTATTAAGAGTAGTATTTTCGTATTATTTGATTTGTTTAGAGGCGTTAGCGGCGTTAATTAGTTCGTCGCTTTAAAAGTTTTTAATTCAATTTAAGTAGTTCAGTTCGAAAAAAGTAGGGTATTGGGAGTGATATACTCTCTTTTTGTTTTTACACTAGAAAGGAGTGTATCGAGTTAACTAATAGCAAAACTTCTCATAAATTTAATATCTTTTGATACTATCACAACAATTGTATTGGCGGTTAATATGTCTGCTTTAATATTGGCTTTGTTGACGTTAACGTGGTTATTTCTTTGAGTCTGAAGCCGATGGGCCAGAGCTTGAGCGTTATGGGTGCCCGTATTTACAGTCGACATAGTTAATTACCGTAAAGTTTTTTTTATTTACGTTAAGAAAGTTGCCAGCTTAAGAGTATATACCAAGCGAGTTTAGTATACGTGCTATTACGGTGGTAAGAGAGGAACGTAACTGGTTACTAAAGCCTTTGCAGGTAGTATTTGGGCATTATAAAGCGTATTCGAATTTGTTAACGCCGTTAACTACTATCTTTACCTGTTTAAGAAGTCTAGCTTCACTATCGTGGTCTTTCTCCATTGTTTTTTGGCATAGTATCAGTTTGTTAATTATTTAATTGAGTATATCTATTGGTGTTTCCTCCTCTTTCTTTTAGTCATTATCGTCGCCCACCTTGTAGTGGCCTAATTTATATGGTATTATGTAAAGTGGACGTCGTATTCAAAGTGGCCCTTAATATTATCTTTGACTTCGCTAAACGTAGCTATTTAGGTTAAAAAGGTCAGGTAATAGTCCTTGACGTGCTTTATAAGGTTTCCGGAAAACAGTAAGTAAAAACCAAATGGTAAAATCTCCATTTACTTGAAAATGTTTAAAAAGGGTATTATCTTAGTCTTAAGGAGGCTATAAAGTTTTTCATTATACTTTTCTGTGTCGTCCCATATTTTGACGAAATCCGTAAGGAGTTTGTGATTAATGTTAACTATTTGGATAGGTTTTGGAAAAAAGTTACGATAGTTATTCAAGCCTTAAATGATGTTTCTTCATAGTTTAAGCCTTAAAGCTTCCGAGGAATAGTATCAGGGGTAATTTCTAATCGTCAAAGCCGAGGGTTAAAGTTCTATAGTAGGATCTGTAGTGGGTTTTCGCGTATAGGTAAATCTAAAGGAGAAATGTATTTAAGGAGTTTAGTGGTTAGATTGTTAAGGGGCAATATATATTTAAAGATTTTGGGAGACTTGACGATTTTTCTTAATTTAATGGTGTAAAGTGCCAACTCTAATACCTTTGACCGCGTTGGTGGCCGTTGTTTTAGGTATTTTGCCACTCCTAAGAGTATGCTTTATGTTGTTACGTGAAGGTACTAAATTGCCGAACAAGTTAATAGGTTTTAAATCCTTAGCGCGTAAAGAGGCTTGACTTAGTTAAAGGTAAGTTAGAGGTCCCTTGAAAAGTATTTGTTAGCTTTGGAATCCCTTAACGCCTTTTCCTTTTCCTTTAAGGTTTTAAGAATTAGGATTTTAAGGGTAGTCTTCTTGTTAGGCCAGTTTATAAAAGGTTTTTACCAGTCCTAGTAAAGTCTTTTCTGAGATATAGATGCTTCAGCGAGTGACCTCTTTTTTTAGCCTGGTATTAACTGTACGTTGAATTATTTTCCATATATCTGATATCTAATGGTTATAGAATTCGCGAAAGTCTTAGAAAGCGCGAGCACCGCGACCAAACTTTTTACCGGCGTTAGATTCGAAGATCTACTAGCTAACGTAATTGGTTAGATGAGTTTTGTTGAGATTTCATTAACATTCGTAATCCAGAGTTGTTGGTCGTAATAGTTGACGAAGACTGATCCGAGGTTTTTAATTTTTTTTTTCTAGGCTGGGTTGATAATAGTCTTAAAATAAGCACTTTCGGTAGCGATTTTGACGTTTTGGACTATATAGGATTTGGAGAGGCGTGTAGGGCGAGGGATATGGTTATTTTGTGCGTAAGGGCTTAGTATTTTGGCGTGAGGTCGCGTGGGAACTTGACGATTTTGTAACTTGGTATAAGGTTGCGCGACGTGACTTTTTTAGCGTAATTTAGTGTTATCGCTTAAAGCAGCAAACTTGATGATTGTAGTGGCGTGGGGAGTGAAAAAAGTAAAGTAAGGAAAAGTTTTAATGTAAGGTAGAAGGTTGTTGGTGGTGGTAAAAGTTGAAGGTTATTTGTTGTGATTGTTTGGCATAAGAACTTGGTCTTTTTTCTGCAGTAGTAGCACCCTTATTAGTACTGACTTAGACGTTTTCCAACTTGCCGAACTTTAATACTTCTGATAGGTAATCCTAACGTCTTTAAAAAAGATTTGTAAAGTTTTTTGGTGTTTTCGATAGTGATACTATCGTTATCTCCAAACTGCTGTGGAAACAGGCGTAACTTCAAAGTTTTTTTTATTTATTTCCGTAAAAACCGGCGTAACAGTAAAGCCCTTTCGCAAGAATCTTTCCTTTACCCCAATGGTCGTTTGACTTTGAGAGTAACCAGAAAATAACCTTTTCTTTTACTTGGCTAATATATGTTTAACCTAATAAGCACTGATTAGTCTTAGTAGGCCTTGGACGTTATAACATTGTCAATTCGGTTGGTCTTTGAAGTAACAGTAGTATTGCATTGATCAAGTGGTAGATGTATTGTTTTAGGTTTGGCAGACCGCTAGCCGGTCTGCACTGTAATTTGTATGACCAATGACTTGGCCCATGCCTTAGAGTGAAGTGCAACATACTGCACTCGATTTACACTCAATGCGGTAAGTCTCTACAAAGCAATACACTTGCAGTACAGTTAACTTTACTTACAGTAAAGTTAACCTACTTCACTGCATTTAATACTATTCCAACACCTAAAGCAATTTAAACGCTATATACGCGTTAATATTTATATTTGTTGGCTGGTTTTACTTTATTTAAAATGATAAGAACAACTTTGTTTAATTACCTTTTTTTCGTAAAGTTAAAACACTGTTCAGAAAAGTAATGGTTACTCGATTCAAGCCTATTATATAGTTTTCTATCAGGTACGTCTTAGGTTTTACCTTTAGGCCAGCCTCCAAACGTTTCCTTTTTTCAAATACAGAAAACGACGTGTTACACTATGTTAATATATTG
This sequence comes from Anisogramma anomala, assembly GCA_038502455.1. Lineage (NCBI taxonomy): Eukaryota > Fungi > Ascomycota > Sordariomycetes > Diaporthales > Gnomoniaceae > Anisogramma > Anisogramma anomala. The sequence goes on along the minus strand of JASMMZ010000002.1, from coordinate 35,424,994 downwards.
TCCGTTCATATACCCGTTAGTGCAATGCCATTAAGACAAGATATTGAAACCAATAGATACGGATAGAAAGTTAAATTAACTATTTCGAACCTTTTTTATATTACCTTTGATAGGTGTTATACAAGTAAATACCAGTTTTAATTTAAATTTAAAATGGTTCAATAATACGTAAAATCGTTTGAGGTGTGTAGTATCTTTTGCTATCCGTAAGTATATCGGTGTAAATATATCGTTTAAACTGCATTTCAAATTATATATAAGCCTGTATAATATTACAAAGCTCAATATATAAATTATAAGGGGTATGAAAGGAGATTGTAAGTATAAAAATCAAACGGTGGCTGGCATGTTGTAAGGTAGGCGACTAGATTATAATATCCTTTTTACTGTCGTCGTTATATCCTTTCATAATTAGGTGAGTTTTGTCATATAATTTCCGGTTTTATCCTTAACTTCGTATATGAGGCGAGTAAGAAAAATTCTATAAACGCTGTGAACCATTAGGTCGAACCATTCAAAGCGAAAAACGTCTTGGTTAACTAAAGCAGAGATTTCCATTTAGCTAAATTACTCGAACGGGATGCCTAAGGCGGTGATAATACTCTCGCAGCAAAGTTTGACGATTTATTCGTGGTTTACCATTTCCTTTTAAGTAATAAAGGAGTTTGCAGCAAAGTTCCTAGGGTTTGTTTTGGTTTTTAAGCTGAAAAGGCGGCCCCGGCGACAAAATACTAGTGATATTAGTACAAACGAACCGTTTTCGTATAATGGTAGCGGGTCGGAAGTACGATTTAGAGGTTGTATTAAAATAGGGAGCGGTTAGGAATCGTCGTTTCTGAAGTAATTTCGTTGGCGGTTTTAGTCTAATTACGATTTTGGGCCGCTTTTTTCCACCTTTTTTCTTTTATATTCCGCGTATTGTTATTGGAAAAAAAAAAAAAAACCTCTGGAAAATTAACAAAAATATTATAACCTTTAAATCAGTTCATCTTTGAAAAGCTAATTTATCCGTCTTTAATTCCTCCAACTAAAACCTCAACCCATAATAATAGGTTTAAAACGCCTGTTTTACGTGGGTTATTTCTCTCATCCAATATTTTTAAAAACTTTGGTTTTCACTTATAAGTAAGGTAATACTACTATATCTTTCGCTACAACATTCGACTTTTATACCATGGTTAACGATGGTGCAAAGTTTGTACGGATTTTTGGGTAAGTATTCAAAACAAAAAGCGTATAGATTAGTCTATTTGAGCCGGAAGCATTATTAAAGGTATTAACCGGTATTCATAGGGTAAATCCCTTGGAATTAATACCTTTAACCTTTTAGATAACACCGCATATTCCCTTTTAAACGGTTTATAATACCTTTTACACTTATTAATAACTTATAGTTCTTGAACTAGTATTTGTTTACATTTATTATCAGTAATCCTAACTTTAACACGTTACTTAGTAAAATCAAAAGCCTTTTTAACATCGTTGATAATCTAGTCCAGAGGCCTTAAATATATGTTTAACTAATAATTATCTTAAAGGGTTTGATATTTTGTAACGGAAACGCTTCATATGAACTTAACGGCTTGGAACAATATTGCCACAGATATAGCATGTAATACCAGCTAGCTATTTAGGTATATAATATTCATAATTACTTCGTAATTAAAATCCACGTTGTTCTAAAGACGGAACTTAAACCGTTATAAGGCCTGTAAGTGTAGTTAATACTTATATCAAAACTTTTCTATTTCTCTAAATACGTCTTTCTCTATATCTGCGTAACTAGCGTCAAAAAGCAGTTATAAAAGACGTTTTGTAGTTAAGTATCCAAATTGGTGGTATAATATCCGTAATTCCAATTACGTTAAGTAAATGGCCTTAAACGTATGTATTTCGGGGAAAAACCATAAGTAACTGACTTGAAGTTAGAGTGATATGGATACGTTATGTGAAACCTGAATAAGTTAGTTAGTCGTATTTCGGTCCTTAATTTCGAGTTTATTTATATTGGTTAATTAAAATAGGAACAACGTTTTGAAGTTTATTATATAAAACTTAACCGGTTTAAACCGTATATTTATAACGATTTTCCTAGGCGCAGATGATTTACCTTTACCAAATAAAAGCTTTTGTATTTTTATATTTAGTTAAGTTAAAATTTCGGGGATTTCGCTACGAGTACGTCGAATTATCGTTTTTCGGCCGTTGAGATTTTGGCCGTGCTAATATTGGTTACAATTCCTTAAAACCGGTTATATTATCTGTTGAAAAACTCAAATTACGACTTTCGATAGGCGTTCAATACTTCATTTACGTAATCCAAGATTATACTATATAGGAAAAAGGCGTTTTATAAACTTATGAAAATACTTTGGACGGTTTTGTCATCTTAGGTTATCAGGTAAACATTATTATTTAAAAAAAATCCGGAGATATATTCGTAGTGGTATATGTTAGGTTTATTTTTAACGCCTTCGTATTCGGCCAAATATATTATAAAATTGGCTGTTATCCGGTTTCTAAATGCATAATCAACCTAAAATTATTATTCCATCCCAATCCACTCGTATATTAAATGGTTAATGAATTAGTTGTCGATCTTACCGTATATAATATAACGCTTTTACAAACCCTTAGGGTTTTGTATACCTTTTCGTAAGTATTGTTATAACCGCGGTACGTTTCGTTTCTTGCCGTAGGATCGTCTTCGAAAGCAATTATTTTACCCTTTATTTCCAAAACTCTCTTCCTACTAACTATTTTTTATAGCTGTATTTAAAGTGTTTATTTTAACTTGGGTATACTTTAAACCTTCTATTTAAAACGTGGTAAATAGTTTCAACGAGGTTTATTTTAGTGATGTAGCTATCGCCTTCGATTTCATCGGCTACATATACTATTTTAAAGCTTACCTATCAACGTATAAAAGTTTTCAATGATATTCAAAAACTTATATAAAAGATTTTTGAATATTTTTGGAATTTGAATAGTATAAAGTTGAAATTTCAGTTTCTGCGGAATACCTTTATTATTACATGAATAAATAATTAATTACCCTTATATTTCGATTCAAAAGCCGCTTGATACTTTTGAAACTCCTTTAATAAGGCGTTAAATACTTTTCATAGGTTTTTATTAGCGTTTTTATATTAATTAACTCCCGATTTTGAAATTTTATCAATATAGTTCTTATCGTAAAGTTCGTAGTGAATTTTTGTATCAAAGTTTAATGTTAGGTGGTCATAATACTTTATAAAATATTCATTTACGTGAAATGGAATATATACTACTTTTTAAATCTTTGGATAAAATACCGGGTACAATGACGTCAAAATGAAGCAATTGCATATTTAGCCTTTTACACATATAAAAAATTACATGTATTATATTACTGAATATATCGTACAATTCGCCATTGTAATTCTTGTCTTTATTTCATAGTTTAACGAAATTAGTGAATTTTGTAAGGATATTTTATTAGTGGTCAAGCGATACGGTAACACGTTACAGTAAAGGTTGTGGTTAACAAGTATTAATCTATAGGGTACGTATTAACGTTTTCTAATCTTTGTTATTTTTCAAAACTGGGCGGTTTTTTTATTCAAGCCTCTTTTAACGTACTTAAACTGATTATTAACGGTATTCGAAGTGTGGTTTTGTTTTAGGTTTTACTTAAATTATGTTATAAGGAGGGTTCGTATTTAATCTATGTTGTGGATAAGTTTTGCGGTACTTCTTCTTTTTTCGTCGATTTTTCTAACTTTGTTCCCACTTCATAGTAGGCGTTCAGCGTTATTGAACGCCTTTTTTCTATTTGAAAAACATTTTTTCGTTTCCGATATATTATTTTAAATAGGCCTTCCTAATTTTCTCTAACTATTATCACTTTAAAGACTTTAGTTTTATTTTTTTATCGTCTATCTATTTCGGCATTTGTATAAGTTGGGCCTGTTCTAACAAGGCTGTTGGAATTGTATTAAATGAAGTGCAATAGGTTAACTTTACTGTAAATAAAGTTGACTGTACTGCAAGTTGAGTGTATTTCTTTGTGCGGAGACTTACCGCATTAGGTATAAGTCGAGTACAGTACGCTGCACTTCACTCTAGGGCACGGGCCAAGCCATTGGCCATACAAATTACAGTGCAGACCGGCTAGCGATCTGCTAAACCTAAAACAATACATTCACCATCTGACCACATAATACTACTTTTACTTCGACTAATCGAATCGACTACGTTACAACGTCTAAAGCCTACCAACACTTATTATTGCTTGCCTACTAGGTTAAGCACAGATAATCCAAGTAAATAAAAAAGCTACTTTCTGGTTACGCTCTGCGTTTATTGCTAAAGTAGAGAAAAGATTTTTGCGAAGAGTCTCTATTCATATTACGACAGTCTTTCAACGGCAGGGAAATAGAGAAGATTTTTGGGTTACATTAGTCTTCTAACGGCAATCTGAAAGTAAGCGACGGTATTGCTATCGAAAACACCAAGAAATATTTAGTGGTCTTTTTCAAAGACATTAAGATTAACTGTCAGAAGTCTTAACATTCGGCAAGTTGGCCAACGACTAAATTAGTACTACTATGGGTGCTACTACTGCAGAAAGACAACCAAGTCATACGGCCTAAAACAAATAACCTTCGCTCTTTACCACCACAAAATCTTTCAACCTTACCCCTTATACCAAATCTTTCCCCTACTTCACTCTTTCTACTCTCCACGCTACGCCTATCGCCAAGTTTACTGCTTTTATCGAAAATACTAAGCCGCGACAAGAATGCTACGTTACGCAACTCATCGCCAAGTCACCAAGTCGCCAAGTTTCCACGCTATTTCACGCCAAAACACCAAGTTTCCTGCACCCAAAATTACCAAGTTTTTTTTTTCTTCGCCCTACACACCGGTTAAAATATCTGCCCCCAACGCTTACTTTAAGGCTATTACCGACCCTACCTAAAAAAAACCAATGAAAAACCTCAGATCAGTTTTCGTTAACTAATACAACTATTAGTTTTAAACCAAATATGTTAACGAAACCTCCACTAAAGTTCACCTGCCTAGTTACGTTGGTTTATATATTTTCGAAACTAACACAGGTAAAAAGTTTGGTCTCAACGTTAATGCTTTCCAAGACTTTCGCGAATTTTTTAACTACTAGACACCAAACATGTAAAAGACTATTCAATGGCTTGTTAAGATCAAGTTAAGGATAAAAGTTAAAAGGCGTGGTATTTATATACCAGATAAGGCTTTAAAGAAAATGGTAAAAATGTTTTTAAATCTAGCCCAACTTAAGGAATACCTACAAAACCCTTAAGGTAAAAACAAAGCCATTAAAGAATCTTAATGCCCTTACACACGATCCAAAAGACCTCCTCTTTACCCTTAGTTAATCTAAGCCTTTTTATGCGTTAACGATAAAAACCACATTAAGCTGCTCGGCAGTGTAATACCACCACGTAACAGCGCGGAGTACGCCCTCAATGGTGGTAAAGCGCGTAAATAAACAGCTGCCAACGCGGCCAGAGGTATTAACGCCGGCGCTCTACACCAGTCAGTTAAGTAAGATCGACAGGCCTTTTAAAACCTACAAGGCTCTATCGACCCTTAGCGTTACAATCGCCAAATACATCAAAACCCCTCTCTTTTCGGATCTCACCTATGTCAACCGACCATAGGCCCTATTACAAAACTTTACCAATAGAGCCAAGCGACTAATAAGTACCCTTAACACCGTGTTTCGAAACCTCCAAATTTTAAACCGCCAGGAAACACCAATTAAATTTAGGATAACTATCGCGACCTTTTTCCAAAATCCGTCAACATAATTAACATTAACTAAAAACTGATAACGGACTTCGCTATGATCTGAAATGACATAAATAAATATAATAGGAAGCCTTATAATCTTTTCAACACCAAAATAATGCCTTTCCTAAATATCTTCAAGTGAATCGAGGTTTCACCTTCTGGTTTTCACTTACTATTTCCTAGAATCCTGATAGAGTACGCCAAGGATTACTACCTGATCTTCCTAACGAACGCCACCACGTTCCACGAGATTTACGATGGTATGAAGGGCCAATTCGAGCACTACGTCCACCTCAAGTAATATCATATAGATTGGGCTACTACGCGATAGACTACAATAATGGCAAAGAAAAAAGAGGAGGAATTGCCAATAGATGTTTTTGATTAAATTCTTAAAAAACTAATAATATGTTAAAAAGTAATAGGAAAGGCCTACGTTGGCGAAACCACACTTCGCGAACAGGTACGGGTAACTATTACAGGCGTTAATAAATTATAATACGCCTTACAATACCCGAATACGACTTGTAAAGGCTTTGTTAGCCAATTTCGTTTCTTGTTTACCACCGTAATAGTACGCATACCAAACTTGCTTGATATATATACCTAATTCGGAAACTTTTTTAACGAGGATAAGGAAAACCTTACGGTGGTTAACTACGTTGACTGCAAGTACTTACACTTATAACGCCTAAGTTTGAGTTTACAAACCTCGGCCCTAAACTAGAGGCAAAACCTATGCTAACGCCATTAATATTTAGACGGACCTGTTAACCGTAAGTACTATCGTCGTAATAGTGACAAAACTTATTGGATTTATGGTAAGGCCGGCTACTAGTTAACTGGCCACACCCCCGCCGAGCGTAATAATAGGAAAATAACGTACCACATCCAGTATCCTATTACTTCGGAACAAAATTACTTAAATTATGTCACAAATGCTAAAGGCGATAAACCAACTAACGCTGTTAACACCTCTAAGCAGATAAAATGGCATGAAAATATTACTTCCGGTATGGCAATCTCATAGCTAATCGACCAAGCCTTTTTATACCGTTTAGGTGGTAAAGACCCTGACCTGTATCCTGACCATACCTCTAACTCCTTACATACCTTTAACCTTCGCGATCGTTACGCGTATCACACATTTCAAGGTATTATTCCAGACACTGGGACAGCAAGGTACTTAACAGGAGGCTATTCGTAATACGTAACACTACAAAGGGAAAGCACTATAGCTTTTAAGATTAATCGTTACGATGCTGATGAAGTCAAAGTTAGCTTTAACCCGAGCGAATAATTATCGTCATTAGGGACAACAATAGTTCAAAATATTGTAGGAGTAATCAAGTTTTATATCCTTAAGTTCCCTACCCCTTTCCTACTTTACTTAGAAAATATAAAACCTCTTAGTGTTAACGAGGACATTAACGTAAACAAACTGGTAAAAAACGACCAGAGGTTTTTACTCGCCTTTAAGTAGGAGCATCTTTAGTTTTATCTTCTAGATTCGAAATCAGTAGTATTAAACCTAACGGAGCCGTAGATACGTCAACTACACCGGAGTTTTAAACACCCAGCTATTAACAGGCTAAACAAAGTTCTAAAATTCGCAGGGAATAACGATGTAAAATACTATGCCCTAAAATCTATTAAAAGGCTTTGCTACCATTGCCAAATACATGCCCAAGACTTCCTAAAATTTAAATTTACACTAAAATACGATAAATACTTTAACTATAAGATCTTTATTCATATGCTTTACCTAGATAACAAGCCTATTTTTTACATCGTTAACTTCGCAACTTATTTTTACAGAGCTAAGTTTTTAAAATCCCTTTCGGCAAAAGATACGTGGGAAACGTTAAGGATTCTATGGATTAACACATACTTGAATTTACCTAACCACATCGTTTATAATACCGGTACTAACTTTGCGGCGGCAAAGTTTCAAAAACAAGGTCAAAATAATGGGCATTCAATATAAACAAATACCTATGAAAGCCCACTAAATCATTAGGAAGGTTAAAAGGGTACACGCTTTACTTTATCGAGCGTATAGTATCCTTAGGTTATAAATTGGAAGTTTTACGGATTCGAAGGCACGCCTATGGATAGCAGTAAAAACCTTGAACGATACTGTAGGCCTTGACGGCTTGGTATTAACTCTTCTGGTCTTTAAAGCGTAACCACACCTGATAAGTGAATCTTCGCCCTTAGCAAGTACTCAAAAACGTGTTACGGCTTATAACAAAACTTTAAAGAAACTAAAAAGGAAATCGGCACTCTGCCAAGTTAATAATACCTTTAATAATAAAAACGGGCATATAATGATCGATGTACTTGCTTTACCACTATAAAGTAAAGTTTTCGTATGGCGGAAGACGGGAGAATGGAAGGGACCGTATAAAATATTAAGTATCGCGAACTTTAAAGTGATTATTAAAACTATTAACAACTCTATGTCCTTCCGAATTACTTTGGTTAAACCTTATATTAGGGCCACTAACGATAAATACACTTTAGTTAAATAACCTAGTAAATACGAACCTCCCCCGCCCGTTATCGATAAGCTAATGAAACGCTGCCAGCGCGAACGACCTCCGGAAAAAAGGAACGTTAAAGAGGAGAACTATATACCAGGTCGTACCTACATTACTACTTGAGTAAGCAGGGGGAAAAATAATAACAAAGACTTAGTAATAAAGCTTAGGATATAAGGGATTATTAAGACTTTCGGCAGACTTTTTAAGGAAAACGACAAGGTTGAGATCGATGGATTACTAACTTGAGTTATAATACAATTTAAATCGAAGGCTAAATTTAACCTTCAAGACCCAAAAGTTACAATCTTTAAGCCGAAGAATATCCATGAAGTTAAGGGTAAGACTATGGGGCGGCTATATAAAAAGTCACGGCTAATCGCCTAGAGATACGGCAATAAAGGCAAGGATTGAATTTTCACGTAATCGCCAACGATTTAAAAGATTAACTAGCGTTTAATTGTTACTCTAACAATAAGTTTATTAACCAAGATTAAAGGCAAATTTACACTTAATAGCCGTAATATTACGTAAGCCTGCATACAGTGAGAAACGGATTTAAAACAAATTGTACTATTAAAACTACCATAAGAACTCCGCGCTATCTACCTACTAGAAACGGTAATACGGTATATCAAACCACTATATGGATTGGCGAAGGCAGGCGTTTACTGGTTTCTAACTTACCAGTCGTACTTTAAGGCTCGGCTAATGATAAAGTCTTCAACATACGACTCATACTTATTAGTAACGTAAAAAAGGGACTTCGGCATAGTAGGTATGTAAACTGACGATACCCTTTTCATTGGAACGGCTAGCTTTATAAAAAAGGAATAACGAATAATCTAAAATTTTAAGTTCTGAAATTGTGAGCCGGTGACGACGATAATGAAAAATAACAACTTAAATTTAATAGATCATCAATCCGCATGCTTAGTTTTAATACCGGCCTAAACTTCCGCCAGAAAGGCCAAGGCGCTATTTTTTTCACAATCAACAAAACTAATGTGGTTAGAGCTTAACAGTACTTGGAATAGCGTACATAGGGTAGCTATATTGCCACTCTATACCAACTGGAAACATCATACAACCTATCCATTACAACATAAATACAAATACCAATAAATAAAAACTTTAATCGACTAAATAAGAGGCTGGAATGGTAAATGCGGAACTTAGACCGCGGGATTAATATAGTGCCAATCGACCTTTTAAAGGCTAAGTTAATAATGGTTACAAAGGGGTCCTTTATAAATACCACCGACTTATCTTTATATATCGGCTTCCTAATGACCTTTGTTAACGAATATAGGCGGGAAAATCAGTTTAATATCACTGGTAACCTTATCTATTAAACCTTCGTCAAGTATAAGAGGATTATACGAAGCTTATTGGCTTTAAAGATCTATGGTATAATGGCGGGTTTAAACTTAGGTATAATGTTATGGGAAACCCTCAACCTCATTATCAGGCAACTAAGGATTTCCTTTATTCTAGTAGTAATCTGTACCGATTTAAAGAGTCCCTTCAAGTACCTGTCAAAGCTCGAAACTACCAGCGAAAAACGCCTAATAAACGACTTTATAGCACTCCGCTAAGCCTATAAATGGAAGGAGATTAAGGAGTTCCGATGGATTGATAGCAAAGATAATCCTGCAAATATCATAACGAAAGCTACACCAAACAAAACATTGGAAAGGTTTATAAATAACAACAAACTAACCATACGTATTAAGGCATACGTAAATAAACCGCCCGGAAAGCCTAAATCACGTGACAACTAATAAGGATATGCTGGAAGACTAAAAGACTGCCAGGAGATTAATGACGGCGACCTATTTAAGTAACACAGTTGAAGTTACGAAAGGCTGTGGCGAAAGAACTTTGTGTGGAAGTTAATAAACTAAGACCTCGAAACAAAGGAGAAATTAAAGTCAAATGGGGTCAATTTGTGTGCAATGAAGTGCAATTCAGTATAGAGGTTAACTGGAATTGACAGGGGTCTTCCCAGTTAATGAGGTAATTTAGTGGTAACTAAAAAGAATTAATTAGCAACACTAGCGTGCGCGCACAAACTAAAAAGCTGCTAGTATTTGAATAGTAGCACATACAGTGCAGTAGGTCAACTTTACTATAAGTAAAGTTAACTGTACTGTAAGTTAAGTGTATTGCTTTGTGCGAAGACATACTGCATTGAGTTTAAGTCGAGTGCAGTATGCTGCACTTCACTTTAAGGAATGGGCTAAGAAATTGGCCATACCAATTACAGTGCAGACCAGCCAACGGTCTGCCAAACCTAGAACAATATATCCACCATCTGACCACGCAATACTACTGTTACTTCGACCAATCGAATCGATAACGTTGCAACGTTTAAGGTCTACCAACAAAGGCTTTCATAACACGGCTATTATTTCCATTGGTTATATTAATACCTTTGCTCCGTAGTTAATTTCGTAATATTTAAGATATTGTATTACAAACTATACGTCATATATCCGGCGTTTAATTTAAGAAACACCTTTTCAAAATCGTCTAATAAGTCGCACTCCTCAATTTCGCTATTATAATATTTCAAAATTTTATTAATAATATACGTATTTGTCATAAAAGGGTTTAGATTATTTTATGGAACCTTGATTCTATTATCATATAGATTAAAATCCAAATACTTGAAAATATGATTACGAAACGACGTATTTGTAATAAAGTATCTTAAATATTTATTAGCTTTTATTAGGTTCTTTATCAACAAGGTATAATTATACTTAAGGTAGGTGATTGTTACGTATACTGGTTATATTAAAGCGGCGTAAATTATTAGTTTTTCACCGTAACTGGGATTCTGGTATATTTGGGATTTACAAAAAGCATATAAATACTTAAATTCTAAAATGAAATGTATTCAACATTGAATAATATAAATAAAGTTTGAATAATACGTAAATTAAGAGTACCTATATTCTAATGAAACATTTAAAATCAATTTTTAACGTTTGATAACTTTATACTATCTTAATGGCTAAAAAAACGAGACGTTTAAAATATATGGTATAAGGTAAACGTAAAAAGCCGGATAAGGTAATTGTTATAAGGGAAAGAAAAATGTAGATATAGGCAAGTATATAGTGTAATCTAGTATATAATACCTGGTTCATATGTGGTAAAAGGTTCTGATTATTGTATTATAATCTTTTCTAGTAATTGCGAACGATTTGGGTATTACTTTTGTAATCGCTTTTAATTTTCGTATGTGATTTGGATACTATATTTTAATCGGGTGGTTTTTGACAAAGGGTTTCAAAACTTAGTAATTTTAGCTTACATAGACTGATACGTAATAAAACGCTTTTTAAAAAGTGCTTGGGTACGTTTAAAACTGTGGATATTACTATATACCCTTATAGATAGTATACATAGGCCTAGTAGCAGTGCACTGTATTCCAGGGTGCACTCCTGCAGAGTGCACGACAACGTGTTACGCCGCAAGCTGCACTCTTGTAAGATACAAAGTGCATTATGTATGGATCGGTTTGGAATGGCTATACCAAACCGAACAGCAATACATGGATCGGATTGGAGTGGCTATACCAGACCGAACGGAAATACGTAGAGCGGTTTAAAGAGATACGTTTTAGGTAAGGGCTTATAAACCCTCACCTGTGATGTGCACCTCTAAATGCTTCTTCTTTACATTTATCATCTTTTATTATAACTATACCAATCTAAAGATTACTCTTCCAAATACTTTATTTTACGTGAAACTAAAGGTTTTAAACCTTACCGAAATTGATTAGTAGCCGATAAAGTAGATTATAGATAGCTTAGGAAACTAGAAACAAACCTAAGTTAAAAACCTAAAACGGGATGTTATAGCGGTCCCAACTATTCGTACTTTAATAATACAACTTATTAAAACTATACTGGATTGTAAAATTACGCGGGAGCGTTGAAAAACCCGAAGCATAATAAGACTATAAGATACGGAGTAACTTTAAAAAGCACCACTTTTAATACAATACTATTAACAAATTAAAACCTTGTTTACTCAAAAGTCATGTTACGTTGACTGTTAATTTTTATTAGCGTTTTAAACGTACCCAGGAACTTTTTAAAAAGCGTTTTATTACGTATTAGGCTATGTAATCTAAAATCACCAAGTTTCGAAACCCTTCGTTGGGACCCGTCCAATTTTCGACAATCTACATCGTTCGCCCTAACAAAAACGGTTACGTACAAAGGAACCAAACCGATCGCTTTAGCTAAAAAAGGTTACGTATAAAGCAACCAAACCAATTCCCTCTACTAAATTTGGCTACGATACGTTGATCCGGACCGATTATTAAATATAAAATTATATATTATACACATATATACTTTCTTTTCCATACCTATTTTCTCACGTTCGCTCCGTGTATTTTAATTTTACCTAAGTTCGTTTTCTATATAATATTAGTATCGCTCAAATTTTCCTAGATATTGAGGTAGTATAGCGTTTCCAAACTTTAATAAAACTCATTTAAGACATTTAATTAGGTTGTGTTTACATTTAATTTATGTATCGTTCGAAATTTATTTGTACTAATAAACGTTGATAAGACGTATTCCGATGACTTTAATTATCTTATTTACTAAGTATTTGTCAAAATATCTTGAATTTTATATTACACCAAACATTAAAATACCTTGTATTATATATAAATTACCCTTACTAAATATACGAAAGCTTTACCAGTAACGGATTGAATAAAAGTTGATGAATATATTAAGTAACTTTTTAAATATACGTCATTTTGTAGTAATATCTTAAAGCATTTGGACCTTAACCTATAAAATAATAAAATCGAGGTACCGGTGGAGAATTTAGACCCTTATGCGGTAAATACGTGTGTTATCAATATGAATTTTAACTATTATAGTGGCGAAATAAAATGACGCGACTTATTCGACGATTTTAAAGATGATTTTGCGAATTGGACGCCGGATATGTGGCGAATGGTCTATAGTATAATTTTGAAAATCCTACGAAAATAACTATGAAGAAAATGTATCAATACGACTGGTAAAAGTAATAGCCGTATGGTAAAACCCCTGTTAGTAATAGTTTGATTTATATAAATGTTAAAGTGGATAAACGATAGAGTAATAGAAAGGATGTTTGTAAAAAAAAAAATTGAAAGAAACGTTAGTAACGCCAATTGAAGGTAACGGACCTGGGTAACGAAAAGTAGTTGTAAATTAAAATAAGGCGTTTAATGAATTTGAATGCCCGCCGCGAAATATAATTGGAGGAATCGACGGAAGAAAAGGAGGCCCTATAACGATTATCTACAACGAGGGGTAAATACGAACCTTCGTTAAAACGCAATTTCGAATGAAATACAATACTCAACCACTTCCAAAATACTGGAAATGATTATCTCATCTATAGACGAATCGGTCGAAATATAAAAAAATAACCCGTTTGAAGAAACAAAGATCGACCGAAATACAAAAAACAACCCTTTTTAGGAATTAATAATTGGAGTAAAACGATAATACGTGTCTTACGGAATAATGCCCGCTAACCACGATCCCTACCGTAAATTCCTACCGTATCGCTTCACTATTGATAGTAGAGACCTTACGAAGCTGATTGACTTTGCCAGTCATTAAGATAAGAATAATAATTATAACAGTAAGCTTTATGACGTACGTGATAATGAAATACGCGTTATGTCTAACATATATAAAAGATTAGATATCGAACTATTCTAATTTTATATTATTTTACCCAACATCCCTTTTAGGTAAGTTTAGGAGGGGTATATATACCATCTTATATAAGTAAATATATTTGCGGAGTATTACAACCGCCTTAAATCTAATTTCGATACGGAAATTTACTACGAACTCTACGATAAGGACTAAACATGTATGATTTGGAAATCCGTGAAAAACCAATAGGAAAACGTCGACGAAAACATATAAAAAATCCTCACCAACTCATTAGTTAAGTTTCGGAAATATTAGTTAACTCTTACACCGAAATATAAAATTGATAAACTATTTATCTAAGTAGTGTAAAAGCCTGCCGCGAAAACTTGGATATCGACCTTATACTTTTTGAAATAGAGAAGAACTTGGAAGCCTTTTCCTATAAACCTTGAAACATCGCTTAAAATCTTTATAAACCGATAGGCGATCCTCGGATTGATATATTTAGTTGACGAAATTAAAGGCGAAGGTTACATTATCAAATTAAACCTTGCCTAAATCATTTACTGCGTTATAAATCGAATATTAAAAGTTTATCCAAAGCAAAACAAACGCCTAAAGTACAGGTATTAGGGAGGGAACTCTGGCAATAAGAAATATGAATGATTGTTCGGAAATAGAAGAAACGTATTATGATGACAACAATACTTGTGAAAAAGTATATAAAGCGCCAGGGGTTTACAAAAGCGGTATATCGTATACGGAAAAGTCCGCTATTCGTTTACAAACTACTCTTCTTACAAACAAATTCGGATTAAACGATAATTTTTAGCTGACTATATATTGAAGAATCAAGTAAAAGTCAATTTTGTAATTTACGTAGCCGAATACGAAGGTATAGATAACGAATTCGACGTCTATCCTTATAAAGATACATCCGGAGAAGATAACCTTAAGTATAATAATACTTATTTATTAGCCTACAACGATAAGACCTCCTAACATATCTTCGCCGGCTTATAAAACGCTTCCTTTATATATATTATAGGCTTGGATTACGTAAACAAAATCCTTAACGCCTATATTAAGTCGTAGTCTACGCTTTTCAATAGATAACGAAATAGGTATTATGGTATTATACCTGATATTCGCGTAGCCAACATTCTAACAGCCGGAAAGCGGTAATTTGACAAGTTTATGGCGTAATTCCTGAAGTTTTAATTAAACCGAATAGAAAAATATAGAAAAAAAATGTTGGATATTACTATATACCCTTATAGATAGTATACATAGGGAAAGTAGCAGTGCCCTGTATTGTAGGGTGCACTCCTGCAAAGTACACGATAACGTGTCACGCTGCAGGCTGTACTCTTGCAAGACGCAAAGTGCATCATGCATGGATCGATTTGGAATGGCTTTACTAAACCGAATGGCAATATATGGATCGGTTTGGAATGGCTATACCAGACCGAACGGCAATGCGTGGAGCGGTTTAGAGTGGTACGCTCTGGAAGAGAGCTTATAAGCCCTTACCTGTAACGTGCACTTCAGGATGCTTTTTTTTTACATTTATTATCTTTTATACTATAATATTAATTTAACTAGAACTTCTTTTAATATTGTTGGTAGGGTCTAAGTACTTGTTCACGTGAAATAAATCAAGTAGATGAGTAATCAAAAGATGATTGTTATTGTAGTAAAGTAAGTCAAGATGATCCAGAAGAAGCATCCAAAGGTGTACGCTCCAGGTGAGGGCTTATAAACCCTCTATCCAGAGCGTATCACTCGGAAATACTCCTTCTAGACCGATCCACGCATTTCCGTCCGTCTGAAAAAACCATTTTAGATCGATCTATTCATAATACACTTTGTGTTTTGTAGAAGTGCAGCTTGTAGCATGACACGTTACCGTACACCCTATAGGAACGCACCCTGTAATACAGTGCACTGCTACTTGGCTTATATATACTATCTATAAGGGTATATAGTAATATCTACACAGGCAATCTTTTATTTTTTCCTTATATATTTCGTACCTATAACTTAGTAATAATAGTGTTTTTTATAGTATTCATTACAATAGGTTTAAATTCGTAGTTTACGTAATGACAGTATTATTACTATATTAATCGCAAAAGGTTTAAACTCGAAGTTTCCGTAGTAATAGTATTATTTACCGCATTAATCGTGAAAAATTTAGATTCACAAGTTCAGCTAAATTTAGCAAAGTTTCACCGAGGTAGTGTTTATAGTTCGGGCTTAATTGGTATAATTAAATAAAGGCGATATGGTTAGTAATAGCGCCTTTTATTATTTCTAATAAAGGTAATTACGCTGTGGTAATTACGTAAGGGTAAATATGTAGGGGTAATTATAAAATTACGCAGTAGGTTATTATAAAAGGATATATCGTCATCGTTTTAGGTAAAACTTTCTTTCTTTTTTTTTCGCTAAAGGCGCGCCATTTTCAGTTAATATAAGTCCTTATTTAAATTTAACTTTTGGTTTTCCTAAATAAATCAAGTAATCTTAATATATAGGTAACTTAGCTTACACATAAATTAACCTATTTTCCGAATAGATGCCGCGTAAAAATAGGATTGTACAGCATCGTTTGACGCGAGAACGTCGGCGCGTTGCCGCCGTCGTAGCCTCCGTAGCCGCCACCCCTAGTACCACTACCTCTAACAGTAATAGCCCGTTGTTGTCGGGTACAATATCTTCCATTGCCGTTACACCACCCGCTCCCGATACCTCGCTTGCCGCTACGCCGCCAAGTCCCGCCGTCGCTACACCGCCTAGCTCTGCTGCTCTCACGCCACCCAGCCTAGACGCCGCCTTCGCTTCTCCCCTTTCCGCTGTCGCCGCGCCTAACTTTTCTTCTCCCCCTTTTCTCTCCCCCTTTTCTAATTTAGGGGAGGGGCGGGAGGTTTTTAAGGTTATAAACCTTACCCTTTCCTTACAGGTAAAACCCACATTACCCATAAAGGCCTTTTTACGACGTAAACGTAGCTTATAGTAATTATGTTAAGGTATATATATTCTAAGTTTTTCGTTTATAAACTTTTAACCTTTTTTTTTATAAATAGAAAGTACGAGGCGGATCTCCTCCGTCGCTTTGAACTCCATATCGCTAAGGTATGTCGTAGGACCTTTTTAACATATTAAACGTTAAAACGAGGTATCCGGGTCGATAGCTTTAAGTCGTTAATAAATACGTTTTACTTATTATGTATCGCGTTCGCGGCCGCAAGTAAATCCGTTAACGATTGCTACAAAAAAGGGGATTATTCGGCTCGCTGATATCGTTACTAACGGATTAACAACTCGTACGCCCCCGTTCTGGTTGTTTTAAGGCCGTAAACCGAAGCCTTATTACGTGTTCACCAGTGTTTTAGTAAATTTTAATCGAATCTTAAAATCGCCATTTAATAGAAATACACTATTCAGGGTGATCCGAAAAACAAATCGTCGTAAATAATAAAAATAAGTAGACATAATTGATAATAGGCGTTAATCGGCGGACCAGGGAGACGGGAGCCGCCGTAGCCGCCTAAAAATGGGGTTTACGTATATATTACGCGGGCGAATTTAACGGCGTTATCGTACGTCATTATGAAAAGGGTAAACCCTCCCCTATATCTTTATCTAAAGGTATAATTAATAAGATATAAGTTTATATCCTCGCTAGTATTAATAACATCGTTAGCGGCAATAATAGTAACGTTAGTATAAAGGGAAAGGACGACGGGGAAGATGGTAAGGATGCGACAATATTGCCTTTTTCCTCTAATGATAGATAAATACCTCCGGGCCAGGCCGGCGTACCCAGCTATAATATAGTACGTTACATAGAAATTTTATGGCTTTTTATAAAACAATCTTTTGAAGTGATGAATACGATATAAAAAATAAGATAAAAAAAGATAATATATTGAAAGTAATACGATATAAATTAAAAGTAAAATTTACAATGAGTATGAATAAGCCGCTTATATAATGGTAAAATATAAATCAGTTTAAATGTTGTAAAACAGGCCGATATAAACGGGCGAAAAAATAGTTTGGTAACCTATTTAGGTCGGGAACCCCTTTTAAAGACCCTAATAAACAGTATATTTGTCGATATAAGTATTTTGAAAGCTTCGTTTAGGATAAACTTAATTATAATATTTACTAGGTTAAACTTTCCATTAATTTACCTTTTTTACTGAATTTCACGACATTCATATAATTCGGGTAAAATTATAATATCGACTATAAAACGCTTTTCGTTATTAATACCTAATATGATTAGACATTTATAAAGCTAAAAGAGTTAATATATATGATAAGTAAAATAAAGCGTAAACCGAAGTTGGAAATATTTATCTGAACCTTTATTATTATGGTAATACCCGAATTAAAGCCTTTAACTATATTATAAATTTTGAAAACTAAAACGTTTCGCGTAACCCTTTCTCATTTCATAAAGTTTTAATAAATTATATTTCCTCGAAACGTAAAATCGTTTCAGACTGGTATTTCGTTATCGAAGTTTAGGACGAAGCCAATTTATAAATTATAGTTGTTATTATTAACGAAAAAGTCGCTAGTAAAAACAAATAGCTTTACCATATCCATATTTAGTAATACAATTTGTAAACCTCGTTTCGGATTATGTATTTGTTCAGGAAGTCGTTTGTTAAACGTTTTACATATATCGTCCATCGGATCGGTTTGACAATATGCAACGACTGAAAGGTTAAATCTTGCCTTTAATTATATTATGAAAACGATCTAAACGCTACGTATATATTATTTTTTATGTTCGTCGACTTGTTTTACGCTATCTAAAGTGATAAAAGCAATTTCATTGAACTGCTCTTTTTATGTAAAGTTTAAAGTTCCGTTTCGGAAGGTAATCAAAACATTATTAAAATCGATTATTTAATCTTTTATTAGAAACGTTTTAGGTTTAGCTTCGAAGCCGGCTCTTAAAAGTTTCTTTTTATTAAATATGAAAAACGAGGAGTTAAATAACGTTGATATGTCGTCTGTTTATATACCTATTAATATAAAGCTCTTTGAACGGACCGTTGATACTAATAGGCACGGGTCGAAAATAAAGTTAGTTATTTCGAATCGTTTTTATAATATTTTTAATAAGTGTTATACCAGTCAATATCCGTTTCAATTAAGTTGTTGAGTGATTTAATAATAAGTGAAATCTTATCGGGTGGGTAATATTACTTAACATTTTTAGGTATATTTACGTAAATCCCTTGTTTTAGCCGTTTTGCGGATTAGGTATAAGCTTACTTTATATCGCGAAGTTAAATATATATGACATATTGATTACTAGGGGATGCCATAAATGTAAAAATCAAACGGTAACTAATCTGTTATAATATAGGTAATTAGGTTAAAATATCATTTTTATCTTCATCGTTATAGCCTTTTACAATTAAGCGGGTTTTTTAATGAGTTTTTTCGATTTTATTCTTGATTTCGTAGATAAGGCGGAAGAAAAAAAATCCTATAAACGCTGGAAACCATGAGATGAAAAGTTTCAAAACAAAATATGCCTGATTCGATAAAGGTTGAAATTTTCGTTTTGGAAAATTATACGAATAGAGTATTTAGGGTAGAAATAATACCTTCGTAACGGAACTTTAGGTTAAACTTATAATTTTTTTGTTTGTAATAAAGGAGTTTGTAGTAAAGTTTTTTGGGACAATTTTTAGTTTTAAAGCCAAAGGGGCGTTTTCGGCATCGAGGCTTTGGCGGGTTCAATATAAATGGGCCGATTTCGTTCAGCGTAATCGGGTTGGATTTGCGTTTTAAAGGTAAGGCTGGAGTTAAAGTTGGTTTAAATTCGTAGTTTTAAGTGATATTTTGTAGGCGGTTTTGCCCGTCTTACGCATTCGGGCCGTCTCTTTTCGCCTTTTTCTTTTATTTTCGTATTATTATTTAACGAAACGAATTTGTTTCGTTTAATGAGTTAACGAATACATTATAAACACCAAATCCGTTGATCATTTTAAGGCCAATCTATTCATCCTTCGTTTTTTAAACTAAAACTTTAAATTGTAATAATAGGTTTAATATGTTAGTTTTACATAGGCCATTTTTTATAACTAACGTCTTAAATACATTATTTTTTACTCGTAATAAACGTAGGGTTGTTATAACATTAGTTATAACATTAGCCCTTTATATTATAAATGATAATAGGGTAAAGTTTATATAGATCCTTGGGGAGGTATTAAAGATAAAAAGCGTAGATATAAGTTCATTTAGACTGAAAGTATTATTGAAGGCGTTCATTGTTATTTAAAAAATAATTCCTTAAAATTAATACCCTTTAGCCTCTTTATCAATATTATATACGTTCTTTTCAGTAGTTTATAATATTGTTTACAATTTTTAATATATTATAAGGCTTTTACTAAGATTTGTTAATTTTTGTTACCGGTTATCCAAACTTTCGTATATTATTCGGTAAAATCAAAAGCTGCACCGACGTTGTATGCAATCCAATTAAAATTCTCGAGGAAAACGTTTAACTACTAGTTAATGAAAGCATTTTAATAATTTAAAGTAAAAACGTTTCGTACAAATTTAACAACATAAAATGAAATAACCATACTGATGACGTAAAGAACCGGTTACTTATTTAAATATATAATATTGATAATTATTTCGTAGTAAAAGTTTACATCGTTTCAAAAGCGGAATTTAAATCGTTGTAAATCCTATAAATAAAGCTGGTACTTATAACAAAACTTTTCGATAGCTTCGAGTACGTTTTTCCCTATATTTATATAGCCTACAACATAAAATAAGCGTAAAAAGCGTTTAACAGTTAGGTATCCGAATCGTTGGTATAAAACTCGTGATTTTAATGATTTTATGTAAATAACCTTAATTATACGTACTTCCGGAAAAAAAACTATAAGTGGTCGGATTTAAATTCAAACGGTACGGATACGTTATTCAAGGCGCGAATAAGTTAATTAATCGTATTCCGGACCTTAATTCCGAGTTTTTTTATATCAGTTAATAAAGATGAAAATTACGTTTCAAAATCTATTACGTAAAACTTAATCGATTCGAAATACGTATTTACAACGATCGTCCCGAGCAATGTTACCTTATCTTTACCAAATAGAACCTTTTAGTATTCTTTTATCCGGTTTAACAGAAATTTCGGAAATTTCGTTGTAAGTACATCGAATTATTTCTTTGCGGTTGTCTAAATCTCAACTATGCGAGTATTAGATATAATTCCCTAAATTCAAGTTCCGTATTTATAAGAAAACGGAAATTACAACGTTAAATTAATGTTAAACATTTCGTTTACGTAATTGAGGTTTATAATATACAAGAAAAAGGTATTTTATAAGCTGATAAAAATACGTTAGGCGTTTTTATCATCGTAGGCTAATAAATAGGTATCGTTTCATTTAAAGTTATCTTTTTCGAATAAATTTTCGTAAATATATACGTCGAATTCGTTATCTATACATTCGTATTCAGTTATATATACTATAGAATTAGCTTTTATCCGATCTTAAAAATTACGTTCCATTTAAAATTATCGTTCAATTTGAATTTATTCGTAAACAAGATGGTTTATAAACTAATCACCAACTTTACCGTATGTAATACACCGCTTTTACAAACCTATAAGGCATCGTATTTCTTTTCGCAAGTATTACTATAGTTTTAGTCCGTTTTTTACAATTTCGAACGATCGTCTTTATATTTCGTTACCAGGGATTCCCCCCTGATACCTATACTTTAGGCTTTTGTTTTACCTCGGGTAAACTAAAAATGTTCGGTTTAAAATATAATTAATTATTTCGAAAAGGTTTATTTTAATAATTTGGATTTCTCTTCTATTATTATGAGTTTCAAATACTAATTCAAAACTTTTTTATCGGCGTATAAAGGTTTCGAACAATATTTTAAGGTTTGTATAAAAGGTATTGAAGTCTTTTTTTCAATTTAAAAAGTATAAGGTTAAAATTCGGGTTTTTACGGTAGGCTTTCATTACTATTTAAATTAATAGTTTATTTCTTTTTTATTTTGGTTTAGAAGCTTCTTAACACTTTCAGAACTTTATAAATAGGGCGGTAGAGATTTCCTAGGGGTTTTTATCGGTATTTTTTACTGGTTTTTTACGGATTTCCATATCGTACTGGTTTAATCTTTATCGTATAGCTCGTAGTTAATTTCGGCATTAAAGTAGTATTTCAAGGCGGTTGTAACGCTTTACAAATATATTTATTTATATACGGAAATATATGTATTATTTTTCAATATAACCGGAAAATACATCGGGTAAAATAACGTAAAATTATAATAATTTGATACTTAGTTTTTTATATTTATTAAGTATTACGCTTGTTTCGTTATCCAATACGTTGTACGGCTCGCTGTCATAATTGTTAAGCCTATTATATAACTCAATAAAGTTAATTAACTTCGTAAGGTCGTTTTTATCCGTAAAAAAACGATATGGTAAAAGTTTGCAGTAAAGGTCGTAATTCAAGGGTATTAATCTATACGGCACGTATTAGCGTTTTACGCCGCTTATTATCTCCTAAATCGGGGTGTTTTCCGTATTCCGGCCGATTGTTGTTTTTTAAGGCGGGTTCTTGTCTTCGTTTCAGCCGATACTGTTATAGCCGAGCGGGCTATTTCCAGCGTTCAGGGTATGTTTTTAGCTTTGTATCGGTTTAAAGTTGCGTTTCAGGAAATCTTCGTGTTCGACCCTCGTTGTAAATAGTCGTTACGATGCCTTCTCCTTTTTTACTGTTTTTTTTTTTTTTTTCGTCGGGCGTCTAGTCTTAATCAACGCCGTATCCTAATTTGTAGTGGTTTTTTATAACTTCGTTTTATAGCTTGAATAAATTATTCCTTTCGCTTTTACAAATAGTATTCTTTTATCAATTCTCTTTTTATATCTTTGGTCCGTTTATTTAGGTATATATATAAGTTGAGCTGTTATGGACAGAGGTTTTACGATACAGCTATTATTTTTACCGGGTGTATTAATACCTTTTCTTCGTAATTATATCCATAATATTCTTATAATAGTTTTATTTACTATTTGCTACATATTTAACGTCTAATCCATAATGGTCTTTGTAAAGTTATCGAATAGTTCTCTTTTTTTAAATATCGCTATTACAACAATTGAAAATTATATTCATAATATATATATTTATCATATAAGGATTAAAATTTTTTTCATTAAAGCTTCTATTTCATTATTTTGAAAGTTAATATCTAAAAATCTAAGGATAATGTTTCGAAACAATGTATATATAAAGAGGTAATCTATAAAATCATTAACTTTTACCAAATCTGTTATTAGTAAGGCCATTCTACATACGTAAAGAGTAGTTTTTATATAGTTTAGGGTAATTTTTAGTTCGGGGTAATGTAATGAATAAAAAATGAAATAAAGTAATGAATGTGGTAGGAATAAACCTTATTAGTACTAATTAACGTAAATTAATTTCAAATAATACGTAAATAAAGCCAAATTATAAATTATGTAAACATCTTAAACTAGTTTTGTTAGCATTCGTAACGTTATACTAACCAGACAATTAGTAAAACTTAAAAAGTTATAGGTACTAAACTTAAAATATATAAGGCGAATATGGGAAAATGAGTAAGGTAAAGGGAATATAATTGTGTAATTCGGTACTTAGTGGTCGGTTTTTATTAACGTGTTATAGAATAAATTAGTGGAGGGATCGGTTGGTTGCTTGGTGTGTAACCGATATTGTTAAAGCGATCGGGTTGTTGGTTTGTGTATAACCGATATGGGCTTTGCCGAAAATCTGGTGGTTCTTATCGAAAGGTTCCGAAACTTGATGTTTTTAGCTTACGTGACCTAATACTTAATAGGACGCCTTTTAAAAGGGACTTGGGTTGATCGTTTCGGGGGCTAATATAAGTTGGCGGTTGACAGAACAGAGCTAATCTTTTTAAAGTTACTCCAGATTTTATAATTTTTTAACGTTTCGGGTTTCTCGGCGTTCCCGAGTAATTTCACACTCCCGTATGATTCTTATAAGTTGTAGTGTTAAAGCACAGGTAGTTAATATCGTTATAATATTCCGCTATAAGTATTTAACGTATATATGTCTCCTTTTCCTAAGCTATTTGTAGTAGACCGAGTTAGCTACTAATTAGTATTGGAAGGGTTTAAATACTTATTTACGTGAAATGAATTAAATGAAAAAGTAATTAAAAAATGATTGGTATTATGATAAAGTCAGTTAAAATAATTTAGAAAAAGCATTTAAAGGTGTACGCTTTGGATAAGGGCTTCTAAGCCCTCTATCCCAAGCGTATCACTCGGGAATACTCCTTCTAGACCGATCCACGCATTGCCGTTGGTCTGAAATAACCATTCCAGACCAATCCATGCATGATGCACTTTGCGTCTTGCAAGAGTGCAGCCTGCAGCGTGACATGTTACCGTGCACCCTACAATATAGTGCACTGCTACTTCACCTATGTATACTATCTATGAGGTTTTATAGTAATATCTACAAATATTTTATTTAAGGTAGAAAAAAAAGGTTTTCAATTTTACCGATATTAATTAATAGCCGGGACGGTCGATTGTAAATAGCTTAGGAAAAAAGAGATAAACTTAAGTTAAAAACTTATAGCACGATGGTATAGCGGTTTTAACTGTTTGTGCTTTATTATTACGACTTACAGCAATTATACAGGAGTGTGGAATTACGCGGGAGCGCCTAAAAACCCGAAACGTAATAAAATTGTAAGATTCGATGTTATTTTTTTTTTAAAAAAACTACTTTTAATATAATATCATTAACCAGTTGATGCTCTGTCTGTTAAAAAGCTCTATTACGTTAACCGTTATTTTTTATAAGCTCTTTAAACCTATCCGGGTACTTTTAAAAAGCTTCCTATAATGTACCAGGCCGCGTAAACCAAAACTACCAAGTTTCCAAACCTTGCGTTAGGATCTATTTGATTTTTATAATTTAAACTATTTATTTAATTTGCAAGCGGTAAAAAATACGCTAATTAAGCCGATTACTTTGGAAAAAAAGGTTACTTATAGAGTAATTAAACCGATACACCTTATTAAATTCGATTACGACAGGGTAATCCGAACCAATTACCAAATACCGGATTATATAATTACATTTTTTCTATCTTACCCAATTTTTCACGTTCGCCCTATATATTTCAAGTGTGGTATTTATAACATTTTAAGTTTTCCTCGCTATTGAAGTAACATAAAGTTACTAAAGGTTGATAAAACCAATTTGAAACGCCTAATCTACTTATAATTACGTTTTATTTACATGTTTTTTGAGATTCATTCGTATTAACAAGCGTTAATAATCCCTATTCCCACCGATTTAATTATTTCATTTACTTTGTATTTGCTAAATTACGCCGAAGTTTAAATTATCCTCAATTGCAAATAACCTAGTATTACATATAAACTACCTTCATCAAATATACAATGGTTTCAGTATTAACGGATTTTACAAAGGCCAATCAATATATAAAGTACCTTTTTACATATACGTCGTTTTATAAGAATATCCTAAAGTATTTAGATCTAAACCTATAAGATAATAACATCGAGGTACCGGTAAAGGATTTAGACCCTTATACGGAAAATACGTATATTATTAACACGATTTTTAACTATTACAACGGCGAAATGAAAGTACGCGACTTTTTCGACGATTTTAAGAGAAATATATAGATTGGAAGTTGTATATATAGCGAATAATCGATAATATAATTTTGAAGATATTGTAAAAACCACTACGAAACAAAGTTAATAATTCGACCGGTATGAGTAATGGCTATATCGTAAAAGCTTTATTAGCAACGGCTAAACTTATATGAATGCTAAAGTAAATGTACAATAAAATAATGAAAGGAAAATTTATTGAAGGACATTACTTAAAGAAAAGTTAAAACCGCTCATTTAAAGTGACGGGTTAGAACTACAAAAGTCTATTACAAATTAAGATAAGGCGGTAAGTTAAGTCAAACGCCTGCCGTAAAATAGAAACAAAACTGGAGGAATTAACAGAGAAAGAGGATACATCATAACAATTATCCATATAAAGGGTCGAATACGAACCCTAATTAAAACGTAATTTCGAATAAAATCAAATATAAAATCATTCCCTGAATACCAAAAACAGTACGATCGGTTATGGTAGGATCGACCAAAATATAAAAAATAACCCGATTAAGGAAACGACGATCGGCCAAAACATAGAGAATAACCCGCTTTAGGAAACTATTAACGGCATAAAACGCTAATACGTATCTTACGAACAAATAGCCGCTAACTACGACTCTTATTATAACTTTTTACTATACCGTATTCCTACTATTAGGAATAACTTTACAAAGTGAATTGACTTTATTAGGCTTTGTGATAAGGACAACAATGATGGCAGTAAACTGTACGACATATTTAATAATAAAATACGCGTTATACTTATAATATATAAAATATTAAATATTGAACTATTATAATTTTATATTATTTTGCCCGGTATACTATACGAGTAAACTGATAAATAGTATATATATTACTTTACACGGGTGGATATATTTGTCCAATATCATAACCACTTTAAATCCCATTTCGATACGGATATTAATTACGAATTTTACGAGAGAAATTAGACTAATACGACTTGGAAACCCGTAAAAACCCAATAGGAAAACGCCGATAATAACCTATAGGAAATCTTTACCGCCTTATTATATAATATTCAAAAGTGCCAGGCAGTATTTGAAACAAAATACAAAGGTGATAAACTGTTTATTTTAACAATGACAAAAGCTTATCGAGAAAACTCTAATTTCGACTTTATATTTTTCAAACTAAAAAAAATATTTAAAAGCCTTTAATATAAGCCTTAAAATATCACCTAAGACTTTCATACGCCGATAGATGAGCTTTGGATCAGCATTTGTAGCTGATAAAATTAAAGGCGAGTGTTGGAATAGCATTACATGCAGTGCAGTAGGCTAACTCTATTGACAGTAAAGTTGACTGTACTGCAAGTTGAGTGTATTTCTTTGTGTAGACTTACCGCATTGGGTGTAAATCGAGTGCAGTAAGCTGCACTTCACTCTAGGGCACGGGCCAAGCACTTGACTATACAAATTACAGTGCAAACCGGCTAGCGGTCTTCTAAACCTAGAACAATACATTTACCATCTGACTACTGCAATATTACTATTTCTTGAACTAACCGAATCGATAAATTTACAACGTCTAAGGTCTACCAATACTAATCAGTGCTTGCCTGCTTATTAGATCAAGCACAGATAAGATAAGTAGAAGAAGAAGCTACTTTACGGTTACGCTTTAGGTCAACAACAGCGAATAGGGTAGAGGAAAGATTCTTGCGAAGGGCTTTTATTAGTACTGCGTCAATCCCCAACGGCAGGAAAATAGAAAAAACTTTTTAGGTTGCGTTAGTCCCTAATGGCAACATGGAAGTAGGCGATGGTATAGCTATTTGAAAACACCAAAAAAATCTTCAGTGATCCTTCTTGAAGAAAAGCGTTGAGATTGACCGCTAAAAGTCTTAAACAACAAACTAGCAAACGGCTAAGTTAGTACTACTACGGGTATTACTATTACAAGAAAAACAACTAAGTTATTATGCCAAAACAACAACCTCCGCTCTTTACCACTACAAATGACCTTCGATCTTACCCTTTACACCAAACCTTTGCCCTTACTTCAATTTTTTCACTCTCTACACCATTTCAATCGTCAAATTCGCTGCTTTAAACGAAATCACCAAGTCGCGCCTAGAAAGCCACATTACGCCACCTCTCGCCAAGTTTCCAAGTTCGCACGCGACTTCACACCAAAATACCAAGTTCCTACGCCTAAAGATCACCAAGTACCTCACCTTACACGCCTACCAATCTCTACATAGGCAGAAACATCAAAATGTCTACCATTAACGCTTAGCTTAAAGCCATTACCAACCCTGACCGGAAAAAAGCTATTAAAGTCCTCGGATACGCCTTTACTAAGTTTTACGATAACGACTTTTAGGCGCTAAATATTAACGAAAAATCAACCGAAAAACACCTTACCAACTTTGTCGGATACTTTATCGTTAAGTATAATATCAACCACAACGTCAACCGTACTTTCCATA
The DNA here is from genome assembly GCA_038502455.1 of Anisogramma anomala. Lineage (NCBI taxonomy): Eukaryota > Fungi > Ascomycota > Sordariomycetes > Diaporthales > Gnomoniaceae > Anisogramma > Anisogramma anomala. The sequence continues at coordinate 35,396,726 of JASMMZ010000002.1, read as the reverse complement.
CATACCGTTACTTTTTTAAAAACTGGATAATAGACATATAAAAAGCAATTTAAAAGGGGGTTAAGTTAAGGCTTAAGTTTAAACTAAAAAAGCGAGGAATATTCGTTTAAGTACAAGGCACCATGACGTTAGCCTAAACCTTTTCCGACTTAACCTAGCTTAAGGAATACACTTAAGACCCACGATCCAAAGGAAAAGGTGTCGAAAACCCTTAACACTTTTATACGCGATCCAAAGGACCTTCCCTTTAGCCTCAGCTAAATCAAGCCTCTTTACGCGTTAATGATAAAGAACCTGTTAACCTGGTAGGTGGCTTAATACCTCTACGTGATAACGCGAAGTACGACCTCAGCAGCGGAAAAACACGCAAAGCGAAAGCTGCAAACGCGGCCAGAGGTATTGACGTCGGCGCGCTATATTAGGTAATTAAGCAAAATCAGCAGGTCTCCCAAATTCTCAAAGTACTTATCGACCCTTAATACAATCGCTAAGTATTTCAAAAACCCTTTGCCTTCCAGCTTACCTACATACGAAAGCCGACTACAGGTCCTACTACAGGACTGTACCCCTTAGGCTAAACTACTAGCATTTACCCTTGTTACTGTACCTCGAAACCTCCAAGGTTTAAACCGCCAAGAAATAATAACCAAGCTTAGGATAACTATCGTAACCTTTTTACAAAACCTGTTAAAATGGTTAATATTAACTAAAAATTAATAACGGATTTTATCAGGATTTGAGATAATATAAAGAAGTATAATGGAAAGCCTTACAACCTTTTCGACACTAAGATAATGCCTTTTCTAAATATTTGTAAGTAAATGAAGGTCCCACTTTTTGGTTTTTATTTACTATTTCCTGGAATCTTTATAGGTTACGTTAAAAACTACTACTTAACCTTTCTAACGAACGTCACCACGTTTCGCGAGATTTACGATAATATAAAGCGCTGCTTCGAATACAACGTTCACCTTACGTAATACCATGTAAACTAATCCACTATGCGGCAAACTACAATGATAACAAATAAGAAAGAAAAGGAATTACCAATAAATATTCTTAATTGAATTCTTAACAAGTTAATAATATATTAAAAGTAAATAGGAAAGGCTTACTCTAACGAAGCCATACTTCGCTAATAGATACGGGTAGCTATTACGGGCGTTAGTTAGTTCGAATACGCCCTATAACGACCAAATACCACCTGTAAAGGCTTTTTTATCTAGTTACGTTTTTTGCTTACCTCCGTAATAGTATGTATACAAAACTCACTCAATATATATATTCTTAAGCCGGGAACTTCCTTAACGTGGATAATAAAAACCTTACGATGGTTAATTATATCGACTGTAAATACAGCCACTTATAACGCCTAAGGTTAAGTCTATTAACCTCGGCCCTAAACTAAAGGAAAAACCTACGCTAACGTTAATAAGATTTGAACGGATCTGTTAACCGTAAATATTATCGTTGTAATAATTGTAAAAAAATTAGATTTGTAATGAGGCCAGTTATTAATGAACTTGTTAACCCCCCGCCGAATATAATAATAAAAAAGTAGCGTACCACGTTTAGTACCATATTTCTTCGAGATGAGATTTCTTAAACTAGGTTATAGATACTAAAGACAATAAGTCAACTAACGTCGTTAACGCCCTTAAGTAGATCAAGTAATATAAAAATACTGTTTTTAACACGGCAGCCCAATAACTAGCCAACTATATCTTTTTATACCATTTAAGTGGTAAAAACCCTTATCTTTACTCTAATTATACCCCTTATCCCTTAAATACCTTTAACCACTGTTATCGTTATACGGATTATAGGTTTTAGAGAATGATATCAGATATAGGGGTAAAAAGGTACTTAACAGAAAGATATTCGTAATATATAGTATTGTAGAGGAAAAACACTATAACCACAGAAATCAACCGTTACGATACTAACGAAGCTAAAGTTGGATTTAACAAAGGCGAACAATTATCATTACTAAAGAAAACGATGGTTTAAATTATTGTAAAAGCGATTACGTTTTATATCCTTAAATCTCATACCACTTTTTTACTTTCAAAGTTAACGTTAATATTAATGTAAACGAGATAGCTAAAAAAGGCTAAAGGTTTTTACTCGCTTTTAAACAAGGGTACCTATATTTTATCTGTAAGGCTCGGAAAAAGTGGTATTAAACCTGACAAAGTCGGAGATACGTTAACTATACCGATGTTTCAACCACTTAGCTATTAACAGATTATATGAAATCCTAAAGTCTGCAGGGCATAACAATATGGAATAATTTACTCTAAAATCTATTAAAAGGCTTTACCACCACTTCCAAACGTATACCCAAGCCCCCCAGAAATTTAGGTTTACACTAAAAAACGATAAGGAATTTAATTATAAGATCTTCATTAATGTATTTTATTTAGATAAAAAACCTGTTTTTTACGTTATTAACTCCGCAATATTTTCAACGAAGCTAAGTTTTTAAAGCCCCTTTCGGCAAATAATACGTAAAAAACGTTAAGGATGCTATAAATTAATACGTACTCAAGTTTACCTGATATTGTCGTTTATAATACTGGTACCAACTTCATGACGTCGGAATTTCGAAAACATACTAAAATAATAAGCATCCAATGTAAATAGGTACCTGTAAAAGCCGATTAAAGTATTGAAAAAGTTAAAAGGGTATACGCCTTACTTCGTCGAGCGTATAATAACCTTACATTAAAAATTAAAAGTTTTACGAATATGGAAGCACGCTAATAAATAGCAGTAAATGGTTTGAACGATACTTTGGGCCTTAACGGCCTGGTACCAATATTACTGGTCTTTGGAACATACCCACGCTTAACTAGTAAATCTCCACTTTTAGTAAGTACTTGAAAACGTATTATGTCTTATAATAAAGTTTTAAGAAAATTATAAAGGGATCGACACGTCACCAAGTTAATAACACCTTTAATATTAAAAACGGGCTAATAATAATCGATGTATTTACTTTACTACTACAAAGTAAAGTCCTTATATAACGGAAGCCGGGTAAATAAAAGGGACCGTATAAGATATTAAGTATCATAAACTTTAAAATAGTTATTAAAACTATTAACGGTTTTATATCTTCTCGGATTACTTAAGTTAAGCCTTATATTAGGGTAATCAATCATAAAGACTATTAAGTTAAACGACTGAGTTAACACGAACCTCTCCCACCCGTTATTGACAAACTAATAAAACGCTGTCGGTGTGAACGACCTCCAGAAAAAAGTTTAAAAAGGAAGAATATATACCAGGCCGTATTTACATTACTACTTAGGTAAATAGGAAGGGGAGGGACAACAAAAACTTAGTAATAAAACTTAGGGTATGCAAAATTATCAAAACTTCCGGCAAACCTTTTGAAAAAAAACGATAAGGTCGAAATTGACGGCTTATTAACTCGAGGAATAATATAATTTATGCCGAAAACTAAATTTAACTTTAAGGACCCGAATATTAAGATTTTTAGATCTAAGATTATTTACGGCATTGACGGTAAGATTACGGAACGGTTATATAAAAAGTTACAATCAATCGTTTAAGGATACAGCGATAAATGTAAGGACTAAATCATTATGTAGTCGCCAACGATTTAAAAAATTCATTAACATTTCATAGTTGCCATAATAGTAAGTTTATTAGCTAAAACTAAAGGTAAATTTATACTTAATTACTGTAATATTACGTATACTTATATATAGTTTGTAACGGATTTTTAACGGATTATATTACTAGAGTTGCTATATGAACTCCGTGTTATTGACCTACCAAAACAGTAATATAGTATATCAAATTACTATATAAACTAATTGAAATAAGCGTTTACTAGTTTTTGACCGATTAGTCGTATTGTAAATCCCGGTTAACGATAAAGTTTTAAATATACAATCCGTATTTATTAGTAACGTAAAAAAAGGACTTCGGTATAGTAGGTATAAAAATTAACGATACATTCTTCATTAAAATGACTAACTTTATAATATAATAATAATAAGAGATCGAGGGCTTTAAATTTTAAAATTGTGAGCTAGTAACAACGTTAATGGAAAACAACCAATTTAATTTTAATAAATCGTTAATCCGCATACTATATATTAATACCGGCTTAAACTTCCGTTTAAAAGGTTACAGCGTTATTTATGCTATAATAGACAAAACTAATAAGGCTAAGGCTGAACGGTATTTGGAATAACGTATACAGGGTAATTATATTGTCACTTTATATCAACCGGAAGCCTTATACGATTTATATATTACGATATATATATAAATATCAACGGATAAAGACTTTAATAGATTCAATAAAAGGTTAAAGTAGTAAATAAGGAACTTAGATTGTAAAATTGATATAATATTAATCGATCTTTTAAAAGAAAAGCTAATAATTTTTACGAACGGGTCTTTTGTAAATAATACCGACTTGTTTTTACAGATAGGCTTTTTGAAACCCTTGTTAACGAAAATAGGCGTGAAAATCAGTTTATTATTATTGGTAACTTAATTTACTAAACCTCCGTTAAGTATAAGAAGATTACATGAAACGTATTAGTTTTGGAGGTTTACGGCATAATGGCGGGCTTTAACGTGGGAATAGCACTGTAAAAGACCCTTAACCATATTATCAGGCAGCTACGGATTACTTCTATTCCGGTAGTAATTTGTATCGATTTAAAAAGCCTTTCTCAATGTTTTTTAAAGCTCGGAACCATTAGTGAAAAACGACTAATGATCGATGTAATAGCACTCCACGAAGCCTACGAAGGAATGGGGATTGAAAGGTTTTAATGGATCGATAGCAAAAATAATCCTGCAAATGCTATAACAAAGGCTATACTAAACAAAACCCAAACAAGGCTTGTGGATAATATCAAGTTAACTATACACATTAAGGGCTATGTAAATAGACCGACCAGAAAGCCTAGATCACGTAACGGCGGATAAGGATGTACTGGTAGATTGGAAAACTGCTAGAGGATTGATAATAGCGACCTATTTAAGTGGTATAGTTGAAGTTGCAAAAGGCTGTAGCGAAAAAACTTTTTGTGTGGGTTAATAAACTCGGACCTCGGAGTAACGGAGTAATTGAAGTCGAATGAGGTTAATTTCTTTGAAATTGGGTGCAATTTAGTATGGGAGTCAACCGAAATTGATAGGGGTCTGACTAGTTAATGAGGAGATAGTTTACTAGTAACCGAAAAAGATTGGTCAGCCACACTGGCGTGCGCACACAAACTAAAAAGCCGCCAGTATTGGAATAGTATTATGTGCAGTGTAGTAGGCCAAGTCTACTGATAGTAAATTTAACTGTACTGCAAGTTGAGTGTATTGCTTTGTGCAGACTTACCGCATTGGGTGTAAGTCGAGTGCAGTACGCTGCACTTCACTCTAGGGCACAGGCCAAGCACTTAGCCATACAAATTACAGTGCAGACCGGCTAGCGATCTGCCAAACCTAAAACAATACATCTATCATCTGACTACTGCAATACTACTCTTACTTCGACCAATCGAATCCACAACGTTGCAACGTCTGAGGCCTACCAACAGCGAGGGCTAAATTACTAAATCAAACCTCGTCTAAACTATTTACTATATTTTAAATCGAATATTTAAAGTCTGTGTAAGGTAAAACTAACGCCTGAATTACTGGTATTAAAAAGGGAACCCTAGTAATAAGGGATAGGGACGTTTGTTAGGAAATGGGCGAAACGTACCGCGGCTATAATAATACTTACAAAAAGGTATACGAAGCCTCGAGGGTTTGTAAAAACGGTATATAGTATATAGTGAAATCGGCTGTTAATTTATAGACTACCCCGTTTATGGGTAAATTCGTATTAAACGATGATTTTTGGCGAAATATATATTTAGGGATCGGATAAAAGTTAATTTTATAATATACATAGCCGAGTGCTAAGGTATAAATAACGGATTCGACGCCTATGTTTACGAAGATATATCCGGAGAAACTGACTTTAAGTATAATAATGCCTACCTGTTACCCTAAAACGATAAAACCACTTAACGTATTTTCGCCGATCTATAGAATACTTACTTTATGTATATTTCCAGCCTAGATTATATCAACGAAGTATTAAACGCTTATATAGTGCCGTAGTTTACGTTTTCTAATAAATACGAAAATAGGTTTCAAGGTATTATACCTAACACTAATACAGTCGAAATTTTAACGGCTGGAAAGCGGAAATTCAACGTGTTTATAGCGTAGTTTCAGAAGTTTTAGTTAAACTAAATAGGAAAAACACCGAAAGATCCTATTTGATAAAAGAAAAACGTTATCATTCGAAACGGTCGTTATAAAAACGTGTTTTAAACCGAATGGTTTTTACGTAATTAACTTTAAAACACCATTTCTACTTTTATTAACTAATATCAATAAGCTCTAAATTAAAATCCAGAATACAATTAACCAACTTATCCGCGCCTTAAATGGCGTATCCATATCACTTCAGCTCAAGTTCGACTGTTTATAATTTTCCCCCGAAATACGTATAATTAAAGCTATTTAATTAACTTAACCGTAATTACGGATTTTATACCGACGATTCGGATACCCGGTTACAAAACGCTTTTTACGTTTATTTTACGCTGTGGGCTATACGAATGTAGGAAAAGACGTATTTAAAGCTATAGAAAAGATTTTCCATAAGTGCTATTAATACTTATAGGCCCTAAAACGGTTTGAGTTTCGCCTTTAACACGATATAAACTTTAATTACAAAGTTATTGTTAATATTTTGTATTGAAATAGCTAACTGACCCTTTACGCTATCGACGCGGTAATAATATTTCAGGTCTCTAAATTTATACAAAACGTTTCTGTTACAAATTGTTAGGACTTTCTAATTAATTATTAGTTTAACGTTTATTTAGGGCCCTTAAATTGGATTACATACAACGTTAGTACGGCCTTTGACTTTACTAAGTAGCGTACCAAGGTTCGGATAACCAGTAGCGAATGTAGGAAAATCCTAGTAAAAGGTTTATAAGGTATTAAAAGATGTAAACGGTATTACAAACCGTTTGAAAAAGTATATATAGTATTGTCGAAAAAAACTAAAGAGTATTAATTCGAAGGAATTTATCTTTTAGATAGCAGTTAACGCCATTCATAACATTTTTAACCCGAATAGACTTATCTCCACGTTCTTCATTTTTAATACCTACCTAAGAATTTATATAAACTTTATACTATTACCGTTTAAATTATAAAGGGCGAATATTATAGAAAAAGATATATCGGTATTACGTTCTTTTCGGACGAAGAACGACGTATCTAAAACGTTAGTTATAAGTAATAGTTTACGTAAATATTATGACCCAAGCACGTTGGCGGGTCAGGAAACAGGCCAGCATGCAGCTGAGCTACCGGTGAGCCTCAGTGAGCACCGGTGAGCCTCAGTAAGTACCGGTGAGCCTCAGTGAGTACCGGTGAGCCTCAGTGAGTACCGGTGAGCCTCAGTGAGTACCGGTGAGCCTCAGTGAGTACCGGTGAGCCTCGGTGAGCATCGGTGAGCCTCAGTGAGTACCGGTGAGCCTCAGTGAGCACCGGTGAGCCTCAGTGAGCACCGGTGAGCCTCAGCACTGAAGATGGTATGAAGGCCATAGGATATAAGGACACGGCCATCACCACATAGGTATTATTTCCTTCATAGCTCTTCAGTTGTCAATCCAAGTATTCAGTCTCAGTATATTCTGGATAGCCTCACGGCTTTTGATCATTACTTGCACGGTTGCGATATTATTCACTCAGTACCTCTGCTACCTTCTTAATAATATAAACCCTCTGACACCTTCTATATACTCACGGGTATTTAGTGTGATCATTACAGTAAAACTGGCTTTTTTGATTTACCATTTTGATTTGAAGTTTTGGTTTGGAGGAAGAAAAATAAATAAATTGGCCTTTGAAAGATTAACAGGTTGAAAGGCTATAATATACTCGTAAATTTACCGAATAATATAAATTCGTTTCGCTAAATGATGGTACGCGAATATAAAAAAGAGCTGAAAAGTAACGGCCTGAAACAGAAAAACGTATAAAACCACTAACGATACACCCCCTAAAATGCCGAATTTAAATCGATCCTAACTTTAGCTTTACCTTCAAAATACGATTTCTATCCGACCCCTTTAAATAAAAGCGGCTTATTTATACCAACTCCATTAAAACTTCATCGCCGAAGGCGCCCACTCAGTTCAAAAACTAAAAAAACGCTCTTGAAACTTCGTTACAAAATCCTTTATTATGTCAAAGAAAATGGCAAATTACAAGCTTAACTTAAAGCCTCGTTACGAAGGTATTATCACCACTTTAGGTACCATATTCGAATAATTTACCTAAACGGAAGTTTCAGTGTTAATCGACTATAACTTATTTCGTTTTAAACGCTTCGACCCAGCTATTTACGGTAACTACAGGATTTGTTCAATCCGCCTTGTTTACGAAATTAAAAATAAAACCGTAAAACTTTACGAAAAGACTCGTTTAGTCATTAAAGGATATAACGACAAAAGTCAAAGGGACATTATAACCTAATCACATATATTATAAAGGGTCAGTTACCGTTTGATTTTTGTATTTGTAACGTTTTTTAACGTACCGTATAACCTATATATTGAGCTTCTAGACATATTACAGGTACACATACAATTTAAGGAACGGTGTAAACAACGAATTTCTGTCAACATGTTAAAAAACCTTAAGTAATATTACCTACTTAAAACTATTTTACATATTATAAAACCATTTTATTGCTTGGCTAAAGCCGTTGTTTACTGGTATAACACCTATTAAAGGCATTATAAGGAACGATTTGGAATAACCAATTCCACTTTCGAACTATACCTATTAGTATCGACAGCCTGTTCGAGGGGCTTTATATTAACAGATATATAAACGGACGACATTTTAACGTTATATAACACCTCGTTTTCCGCTTTTAAAAAAAGGAAACTTTTAAAAACCATCTTAAAAGCGAAACTCAAAACGTATCTGATAAATGATTATATAATCGATTTTAATAACGTTATTATTACCCTTCAGAACGGCGTTTTGGGCTTTATATAAAAGAGGTAGCTGGATAAAGTTACTTTTGTTGTTCTAAATAACGTAAAACGGGCCGAAAAATACAAATTCAAATGTGCACATAGTGTTTAGGTCGCTTTTATGATATAATTTAAAATAGCATTGAACAATTTTATCGCCGCGTAATACTAAACCGACCCGATAGATGATATATGTAAGGCTTTTAATAAACGTTTTTATGGAAAATATATAATCCAAAACGCGGTTTATAATTAATATCGCTATATATACTTTCTAAAAACAATTTCTTTTTACTAACGGCTCTTTCGTTAATAACAATGATTGTAACTTATAAATAAGCTTCGTCTCAATATTCTGTAACGAAATACTGATTTGAAACAGCTTTACTCTTCATAAAAATATTATTTTCAAAGCTTTATAAAGTGTAAAAGGTTTTAAGTAGCATCTTAGCTTCCAATATTTATAATATAATTAAAGGTTCCGATTCGAGTATTTTTATAGATATAACAGTTCGAATAATTATTTTCAATTTTGGTTTACGCTCTATTCCTTTTGTCGTGTATATTAACTCCCTTTTACTTTATAAGTGCTAGGTCAAATAAGGTATTATAAACGAGAAACGTTTGATAATTAATATTATAGCCTTACGCGAGTTATATAAACGTTGTAAAATCGAATAAATGAAGTGAATAGACGGCAAATTTAACTTAACGAACGCGATAACTAAAGTTACCACAAACAGAGTATTAATAATACTTATATCGATAAGTATACCATTTATTAGTGTTACTAAAAAAGTTTTACGACACTAATAAATTATTGTATTACTTTTCTCTGATTCGTATCGACCCGTATTACACTATTCGTGTTGATTTCAGATTATACTCTTGTTTAATATTATTATTTCGTATTGCTTCCAATATTTTGCCACTTTTTATTTTATACGTTTAGACCCGACGGAATTTCATATTTGTTTCTTTCTTTATTTGGGTTTACTATTCTACGTTGCTCCTAACGTATTAGTACCTTTTTTTTTTAATACTTCGACCTTATTAGGTATTTTACTACTTGAATTTCTTTATTTCGATTTACGATATCGTACCGTTTTTAGTATATTGTCTCTCTTTATTTTATATACTTTAAGTTACATTTTAAAAACGTTTTTTTAAATAAAGTAATAATATTATTGTAATCGAGCGCGCCGGCCCGGTTGTAAAAACAGTTAGGTATTGTTAAAAAAGGGGAAGAACGACGTCGTCGCATCCCTACTATCCTTTCCATTACCCCCCCCCCTCCCCCCTTTATATTAACATCGCCGTTATTACCTTTATCGACGTCATTAGCGTTAGTAAGGGTATAACCTTATGCTTTATCGGTTATGCCCTTAGGTAAAGGAGTAAGGAAGTGATTACTTTTTTATGACGACATGCAATGATATCGTTAAATTTATTTACGTAATATATACATAAGCCCCGTTTCCAGGTAGCAACGGCGCTTGCTATTTCCCTAAACCACCGGTTAACGCCTATTACTAATTAATATCGGTTTGTTTTAGTTATTTACGACCGCGATTATTTTTCGAAACGCCTCGAATGGTATATTTCTGCCGAAGGTAATTTTTAAGATTCGATTATAATTTATTAAAAAGCCGGCAAACAAGTAATACAGCCTCGGCCTACAGCTTAAAAACTACCGGAACGGGGTCGTACAAGCTATTAGTCCATTCGTAGCGGTAATAATAGGCTAGACGACTCCCGCTTTCGTAATAGTCATTAACGGACTTACCCGCGGCCGCGGATGCGACATACAACATATAAGGCGTATTTATTAACGGTCTGAGACTGTAAACCCGAGTATGTAGCTCCAACACCTTACGCATCAGAAAGGCCTTGCGGCGTACCTTGGCAATACGCAGTTTAAGGTGGAAAAATAGATTCGCTTCGTATTCCTTATTTACAAAAAAAGAAATTAAAGGTATACAAACAGACGGATTTAGGATATACAAACCCTAACGCAACTACGCCAAGCTACGTTTACGGCGTAAAAGGGGCCCTATGGGTAATGGGGTCTTTACTCATAAGGAAAAGGTAAGTTTTATAACTTTAGAAACCCTTTGCTCCTCCCCTTGGAAGTTAGGAAAGGGGGAGGAAAAGGAGGGAGAGGGGGGGGGGGGGGGTTGTAGCGGCGGCGGCGGAAAGGCTTAAGGGGATGGCTGTGGCGGTAAAGAGAGATGAGGCGGCGATGGTGGGGCTGGTCAGCGTGGCGGAAGCAGGCGGAATGGCCGTAATTGACGAGATTATACCCGATAAGGGCGAACTAGCGGCGGCGGCGGTTGCGGCAGTGGAGGCGCACTGACTCTCTCACGTCAAACGGCGCCTTACTATCCTGTTTTTACGCGATATTTATTTTAATGATAGGTTAGTATATAGGGGTCGGCTAAATAACCTACTTATTAAAACGGTTAGTTTGATTAAAAGGAATAGAGGTTAAATTGAAATAAGAGTTTGTATGAGCTTAGATTACTCGTCTTTGAAAAAGAAATGAAAGTTTTACCTAGACCGATAACAATATATCTTTTTATAGTAATCTAATACGTAATTACGTAAATCCTCTTACGAAATCCCCCCTAAGTAATTACCTCTATTAAAAACCATAAAAGACGTTATTACCAATTATATAGCCTTTATTTAGTTTCACTAATTAGGGCTGAATTATAATCACTACCGTGGCTAAACCTTACTGATTTTAACTGAATTACAATTATTAGCTCGATTAAACCTTACTAATTTTAGCAGAACTTTCTAATTTGTACCTTTTACGAATGATATGACAATAATATTATTACTACAAAAACTTGTTAATTTAAACCTTTTATAATTAATACGATAACATTATTATTACTACAAAAACTATTCATTTAGATGTTTATAATTATACTGTTATTACAGGACGTTACATAAAGAAGAAAGAAAAGATTACCTATGTGGATATTAATATATACCCTTATGGATAGTATATATAGGGTAAGTAATAGTGCACTGTATTGTAGGGTATATATTTGCAAAGTGTACGATAACGTATCACGTTACAGGCTGCACTTTTGCAAAATATAAAGTGTATTATATATTAATCGGTCTTGGATATCTATACCAAACCGAACGGTAATATATGGATCGATTTGGAATGGCTATACTAGACCTAACAGCAATGCGTGGGGCGATCTAGAGTGGTACACTCTGGGCGAGGGCTTATAAGCCCTCACTCATGGCGTGCACATCTAGATGCTTCTTCTTTTCATCTATCATCTTTTATACTTCAATACCAATCTAATGATTACTCTTCTCTATACCTTATTTCACGTGAAAGGACAAAAGTTTTAGACCTTACCGAAAGTTTTATTTATTAAAGGCAAAGCGTTATCGCTTGGAACGGTTATTATAAATACACGTTTTGAACCGATTTAGTTTTACGTAATGGACTTTAAAATACTTTTTTTGCTTTTATTGGCAAATATAAATAAGCTTGGAATTAAGGTCTGGAATGCAACTAATTAACTTATCCGCGCCTTAGATAGTGAATCCGTATCGTTCTAACTTGAATTCAGGTACTTGTAATTCTTCCCAAAAGCACGTAAAATTAAAGCTATTTACCTAACTTAGTCGGAATTGTAGACTTCGTACCAACGATCCGAATAATCGGTTATAAAACGTCTTTTAGGTCTATTTTACGTTGTAGAATATATAAATATAGGAAAAGACGTATTTTACGTTATCGAAAAGTTTTTCTATAAGTACTAGTTATATTTACAGGCCCCACGACGGTTTAAGTTCTTCCTTTAAAACGATAAAAACTTTAATTACGAAATAATTGTTAATATTATATATTTAGACAACTAACTAGTTTTTTACGTAGTCGACGCGGTAATATTATTCCAAACAGCCCAATTTATATGGAGTGTTTTCGTTATAGACTGTTAAAACGCTCTAATTAACTGTTGATTAAACGTATACCTCGAGCCTTTAAATTGGATTACGTACGACGGTGGTGCGGTTTTTAATTTTACCGAGTAGCGTACGAAGGTTCGGATAACTATTAACGAGTGTAAGCAAATTTTAGTAAAAGCCCTATGAGGTATTATAAAGTGTAAGCAGTATTACACACCGTTTAAAAAGCGTATATATTGTTGTCGAAAAATCTAAAGGGTATTAGTTTTAAGGAATCTATTTTTTAGATAACAGTTAACGCCGTTAACATCACCTTTAGCCTAAATAAACTTATACTTACGCTCCTTATTTTTAATACCTACCCGAGGATTTACAAAAACTTTATATTATCCTTATTCACAGTATAAAGGTCTAATGTTGTAGCGAAAGCCATATCGGCTTTATTTTTACGGGTTAAAAATAACGTGTTCAAAACGTTAGCCATAAGGAATAGTTTACATAAAGTTAGCGTTTTAGATTTTTTATCGTAATTTAAATTTTGGTTTTAAAAAAGAAGGATAGATAGACTAGCTTTTATAGAATCAACTCGTTTAGAGGCTTCAATATATTCCTTAATTTGTGAACCGGTATAGATTCGTTTCGTTAATCAATAGTACGCCAATATAAGAAAAAGATAAAGAGAAACCGGCCCAGAACTATAGGACGAACAAAACCCATAACCAGACACCCCTGAAAAAAAAGAATTTAAATTAAATCCAACTTTAGCCTTCCCTCCGAAACACGATTTCAGCTCGACCATTTTAAATAAAAGTGGCCCGTTTATATTATCCTTATTAAAATCTCGCCACCGAAGGCGCCCCTTCGGTTCGAAAACCCGGAAACGCCCCAAGAACTTTACCACAGACTCTTTTATTACGTAAAAGAAAATGGAAAACCATAAGATTAACCTAAAGCTCCGCTACAAAGGCTTTATTACTACCTTGGGTACTTTATTAGAATAATTTACCCAAACAGAAATTTCAGTATTAATTGACTAAGACGTATTCCGTTTTATACGTTTCGACCCAGCTATGCATGGTCATCACAGTATTTTTCAGACCCGCTGCATTTACAAAGTTAAGGATAAAACCGGAAAACCTTACGAAAGGACTCGTCTAATCGTTAAAGATATAACGATGAAGGCAAAAAAAAATTATAACCTAATTACCTACATTATAACAGGTTAGTTATCGCTTGATTCTTCTTTTCGCGGCCTGTCTTAACATACTGTATGATCATTATATCGAGTTTCGAAATATAATATAGGTATATAGCTAATTTAAGAAGCGGTTTAAATATCGAATCTACGTCAATATACCAAAAAGCCTTAGGTACCATTACCCGCCCGAAACGATTTTACGTATTATAAAACCACTTTACGGCTTAGCTAAAATCGGTGTTTACTAGTATAATACTTATTAAAGATATTATAAGGAATAGCTCGAAATAATTAGCTTTACCTTCAACCTATACCTATTAATATCGATAACCTGCTCGAAGGGTTTTATACTAACGGGTATATAAACGGACGATACCTTAATATTATTTAATACTCCATTTTACGCATTTAAAAAAGGAAACTTTTAAAGGTCGGCTTAAAAGCGAAACCTAAAACGTACCTGATAAAAAACACATAATTGATTTTAATAACGCTACTATTACCCTTTGAAACGTTGTTTTAGGTCTTATATAAAAGGGGCAGCTGGATAAAGTTACTCTCATCGTTTTGAATAACGTAAAACGGGCCGACGAATATAAATCCTAACGCTTACGTAGCGTTTAGGTCGCTGTTGTAATATAAATAAAATCTGTATTGAACCTTATTATCGTAGCCTAATGATAAACCGACCTAACGGACGATATATATATGGTGTTTACTAAACGTCTTTTATAATAATTACATAATTTAAAACGCGGCTTGTAATTTATATCGCTAAATATATATATTACAAAACTATTTGTTTTTATTGATGGCTTTTTCAGTCATAACCATAACTATAGTTTATAAATAGATTTCGTCTTAGTTTTCGGTAACGAAATACCGGCCCGAAACGGTTTTAAGCTTCGTATAAATATTGTTCATTAAAGCTTTACTAAGTGTAAAGGGGCTACAAAAAACGTCTTAATATTAGAAATTCATGGTATGGTTAGAGGTTTCGATTTAAGTATTACTATAGCGATAACGGTTCGAATAATTATTTCTAACCTTAGTTTATACCTTATCCCTTTTATCATCTATACTAACATTTTTCGCTTTACGAATTTTTGGTTAAGTTGTGTATTATAAATAAAAAGCGCCTAATAATTAATATAAGTACTTTGTAAAAGTCGTACGAACGTCATGAAATCGAGAAGATAAGGTAAATCGATAACAAGTCTAACGTAACAGATGCGATAATTAAAGTTATCTCTAACGGAGTATTAAACATATTTATATCGATAAGTACACTATTTATTGGGGTTATTAGGAAGGTTTTACGATCTTAATAAACTATTGCACCACTTTTTGTTAATTTGGATCGGCCCGTATTACATTATTCGCTCCGATCCCTGATTTTGACTCTGTTTAATGCTATTATTTCGTATCGCTTTCAATATTCTATTACTTTTTATTATGTACGTTTAGATCCGACGGAATTTTCTATTTAATTTCTTTTTTTATTTAATTTTACCATTTCGTATCGCCCCTAAAATTTTATTACTTTTCGTTTTACCTACCTGAAGCTTACCTAATATCGTACTTTTTTTACCTTTTTTATTTGTTTTTACCACTTTACGTCGTTCCTAAAACATTAACACACTTTATTCTAAGTATTTCGATTTTACTAAGTATTCCGTTGCTTAACCTTTTTCATTTCAATTTTTTAATATTTGAAGTTACGTTTATCACTTTAAAATAATTGTTTTGTAAAAATCTATAATATTACTATATAACGTATTATACTATGGCCGAGTACGCCGGCCCTATTTAAGGGGTATTTATTTATTACCAAAAAGAAAGGGTGATGTTGTCACGTCCCTACCGTTCTCCCCGTCGGTTTCCCCCTTTATGTTAGCGTTATCGTTATTGACGTTATTAACGTTATTAACACTAATAAAAATATAGCTTTACGCCTTATTGGTTATGCCCTTAGGTAAAGGCGTAAAGGGGGGGTTACCCTTTTTACAGCAACGTACGATAACGTCATTAAACTCATCTACATAGTATATACGTAAGCCCCGTTTCTAGGCGATAACGGCGGCTGCCGTCTTCCTAAACTGCCGGTTAGCGTTTATTATTAATTAGTATCGGTTTATTTTAGTTATTTGTAACCGCGAATGTTTCTTGGAGCGCCCCAAACGATATATTTTTATTCAAAGAAATTTTGAGGTTCGTTTAAAACTTATTAAAGAGCCGGAGAACGCGTAATACAGTTTCGGCTTACGGCCCTAAAAACACCGGAACGGGGACGTACGAATTATTTGTCAGTTTGTAACGGTAGTAACGGGCCGAAAGACACCCACTTTCGTAATAATCGCTAACGGACTTGCCCGTAGCCGCGGACGCGACATACGATACGCAAAGCGTATTTATTAACGCCCCGAAATTACGGACCCAGGTTCGTCGTTCCAACGATTTACGCGTTAAAGAGGCCTTGCGACGCACCTTGACAATGCGGAGTTCGAGACGGTGAAGCAGATTCGTCTCGTGTTCCTTATTTAAAAGGAGAGAGGTGAAAGGTTTCCTAACGGATAGACCTGAGATATACGTACCTTATTATAATTGCGCTAGGTTGTATTTACAGCGTAAAGGGGCCCTTACGGGTAATATGGTCTTTATCTGTAGGGAAAGGGTAAGGTTTATAACCTCAGTGGCCTCTTATTCCTTCTTTTAAAAGCTGGGAAAGGGGAAGAGAGGGGGAAAAGAGTAAAGGATGATGGCGGCGGTGGCGGGAAAGGGAGTGGCGGTGGCGGTAAGGGTAGGCAAGGCTGATAAGAAGAAGGAGGCGATGGCGACGGGTAACGGCGTAGCGGTAAGCGGTAGAGTGGCGACTATAATGGATATTGTATTAAATGATAACGGGTTGGTGGCGGCGGTAGCGGCTACGGCGGCAGCGGCGCACCGACGGTTTCGCGCTAAATGGCATTTTGCCGTCCTATTTTTGCGCGGCATCTATTTGAAGGAAGAGTTAGTATATAGGTGTTGGCCAAAAACCTACCTATTAAAACGGCTTAGTTTGATTAAAGGGAATAAAAGTTAAATTGGGGTAGAGACTTATATTAACTGGAACTACGCGCCTTTAAAAGAAAAATAAAAGAAATTTTACCTGGAGCTATAGTGATACATCTTTTTATATTAACCTAATACGTAATTATATAATCACCTTTACGTAATTACCCCTATTAAAAACCACGAAAGATGCTATCATTACTATATCGCCCCTATTTAGCTATATCAACCAGGCCCGAACTACAATTACCACTATTACTAGACCTTACTAATCCAATTTAAACTAAAATTATTACCGCAGCTAAACCTTACTAATCTTAACCGAACTTACTAATTCGAATCCTTACAACCACACTATTGTTATAGAAACTGCTAACTTAAACCTTTTACAATTAATATTATAATAACATTATTACTACAAAACCTACTAATTTAAACCTTTGCAACCACACCCACACTATTACTATTAGGCTATAAGTACGGAGTATATAAGGAAGAAAGAAAAGATTGCCTATATGAATATTACTATATACCCTTATAAATAGTATATATAGGCCTAGTGGTAATACACTGTATTGCAAGGTACACTCTTGCAAAGTACATAGTAACGTATTATGTTACAAGCTATACTCTTACAAGACGCAAAGTACATTATACATAAATCGGTCTGAAATAGCTATACCAAACTGAACAGCAATGCATGGATTGGTTTGGAATAGCTATAGCAGATCGAATGGCAATACGTGGAACAGTCCAGAATGGTACGCTCTAGGTGATAGCTTATAAACCCTCATCTATGACGTGCACCTCTAGATGTTTCTTCTTTATATCTATCATCTTTTACTACAACTATACTAATCTAACGATTACTCTTCTGAATACTTTATTTCACGTGAAACCAAAGGTTTTGGACCTTACCGACAAAAACGCTAAGAACAATTTAATGGTTAATGTAACGGGGCTTTTAGTAAATAAAGTAATGATTAGTTAATAATATCATATTAAAATAGTCGTTTTTAAAGTTATTTCAGATTTTATAGTCTTATTATGCTTCGGGTTTTAACGGCGCTCCCGCGTAATTCCGCAATCCCGTATAGTTTTTGTAAAACGTAATAGTAAAACAAAAACAATTAAAACCGTTATAATATCCCGTTACAAGTATTTAACTCCAGTTTGTCCTTTTCCCCCTTTACTTATTTATAATCGACTTAGTCGGCTGATAATTAATATCGGTAAGGTTTTTACCTAATTTACGTAAACGTAAAAAAGTAAAAAAGTAATCAAAAAGATTGGTATTATAGTAAGTAAAAAGATAAATAAGTCCGAAAAGAGCATTTAGAAAGTGCACGCCACGGATGGGAAGTTATAACCCTCTCATCCGGGCATTGGCACTTTGCCATATACTGTGGAACGCCCCTTTTAGACCGCGCCACGCATGATGCACTCTGCAAGAGTGCAGCCTGCAGCGTGACACGTTATCGTGCACTCTGCAGGAGTGCACCTTGCAATGTAGTGCACTACCACTTGACCTACGTGTACTAACTATAAGGATATATAATAATATCCACACACACCTCAACCTTCCAAAAATGACGAAGTATTGGATCCACCCCTAATTGCCCACATGTTACCCCTACGTAAAAATTACACATAACTTTAGCTACAACAGTCCTAGAGACTTGGTTTTTAGTTTCAATATCGACGTTTATAGTTTAGGTTTTAGAACATGCTTTGAACATAACGCCACGGGTTGCATGATATGAATGAAGAAGAAAGAAAAGAAAAACATTGCCAGCAACGATATTATTATATAGGCAGACTCGCAGCAACATACCCGCGATACTTCCACGTATCTTTTCATAGTCCAGAGTTTACAGTGGTGGACCGGTGCCTGTCAAATACTCGAGTCTTTCCAGTGCACTATTGTCCATTCCTTGCACATATCCATTCTTCCATACTCGTTGGAGGCTTTAGAAGAAGGATCGTTCTTGCAATAAGCGTCATGAATCTTCTACGTCTCTTGACTTTTGGCTCCGCCGCCGCCGGCCTCCTTGTCCCTTGGGCTACTTCCACAGGCCAAGGGTCCAACACCGCCGTTCAGGTCCACGCCCGGAATGATGACTGGAAAACAGCAATCCCCCATGACCCAGAATACAATACATACTATTACTTCATGTTATGTACCACTCCCAAGGTTGCCTCTCTCCCAGAGTCAAAAATGGTGGCATGGGTTATCGATAAGACGAAGGGCTGTTATCATGTTGGCCTTGTCGTTGGCAAGACAGGTCGTTGGAAGCTTACTTTCTCAGGTTACTATCTACATGCGAGATACAAGGAGTTGGAACTATCCTGGATGCAAACCTATAGCAATTGGGAAAAACCTTTATCAGACCAGACGTGAGTATTCTGCTCAACCGAGCTTTTGTTCTGTCCCTCCAAGTCAAGAACTTCTGACTACCCATTCTGACTTCAAACGTTTAGTCTTCATTACGGCGGAACAACAACCGCCTCGAAGGCCAATTTAGAAAAACTGTACAAAGCTGGTGGGTTCGTAGCTATCCCCTTGGAAACTACGAATTTAACATTTTATCAGGTGACAATTGGATCAAAGAAGCCGGTCACCGAGCGGATCTGCAATACAATTGTTTAACTTACTACCAACACTTAATCAACACCTTAGAGCAAGCCTCCTCCTCCTCTAGCTCCTCCTCTAGCTATGGGCGCCGTCTAGCAGTATAGGTGCTAGAGAAAGGGATGGGCCCCCCCACCCTTACTCTGGAGGGCCGAGTGTTGAACCCTTAGCGCAAGCAGGCGTTGGGACGCAACGTGACCGGCCGTACGGTTTGACTAAGGGTATTTCATCATGTCTTAAAGTTTTGATTTAAGTGATGACTCAGTAGAAGGGGTTTTTTTTTAAAAAAAAAAGTACGGCGGGACTCACGGCCTTGCAGGCCTCCGCCTTCTGGGTACGGCAAACTCGCCGCCCGCGGTGGAGGCCCGAAGGTAGGGTTGTTTCTGGCAAGCCGTTACTGTTGAGGGGGTTTTTCCTGATACATTTAGAACCGTTTGGGTTACGATCGTGTACGCCAGCGTCTATGGATTTTTATAGGTAGCAGTACCACTACGTGGTGCCCAGTGAATGGAAATGCAAATACAAATTAAGGGATACCTTAAAAGGATTGTGTAGGTTAAATAATTGGGACTTCGCGTAGTTTATATGGCGATTTCTGCTGACAACGCCGGGTTAGCAAGCAATTGAATGTTGTCAGATGGCAGTAAGAGGAAGCAGGGTGGAATGGAGGGAAATTTGTATGATGGGTGTATTTGTTGTCAAGGTTTCAATAAAGGTCATCTTTCCTGTAAGGGAAGGATGTGTTGGTAGGGCTTCGGTGTGGCTACGTGGTCGATTCGAATCTGTAGTCGAAGTAACAATAGTATAACATATACTATCTAGACTAAAACTATGCACATTGCGGGGAAATTCGCGGCTCTGATTGGATACAGCCTTTGTGCATGTGCAAAAATCAACGAACGAAAATGAGCTAACCGTCAGCTTTGATCAGCTCTAACCAGCTCTGTCAAGCATATCAGCCCAAATAGTGTGACATGTGACCAAATAAGTGTGGCTTATGACTGTTCAGATGGTCTATATTCAAGACCTAACAGTCCCCTCAACTTTCATAGCAACTGTTGGAACAGTAGTAATTGCAGTGCAGTCAGTCAACTTTACTGTAAGCAAAGTCAACTTTACTGTAAGTAAAGTTGACTGTACTGACTGCAAGTTGAGTGTATTGTTTTGTGGGTCTACTGTAAAGTCAAGTACAGTATGCGCCCACTTCAGACTAGGGCACGGGCCAAGCAATTGGCCATACAAATTAGTGTGCAGACCGGCTAGCGGTCTGCCAAACCCAGAACAATACATCCACCACTTGACCACGCAATACTACTGTTACTTCGACCGATTCGAATCGAAAACGTTGCAACGTCTAAAGTCCTACCAACAGCAACCTTCATAGTTTTGAATATCAAACACATTACCCCTATTTTCTACAGAACGTGGGACCGCCAAGACTCTTTGGCTGCAAACATCATGTTGTTGCTTCGAATATTTGTTTACTGAGGCAAGGGGTCATATGGTATAGACTACCCGACGTGTGATCTGGATGATGAAAGTACAGATTCGTGGGCCCCTGAACATTGCTATCGTGTAGCTTGAGAATCGGATTTTGGAGGAGATGAGGTCATTTGGCACACTCCGTCCACGGCGGTAAGCGGTTTCTCGACCACTGGGCGTCTTGACTGGGAAGCGCCATGGCTCGGTGGAGAAAAATGAAATACATAACCTGAGTTACTGGTGGATGACTTACGATTTTACGACGGATAGTAAATTCACCCAGATCAATCCGCATATGAACTGATGGTGATCGTCCATGTCATAAAAGACACCAGCATCGCCGTGATGCCATACAACTTGATAGTTCCCTTTTGATGTCATATTAGCATGAATCGGAATGTGATTCGCATTCCATTCATAGCGACAAGAGGGGACGACTATTGGTCATCTCTGCGGTAGTTCCTGAGACCCTCGAGTGGCGACACGGAAGATGATTGAATCACCTACACCGTGGTTGGTTTTTTTTTTTTTTTTTTGTATTCTACTATCACCGGGCAGTGCCCACTATATAGCCAGCGTAGTGTGACCCTCGCTAATGTTAAGTTACATATGCCGGCGGGAAGACTCGCAACCTAATTTCCTTACCTTACACAACCACCACCCTATTTAATTCCCCGTTTCTAGGTTATACCCTTTAACCCATTAAACAAACCATTTTCTTCCTTATAATACAAGTATATAAACTGACAACGTATCCTCCACACCTGTGGCCAATTTCCGAACTCTGTGTTATATGTGGTTATTAAGTGCCTGGCGAAAAGGCCTTATATTAACTATATACATCCCCGCTTTATAAAAAACCCTTTCCCCGCAACGAATATGTATCGCATTTGTATTAGTCTTTTCCATATAATTACAAAAAAAGAAAGGAACCACTACTAAGTATATCGAATATAAGTTTCCAACTGTTGTGCTGTGTGTACGTGCGAACGTATGGTGGTATTCCGGTCTGTATTTGAAGTTGAAGACTAAGTAAAGGAGGAATCTACCAGAGCATGCATAACAATAAGTACTCATGAGAAGGATAACTCATGAGTAGGCAGTCTCGTGAGAAGGCGCACTCATGAGTAGGTAGTCTCGTGAGAAGGCACGAGACAAGCTTGTGCCGCTCCCCGCTCGAGCAGTACAAGCACAAGCACAAGCACAAGCACCCCCTCCGCAATACAACACCAACCCACTATACCTATAATATACGAAAATATAACTTTACCCCAAAAAATAAATTATTATGTAAAACCTTTAACGGGAAATCGAATCTCAAATCAACCTTTTAATTAAGGTCCTAAAGTACTTTACAATTTAGAGACCAGTAACAAGGGTATGAAAACTGTAGCCTTGGCTAGGCCATGTTGTACGGCTATCTTAGTCCCCGTTCGACGCCTACTCGCATAGAAGATCCGACAGCCCCAAGAGAGTAAAGGGCTTATAAAACACACGTACCCTGGTCGAAAGCCCGTAACAAATAGCCCGTTTGCGAGCTACCTTTTTACCACGGGCGGCAAACCTAAGGAATGTAAAAGAACGTAAAAAGGGTACACCATTAAGCGGGTGGTGTGTCGAGAAAAGTCTTTTGTAGATAGTTAAGTATCCAAAATATAGTCGGAGGCGAAAGCCCCGCTGAGCGGGCGGGGCACCAGTGTAGGTGATGACGGCTTACAAGTAAATAAATAAATAAATAGAGCCGTTATATGCGACCATTTATAATAAAAATCTTTTCTTTAGACGTTAGAGCGCAAAAGGAATCAGACTTTGCTTGTATCGTAATATAAGTCTAAGAGGCTACGTTGGCACAAGTAATGAGGGACGGAATCGTTGGTTGTAAGGGTTGTTCTCTGGATACACCGCTACGCGGGCGGTGTGTCGGGCCAACGACGATCTATATAGCTAAAAAGGGGTCGCCGGAAAAGATTCAAGTGGTAACAAAGCCGATTAGTGATGTTGTGGTGGAATGGGGTGCATGTCAAGTAATGGTGTTGAGAGCGGCTGGACCTGAAAATTTTTCTCGATGGTGGGCACTGTTAGGGTTTACAGTGTAGGCCCCTAACCTTTCTTAACAGTGTGGTCCGTGCACCCATGCCAATAAAGTTTATGTCAGGTCGAAGATGTACACCGTGGTTGTTAACGATGGCCCTGGTTTTTGACACAACCCGGGCTGCTTTTACTTCGTAGGTGCTTGCCTGTGTGGCGCCATTCTCGCTACCTTTCTTGCTGCCCGCTGAGGGGTTTCTGTTTTTCCTAACGCTCTGCTCACGATGGCTGTGGCCATGACACGAATTTTACGCCATGATTGATGACTGCTCAGGTGGACTCATGTCTGCTGGCAGCATGGCTACTGCATTAGGGAAAGACTCGCACAACACGAGTGTCTCTCTACAAGAGTCCCGACCCCCTTTGTCGACGAGTATGAAAATAGGAAGGGTTCCCCTCTTCCAGCTGTGGGGCAAGTACCGCGGGAAGGTTGACGAGTTTTGCGTCTTGCAAGCTGGTCATTTGAGGAAATCACACTTGCGCTCCTTTCTGCATCCCCCAATATCCCTCATTTCGTCCATCGGATTTTTTTCCGTTGTGGATAACAGAACACTACGAGATATGTCTCGTATGGGAAGGGAGGCCCTGTGCCAAAGCAGAACAGTGAAAGAGCGCACTATCAGTATTGCATGTGGTTATTACTGTAAAGAAGGGACTGTTTTCGTCCAGTTTCAGTGACAGAAAGGGCTTAGCTGGTATCATGTAGAACACAAGGCGGAGTCGGAGTGGACTGGGGTGCCAGCCATAATTCGCAATCAACCTGGTAGCCTGGTTTGAGCACTGACCCCGCCCTTCCAGCCCTGACTTCTAAGGTTCTGAGGTTATTTGTTGTGAGAAGCCCTTCCGTGATGAAAGTGACAAGGCCTGAACGACCTGGCCACAGTAGAAGTTGGGAATTCGCAATCGCCACCAATCAATTTCCTGGCCCGACAAGCTAGGTACAGCAGAGATGGAAAAGTATGAACGACTGCGACCTGACAACCTGATCTGACCTGAGACGTTGCACAGTCACCGACCGGAAATAGCAGGTGGCCAGTCTGACGCTATTGCATTGCATTGTTCGGGTTCGGGGTGGGTAGAGTTGGCGTTCACTATTGGAGTTCACTATCGCACCGGCTGTCATCCTCCGAGCTTGTGACTGCCCTCGCTGCGCAACTCGCAATTGAAAACCACAAACGACTCCCTCCAGACCTGTCCCTCTTTACTCGGCGTACACCCCCAAATCAATTGCTATCGACCATGACTTCACACATATTCAGATGGTACGTCTCCTGAGGGCAAATCCCATGTTGGTCCGGTCCGATCTCCACCCTCACGCATGTCACCAACGATGGCTTTGGATCCAGGCGTCTGACCTCTGAATCGCCATGAGCGCATTTCACTTGGTCACTCGCGCACGCGCAATGCAGCCAAGGTGTTTGCTCGCCTGCGATGCTAGGGAGACTCCATTTGCCATCGCAATGGTGCATGCGCGCAAGGCCGACAGCACCCGGGCACATAGCCGGCCCATGCGATTACAGTGTAGCTGACACGGCTATGCTCCATCCAGGGCCCACCCTGCCGACGAGGTCTACGTGACCGGCACCTTTGACAACTGGTCCAAGAGCGAGAAGATGCCAAAGGTTGGCGATGTGTTTGAAAAGAGCGTCGAGCTGCCCGATACGTCCGAGAAGATATACTACAAGGTCGGTGCGCTGCATTCATTCTGTCACCCCGTTCATCTGCGGCTTTCTGCTGCTGCGCCCTGGGAATCCATGCGCCTGTCCCCGCACTGCATCGAGGGCGCCATGTGCGAACCACGCCTGCCAGAGAACAATTGGCAACGGCCGATAGCGAGTGGTGCAGCAGCCAATGCGCTTCTGTTGGGTGCGACGTGTGCCGAGCCGAGCGACCACAACCAACAAAAGCTTTGCCGCGCCCCCGATGGACAAGTGCCTGGCAGGCTGGCCGAAGCACGAGTACAACGCTCAAGTACAACCACCACCACGGCCACGACTGCCGCCGCCCGTATGCGACCATACTGTGGCCGAGGCGTCCAGGGCTTCTCTGACGTGACGGTCAGGGCGCCCCTCGCCGGTGGCTATGGCAGCCGTCTTCAATAAGGGAATTTACTCATCTCGCCACCCATGAAATCGACTCTGCAGAGTATGAGGATCGACATGGCCAAAGACAAGCCCCATTTGTCCACACAGCTGTCAGATCCGGCCCGGCGCCTGCCGTGCTGCCTTCCTGCTGCTCTGGACTGACCTGATCCACTCCGACACCTATGACGCAATGTCATTCCAGAGGCGAGGCCTCTACGGTATATCGCTTGCTTCCGATTCCGTTCGCAAGGCGCACAAAATCCACGGAATGGCCAAGAGGTGCTCCGTCAACCTCTTGACGGGCCAAGAAAAGTGGGGCGCTGTAGCTGTAGTGGCCAGGTCCTTGCAGGTAGCCCCTGCCTGCAGCGCCATCACAAGGAAGAGGGGCTTCCAACTTCCCACTTCTTCCCTCGACTTATTCTAGTCACCAACCTTCTTGACTTTTGACAACCTTGTTACTAAGACGGCTGGCTATTTCACGCCTCTTGTCTTCTGTGACACGAGCTTACCAGAACTTTCCTTCGCCTCCACACTCCTGCACCGTCCTGCGCCTAGCTGACTCCTGCAAACTCACAGTTTGTCGTCGACGGTACCTGGACTACCAACACAACAGACCCTAAAGAAAGGGACGAGGGTGGCAACGAAAACAACGTGCTCACTCCTCAAGCCCTCCACGCAAGCTTACCTGCCACATCAGCAATCATGAGCAACGTCACCGCCGACTCGACCACTGCCAAGTTGGCGAAGGACGTCCCCCTGGAGAGGAACACCAAGGAGATACCCGACCATTTGCCTGGCAGCTTTCCCGAGACTCCTGCTGCCAGTGAACCCAACAACCCTATCGGCATCAGCCCTCTGCCGGCCGCGGCTGGGGGACTCAACCCAATTAGGCTCGCACCCGGCGAGCCAGTCCCCAAGGATTTGAAGACTGCTGATCTGAACTCGAACGTCAAGCTTGACCCTGAATCATACGAGAAGAGCGATGCTTTGCCTGGCATCGACACTAGCCCTCTGAACATTCTTGCTTCCAGCGGAGTCATGATCCCCGAGTCCAGTCTGCCAATGGGCAACGGAAATGTTATCATTAACTCCGTAGGTGCCAATTCTACGACCGCCGCTCTCGCCGCCCAAGTACCCAAGGAGCCCAAGGTTCCCGAGATTGTCAAGGAGAGCCAAGAGAAGGCCGGCTTCGGCGCCGAGGCCAGCGGCATCGCAAGCGAGGTCCAAGATAAGAAGCAAGTTGAAGATGAACTGAAGGACAAAGTCCCAGAGGCACCGTTGACATCGGAAGGCACCGGTGACAAGGGGACCGATAAGGCTGAGGGCGACAAGACTCTATACGAGACTGCTGCCGCTGCTACTGCTGGTCTGGGTGCCGCCGCTGCTGCTTACGCTTATGCTGCCAAGGACAAGGCGGTGGAACTTGCTGGACAATCCCCTGCCTCTGTTCAGGACATGATTGCCACTGGCAGCAAGGAGACCACGATCGAGCAGGTGTCGCCTCAGGTTCCCACGGAGGTGAAGGACTCCGTCGTTCAGGCTGGCCAGAGCCCCGAGGCCGCTGCCAATACCGAGGCGGTGGGAGAAAAGGCGGCCGTCGAGGCCGATTTTCTTAAAGAGGTCAAGACTGTCAACGCGACCGGAGAGCCTGCACCGAAGCCCGGGGAGTCGAGTGTTGAGAAGGTGTCGCCTCAAGTCCCTACAGAGGTCAAGGAATCCACCACGGAGGCTGGCAGGAGCCCCAAGGCCGCCGCTAACACACAGGCCGTCGGAGAAAAGAAGACCGTGGAGGCTGAGTTGCTGAAGGAAGTCACAACCGTCAATGCCACTGGAGAATCTGCACCGAAGCCTGAGGCAGCCACGAGTACCCAGCAGGCACCAAAGGTAGTTGAGCCCCCGGCTGCGGCCCAGGATGTCCTGGCAACAAGCACGCCTCCCAACGGAGCCTCAGCTGCTACCGGAAACGGTGCTGGGAACGGCGCTGGGTCCTCGGCACCTGCAACCCCGGCCAAGTCTACCAAGACTGAGCCTGCAACACCAGGCTCTGGCAAGTCAGACAAGAAGAAGAAGAACCGCGTTAGCGGTTTCTTTGGCAAGCTTAAGTCGAAGATATCGCACAAGGACGGAAACTAGCGCTCCTGCTCCTCTTGATCTCGGCGTAGATCTATGACAAGGACTACACCGGCTGTTTCCTACGCCGACCTGTTTCCGCGATGCTATATGAATTTTCTCTTGTCTCTTCAAAATACCGCCGGGGACAGGATATCACGAATACCCATTCTTTATTTCATTTCTTGACTAATGGCCACAACATCCAAGCCATTCGCCGGCGCACATCACGATGTACGATAATCCCTAAATGCTAAAGATCGGCCTCCCATCTCCGACCACGACCTTATACCCTGTCTTCGACAACCTGTGGGACATGTGCGGCAGCGTGCGATATTGGGCTCTATGGAGTGGAAGAAGCATGGCGGAGCAAATCACAGTTCTGGCTTGTGTTACTGCTTGCATTCGGATTGCTTGAGCAGAGGCATAATTCTGATTGTAACTGTGAGACGGTGCAAGGGCAGCTTCGAGTTTCTTCCACATCCTGCAATCATGGGGGGCTTCCTGCTTTAGTTTTCATGGAACGACGCTGCATTATTTCTCAACACCGCTGAACTCTACTCTCAATACATCAAGTCATGTGCGGGTTCTTATCGCAGCTTGTGAATGGTCAAGTGCCTTGCTCCGTGGATGGGTATGTTTTTCATGGCCAAAATGGAGCCATGGGCGTGCCTACCAGTCAACTTGTCAAGGCCGAGGGCGAGCCAAGGCCGCCTCGTGATGAACTGCTTGACTTCCCCCACACATCTTTCTAGTACATGGCTATGGATATAGCCCATATATATATATATATATATATGTTGGTAGGACTTTAGACGTTGCAACGTTGTCGCCGATTCGAATTGGTCGAAGTAACAGTAGTATTGCGTGGGCAAGTGTGGTGGATGTATTGTTCTAGGTTTGCGTCTGCACACTGATTTGTATGGCCAGGCCAATTGCTTGGCCCGTGCCCTAGTCTGAAGTGGGCGCATACTGTACATGACTTGACAGTAGGCCCGCAAAACAATACACTCAACTTGCAGTTCAGTACAGTCAGCTTTACTTCCAGTAGAGTTGACTGACTGCATTGCAATTACTACTGTTCCAACAATATATATATTTATATATATATATATGTATGTATGTATGTATGTATATACCCACTGCCGCTCGAGCCTCACCCCTCGGTGATGTCATGTGGCTTGATCAGGCCCCTAGGTGGGTGGGTACTTGCCTACAAAGTTAGTTACTTGCCTAGTAGGTCTAGGTAGGCAGGTTCCTACGATGCAATGGGCCTGTGGCAAGCTGCGTTGGAGACAATACATACATTGTTGACGCGCAACGTGGAGCCCACCTGTGCCCGAATCATCAGTTGACATGTGACAAGGCGCGGGGGTCTCGGTGGGCCTGCAGGTCTTGCCGCGGGCACGCAGCCTTGCGGCGCGTCCGTGCTGAAGCAAGGCCTGTTCCACCATCCTGAAAGGCTGACTCGACATTCCGCCCATCTGCCCGGCACCCTCTGCAGGGCTGGGCTGGGCTGGGCTCCCAGCCAAGATCACGATAATGAACCCCTCCCTCCATGAATCCACCAACAGGATGCAGCCAGATGCCGAGTACACTCAAGTCGCCAGACCGCTGGCGAGAGACGCCGTGGTCCCGCTTCGACCCAAGCGTCATCTAGAAGAGAAAAAGAACACCCGAACGGGTGTGGGGCGGGTGTCAGCCCGGTGCGGCGGCTCGCATCGTCACACCCGCCGTCCTGCCCTCCCCTGACGGCCCGATGGCGATCCTTCCCCGCCCTCCCCATCCCCCGCTGGTGTCGTGGCGGTGCTGTGGCGTCGCACATGCGCATCCACGGCACCAGAGCCATGCCCACTTCCGCAGCGGCATCCGCACTGCGTCGTCCACGCAGGACACCGGCACAAAACGTGAGACTGGCCCTCGAGCCTCGAGCTCATCGCGCGCGGACGCAGGAACAAGCGAGGCTCTGCTGGGGCGATCTGGCCGGAAGCTGGCGTCCGCGACCTTTGCAGTGTGGGCCGAGCATCAGGTGCCTCGTTTTCCGCCGGTGCTCATCAGCGTGATCTTCTCCTTGCGCTTCTTCTTGCCCTTGCCCTTGCCTCCCGTACTGGCGGTCGACGACCCTTCCGGAACCATGTTTTCTACTGCAAGGGCCTCCATCTGCATCGCAAGCTCAGCAGTCCCGAGGTTTTCCAGAACCTGGTCGTCCTTCAGCCATCCGTCGTCCAGGTTGGATGCAGGCTCGACCGGGCCCAGTCCCGGTGAGGTGGCTATGACCACCGTGCCCCAAACAGTCCTCTGGGTGGACGGACTGGTGGACATTGCTGCAAGCGACGAGAACCCGGACCGAGGGTGTG
Organism: Anisogramma anomala; assembly: GCA_038502455.1. Taxonomy (NCBI): domain Eukaryota; kingdom Fungi; phylum Ascomycota; class Sordariomycetes; order Diaporthales; family Gnomoniaceae; genus Anisogramma; species Anisogramma anomala. Next base: position 35,366,673 of record JASMMZ010000002.1, on the reverse strand, counting down.
GAGGTGTCACGCCTGCAGAGCCCAGTGGCTGGAATTCGTCAAGGTTCAGGCGATCCGGGTCACGCTCTGCACTGAATCCAACAGCAAAATCGTCATTCATGGCGCTGAAGTTGGTTCTGCCTGCAGTTCGTCGGTATGATGCGGCTTCGATGCGCTCTGACTGGAGCCGTTCACGTTCCTCTTGGATCTCCTTCTCCCGGTTCCTCCTACGGCGCCGCTCGATTTCGTCCTTGAAGGTCTCGAGGATGTCCTGTGGTACAATGTCGGTCCAGTCGCATTCAAGAAACGACACGAGACAGCCTCGGGGCAGGTGGCCAAGGTACTTGGCCCGCTTTCGCATGAGATCATCTACCGGGTTGCCCGTGGAGATGTGCTCTACCCTTGGCAGCAGCGTCGAAGGGAACTGCGAAAAAGAGCCGTACTTGGTCTTGAGAATCCGAATGTCCAACGGTGAGAGGTACAGGTGTGGGGGTGAGGTGTAGAAGTAGAAGTCGTGCTCTGACTGACGAGGTTTACTCGAGCCGGCGGCTTTCGACACTTCTGCTCTTACATCTTGCGCCTCCTTCAAGTTCTGCAACTTGTCCTTGGCGGCTTGTATGGCCCGGATGGCCTTTTGTGTCCACTCGTTGCCTTGATTAAACATCAATTCGTCCTCCTTCTCCTGCTTTGTCAGATCCTCGATCTCTCGGTCATGCTCTCCGTCCATGTAGTCCGTGGTGCCTCGCATAATCCTCGCGTAGTCCAGGACGTTGGCTGCGTAGTGCCAAGGTATTTCGTCTCCAGAGTTGAGCACTTCAGCGCCGCCCTCTTTGGGCAAGGCCAAAGCCGATTTGTCATATCGCATCATGAGCCGGAGAACTACATCGTCACCAGGCCGTGGCAAGGGGCTCTCTTGACCAGCATAGAACCGCACCGGTCGTGTATCGGATGTGTAGACGGTATCATCACAGATTGGACACTTCCTCCATCTCTGTTTCTTCTCGGAAGCGGCAGGGCCGTCGCTTGTGCTTGTCTGCATGTACCGAAGCAGGCACGGAAGACAGAATATGTGACCACATTTGGCCATCCTGGGAGCCACAGGCTCGGAGAGGCAGATGGGGCATGATGCCGCCTGTGACTCGGCAGAGGCCACCACTTGCAGCACGTCTTCCCAGTCAAGGTGTTGATCGGCATCGGCAGCCTGTTTCGAATAGTCACCCTTAGGCGAAACTACAAAACGGTAATTGGCATGGACATAGCGAGTCTTGTCGGCGGCGTGATAACCAGAGCCGGGACCCCAGGTGGGATTTCGCCGGTAATTGCGGTTGTACAAGAGGTTATGGAACTGCGGACGAGGCGCCGTGTAGTTCAGCAAATGGGTAATGGACGTCTGGCCGCGGCGGCTCGAGGCATTGCGTATGGCCCTGATCTCGTCCATCTCGTCCTCGTCGTCCCTGTACGATGGTTTCTTCTGGTTTCGGTGCTGCTTTCTCTCGCCCTGGCCTTTTCGCGGCGTCGGAATGGGAGAGGATGTGCTGCGTTGTGCAGGCCTGCGGTTGGAATCGAAATTCGAGCTCGAGGATGCGGTCGTAGGGAAGGGGGTGCCGTGAGAAGAGGACGGTTGAGTCAATGAAGACTTGCCGCCGATTCCGGAGGGCGTCGTCATGTTCAATGAGCCTGTGTAGACTGGGTAGACTGGCAAGTTTGTCAGGTCGTAGCTTCCCAGTACGCCCAAAAACGATTGACCCAATGGACATACGTATATGGAGAAAAGAGAGTTCCAGGCAATTCAAGAAAAGGGCCCGAGTCCGGCAGTAGGCAGCCGCAACGTCGAAATGAGGGCCTGGCAGAACGGCAATCGAGGACTTGGTTTATCACAGAACCAGTCAGAAACAACGAGCTCGAGAAAGACCAGCGATTGTCGATTGTCCCTGGGTGGGCGCTGGTGATTCAAGCTACTTCGGTTGGAGGGTGTGGAGCGTGAGAGCGGGGGTGGGAGGCGACCAGAAGTGCCCAGTTACCTCAGTACCTCAGATGTCAATGTTGGGAATTGGTCTGAATTGAGCGAGTATGGCCCCAATTCCCAACACTGTTGTAGACGATGCCCGAAGGACCGTGGCATGAGTGAACAATGCCCGCCATGTCAGATGGGCACGGCCGGAGTCACTTCGGCAGTGGGTAGGGTTCGGGTTACCACAGAAGAGTTCGGGTAGGAGTGACGTGGTGATGATACACATGAGGGTCGTACCAAGTAGTGAAACGAAGATCTGATTTACTGTGCAGATTCCAGTTGATGGGGAGCGTAGGAATGGAAGTTGGTAAAACTAAGAAAATATCATGAAGTGGTGACATATGAATATTCTAGTAATACATGTTGCTTGTATACTGGAGTAGCCTCTTAATCGCAGTATATGTGCTGTACAGACACGTACATAGTACCAGGAAGAAATACCTACCGGTATGAGCCATAACGAAGTTGGAAATATTAAGGTGCCAGTGAGGTTTACGCTTGCAGCAAGGCAGTTGTGTCGGACTCTGCTCCAGCAAATGCTACGTGTTAGCTGTCCAGATTCCAGCACCAACCGACCTAGTAGCGACCAAAGCTGGGTAGCATGAAGCTGGTATACTTGGTTAAAACTAACGGCACTCGCACACTTGCTCACACCAGCGTTCACCGATCGTGTGTCTCGGCATGGGCCGGATAACTTGTGCTCGCAAGTGGACTACAAGGCTATCATGGATGCGCGAATCTAGGAAGAGCTTCCAGAGCGGGCCTCCAAGACGTCGTATCTCTACTTCGGATACTAGCCCCCAGAACATCGCTTTCTTCCCGTTCTTGAGGCCTGTCCAAGTAGTCCATGTATCAATCACTCTCCCGTTGTCCTTCCAAGTGCCCTCCTGAGTCCTGCTCCTGCGCGGCGCGATCGAGAAGTTGCGGCCTTCGTTCTGAGAGACAGAGGCCGATGTGTGCCTCATCGTGTTTCAAGTCTGGATTGCTGGGTTTGTGCTGCTAGTGAGATGATCTCCAGAGATGAAGATGATGGTGTTCAACATGTTAGACCTGGGCCTTGATGGAACACTGTTAGGTCAAGTCATAAGAGGACTTCGACATTGCCGTACCTACATAGAGAGATTACCGTGCCAGCGCCGTCTTCATTTTGTATGTCAAGCCCAGACGTGACGAAGAAAAGAAGTGGCTGGCTTGATATAGGATGGAAAGAAGAGGAAGCAGGGCTATGGGACAGCCAGACCCACAGACAGGCAGCGATTGAGTATCCAGGTGACGTCTCCGCGATACAACTTGTAGCCCGTATGAAAGATGGTCGCACCAAGAGACTGCTAATGATACACGTCTTGACAGCCGCCCACCCCCACCGCCCCATCCAGGCTGTTAAGTGGTACGGAATATATGCAGGCAAATCAGATGAGAGATGGGGATGAGAGGACTGCTATATGGCTGGCGCCTCGGGTATCATGTACTTCACTCAGGAAGTGATCTTGTACAGGAAAAACGGCGCGAGCCGGCATATCGAGAGCCACGGCGTCTATTTTGTAGGCAGTAGTCCCGAACTGCACCACCGGCCGCGCAGGAAGAGAAGCTTGATTTCTTTCGACGATCCAAAGATCAGGCGTTGCATTTGATTTGGGCTGCCGTGATCATCCATGGTGGTGTGTATGTAGCTTGATAAAATAGGGCGAAAAAGTGAGGCGGGCGTGGAAGCATGCCTACATCAATGGCGCCAACGCAGCAGGGGTTTTCGTCCGACTCATCTACAACCAGCCCCCTGAGATTTGTGCGATTCTTTGCAGTGGACCCGAAATACGTGGAGATCCAATATCTCGAGCAGCGTGTACTTGGTTGGGTGCTGCGTGGCGGTGTGCAGAGGCCGAGCAGCAAACCAGACCTCTCGCTCCATTTGTCCGTCCGTGCCTCAGTCCGCAGACAGACTTCAGATCAAGGCTCTGGGGTCTGAAGGATCACGACCGCAACATCCGCCGGGCTTGTCCCAACATTGTAGAGTCGAATACGTCAGCACTCATAAATACCCACACCCCCACTCTAGTCATCTTCTGTGACGGCTGGCCTCGAGCGCCGCACGCCTTTTCGAGGTCTCTTTCACCTAGGCCATCCCACGTCTGGACATCCTCCCTCCAAGCGAGTCACAATGTCACACTCGTCCTCGTTCCCATCGAAGAACAAATACTGGCTTCCAGCACATTCCATCCACCGATCCGTCATAATTGAGCAACTGCCGTACTACCTGGGTCCAGAGGCCGTCGTACGATCGTTCACACACAGAGTACGTTATCAGGCCCTTGATGGCATACCATGCTGGTAGGGCACGCTGCTCACAGGCCCTTGGAATCGTTGCAGGGCGCAGACGGATTCCTCATCACCACGCCAGGGCCATGCTTGTCCGATGTGAGTGCAGGTGGCCTCACGGAGCGAGAATACATGATCCCCTGCTCTGTATTGATGCTGGTGTCCAGGAGCAAATCCACGAGGTTTGCCAGAAGTCCGAGGAGAGATGGCAGCGTGAGGCCAAGGAGAGGGGAGCGTTGGCAGAAGAAGCGAAACGTCCCTTTCACCAGCCTGTCGTGCTGGCAACCGCTTCCGATGCCCCCCAGCGCAATAATAACAGGAGATAGTTTCACTCATACGACTGCTGCACAGCCAAAAAGCGGGTACTGTTCGTGACTCCTGTTTCGGGAGCACCACGGTACAGCGGGACAGCACGAGTGGCGGGGAGGGGGAGTTGGCGAGGGAGTTGCGTAGGGGCCCTGTATTGCAGGAAAAGCGGAGCTGGACTCTGTAGATAGTTCTGAGTCGCTCGAGGTTCCGAGTGTGTTATTGGCGCAGCGACATTTCTTTTGCTGTTGGGGCTGGGTGGGTGGATATAGAGGCTTGTGATGCAGCAAAGACATGCCAAGTTGTAGACTGCTAGATCCGGTAGAGACTGTACATCCAATCCATCATTATGGTGCAGGAGCCACACATGATCGTTCACCATATGCATGTCAACTCTCAACCACTTGTTCAAATAGCCTCACGAGTTAGCGCGGATGCACCATGACCGACCGAGCCCGCCTCACCGCCACAGTGAGTCCGAGCCGTGGCTGATGGTGCAGTGGTGATGACCTCGGTGAAGCAGTGCCTCAAGTTGGTCTGCATGAGCTCGGGGCCCACTCGGTCAAATGGTCGCGGTCTACATCTGCTGACTGGCTCTGCTACTTTTCGACTTTTCGACCATCGACGTCCTTCGCACTGCCCTCCTGTTTGGTCGCCTCACTTATTCCGAGCGGCGTTAGTCTTGAGCCGTGGGGCAGGGTGGCAGTCACGCAAAATTGACCACAAATTCCTAATTCCAGTGAAGCGGCCTGCCTTGACTCTTGAAAGCAGACGGCGCTCAAGTTGTGTCCGGCTTTGCAGGCTTCGCCTCGGACTCGGCCGCATTTTCCATGTCATCAGCCACACAAGACTCGTACCGTTCGATGTCCAACGGCCCGGCGGACCAGAGCATTAGAGCCTGGACATGGACGGTCGAAGCCCCCGACTTGAGATTCCGCGGATTTGCCGCTTGTCCTGCGGGTGACATCGCAATATACCCAATGATGTTCACCCACTGGCCGACCGAGGTGCGTTCCGCGTTGAGTTTTTCCAATATCAGACGCACGTCAACGACCGCCTTCACTTCAGACGTCTTCGGAAAGTTGTGGTGAAGTGTCAGCTCGGCAGATGCCATCGAGTACGAAGTGACGCTGAGCATTTGTGTTAGCAGGGAAGACGCGGGACCAAGTTTAAGTAAGAGGGGCCACGAACCATCCTAGAAACCGTACTTTGTCTCCCAACTCATAGGCTGGCAGGATTGACAGTAAAGTGAGTTTGGAAGGTAGAGGGCCGCGGGACATTTTCAATCAACGACCATGCTTAGCGGATCGCAAAATTGCGGGCGGCTTCAGCAAAACTCGCAGATTCATTTCCAGAACGACAGGATGACTCGAGAGAAATGGACGAATAGAAGGAGCATCACCGATGTTGGATAATGCGCCCGTGCGGGTGGTGAAGCCATCTCGCCTGGGCGCTGTCAGAAGAAACCCTCCTTCCAGAATGACTAAGCCAAAGTCACCTGCGCACGAGCCATCCTTTGCCGTTAAGGCTTACTAAGTAGCGTTGGGGGTTCCGTTGTTCCGCAGGTGTCGACATCATGTCGCCCGGTTTCGCCAGGTTTCTCGCTCATCACCTAAGAAGCACCCTTGAAACTGGACTGCCTTCCACGAAGTCGACCTGAGGTGACGACAACTGTTTCCAGGCCGATCCCCTTCCTAACACACGACCTACCCACCCGTGACGACGACGAGCCCCGGGGACATCAATCCCTAACATCGCCGCCCATCGGGGCCGATCGCGACTTCTGACCCCGCTATCACCGAGAGGCCATCCCGCCACTAGACCCGGCCCTGCCTCCGTTGATAAGCATACCACAAGCATACCACAACTCGACTGCACCTTGACGTTTCCTCGCGGCCTCACAGCGAAACTACGAGCTCTCATCTCGTCCGACTCGAATTCAACATCAATAGCAGGATGTCTGGTTGGGGCCTAGCTAGCTGGTTCGGCGGCTCGTCCGCCCAGGCGAAGAAGAACTCGTCCAAGAATGCCATCGTCAACCTGCGCTCCCAGCTTGACATGCTGCAGAAGCGCGAGAAGCATCTCCGGAATCAAGCGACGGAGCAGCATGCGAAAGCGGCAGCATTCTTGGCTGCTGGCGACAGGAAAAGTGAGTGGTCCAGCGGGTCAAGTTGCGATCTTTGTCTGAGTGGCGCCCAAGTGCTAACTACAGTCTTTTCTGTTTCATAGGTGCCGGCAACGCACTGAAACGGGAGAAAATCCACCAACACACCCTCGGCCAGACACAGGCCCAGATCGGAACACTGGAGTCACAAATCCTCGCAATCGAGGATGCCACCATCAACAGCGCCACGCTCGAGGTCATCGAGAGCGCCGCCAAAGCCATGAAGCAGACGACCAACCATCTGACCATCGAGAAGGTGGAGAGAATCACGTATGCAATACCTGTTTCAGAATCCTGGCAGAGGGAACACAGACTGATGATAGTGCCACAGCGACGAGGTGAACGACCAGAACCTGGTCGCACAGGAAATCGCCAATGCCATCTCGGGCATCCAGGTCGGAGAGCCGGTGGACGAGGACGAGCTGGACGCGGAACTCGACGCGCTGCAAGAAGAGAATGACAATGTCATCGAGCAGGAGTTGACCAACAAGATGCTGAACACTGGGAACGTGCCTGTGTCGGACCAAATCCAGCGTGTGCCTGCGGTGCCCACAGGAGCTAGTGAGTTGGATGACCTGGCGTACTCGTCTACTCCCGTGCACTAACAACATGACAGTCAAGAGCAACGCGCCCCAGGACGAAGACGAAGACCTCAAGAAACTCATGGAGGAGATGAAGATGGACATGGCCGTTTGATATGTCGGGCGCAAGCCGAAGAACTACGAGCGCACCTACAGACGACAGGATAGGCAGGCGGGTATTGCGCTGACCAGGCTGCGAAAGCAAGCACGATGGCTTCAAGCACATGTCGGATGCAGAGCGACATTTTATTGACTTGTGGTGGGACCGGAGAGCTCCGGGTGGACCACATTTTGCGGCTGGCGTTGGGGTATGGAGGCTGCATTTTTGCTCGTAGGCTAGGTAGAGAACGACATAACACTACAGCACACCATTCTATACAATTCCCCATCCATTCATTTACCCATCTACCTGGCCAGGCCCTCGCAAGGCTTGGTATATTTGGCAGCATGGCTTTGGGCGACTTGCTAATGGGCTGATGCGAGGACGTAAGGAGCACGCGCCACGCTTGGAGCAGGGTTAGGCCCATGCAAACATGGGCCAGCTCGCGAGGCGTTGACACTCCTCGGCAGTCACTGGTTGTGGATGGGCGGCGTAACACGCAAAACACGACGGACGCCAATGCAGGTACCCTCCTTCGGGCTGATGGGCAAAAAAACAGGAAAGACGGCGAGATCCGGCATTCACGCCGGGGGATGCACATCTCCTTGCCGCGCCTCCGGACGGGAAGACAAGGCTACCACGCCCGGCCCCAGGCACGCAGCCTCGTCGGCTCCAGACCGCCCCCTTTTAGCCGGCCTTTGGCCTCAGACCCCCCTTGCGCCACAAGGCTGACTGACTGCCAGTCGTGGGGACAGCCAGCCTTGGGAAACGCCGCCGTTGTTGAGCGCGTGCGGCGGCAGCGGGGGACACGCGTCTCCGGACCTGGGGGGTGCGCGGTGGTTGGTAGGCTATCGTGATGTATTGGTTTGTTGCCTTGGTGATTGAACTGATGGCTGGGAGAGGGGTGTGTGTGTAGTGGCGGTCAACAAATGTGGGTGGGTGATGTGCCAAGCCTACTGGTATACCGTCACCCACCTATCGCAACAAGCTCTGCTTGTCCTAAACATCACTTCGACACCACAACAGGAATACAGCAATCTGATATCCGCCACGGTCCCAACGGTCACCGATGTAATGGTCGTTGCCAGCTGGCAGCTTGAGATTGGCGACTGCAACGCTCCATTCGTGCGCGCTCACAGACTTATACCAGTTGATCCGTCAACTTGGGATGCCTGACCTTGTATGGCTGGCCCCGATGAATCCTTCTCCCGAGTGCCCGATGAGCTCGCAAGTGTCGATGAGAACAAGACTATGATCTCGCCACCACCCAGCGGCACGCACCCAGCGGCACGCATAAAGGACACTCATTTGCGCTTCTTAAGGCGCCGGGACTATGGTTGGAGGAGCACGTCACCCTAAGCGCCGGGATTGGGTCCACAGGGTCACCGGCTTGCTTGACCTTGGCGCCCATTTGTTATTCATGTTCAGGGGTTCTGATGGTGTTGTGCTCTGCTTGCTTCACAGGCTGCGCTGTAACATACAACATACTACTCTTGGGTAGTACTATGTACGTACTTGGTAATGTGAAGAAGCCGCGTGCAAGGGTACAAGACAAGTGAGCGGCCTGTTGGCGAGCCACGTCGGGTGTGCAGCACGGACCGCATGGGACACCGCGCGCCTCGAAAGTCCGCTGTGTCCATCCCCCTAACCTTGCTCCTTGACCGCTATGTGCCCTCGCCATCAACGTCATAGACAACATCAGAGCCACCACGTCTTCCAGGTCCCAACTCTCGACGACGGACATGGAAAAACGTGTCAGAAGCCGGGAATGCCAGGTCCACCACCATCTGGCTCTGGACCCTGACTTTTGCTTAATTCGACCTAGCTCGAGCTCACGCCGTCATGCAACTCAACTGGTGGTGCCTGGGAAACGAAGGTGGACGGACGACGGCCTCATGCATCTGATCTGCGGCATCTGCGGCATGTGCGGCAGGTGCGGCCAAGCCTGCAAGTCCACACCTTCCTGTCGTTCGACGTGCCGCGCTCTGTTCGTTGGCCAGCACAGCAGTCACGAGAGCACGAGAGTTCTCCTATAGTTCCCCGTCTGACGAAGCCTAAGCGGGACCGCGAGCCGGTGAAGGCAGCACAGCACAGCACCGCTCACGCCTCACTGCCTGTGTCGCAGCAGATGCGCGTGCATTCATCTCCTTCGGACTTTTGGCAGGTGTACCCATATTGGGCCGCACTGCATAAGTGTATTATGCTACCCCGAAGTCGCGCATTTGCAATCTTCCCACAATTCGTTGATCCGTTCCATCCCTCGACGTGTCGATGTGGCGCCAGTCCTGTCCTCATTGCGACGTTGAATTCGGCCAATGGACCATGGACCCACATTGTTTGCATCACCGCTTCGTTGGCATTGATGGGGCCGGCACCTTTTTTCCTTGAGTGGGTACCATTTCCATAGTATCCCTATGCCACTAGCTTCGCAGTTCCAAGTGGATCGTGATACGGGGCAATGATCCCAATCGATTGGTGATGACCCCAGTTCTTCGGGGCCCACAGCCAAAGGGCCTCTTTCTCATTTGTGCAGTGCCAGGACATCCCATCCCGTCCACTTTCTATCAACATCAACTTCGATGGTACTTCTCTCACCTTAATTTTCTGATTTTTTTCTGCCCTGGCTGCCTTGGCTCACCACCACGTCTCTCATCCTTCCAAGCAGTTCCTGGCATAGCATTTGATATTGCTATTGAGGCAACCCAGTCCCTGTTGTAACATTGGACTGTACGGTATACATACGCAGTACGTATATAGCACGCGTTGACAGCACCTGCGTCCTTGCATCCAGTGAGTACCTACTTTTCCCACATCCAACGTTCTGCCCTTTTTTCTTTGTTCGGAGCTACCTCGTGCCGAACTGCATGGCCAAGTAGCATTACACACGCCTGGACGCACGACACGAAGGCAAAAAGAAAAGCAATCCAATCAGCTCCTTGCCCCACAAGGGAAGCAACTCTCACGGGTCTTGTTGGGTACCGATTCCTGGCCCAACCCGCTGCACCTTCCCGCCCGCAGCTGCTGCTCCTGCCGCTGCTGCTGCGGTCAGCACCGCCTGCATGGCGGACGGCAATAAGAGCAGGGAGCCTCAGGAGCCCCCATCTCCTGCAGGTCTCACTCTTTCCATTCACGACCACCAGCCATCACAGCCACCGGTCTCGGTCACTCCAGTATGAGCTACCCAGTGCAGCAGGGCTTCCGCCCCATCGAGGCCACTGTAGATCTGTCTCGCCTTCAGTTTTCCGACTATTCTAATCAAGGACTACAGGTTGCTGACTACTCAAAGGTTGAGTACCTTGTGCCTTCCGACTCAGAAGGCGAATTCGACCAAGACATGGAGTACGCACATGCTCATGCTCATGCTCATGGTGAGTTCCTGTCCCTGTCTTACCAAACTGCTCCGAGTGCAAGAGCGTGTGCACTGACTTAGCTCGAGATGAACACGCCGCTGGCGCTGGTCTTGTGAGTGACGAGATGCCGCTGTCTCCCCCAGACTACCTCACCGGCAACAAGAAGACGGCCAAGAACAAGGCCAAGAAGGCAAAGCAGAAGGCCAGGGCCAAGGAGAAGGCGGCGGCCACCGAGGCCGTCGCCGGCGGCGACGGTGTGGCCTCGTCCCCGCCCCAGACACCCATGTCGCCCATGTCGCCCATGTCCCCCGCCTCGCCCATGTCCGGCTTCTTCTCGGGCGAAGGCGGCGGCAACGACACCGAGGCCACCGTCTCGTCCACGACGAGCAAGGCCAAGTCCAAGTCCAAGTCCAAGCCGAACAAGGCCACCAAGAGCGGCGGCACCGCCGAGGCCGGCCTGCCTGAGCCGGTGCTGGCGACCTCACTGGACAGCAAGCTCGAAGGACCCATGCTGGTGGCTGAGCCGCTCAGGGCCGCGGACCCTTCGGTGGAATCGTCGGGCAGCAAAGGCGTCCAAGAGCCAGCGCCTGTGGCCGAACCACCAGTGGAGGAGACAAATGCCGCGGCGCCCACGCCCGCTGCTGCGCTGCAACCGGTCGAGGCCAAGGCCGCTGACCCTCCGGCGGAATTGGCGAACAGCAAAGTCGCCGAGGCGCCCACGCCTGCGGCCGAACCACAGGTCGAGGAGGCAGAGAACGCTGAGCCCACGCCCGCTGCTGAGCTGCAAGTGGACGAGGCCAAGGTCGCTGAGCCTGCGGTGGAACCACTGGCCAGCAAAGACGAAGAGTCCACGCCCGTTGATGAGACACAAATCGAGAAGGCAACGGTTGAGGAGGCTACACCCGCTGCTGAGTCGCAAGTGGAGGAGGCTAAGGTCGCTGAGCCCCCGGCGGAGCCACTGGCCAGCAAAGTCGAAGAGTCCACGCCTGTGGATGAGCCACAAATCGAGGAGGCAAAGTTTGAGGAGGTCACACCTGCTGCTGAGCTGCAAGTTGAGGAGGTGAAGGTTGAGGAGGCTACACCTGCTACTGAGTCGCAAGTCCAGGAGGCCAATGTCGTTGAGCCTTCTGTGGAACCACTGGACAACAAAGTCGAAGAGTCCACACCTGTCAACGAGCCGCAAGTCCGGGAGGCCAAGATTGAAGAGGCTACATCTGTTGAGAAGCCCAAGCCTGTTGATGAACCCTTAGTCGAGGAGGCGAAGGTCGAAGAGTCCGCACCAGTCGAGGAGTCCACGGCTGTCGAGGCCAAAGTCGAGGAGGCTGCGTCAATTGAGGAGTCCAAGCCTATTGACGAACCCTTAGTCGAGGAGGCAAAGGTCGAAGAGTCCGCACCAATTGAGGAACCCACAACCGTTGGAACACCGCAAGTCGACAAAGTGAAAGTTGAGGAGGTGGCGCCTGTTGAGGACTCCACGCCTACTGATGCACCACAAGCCGAGGAGGCGATGGTTGGGGAGGCCACACCTGCTGAGGTGTCCAATTCTGTTGAAGAACCACAAGTCGACAAGGCTCATCTCGAAGAGTCTAGGACTGTTGATGAAACACCAGTTGAGGAGGCCAAGGTCAAGGAGGCCAAGCTCGAGGAGGCTGCGCCTGTTGATGAATCACTAGCTGATGAGGCGAAAGTCAAGGAGGCCACACCCAATGGAAACTCCACGCCTGTTGATGCACCACAAGTGGAGGGGGTGAATGTCGAAAAGGCGAAGGTCGCCGACTCCACGCCTGTCGACGAGGTTACGCCTGCCGATCAGCCGCAAGTCGAAGAGGCTGAGGTGACCACGCCTGTCAATGACGCACAAGTCGAGGCCAAGGTCCAGGAGTCCACGCCTATTGAGGAGTCCACCTCAGATGAAAAGTCCACGTCTGCTGAGGAGCCCGCGGCTGCTGAGGAGCTCACGTCTGTTGATGCGCCGCAAGTCGAACAGGTGACAGTTGAGGAGACCGCGCCAGTTGATTCGCCGCAAGTCGACGAGGCCACGCCAGTGGGTACATCACAAGTTGAGCAGGCCATGGTCGAGGAGGCGGCGCCTGTTAATACACCACAAGTCGACGAGGCCACGCCAATTGATACACCACAAGTCGACGAGGCCACGCCAGTGGATGCATCACAAATCGAGCAGGTCACAGTCGAGAAGGCCGCACCAGTGGACGCATTACAAGTCGACGAGGCCACGCCAGTGGATGCATCACAAGTTGAGCAGGCCACGGTCGAAAAGGCCGCGCCAGTTAATGCACCACAGGTCGACGAGGCCGCGCCAGTTGATACACCGAAAGTCGACGAGGCCACGCCAGTGGATACATTACAAGTCGAGCAGGCCGCGGTCGAGGAGGCCACGCCAGTTGATGCACCCCAAGTCGACGAGCCTACGCCAGTGGATGTATCACAAGTCGACGAGGCCACGCCAGTGGATGCATCACAAGTCGAGCAGGCCACGGTCGAGCAGACCACGGTCGAGGAGGCCGCGCCAGTTGATGCACCGCCAGTCGAGGTGACAGCTGAGGAGGCCACGCCACTTGGTAAACCACAGGTCGAAGAGGCCGCGGCTGGAGAGGCCACAGCTGAAGAGGCAACGCCGATTTATGTACCGAAAGTCGACGAGGCCACACCAGTTGATGCATTGCAAGACAAGGAGGCAACTCTTGAGGAGGCCAGGTCTGCTGATGCACCGCAAGTCGAGGCGACAGCCAAGGAGGCCACTGTTGAAGAGACCACGCCTGTTGATGCGCCGAAAGTTGAGGCAACAGTTCACGACGCCGCTGTTGAAAAGGCCACTCCTGTTGATCAGCCACAACTCAAGGGTGCTATTGTCGAGGAGGCCACTCCTGATGATGCACCGCAAGTCGAAGCGACTGTTAAGGAGTTCACGTCTGCTGCTGAGCCGCAAGTTGAGGAGGCGAAGGTCGCTGAGCCTGAGCCTGAGCAGCCAAGCGACCCACTCCAGCCCGACAAGGAGCCATCAAGTGACCCGATCGCTGAGCCAAAGCAGCTTACCGAGCCTGTCGAATCTGCCGAGGAGCCATCAAGCGACCAGACCGCCGAAACCGTCCAGTCCACCGAAAAGCCATCAAACGCACCGGTCGCTGAGGCAGAGCAACCTACCGAGGAGCTACTAAGCGAGCCGGTCACTGAGCCTGTTCAATCCCCGGAGGGACCATCATGCGAGTCCATTGCCGATCCGATTCAGCCCACCGAGATACCATCAAGCGGACCGATCGCCGAGTCTGAGCAGCCGGGCGAGCTTGTTCAGTCCCCTTTGGAGTCAACCAGCGAACCGATCGCAGAGCCCATCCAGTCCACCAAAGAGCCATCAAGCGAACCAATTGTTGAGTCTGAGCAGCCTTTCAAGCCACTTGAATCCGCCGAGCAGCCGTCAAACCAGGCTATCACTGAGACGGCTGAAGTCAGTGCCCCCGAGCCGGCAGTTCAAGAGCCTGAGACGATACAGGCCCCAGTCACCGAGTCCGTAGCGGAAAGCACACCTGAACAAGCTGAGCCAGCGGCGTCGCAGGGCGTTGAAGAGCCATCAGGTCATCCGACCGCTGAAACTCAACCTGAACTTGAGGGCACCACATTCGACCAGGCCATTGTCAGTGAAGTCGGCGAGACGCACGTCGATGAGGATAAGGCTGTCGAGGCCGACCAATCCAGCAGCAATGATGACCCTGTCGTCGTGAACGAACCGGTTTCCGCCTCGGCGGACAAGCCAGACACCGATGGCTCTCCCCAGGCCAATGGAGAACAAGCAAGTGAAGTACAGGTTGCCGATGCGGCTGTCGAGGCCAGCGAAGAGCAGGCCAGTGAAGTACCCGCTGGCGATGAAACTCCTGAAGCCAGCAAAGAGCAGGTCCGTGAAGTGCCAGTCGCAGACGAGACTCCTCAAGCCAGCGAAGTGCCCATCGCCGGTGAGACTCCGGAAGCCAGCGAAGTGCCAGCTGCCGATGAGACTACTCAGGCCATTGAGGCCAGCGAAACTCAAGCAGATGACAGCAAGGCCGAGCAGAGAAACGTTGATCAGCTCGGCAACGAGGAGTCTGTTCAGGAGGTTGTCTCTGAGAAGCCTGCCGAAGAAAATCTTCCCGAGGTGGCTGAAAACGAAAGCAAAGTCGAGGAGACCAACGTTGACCAGTCCGACAGTGCGGAAGCTGCTCCGGACGCTGTCGTTGATGGGAGCAGCAAGGTTGGACTACCCAGTTGCGATGAATCCGCCCACGAGACTCTCATTGGAGAGAACAGCACCGTTGAGCAGCGCAGCAACGAGTCAGTCAAGGAGGCTGCCATTGAAGAGCCGGCTACAGAAGCTCTTTCCGAGGCGGCTGCAGACGAGACGAGTCAGTCCCGAGCCGACAAAGTGCAAGCCGACGAGACCAAGGTCGAAAACGATGTCGACCAGCCAAGCAGCGAGGCATCGGCCAAAGGAACTCGTGTCGAGGCGGCTGGAGACGAGACGAGCCAGCCTCAGACCGGTGAAGTTCTTGTCGAAGAGAACAGGGCCGACGACAGCACGACCGGTCAGCCCATCACGGAGAGCCAGGCCGAGGAGAACAAGATCGACGAGCCCATCGAGGAGAGCAAGATCGACGAGCCCACCGAGGAAAGCAAGGTCCGCGACAGCACAGTCGACCAGCCCAGCAACGAGGAGCCCGCCCAAGAGGCTATCCCAGAGAAACCGATCAAAGAAGTCATTTCCGAAGCGGTCACTGCGAGTGTGGCCCCGGCAAACAACCAGGAGCATGTGGAGGGAGCCAACAGGGACAAGTCGGAAGATTTGAAGGATCCAGGTAAGATTCCCCGCGTTGGTTTTGGTGATGACTCCCCTTGTACTGTTCAAGACGTTGGCGAGACCCATGTTGCTTCGACGAATCCTGTCTGCGCGATTTCACCAAATTCCGAGCGAGAACTACCCCAAAGCCCTCATGGAGATGATGTTGAGAAGACGGCAGCTGGCGAAGTCGCGCCACCGACGACCGAAGAACAGGGAGAAGCTCAATCACAAGCTCAATCAG
The DNA here is from genome assembly GCA_038502455.1 of Anisogramma anomala. Taxonomy (NCBI): domain Eukaryota; kingdom Fungi; phylum Ascomycota; class Sordariomycetes; order Diaporthales; family Gnomoniaceae; genus Anisogramma; species Anisogramma anomala. The sequence continues at coordinate 35,350,803 of JASMMZ010000002.1, read as the reverse complement.
CGCTCTCACTAGGTGGGGCCGTGGACCAGGAATCTGACGCCCCGACGAGTGCCGTCATTTCGGACGACACACCTGTGCCGATTGCGAGCGACAGCCATGTCAGCGACACGCCTCTTGATGTTACGCCAAATGCAATCCACGGCGTCAGCGTCGAGCTTCCAGTCGAGGCGCCTATCATCGAGAAGCCTGTTACTGAGAAGGCTGGCATTGAAGAGTCTGTGGTCGAGGCACCCGTGGTCGAGGTACCCGTGGTCGAGGCACCTGTTGTCGAGGCACCTGTGGTCGAGGCACCTGTTGTTGAGGCACCTGTTGTCGAGGCACCTGTTGTTGAGGCACCTGTCGTTGAGGCACCTATCGTCGAGGCACTTGTGGCCGAGGCACCTGTCGTCAAGGCACCTGTCGCCGAGGAGCCTATCATCAAGGAACCTGCTACTGAAGTGTCAATCAGCAAAGACATGGATGCTGAGCCCGACAGCGAGGATAATAGCGGCAAGCTGGCTGTGGCAGCTGGTGCTGTTGCTGCCGGGCCTCTTCTGGCTGCATCTGGTATGCTCGTTGCGACACGCGAGGTGGATACCGAGCCGGAAGTCAGTACGAGCGAAGACATCTCACAGAGTATCCCCGAGGAGCCATCAGCTCATGATCTTTCCCCCTCCAACAAGCCCAGTCCCAATGTCGCGAACACTGTCGAACCCCCTGAGACTTCTACATCGGCCGGGTCACAGTACGGCACATTCCAAATATCAGATCAACAAAAAGCAGCGCAACGGCCCAAGGGCGAGCGTGAGCGTGCAGATGGCTGTGCCGAGTCTTCAACCAGGTCTCTCAAGAGCCTTGTGACGGATGAGGTTGTCAAGCCAAGCCCGGCTAGCACCATGTCAGGCAAGCTTACCATCCTAGCATCTGCTGCCCTCGGTGCGTACGCCGTCTTCAAGCTTGCTAATGGTGCGTGGGGCTCAAGATAGCTTCCATGATCTTGAGCCGCCTAGCGAAAGTGAGCCCTTGACAAGCGCTGCCAACGACTTGGACCCGGTCGTTGCGCAGCCAGGGGGCGAGCACAATACAGGGTCTGGGGACGAGGAGACTGGGGGAAATGATCATGACCTTGATGCTGCTGCTATGGAAGATGCCCCTGATGACGAAGAAATCACCACTCATCCCGGAGGACTGGAAGACATCCACCAGGGTGACCGGATTGTGATCCTCGCGACGGATTCATCCAACTTGGAGTCCGTCGAAGAGTCCGGTCACGCTCCGAGCCCAGAACTCGAATCTACCACACAAGAAAACGAACATACAGAAGCACCCACACTAGACGACGCCGAAAATCACCACGAAACTAGCCCAGATTCAGCAAGTCCAGACTCCCCCGAGACACACCAAGATGGGAGTGGACCAGGCATTAGTGAAGACGACAATGGCAGCCAAGACCAGCCTACAGTAGCAGTACCAGAGGAGCAAGCACAGTGGCCAGTGGACAACGAAAAGGTCAGCACCCCAACGACGGTCGTCGAGTCACCAGATGAACACGGCCAAGATTCCACATCGCCTGTAGTTGACTCGCCTGCCATTGACACGAACGCAAGTCTGCTGCCGGGCGGAGAGATCGCGGACTCACAGCCACTGCAAGAGATAGAAACCGCAATTCCAGATGAGCTGCGAAGCGCATCCCCGACTCTTGGAGATGGAGACGAGATGCCGACACAGAATCACTCGATTCTCCAGGCCAGCGAGTGCCAGGACCCGGTTCAGCTCGAGAATCTGGGCGAGGACCCAAGTCCAAAAGAGCCTCAAAGCATGCCATTGGACCCTGCAGACGAACAGGAGTTACCAGCACAAGATGACCCGATAATTACGGCCAGCGAAAGGCCGGAAGATCACGTGTCAGACCTCTTGACGGAATCACCACCAGTACCGGGTGACGCACCGTCTGGAAGCCGAGATCTCGCCGGGTCTGAAAGTCCAGAAGATGAAGATTTCAAGAACGAATCTGCTCCCCCCGATGTCGACAGTTTCTCGGCAACTCATGAAGAAGAGCACAGCCCAATTGAATCACAGGAGACACCGAGTGATCGACCCCCTGAGTCGACCGTCATCTATGGTCCTGGGACTGACCAAGATGCCAAGCCAGACCTTGTGACGGCAGCACAAGACCTGGAAGAGGATGCCACCAGCGACAATCCCGGCGAGTCTGAGCAGCCTGCCAATGGCAACGACGAAGTGATCCCACCTGCTGCAAGTCTGGATTTACCGCCCGCCTCAAGCCCAGATGAAGATGCTGGCGACGTGTCTGCACCAGTCGCAACATCGGAGTCTGATCTCCAGAAACCACTTCCGACGGATGTTTCCAAGCCTGGTCTTGCTAGCACCGATCCAATTGACAGTGAATCAGTGCCAGAGCCAGATGGCGGCCAAATATCATCTCGTGCAACAATGCCTCCAGTTGACCAAGACGAGGAGGGCCTCCCAGGTGATTGCGAACCAGACCTTTCAGAGCTTGCCGGAGACTCGGATCCCCTGATCGATTCTGGCATCAGCATGACTCACAGTGACGACAATCCATCGGATGAGGTAGCCAAGGCAGAGTCGATCTCAGAGTCTTCCAGCCAGCAAGGTGCCCATGATGGCGTCGTTGAACTCGCCGATACAGACGGAAATGCGAAGGAGGATCTGGACCACGCATCAGTGCAAGGTGCACAAGTGGACGCTGAGGCCGAAGAGCTGGGTCCAGCACATGCTGTTGGGGACTCGCAGGCAGACGCTGTGGCTGCGGTCCCAGTCGAAGACGACGTCGTCAAGTCCCAGCCTCAGGAGCCAATCGTCACTCAAGAGCAAGAGCCGTCTAGCGGGGAACCGTTAGGTGATGACCTGGCTGGTCCGACATCTGAACAAGGTGGCGAAGATCTGGTATGCGCCGAACCATCCAGTGAGGAGAAAATAGGTGGCGACATACCTGGTTCTACTTCTGACAATGGCGAGGATGGTCTGAAAGACGCTGTTGTTGCAACAGGCGCTGTGGCAGTACTTGTTGCCGCTGCTGGGGTGGCAGCTCCTGAACGCATCACTAGCGGCGAGGACCAGATGCCACCAGAACCTCACGACTCGGTCGACGTTGAGAGGTCTCGTGCCGCCATCAAAGTAAATGAATCAGGCGAAAGCGAGTCACAGACTGGAACCAGCGGTGATGTGACGCGTCCGCCACAGGAAGTAGTGCCTGAGAGCTTGGCTGGAACCGACCTCGCCGTACCGGATGCCGTCTTGGACCGTGGCTTCAAGCCTCGCGATAGTCGTGACTCGTCTACTCAGACCGAGGAGTTCTGGAGGCCCAAGACTCCAACGAGGCGGGACATGCCTCCGACCACCGTGATGCCGGATTCCGACGACCCCGAAGTCAAGGCCAGGCACCGGGCCAGGGTCACACGCACAGCGAGCAGGCGCAGCACGCAATATGTTGAGGAGCTTGTGGCTGCCGCAGACATCCTCCGTTCTGCCGCAGACACACTGGGCGAGACCAGCTTGCGAATGTCAAACGCCGTCAAGGCCCTGAAGCAGCAGCAGCAACGACAACAAGAAAACGCCGACAACGTCTTGAACATGCAGGATGAGAGGAGGCGTACCGGGGCCGCCTCGCGCAGTCTTCGTGAAACCTCTGCTAACAGGCTCACAGGCGTTGACAGGACTCTAAGGACGGACGAGAAGCCAGCGCGCTCCCCACGCCAGCACCGGCACAGCCACGGCTCGCGTGCCAGCCGGCCAAGCACTCGGGAGGGTGGCAGCAAGCGGCACTCGTCTCACAGGCACCGCCACGAGGGCGACCGCGAGGCCGAGCAGGACAGCCCGCGAACTCCCCCACGCACGCGCGACACTGCTGACAGCAGCCACCACCGGTCTCGCAGGGAGCGCACGCCTCAGGAGCAGGCCGAGCACGACAGACGGAAGGAGGAGCGTCGCCTCGCCCGCGAGAAAGCTAAGCTCGAGTCGCCGGCCTCCGAGGTCAAGGGCAAGGAGGTCGAGAGCCCTCCCTCCACCGACCGGCGCAGCTCGCGCCGCCACAGCTCCGCGCGCAAGGAGAATGTTCCATCCCTCGCGTCGACCAGTCGCACTGAGCCCACGGCGCCGCCGCAGGCCAGCAAGAGGTTCTTCGACAAGAATGGCACCTCGGTCGTGGAGGGCTTCGGCGGCCCTCTCGTGGTGGAAAAGTCCCGGAACGGCTCGCTGAAGCGCTCCGTCAGCAACAAGGTGCGCCGCTCGCTGTCTCAGAACCAGGCTAAGCTCCACAAGGTTCGCGTCGACGAGTCTGCCAAGGCATCTGAGGACCCTCGTCCAAGCAAGCCTGTCTCCACCCGCACTGCCAAGTCGTCGTCCACTACGGACGACAAGCACCGCAGGTCAAGGCAGGACAAGCGCGACAGGGAGGAGGCTGTGAGCGGGCACAGGGAGAAGAAGGAGAAGACGGGTGGGCTGAAGGGCATGTTCAGGAAGATTTTCGGATGATCTGGTGGTTCGCGAGGGGGTCTTGGGATCGTGAGGGATGGAGGTATGGGTAATGGTGAGGGTGCCCCGTGCGCGGTTTCTTGGTCCACCACGATGAGCGGCCAGTGTCTTGTCAATTGCATGGGATCGGTTGAGGAATGAGAATATATTGTGTACGACTTTCAGACTGCTGCATGGGGGCGACACGGACAGACAAGAAAACGAAGGGCGAAGAACAGCTGGACCGGCGGAGAAGATGATGGGGGGGGTTGATACCTTGGCATGTCTGCTGGTCTGGGTTCATTACATCCATTACTTTCATTCATTCACTCGCTTGTGCTGCTCGCTCGACTCAAGTCCCGGTCTCGTGCTCTAGATGACTTGGACTTCTACACACACAGTCGTGACTGTCCCAGGCCATGGCGAACTTATCATGGAGAGACGTGCAGTAGTGACAGCTCAGTGGCAGACCGGCCTTCCTCCGCTCTGCGACACCTTGTGCCTACCGCTGCGGCTCGTGGCGAGCCTACGCAGCAGCAGCCCCCCCCCCTTTTTTTTTTTTTTTTTTTTTTTCCAACTCCACGGTCCACACTCCCGAGGAAACCAACGACCACAGAAGCAGAGGCTAGCCTCAGTGATATAGAGCAGGGAGGTGGGGGGGGGTACCTAACGAACGAACGAACGAACGAAGTAGCTAACTAACCAACACTTCCGAGCTGCCTAGGTCGCTCGCGCGCTGATGCTTCTGTGGATGAAGCGCCGGGTATGTATGCTACGGTATCCTCAGTCCGGGGCTGTTGCTGTTGCCTTTGCCGGGGCGGGAGCCGAGAGAGATGTATAT
>JASMMZ010000002.1:35245384-35345204 GCA_038502455.1 Anisogramma anomala | reverse complement strand
AGATGTGATGGATGAGTCTATCGCAGGGGTGGGAGGAGTAGGAGGGGGGTTGTTTAGCACAGCATGAGCGCCGACTGGCGAAAGCCAATCCTGCGCCAGGTACTTACTTCGGTCAACGAGAGACAGACAGCATGGCGAGCGGGAGTCACAAGGCACAGCCCACACCGGTGACCTGGCTCGGAATGTACGCCGCACGCACCATGATGGGTGGCTGGATTTCAAACAGGGTGTCTGTTGGGCCGGGGCTGCTGATATGAGAGCATGCATGCGTTGCTTTACACATGAACAGAGCGAGCGCAGAACAGAGCGAGCGCAGAAAGACGCGGGGGATGCACGCCCATGCTGTGCCTCGATTTTTCACTTGCTTGATGCATACCCGTTCCCAAGCCATCCATCCATCTTGGCATCCCAATCATCACAAGGCTTAGCCTTGGTCTACGACAGGACAGGACAGAAGCGACCACGCAATCGCCAGTGGGCCTTTGTGTATGTGTGTGTGTGAGAGAGAGAGGGCCCAGGGCATCTGTTCCACCGTGCCACTGCAAGCTTCTCATGATGTGAAAGACTAACGACCATGTCCCTTCCACAAGTTGGTCTCGCACGACCAACACACACGTTCTGTTTTGACTTGAGCAGGCAAGTCATCTTGCCTCGGTCCTGCCCACTTTCAGGTTCGGGCTCACATGAAAGGCGGGAGGCTGAAGGGGTAGCCGCCATTCTTGATGCGGAAGATGCTCAGCAGGAGGCTGTAGCCAACCAGCATGAAGACAGCCCAGCCTACAAGTGCACCCATTTGCCATGCGGGGTTGGTAATACGGGGAACCTTGTCGGACACGGCTATTGCAGAGAGGGCGAGCAGTCCGTCTGAGGTTGCAGCCATATCAGTCACGTCTGATTCCTGAAGTGGTAGAGGCAAAGAAGACAAAGACAGGGGAGCAGGTGGTAACGTACATGCAACAGCAATGATCTGAGACTCCAACTGGTACTGAGACTGGAATCCACCGGCAATGTATGTGATACGTCCCTTGCCATCTTGTCCAGCATATTGAGTGCCTCGAATGGTGTTGAAAAAGTGCCCGGATATAGACATCAGGACAGCTCCAAGGGCAGCAACCTTCCACAAAACCTTCATGGACAACAACATCTCGAGGTAGGGGAAAAACTGGTAGGTGAAAGCAGCGATGCCCAAGACACAGGTAGTGAAAATGGTCCACCGGAACCACTTGAAAGGTCTCTTGAAGGCGGGATGGGGGCGGCCAGGATGGTGACGGGCAAGCCACTCCCAAACTCCTTCAGCAGTAGGTTGACTGTGTGGTGTTTGGGTTGACATCAGTATGTGCTGTGCATGTACTATGTGTGAACTGCGAGGGGTGGGGGTCCAAGTCCACCTACCCAGCATTAAAGTCGAACCGCAGTGGTTCAGCATCAGGAACTGCGAATTCACCCGTGGTAGGTTGGAAGAGAAACAGAACAGGAGCGGTTTGGAGGCCAAGCTAGGGAGGAGCACATCAGTCAACCATTGGCACCGACAAGAGACTGAAAGGGGCAGGGGGCAAACAGAGTAGACATGATGCTTACAGACATGAAGACTTCACGGCCATCATTGAAGTCCAGAATGGAGAAGATGAGCTTGGATTTGCCAGTCTTGTCACCCTTGGTCCACTGGTTGCTCAACATGTTCCACTCGGGCGCAAACTCGCGACACATCTGGCAGCCAAAGCGAGGGTCTTCGGCTGTCAGGAGCACTGCAAATGAGTAGTCCCGAGGCACCGCAGTGGCCATTTTGTAGGAGGAATCATCGAGCTTGATGGGGCTAGAAGAGAGGGCCTTCTTCCACAGGTCGAGGAATCGCTCGCTGCTGGTGCTGGGGTCGCCCAGAGCGCTTCCAGCCAGCAGGCTGAAGGTGAACGGGAGGAAGATGGCGGCCCAGCGCATCGTGGCGGGAGTATAACAAGAGAGGACTTGTCGATGGACGTCTCGGAGTCAAGGTTGGCTTTGATTTGCAGACAGCACTTAGGTTGAGGTTGCGATGAGGTCAAGAACCAGTTTGTTGAAGTTGCGTCGGTGTTAGCTGTCCTCAGCCAAGCAGCTTTGCTAAGTAGCCACATCCCTGCCCTGGATCTTGAGTGTCAGGGTAATCCCTGTTGCACGGGAAGGGCGCACCATACCCAATCTGGAAGTATGTTATGGATCCACTTTCTGAGTTGCCCATGACTTCAGCACTCCCCTCTTCCCTCTCCTCCCCCCTCCATGCCCTGCAACCACCACATCCGCTGCTTCAATTGCCTGCCAAACTGGCCAGTGCTTCCCATTCGCCGCTCGCTCTCTCGCTCCCTTTCCGCCTCCGTTGGACGACTACTTTCTCTGCATCTACAGCAGACGCGTCGCATCGGACCATGTAAACATGGACCAAGACGAGGCATGTCCATCGCAACAACCGCCCGCCACATCCCCCATCTGCTAACACACCGTTCCTCGAGCAGAGAACGGAAGCTATTCACGTGTTGGACATGAAACACCAAAACGCAGTGCACCAGACCGACCTCGTGGTCAAGGACGAGGAGGCCCGCCGCTTGAAGCTGCGCGTCGTGGTCCTCCGGGACGAGGCCACCACCCTGCGCGACCAATTGGTGGACAAGGAGAGCAGAGTCCGCAAATTTTCACAGAACTACGACGGCATACGCCTCCAGCTCGAGCGCATGAGCCAGACATGCGCCAACCAGGAGACTCAGCTGCGGACCCAAGCGCGACAACAGTCGGAGCTCAAGGTATGAGATCCCGCGACACAGGCGACTCGCGCGCGCGATTTCCGTGATGTTGCTAACTCGTCACAGGCTGAGCTACTATCCGCAAGCAATATGTCCGAGGACGCTGCCAAGACCCTGTCAGAGAAGCTGGCTCTGTCCCGCGAACTGGCTATGCTGAAGCCCGAGATCGATCACCTGCGCTCACAACTAGCCCTACATAAAGATGTCCTCGCCGAGAAGCTTACCCTGGGGCGACACTTGAACACCCTGGAAGTCGAGCTTGCCAACGAGAAACGCGCCACCCAGGACGCACTGCAGCGACAGCAGAGTCAAGGTGACAAGGCCGAGGAGGAGCTCCGCCAGCGCATCACCGCCCTGGAGAAGAAGCTTGCAGCCGAGCAGAAAGCAGTTCAGAAGGCCAAGAAGATCCAAGAACAGGCCCAGAGCAACGCCGACGAGCAACTACAGCAGCAAGTCGCCGATTTGGAGAAGAAGCTTGCAGCCGAGCAGAAGGCAGTTCAGAAGGCCAAAAAGATCCAAGAACAGGCCCAGAGCAACGCCGACGAGGAACTACAGCAGCAAGTCGCCGAATTGGAAAAGAAGCTTGCAGCCGAGCAGAAGAAAGTTCAAAAGGCCAAGAAGGCCCAGGAACAGGCCCGGAGCGGCGCAGACGAGGAGTTACGACAACAAATCGCTGACCTGGAGGAAAAGCTGGCGGCAGAGCACAAGGCCTCAGAGAAGGCGAGAAAGACCTACCAGAAAGTGCAAGCCGACGCTGATGAGGAGCTCCGCCGACAGGTTGCAGAGCTTGAGAAGCAGCTTGTTAGTGCAAACCGTGCGGCTCAGAAGGCCAAGCGCTCGCAGGACAGTGACGACGCAGAAAATCAGGCAGGACTGCAGACGAAATTGACGGAGCTTGAGGCCCAACTCGCCGCTGACAAGCGCGAAGCCGAGCGGGCACACAAGGCCAGTGAAAAGGACGCTGCTGCCGCGCGCGACCAGATCGAGATGTTGACGCAACGCGTCGAAGACTTCAAAGGCAAGCTGCGCGAGACGCGTGCACAGCTCAAGGAAGTCCGCGCGGACCTGACCCAAGCGCGCACCAAGACAACGTCCGTGCCTGTCAAGAACGACGACGAGTCAACGACGCCCCTATCCAAGGCCAAGGCCAAGGCCAGGGGGGGCAAGAAGCGGAATGCCAACGAGATAAGTGTCGATGAGATGATGCTAGACACGCCCGGCCACGCCGAGGGCAGGACCAAGCGACCCATTAAGAAGAGGGGAGCGGATGTCACCGCGGTCGGCGAGAAATCAACGTTCTCTATCACACCGTTCCTCGAGAAGTCCAACACCATCAGCCTGGCCCAGACTATTGTGGAAGAAGTCGAGGAGCCGTCGATTCTGGAGGGCAGAGGCAAACCGGCTGCGGCCATCATCGAGCCAGAGGCTGAGACAACGGAGGAGATGCCTATTTCAGCCAAGCCAACCGCGAAGTCCGTGGTCAAAGCTCTCAAGGCGACCAAGCCCAAAGCTGCAGCAGCCAACGAGAAGAAGGCCCGTCGCAAATCCAAAGCACAGGCTCTCACAGAGTCTTCGCCCAACGTGAAGAAGACGGCGACTGCATCCAAGAGCGACTCCAAGAACAGCACAGCCACTCTCGAGAAAGTCATGGAGGAGCCAGAGGACGTCGTGGAGGAAAATGGGTCCAAGCAGGGTGCAGCTGCCACCAAGAAGCCGGCATCAGTCATGCCCAGCACGGCCGACACATGCAACACCAGCTCGGAGAACGCAGAGCGCAAGAAGAAGAAGCGCAAGCTTCTCGGTGCCAGCAACAAGGGCACGTTGTTCGACAAGGACGAGGATGCCGGCGAGGCGGAGGCTCCTGTTCCGACCGTTGCGTCGGCCACCACCAAGCGGAAGCCGGTCGGCCACAAAGCCTCGGCGACCCGGAAAGGCCCGGTGTCGTCGGCTGCAAAGGGTGCCTTTGGCGGCAAGACCTTCTCGCCGCTGAAGAAGGATCGGAGGGGTGTGGGTGCGAGCTTCCTGGCATGATTGCGTTACTCCATTTGAATATGCGGTCCGGTCTGGGACCTTTGTAGTCGGTTACATGATGGTGTGGGCCAGCATGGTAGGCTGCCACGGCCGAATGGTGATGGTTCTTGCATTTGTCGCACGGTCTGGGCTCCGTCGTACATAGTGCTTTGCTCTTGCTTTGACGGAAACGGTGTTCTTGGGGAGGATGGGAACGGTGGGACATGGGCTTCTTCTTTGGGCGTCTGCAATGTCAATGAGTGCGCCGATACGGTTTGTTGACTCGTCTTGTCTAGAAAGACGATGCGAAGTTCTTGAGTCCACATTTGCGAGTGGGGGGACATTGCGAGAACCTGTGTTGTGGTTCGAACTGGGTTTATTCCGCGACCGCTGCTGACAAAACCTGGAGTTGCAAGTAAACCCTTTGCATTTGACATCAGAGTGTTCCCCAGGTTCTTTTTGTGAGTGAATCTAATACAGTACTTCCACCTGAAAACACCGTTGCATGTTGAGTTGTCCCGTCGACATGGCCAACGCCCACGTCAACATGACGGCCCCGCTACCCATTGCAGAGGACTAAGCCGACTTGGAGCATGTACACTGTGTTGTGGATGCCTCTGACCACGTGTCACGTAAAGTACAGAGCTTATAGGCACGCAGGTTGGCCCGGAGTGCACGAGCTTTGGTATCAAGCACCATAGTGATATAAAAACTGCTGCAACACGGGCTGTGGTGCAGTCTCAAATCCACGCTTTGCATCGCCACCTGTCACAGCCGTGGGGCCGTGCACGTGGCCGATTCTCCCCCGACGGCAGGTGAGCTTCAAATCAGTCTGCCGATCCTATGTGCTGTGCCGATTTTTTGCGTTTGGGGGCCCGCGTTGGAGACGAGATTGGAGGAAAAGATGATGGGATCGCTTCCAAGTCAAGTTCGCTTTGTTGGTACGTTCGCAAGTAAGGTGTGGGTAGCAAGCTGGGAGGTGATCTAGTGGTTTATATTGTATATTATCCTTGCCCTGCCGTACCCTATTAGAAAACGCCCTTGTCAGGTATCTGGTTCGTGCCACACTAAACCAAATTTGACCTAGTACACCACATTTTTTTCTACCGCACACGTCTACCCGAGTTATTTACTACTTTACTTATATTTTTGTTTCTCTTATAGTATTAGTTACTATTACAAGCTGGTACCTGCCTAATCGGCTAGAAACTAGCCTCAGCCATATATATAATTAATTATATAATTAATTCATAGCTTATACTTTATTTTACCGAGGCAATTTAGTTGTCAACATTTCGCTTTCTCTCTTTTTTTAATCGACAATTATTAACATTTATAAATCTGTATTACGTGATAGCTTATGAGTTAGTCCTTTTATAAATAATTATTAAATCACTTTTCTCTACAATAGTATCTTAGCTACTTCATAATGGTTATTATCTAGTATTTTTTATCATTGTATTCTTTAATACCTTTACGACTACTATTTATGAGACGGTCTTATAGGACTATTATTAACATGCGAGTTTAAACCGCGTTTTAAAAAGTTTTGGCTGTTTAAAAATAGTTCAGCGTTTAGTACCAGAAAAATTGCGTAAAGCGCGACTTTATCTACGCTTATACGCATTTTCAAATTATATAACATATTAACGTTTATTTTTCGAAGGCTTCATCCTTTATTTAAGATAATTTTGTAGTTATAAGGATTTTTGTTAAAGTTTGTACAAATTCGCTTACTAATAATAATGATGAGAGTTTCAATGATTTTAACGATTGGCTTCCTTTGCACTATAAATATAAACCGTTTATATAACCTGACAAATTTACAGATATTAAAACTTGTTTTCCGGTTTAAAAAGCTATTATAAAGGGAAATGTTGGTGGGGCTTTCGATGTTGCAACGTTGTCGATTCGATTATTCGAAGTAATAGTAGTATTGCAATAATTAAGTGGTAGATGTATTGTTCTAGGTTTGGCAGACCGCTAACCGGTCTGCGCAGTAATTTGTATAGCCAATTATTTGGTCCGTACTGTAATGTCAAGTGCACGTATACTGTACTTGACTTGCAGTTAATATAGTAAACCTATAAAATAATACACTTAACTTGCAGTCAGTATGGTTAACTTTACTGTAAGTAAAGTTGACTTACTATATTGTAATTACTTGTTAGAATGGTAGTATTTGCAGTGCGGTAGGTCAACTTTACTTATAGTAAAGTTGACTATAATAACTGCAAGTTGAGTATATTGTTTTGTGCGAGCCTACTGTATTGGCTGCAAAGCAAGTATAGTATGCGTCCACTTCACACTAGGATACGAGCCAAGTATTTGGCCATACAAATTACTGTTCAGACCGGCTAGCAGTCTGCCAAACCAAGAATAATACATCCACCACTTGACTACTGTAATATTACTGTTATTTCGACTAATCGAATCGACAATGTTGTAACGTCTAAAGCCCTACCAATACTAATCAGTACTTATTAGGTTAAGTACAGATAAGCTAAGTAGAAGAAAAGGCTACTTTCCGGTTACGCTTTTCGTTAAACAACGGTTATAGTAGAAGAAAGATTCTTGCGAAGGGTCTTTACTGTTGCGCCGGTTTTTACGGCAGTAAGTAGAAAAAACTTTTAGGTTGCATTGGTTTTTACGGAAGTTTAGAGGTAGCAATGGTATCGTTATCGAAACACTGAGAAGTCTTTACTAAAGATCCTTTTTAAAAAAAAAACGTTAAAATTAACCGTTAAAATTCTTAAACGATAAGTTGGTAAACAGCTAAGTCAGTACTACTACAAGTACTATTATTGCAAAAACGATTAATTCCTACAGCCAAAACAACAAACAACCTTTGACCTTGACCTATAAAAATAAATAACCTTCGATCTTATCATTTACACTTAACCTTTGCCCCTACTTTACTCTTTCTATTTCTACGTTAATTCAATCGTTAAAATCGCTGTTTTAAGCGAAAAACACCAAGTCCTTACAATCAAGATCACTAAATACCTCGCCCAATATATCCTACACGTTCTACACAAGCCAGAACGTCAAGATAGCTACCATAAGTGTTCACTTTCAGGCCATTATTGACACCGCCTAGAAAAAAGCAGTCAAAACCCTCGAAATAGTTTTCGTTAATTACTATTAAGAATAGCTTTAGGAATATTAACGAGATCCTGACCAAGCTTTATTTAACTAATTATATCGGCCATTGTATTTTCGACGCGAACCTCGGCGAAGATTACAGTCGCGGCGCTCACATCTTTTAAAATTTCCGTAAATTCTTTAACCATTGGACGCTTAACATATAGAAGATAATCGAACATACCGTTAAAGCTAAACTAAATAAAGAGATTACTCACTATAACACTTATATCTTAGAGAAAACTTTACTGGGATTATCCAAACACTTTTTTAAACTATCTTAACGAAAAAAATCCCTTTAATATTTTCATTTTAAGATCTCAAAAGGAAAGGCAAAAGCGTTAAAGAACCTTAACGCTCTTACACACGTTTTAAGGAACCTCCCCTTTATCTCTAGCTTAGTTAAGCCTTTTTAAGCGTTAACGATAAGAAACCCATTAACCTGTTTGGCGGCCCAGAACCTCTATGTAATAACGCAGAATACGCTCTTAGCGATGGCATAGCATGTGAAGCAACAGTTATCAATGCGGTAAGAGGAATTAACATCGGCGTTTTATACCAGTTAACTAAGTAAGATCGTCAAGTCACTTAAAACCTTTAAACCACTATTGCCACCTAACCTTTTAATCGCCAAATTCCCTAAAAACCTTCCAATAGTAGGTTTACTTATATGCGTAAGCCTATTATAGGTCTTACCACAGGACTTTACTCTTCGGGCCAAACAATCAATAATTACCCTTATTACCATATTTTGGAGGATTTAAGGTTTAAATTGCCAGGAAATATTACTAATAAAGACAGGGATAACTATCGCAACCAGCCTTCAAAACCTGTTAAGATGATTAACATTAACTATAAACTTTTCACAGACTTCGCCAAGATTTGAAATGATATAGAAAAGTATGACAGAAAGCCCTACAGCCTCCTAGATACAAAGATAATACCCTTTTTAAACATTTGTAAATAGATAAAGGTTTCTCTTTTTGGTTTTTACTTATTATTTTCTAAATTCTTTACAAGATATGCTAAGGATTACTACCTAATCTTGTTAATCCGAGTAACGACTTTTCGCGAAGTTTACAATAACATAAAAAGTTACTTCGAATACAACGTTTACCTTACCTAATACCATACAAACTAGGTCACTACTAGGTAAACTACGATAATAGCGAGTGAAAAATAGTAGGAAATACTAATAAATATATTAAACTAGATACTTTATAAGTTGATATTATACTAGTATGCAATAAAAAAGGCACATATTAACGCAGTTACACTTCGCGAGTAGGTACGGGAAGCTAGTGCAGGTATTATCGGGTTCGAACACACTCTATAACGCCTAGATACTACTTATAAAGGCTTTTTTAACTAGTTACGCTCCTTGTTTACAACTGTGATAGAGCGTACACTAAATTCATTTAGTATATACCCCCAAGTCGGCAATTTCCCCAACGTGGATAAAAAAAAAACTTACGTTAATTAATTTAGTCGACCATAAGTATAGCTATAAACGTTCTTTATGCTTATGGTTTAGCCTACCGACTACAGAAAAAAGGTAATAGCTACTTTAACGTGAACAAAGTCAAAATTGAAGCGAATATATTAACCGCAAAAACTATCGTCGTAATAGTGGCAAGAGATATTGGATTTGTAGTAAGTTTAGTTTTTACTTCATTTGCTACCCGCCCCCCCTACCAACCGAAATAATAGGAAAGTAATGTATTACATTCAGTACTCCACCACTTTTAAATATATTTACCTAGACTCAATCATAAACTTTAAAAGCGACGAGTTAATTAACGGTAATAATAATCATAGACAAATAAGGATATAGTCTTTAACGAGGCTTAGTAACTAGCCGACTACCCCTTTCTACACCCCTTAAGCGGTAAAGATCCTTACCTTTGTTTGAACTAAGTTTTCAACCCTTAATATACCTTTAACTTTAGCGATCGTTATACGAACTATGAGTTTTGAGGTATTATATTAGATACAAGGACAACAAGGTATTTAATAGGAGGCTATTAGCAGTATGTGGCACTACGCAAGAAAATTATTACGGCTACTAAGATTAATTGTTACAATACAGGTAAAGCCAAAATTGGTTTTCAATTAGGCGAGTAACTATTGTTACTAAGTATAACGGTAATTTAAATTATTATTGGGTCGATTAAATTCCATATTTTCAAGTTTTTTACCACTTTCATTTTTTGTTTAAAGAATATAAATTCCTTCGGGTTTAACATTAAAGTTAACGCTATTAAGATAACTAAAAACGGTCAAAGGCTTCTTTTTGCCTTTAAATAGGGGTACCTATAGTTTCATCTTTAATACCCTAAAGTAGTGGTATTAAACCTAACGGGTCTATAGATACGTTAACTTTATAGTCGTTTTCATTACCAAGCCTTTAATAACTTATACAAAGTTTCAAAGTCTGCAAGGCATAAAGATATAAAATATTTTACTTGAAAGATTATCAAAAAGCTCCATTACCACTACCAAATATATATCCAAACCCCCCGAATATTTAAGTTTATATTAAGGTACGACAAGAACTTTAATTAAGAGGTTTTTATTCATGTATTTTACTTAAATAATAAGCATGTTTTTTATGTCGTTAATTCTATAGCCTCTCTTTGCGAAATCAAGTTTTTAAAGTCTTTTTAGATAAAGGATACGTAGGAAACGCTAAAGAAACTGTGAATTAATACATACCTAGACTTACCTAATATCTTCGTCTACGATATTAATATTAACTTTACGGCGGTAAAGTGTTAAGAAAATGCTAAAATAATGGGTATTTGGTGTAAATAGGTATCTATGGAGACCTACTAAAACATTATGAAGATTAAAAGGATATACGCTTTATTCTGCCGAATGTATAATATATTTACGTTAGAGATTAAAAACTTTACGGATTCGGAGGCACGCCTTCAAATAGCAGTGAAGGGCTAAAACAATACTGTGAGACTTAATGGCCTAATGCTACCAATATGGGTCTTTAAATTATACTCACGTCTAACGAGTAAATATCCATTGAAGTAAATACATAAAA
The DNA here is from genome assembly GCA_038502455.1 of Anisogramma anomala. Classification (NCBI taxonomy): domain Eukaryota; kingdom Fungi; phylum Ascomycota; class Sordariomycetes; order Diaporthales; family Gnomoniaceae; genus Anisogramma; species Anisogramma anomala. Next base: position 35,334,227 of record JASMMZ010000002.1, on the reverse strand, counting down.
ACGAGCGGTGGCCTATAGCAAAGCATTGAAGGAATTTCGGAAGAAATTGGTATGCCGCTAAGTTAACAATACCTTTAATACTACGAACGGTTTTACGATAATCGATGTATTTGCTTTGCTGTTATGAAGTAAAGTCTTTACATAACGTGAGCTGGACAAATATGATCGCCTATATGAAACCTTAACTATTATTGAATTTAAAATAATAATTAAAATTATTAACGGTTTTATAACTTTTTGTATCACTTTAGTTAAACTTTAAATCAGGGTTATTAATAATAAAGACCCTTAGGCTAAGCGATCGAGCCAGTATGAGCCCCCTTCACCTATAATAGATAAGCTTAAAAAACGCTGCCGGCGCGGACGACCCACGGAAAAGAAGAATATTAAATATAAGGAATACATGCCGGATTGTATCTATAATACTGCGTAGGTAAATAGGGGAAAAAAGATAACGAAGACCTAATACTAAAGCTTCAAGTATAAGCCATTATCAAAACCTTTGGCAAATCTTTATTAAAAGTCGATAAAGTCTAAGTTAATAGCCTACTAACTCGAGGAGTCGTATAATTCGTATCAAAAGCTAACTTCAATCTTTAAGACCCAAATATTACGATTTTTAAGTTAAAGATTATCCACGAAGTTAAAGGCAAGATTATGGGGCGACTGTATGAAAAATTACGTCTAATCGCTAAAAGATAATATAATAGAAGTAAAGACAAAGTTTTTACTAAATTATCAACGATTTAAAAGATTAGATAACGTTTAGTAGTTTTTTTGACAAAGAGTTTACTAGCTAAAATTAAACGCAAGTTTACGCTTAATAGCCTAAATATAATATAAACCTATACGTAATTAGAAACAAATTTATAACAGATTATATTACTGAAATTACTATAGGAATTAAGCTCTATTTACCCTTTAAAAACTTTAATACAATGTGTTAAACCTCTATATGAACTAGTTAAAACAAACGTTTATTAATTCTTAAATTACCAATTATACTTCGAATAATGGCTAAGTATAAAGTCTTTAATATATGATCCATACCTATTGGTAATTCAAGAGAAAGATTTCGGCCTGGTTGGTATACAAATTAACGATGCCCTTTTCGTTAAAATAGTTAGCTTTATAGTATCAGAATAATAGGCGATTAAAGACTTTAAGTTTTGAAACTACAAACCGATTATAAAGTTAATAGAGGGTAGCCAACTTAAGTTTAATAAATCGTCAATTCGTATACTTGGTGTTAATATCAGACTTAGCTTTCTCTAAAAAGGCTAAGATATAGATTTAGGTACAATTAATAAGACTAACATAACTCAAGCTCAACAATACCTAGAATAACGTGTTCATAGTAGCTATATTGCCATCTTATGTTAACCAAAGGCTTTTTACGACTTCTTTATCACGGTATAAATACAAAATCCAATAGGTAGCGACTTTAACCGGTTAAATAAGAGGATTTTGTGGTAAATGCGAAATCTAGACAAAAGAATTAATATGGTTTTAATCAACCTATCGAGGGCCAAATTAATAATCTTTACAGATAGGTTTTTTACAAACAACACCGACCAGTCTTTATAAATAGGTTTGTTGATTACTCTCGTTGATAAAAACAAATAAAAGGATTAGTTTAGTATTATCGGCAGTCTAATCTATTAAATCTTTGTCAAATATAAAATGATTACACGAAACGTACTAGTTTTAAAAGTTTATAGTATAATAGTAAACTTTAATATAAGAATAATATTATAATAAACCCTTAGTATTATTAACAGAAAGTTAAAGATTCTTCCTATCCCGGTAATAATTTGTATAAACTTGAAAACCCTATTCGAATACCTTTTGAAGCTCGGAAATACTAGCGAAAAACGCCTGATAATCGATATAATACCACTCTGCGAAGCTTAAGAAGAGAGGGAAATCAAAGAATTCCGGTAAATTAAGGGAAAAGACAATCTTACTAATACTATGACGAAGTTATCTTCAAATAAGGTCCTTAAAAGGCTTGTAAATAGAAATAGGCTGACTATACGTATCGAGGGCTACGTTAATAGGCCGCCTGGCAAGGCTAAATCACGTAATGGCGGTTAGGGATGTACTAGCGAAATAGAAGATTTCCAGGGGATTGATAATGGCAATTTGTTTAACTAGAATAGCTAAAGTGGAAGCTTATATAAGCCTATAGCAAAAGAACTTTTTGTAGAAGTCGATAAAGTCGAACCTCGAAGCTGTAGATCAACTAACGGCAATTGAGGTCAATTTAAGTGTAAATGGGTTTGATTTAATATGGAAGTTAGTTGGAATTAATAGGGGTTTGACAAGTTAACAAAGTCACGGTTTAACGTTTACCGGAAAGGATTAGTTAACCATACTGGCGTACTCATACAAACTAAAAAGCCGCCAGTATTGAAATATTAGTATTTGAAATGCAGCAGATTAACTTTACTTATAATTAAGTTAACTATACTGACTACAAGTTAAGTGTATTGTTTTGTTCAGGCCTACTGTATTGATTGCAAAGCAAGCACACTACACGCCCACTTTATACCAGGGCACGGGCTAAACAATTAGCTATACAAATTACTGTGCAGACCGGCAAGCGGTCTGACAAACCTAGAACAATATATCCACCACTTGACTACTGCAATACTACTGTTATTCGACCAATCGAGTCGACAATATTGCAACGTCTAAAGCCGTACCAACATTACTACTATTTTAATATTAGCGTCTTTTTATTTATGTGCGCATACGCTAGTGTAGTTGACAATTTTTTCCCGGTAACCGCTGAATTACGTCCTCGTTAACTAGCCACACCCTTATAATTCTAGTAATACATATACTAAAATTGATTCTAAATTACCTTTATTTGTTTTACGGCCCCAAAACCTGCCTTTACCAACTCACGTATATATTCATTCCGCTACAAACTTGCGCGTATTGGCCTATTACCGTTATTAGTCTTTTTAAACCACGTGTGTTAAGTAGTTTACTACCTTAGTTAAACCACGTGGGTTAACTAGGTTACCACTAGCCTTTCTATTCCTTTAGTACTGATACTCCTTTAGTATTGCTAAAGTTACTCCTATTACTATTGGTCATCTTAACTAACGTAGGTTAAACTACCTTTTAATTTTGTATAACCTACATTTGTTAATGAAGTTACTGTTGCCCTTAATTCAACTTCTTTATTTAAAGAAGTCTCTATTCCCCTGGTAGTTTTTCTATTTGAGAGCATATTTTTAGCTGCTAGTACGTGATTTGACCTTGTTAGCTAGCCCGTTAACATATCATTTAATACATGTAATAAGCCTGTTTTTATTAATAAACATTTTAAGTGCCTTATTGGGCGATAACTTTGTTGTAGCGTTAGTAAAATTATTCTTCCTATCGATTTATCGGAACTCTTCAATCTCTTTGCCTTTGTAGGCTTTGCGAAATTCTATTACATCGATTATCAGGCGTTTTTTACTAGTAGTTTCGAGTTTTAAAAGGTATTCAAATAGGCTTTTCGAGTTGGTATAGATTACTACCGGAATATTAAGAAACTTTAGCCATTTGATAATAATATTAAGGGTTTCCTATAGAGCTATATTTATATTAAAGCTAGTTATTATCCCGTAGACTTTTAAAACCAACACGTTTCGTATTATTCTTTTCTATTTAATTAGAGTTTAACGGAACAGGTTGCCGATAATAATGAATTAATCTTCCTACTTATTTTTATTAAGGAGGGTTATTAAGAAGTTGATTTGTAAAGATAAGTCGGTATTATTTGTAAAAGAACTATTTGTAAACATTATTAACTTGGCCTTCTATAAGTTAATCTGGATTATATTAATCTTTCGGATTTAGTTTCGTATTTTTTATTCAATCCTTTTGTTCAGCCAGTCAAAGTTTTTATTTTTTGGGTTTTGTATTTGTATCGTAATGGATAGGTGGTAAGAGTATTTCAGTTGGTATATAGTGGCAATGTAACTGTTACAAACGCGTTGTTTTAGGTACCGTTAATCTTTACATATGTTAATCTTGTTAATTATAGTTAAATTAATGCCTAAGACTTTTTTAGAGGTAGTTAAAGCTAATATTAATACTAAGTATACGGATGAAAGATTTATTGAAGTTGGTTTAATTGCCTTTTATTAGGGTTATAACCGGTTTGTAAATCCAAAACTTAGAGTCCTTAATTATTTGCAATGCCGATATTACGAAGTTGACAGTTTATATACCTACTAAGTCGAATTTCTCTTTTTACGTTATTAGTAATTACAGGTTGTATATTAAAAACTTTATGTTTAACCGTGATTGAAAGTGCGATTAATAGGTTAAAAATTATTGGATACATATTTCGACTAGTTTATATAGTAGTTTAATATATTAAATTACTGTTCCTAAGGGGTTAGGTAGCACGTAGTTCTTATAATAACTTTGGTAAAGTGATTCGTTGTAAATTGGTCGCTAATTGTACGTATGCTTACGTTATATATCGGCTATTCAATATAAATCTACCTTTAGTTATAGGTGATAAACGTATTATTAAAGTTATCATTAAACGCTAACTGGTTTTCTAAATTGTTAACTATTACGTAAGGATTCAATATTTACCTTTATTACCGTATCCTTAATCGATTAAACGTAACTTTTCGCACGGCCGTCCCGTAGTTTTCCCCTTAACCTCGTGTATAATCCTCGACCTAAAAATCGTAATATTCGGGTTTTAAAAGTTAAAGTCGGTTTTAGATACGAATTGTATAACTTTTTAAGTTAGGCGGCTGTTAATTTCGACTTTATTACTTTTTTAAAGGGTTTATCAGAGGTTTTGATAATACTTTGTACCTAGAACTTTAATATTAAGATTTCGTCGTCCTTTTTTGTTACCTAAATAGTATTATAGATGCAACCGAGTGTGTATTTCTCCTTTTTAGTATTCATTTTCTTCAGTGGTAGTTCGCGTTGACGGCCTTTTATTGGTTTATCGATAACGGATAAAGTATGGTTGTATTAGATACATAGTTTAACTTAAAAGTTTTCATCGTTAATCTTTTTAATATAAGGTTTGACTTAAGTGGTGCGGAACGTTGCGGGGCCATTAGTCGTTTTAATAACTTCTTTAAAATTGAATATACTTAAGAATTTGTATTTATTTCTCCATTTTTCTGGCTTATATTACACGGGGACTTTACTTTATAACGGTAGAGTCAGTACGTCGATTATAGTAAGGTTGTTTTTGATATTAAGGGCGTTATTAACCTAGCGTCGTACCGATTCCTTTCGTAATTACTTTAGTACCTTGACTTAGGCTACAGTTTTCTTTTTGGTACTTATTAATAGCGTAGATTTACTCGTTAGGCGTGGGTATGATTCAAAGATTAGTAATTTTTTCATTAAGCCATTAAGGACCATAGTATTGTTTAAGCCTTTTACCGCTATTTGAAGGCGTGCCCTTTAATTTGTAAAACTATTAATTTCCAGTGTAAGTATATTATATTTTCGGCAAAGTAGTACGTGTATCTTTTAGATCTTTCTAATACTTTAGTGAGCCTTTATAGGCACCTATTCGTTTTAAATCCTTATTATTTTAATATCTCTTCAAAATTCTGCCGCCGCAAAGTTGGTCTTAATATCGTAAACGACGACGTTGAATCGGCTTAAGTACTTGTTAATCCATAATATATTGAGCGTTTTTCACGTATCCTTTGTTGATGAAAACTTTGGAAACTCTGCTTTGGAAAAATAGGTTTCGAAGTTAATGACGAGAAAAATAAACTTATTACCCAAGTAAAATATATTGATAAAAACCTCGTAATTCAAGTCCGTGTTGTCCTTTAGTGTAAATTCATTCGGGGGGGCTGAGTATACGTTAAATTGTGATAAAAAAGTTTTTCGATAGGTTTTAGGGTAAAGTAATCCATATTTTATGCCTTGCAGATTTCAAGACTTTATATATCTTGGTCATAACTGGGTAGTAAAAGCGCCAGTATAATTGACGTATCTTTGACCTTATGAGTTTCAACACTGTTTCTTCCGAGATTTGAAGATAACACTATAGATTCTTTGACTTGGAGGCGAAGGGAAACCTCTAGCTGTTTTTAACCAGTTTATCAACGTTAATATTAACGTTGATACCGGAGGTGTTAATGTTTTCTAAGTAGAAAAAAAAGGGGTAGGGGACCTAAAGATGTAAAAAAAATTAATATAGTAGTAGTTTAAATAACTTTTATTACTAGTAACGATAGTTGTTCGCCTGGTCCAAAGCTAACTTTAGCCTTGCCAGTATTTTGACTATTAATCCTGGTAGTAGTAGTGATTTCCTTCCGTAATTCCACGTATTACGAGTAGCCTTCTATTAAGTACCTTGTTGCTCTTGTGTTTGGAATAATAACTTAAAACGTGTGGTTTTCATAACAATCACGAAGCTTAAAGGTATATAAATGGTTAAGGGCTGGATTAAGGCAAATGTAAGTTTTCGCTGTTGAATCTTGCGCTTGGTGGTGTGATTTGAAGTGTAATGAAAAATAAAGGAACTAAGTCTAGATCTGAAGCTGCAAAGTTTGTAGAAGATATGTATATACAATAATAAAGAAGGAAGGTAGGTTTTTGTACCTTACCTAGGTCCAACAAATGCCGGAGGACAAAGAAAGTATGATGTCCTTATCATAAGTATATATGAGAATTCCATTATGTTTCGTAAAATTGGATTTTCACGAAAAGTTGTGTTCGCAAGAAGTAATACTCGTGAGAATTATTTCAAAAAAAAAATTAAACTCTTTAATCAGTTTTTTATAATGCTTCAAATCCTTAAGATTGATATTTTTATCATCTATAACTATAAATCCCCGTTATTATACGAGGTAACAAACTTATTAACATATTCGGCGGCGGAGATTAAACATTTTTTTATTTTATTTTTTTATTCATCCTTATCGCCTTCGTAATCAATTGGTATCAAAGGTGAAGCGATTATCTTAAAAGTTTTATTATTTTGTGTAGGTGTTAGGTATAAAATATTAATAGTAGGATAAATACTTGAATTTAGAGGAAGATCTAAAGTAAAAGCGAGTTTTCTAACTTTATTTATAATAGTAAACGGTTCTAGGAGAAGAGAAGAGATTGTTTTTTTAACGATAAATAGGCTTATATATTCGGCTAGTTTTAAGTTCAACCGGATCATCAACCTTAAAAGAATATCATTTGTAATTTTCATTCTATCGTTTTTTTGACTTTGAAGGCTATAATGTTTATCATTAATTAAGTATCCCTTTTTATATATTCTCGCATAAAACGTATATTAGTTTCATAACAAGGTATTGATATAGTAAGGCAATTTATTAGTAATCCTAGATTAAAGTTAAAGAGAAATTCGTAAATATGAACATTAATTATTCGAAAAGAGGTGTTATGAAGGTTTTATTATAAAGTTCGAATATACTCGATTTATAATTTTTCGGTGTTGGAATAGCAGTCAAATGCAGTACAGTCAAGTCAACTTTACTTGCAGTAAGGTTGATTGTACGTACTGTAAATTGACTGCAGTTTGTGGGATTTGAATACACTGTACTGCAATTGTAGTGCAGTAGGTGCCCACTTCAAAGTGGGGCACAAACCAAAGCGTTTGGCCATACAAATTAGTGTGCAAACCGGCTAGCAGTCTGCCAAACTTAGAACTTACACACATCAATTAACAATATCAATGCAGCACCAGTTACTTCGATCACAGTGATTCGAATCGACTACGTTGCAACGATAAAGGCCTATCAACATTCGGGGTATTTACCTATATAGTAACGTAATATTAATTTAACACACTGATCTTTTCTTTCTAATTAATCATCAGCTTCAGATTAATAACCTACTTTTATTACGAATTTCGTTTTAAACCTTTTTGTAATCCTTATCAAAATACAAATAGAAATATAGGATTTCGGTATAATATTTTTTAAGATAAGGTTAGTCGAATAGTAAGAAGTACCTTAATAGGATAATAGTCTATTGAACTATTGTTTAGATCATATATTATAGAAGAAAAAGCATTACCTCTTATATTTTGTATGTTATCGGTATAATAACGTTGAATTTATCTTTTATTACTAAATACTACAGTATGCTTAAAAAAGAAACCAGTGGCGAATCTATGATAAAATTGATATAAATAGTTTATATCGGCTCATTAGGTATTTATATTAATTGTAATTTTCCTATAGGCTTTTAGTGATTATTTTGAATTTGCATTTATTGTAGGTTATTTTTGCAATGGATTTTAACCAATTTAAGTTTAGATCGAAAGTCAAGTTTATTTAAAATAGTTGTTATGCGTTTGGGATAAAGTAATGTTTATTGTAAAAGTTGGTAAGGAATTTTTGTATTACGTTATTTAATAATATTAAATGTTTAAGGTTAGTTGCGTCTCGATTATATAAAAGACGGTCAACGAAACGAAAAGATTGTTCAGGTTTCAAAGTTAAAACAGCGTCCTTACCGTTATTATGTTTCAATTATTTCGATATTGATTTTAATATTGCGTCTGTTTGATAGCTAGCTTATAAGCGTAGTCTTAATTTATCCGGTATTTGATATTTTTTATACGTATGAAAATGTTCGGATTATCCGTAAGGGCTGGATAATTATCGAACATATAATTGAAATTCGGACGTTCATCGTTTCTTCATATAGTTTTATCGTTTGGTATAAAGTATTGTACCGGACTAGAGCTATAATTATTTGCATAGATATGCAGACTTGGCAAGTAATGCTGGTGCAGACCTGGTTGTAAAAGGTCTGTGCATAAGCCTGTATATAACCAACTTCTTATTTGCTTTGACCCAGCAAGCTAAACTTAGACTTCTTCTCTTACGCATCAATACCATTAATACTATTGACCCTCTATCAATACCAACCACCACAATCGCTGTTCCATTGCTCCATTGGTTCCTACACCCTAACTTATTTAATATAAAGAATTTTAATAAAGTATTTCAAAAAATATTAAAACGGATTAAAAAATCAATAATATTTAAGTTGTTGGTAGGCTTTAGACGTTGCAACTTTGTCGATTCGATTGGTCTTCGAAGTAATAGTAGTATTGCGTGGTCAGATGGTGGATGTATTGTTTTAGGTTTGGCAGACCGCTAGCCAGTTTGCACTATAATTTGTATAGCCATTTGCTTGGCCCATGCCCTAGAGTGAAATACAGCATACTATACTCGACTTACACCCAATGCGGTAAGTCTTCACAAAAGCAATACACTTAACCTACATTTCAGTTAACTTTACTATAAGTAAAGTTGAACTACTACATTACATGTAGTACTATTCCAATACTGGCGGCTTTTTAGTTTGTACGCGTACGCTAGTATAGCTAACTAATTTTTTCTGGTTGCCATTAAATTGCGCCCTCGTCTACTAGCCAGACCCCTGTTAATTCCAGTTGATTCTTATTCTGAATTGCATCCAATTGAACGTAAATTAATCACATTTGACTTCAATTGCTCCGCTACCCCGAGTTTCGAGTTTATCAACTCCTACAAAAATTTCCTTCGCCACAAGCCTTTACAGGCCTCCATTTCAACTGTGCCACTTAAAGAGATTACTATTATTAATCCCCTGGTAATTTTCCCGTTTACCGGCTTACCCTTGCCCGCCTTTACGTGATCTAGGCTGTTTGGGCGGTTTATTAACGTAGCTCTCGATTTGTATAGTTAGCTTGTTACTATTTACGAACCTTTCTAAGGCTTCATTCGGCGATGCCTTCTTTATAGAGTTAACGGGGTTGTCTTTTCCATCGATCTATCGGAACTCCTTAATTTCCCTCTCCTCGTAAGCTTTACAAAGTGTTTTTACGTCGATTATCCAGCGTTTTTCGCTAATGGTTTCGAGTTTCGAAAGGAATTCGAAGAAACTCTTCAAGTCGGTATGAATTATTATCGGGATAGAAGGAATATTTATTTTCCTGGTGATAATGTGAAGAGTTTCCCACATTATTATGCCTACGTGAAAGCCCGTTATTATGCCATAAACCTTTAAAGTTAACACACTTCGTGTAATTTTCTTATACCTAATGAAAGTTTAATGGATCAAGTTGCCGATAATATTAAACTGGTTCTTTTGCCTATTTTTATTGACGAGAGTTATTAGGAAGCCGATTCATAAGGATAGGTTGGTGTTATTTGTAAAGGACCCGTCCGTAAATATTATTTACTTGGTTGTTAAAAGATCGATTAGAACTATATTAATTCCGCGGTCCAAGTTTTACATTTGTTATTTAAATATTTCATTTAGCCAGTTAAATTCCTTATTCGTTAGCGTTTATACTTATATTGTAATAGATAAATTTTAAGAAGCTTTCGGTTGGTATAAAGTAGTAATATAGTTACCTCGAGTACGTTATTCTTGGTACTGTTAAGCCTTAGCCTCATTAATCTTATTAATTGTAGCCAAAACAACGCCTTAACCCTTTTAACGAAAACTAAGGCTGGTATTAAGATTAAGTATACTGATCAACGATATATTAAAGTCCAGTTAGGTGTTTTCTGTTAAAGTCGTTACCGGCTTGTAATTCCAAAACTTAAAATCCCTAATCGTTCATTATTTTTGTATTATAAAGCTAGCCGTTTAGACGAAAAAAATATCGTTAGTTTTCATACCTACCATATCGAAGTCCTTTTCTTACTTTACTAGTAGACATGGGTTACAAGCTAAGAATTTTATCGTTAGCCGTAATTTGAAATACGATTAGTAGATCAGAAACTAATAAACGTTTACTTTAACTAATCTGTATAGTAATTTGATATGACCTGTTACTTTATTTAAAGGGTAAATGATACGGGGTTCCTATAACAACTCTAATAATACAATTCGTTATAAACTCTTTACTTATTACGTATAGGCTTACATAATATTACGGTAATTAAATTTAAACTTACCTTTAGTTTTAACTAATAAACATATTGCTGAAGCGATTACCAAACGTTAGCTAATCTTTCAAATTGTTAGCGATTATGTAATAATTGAGTATTTATCTTTATTACCGTATTTTTAAAAGATTAGATATGATTTTTTGTATAGCCAAACCGAGGTTTTACCCTTAACCTCGTAAATAATCTTCGATTTGAAAATCGTTACATTTAGGTTTTAAAAGTTAAAGTCGGTTTTCGATACGAATTATACAACTTCTCTAATTAGTAGGCCGTTAATTTCAACCTTATTACTTTCCTTAAAAGGCTTGTCGAAATTTTTGATAATCCTTTGTACTCGAAGCTTTAATACCAGGTTTTCGTTATCCTTTTTTCCCCTATTTACTTAAGCAGTATTGTAAATACGCCCCGGTATATATTCCTTTTTTTCATGGTTTTCTTTTTCGATGATCGCCCGTGTCGACGTCGTTTTATAGGCTTATCGATAACCGGTGGAGGAGATTCGTATTGATTCGGTCGCTTGACTTAAGGAGCTTAAAGGTATTTATCTTTAGTAACCCTAATATAAAGCTTAAACTAAGTGGTTTGGAAGGATATAATATCGTTAACAGTTTTAATAACTACTTTAAAATTTTCGATACTTAATATTTTATATAGGTTGTCTCATTTGCCCAGTTTTAGTTACACGAGGACTTTACTTTGTAACGGTAAAGTAAGCACATTGATTATTAAAGGGCCGTTTTTGGGGTGAAAAGCGTTATTGACCTAGAGGCGTACCGATTCTCTTCGTAATTCCCTTATTACTTTGCTACAAGCCGTAATACATTTCTGAGTACTTGCCGAGGACGGAGATTTAATCGTTAGGCGTGGGTACGTGTTAAAGATTGGGAGCGTTAGTACTAAATCGTTAAGGCCTAAAATATTGTTAAAGCCTTTTACTACCATTTATAGGCGTGCCTTCGGATCCGTAAAGCTTTCGATTTCCAATATTAGAATATTATACGCTCGGCGAAGTAAGGCGTATGTCCTTTTAACTTTTCCAATACTTTAGTAGGCTTCCATAGGTGTCTGTTTGCATTAAATACCTATAATCTTCGTATTTTCCTGAAATCCAACCGCGACAAAATTTATCCCGGTATCGTAAACAACGATGTTAAGTAAACCCAGGTACGTGTTAATCTACAGTATATTTAACGTTTTACATATATCCTTTGCCGAAAGAGATTTTAGAAACTTAGCCCCGTGAAAAAGGGTTATGAAATTAATGATGTAAAAAACAAGCTTGATATTTAAGTAAAATATATTAATAAAAATATTGCAGTTGAAATCTTTATCGTTTTTTAATATAAAGTTAAATTTATGGGGGGCTTAGGTATGCGTTTGAAAATAGTGGAAAAATCTTTTAATAACTTTTAAGGCAAATTATTTCACATTGTGATACTTTACGAACTTTAGGATGTTATATAGTTTGTTAACAGCTAAGTAGTTAAAATACCGGTGAAGTTAACGTATTTCCGGCTCCGTTAATTGTAATACTACTACTTCCGGGTAGATAAAATAATAAGTGGCTTTATTTAAAGGCGAATAAAAACCTTTGACCGTTCTTAACTAGTTTATCTGTGTTAATATCGACGTTAACGCTGAGGTTTTTTATATCCTCTAAATAAATAAAAAAAGTGGTAGAGTATTTGAAAATGTGGAACGTAATTATTTGAATAACAGTTTAAATTATCGTTATCTCTAATGACGATAGTTATTCGCCCAAGTTAGAGTTAACTTTGGTTTTACCGACATCGTAACGATTAATCTTAGTAGTTATAATACTTTTTCTTCGCAATAATACGTATTACAAATAGCCTTCTATTAAATACCTTACTACCATGATATCTAACATAATACCCTAAAACGTGTGGTTCGCGTAAAAATCGCCGAGGTTAAAGGTATATAAGGGGTTAAGGGCTTAGTTAAGGTAAAGGTAAGGGTTTTTACCACATAAACGATATAGGAAGACGTGGTCTACTAGTTACTAGACCGTATTAAAAGTAATATCTTCGTATTATTTAATTTGTTTAAAGTTGTTGAAGACGTTAATTAGCTCATCACTTTTAACATCTACAATTTAATATAAGTAATTTTATTACAAAACAGTAGGGTTCTTGGCGTAGTATACTACTTTCCTATTATTACGTTCGGTGGGGGGATTCTAAGTTAATTAGTATCCAGACTTGCTACAAATCGAATATCTCTTATTACTATTACGACGATAGTGTTTGCGGTTAATATATCCGCTCAAATATTATCAGCGCTAATATAACGGCTATCTTTAGTTTAAGTTTAAGGTCGATAAGCTAAACCTTAGGCGTTGTAGACGCCCTTACTTGCAGTCGATGTAGTTAACCACTACAAGGTCTTTTTTTATCCACGTTAATGAAATTTCTAACTTAAGAGTATATACTAAGCGATTTTGGTATACGAGTTATTACTATGATAAGTGAGGAGCTTAACTGGTTGAAGAAGCCTTCGTAAGTAGTATCTGAGTATTGTAAGTCGCATTCGAACTCGCTAACGCCTGTAACTGTTGCCCGTACTTGTTTGCGAAGTATAGCTTCGCTAGCGTAGGCTTTTCCTATTGCTTTTTAGCATAGAATTAACTTGTTAAGTATCCAATTTAACACTTTTATTAGTATTTCATCCTCTTCTTTCTTCGTTACTATTGTAGTTTACCGTGTTATGACCTAATCTATATAGTATTACGCTAGATGGATATCTTATTCGAAGTAACCCTTTATAATATCGTAGATATCGCGAAACGTATTTACTTAGATTAGGAAGGTTAGGTAATAATCCTTAGCGTACCTTATAAAGATTTTGGGAAAAAGTAAGTGAAAAACAAAAGAACAAACATTTATTTATTTGAAAATATTGAAAAAGGGTATTATCTTAGTATCGAGAAGGTTATAAGATTTTCCGTTATACTTTTTTGTATTATTTCAAATCTTATCGAAGTTCGTTAAAATTTTGTAGTTAATGTTAAACATTTTGACAAATCTTAGAAGAAGGTCGCAATGATCGTTTTATCCGTGAGTAGTTTTTCTTAGCGGTTTAAGCCTTGGAGCTTTCGAGGTATTATATTAAGGGTAATTATTAAACGCTTGACCCGAAGAGTAATGTTTTGTGGTAAAACCTATGGTAGGCTCCCATGCGTAAGTAAATCTAAAGGAGGAAGGTTTTTAAAGAGCTTAACGATTAAATTGTTACGAGGCGATTAGTACTGAAAGGTTTTAAGAGGTTTGACGATATTACTTAACTAACTGGTATAAAGACGCAACATTTATATTTTTAGTCGTGTTGATGGTCGCTGCTCTACGTGTTTTGCCATCATTAAGGGCGTACTTCGCGCAGTTATGTAAGGATACTAAATTGCTGAATAGGTTAACAGGTTTCTTATCACTAGCACATAAAGAGGCTTAATTTAGCTAAGGGTGGGTTAGAGGTCCCCTGGATCGTGTATAAGGGCAGTAAAGTTTTTTAACACCAGTTTTTTTAGGATGTGGCTTTGAAGGGCATTCCTGTAGTTAGGTTGAGTCGAAAAGTGTTTACGCCAATTTTATAGTACCTGGTGTTGGTACGTAAACTCTATGCCGTTTAAGCTTTACTTTAACCCTTAGCTTAAATCTTTTTTGAATTGAAATTTACATATTAATAGTTTAGTCGTTAAAAGGGTCACGGAAATTGCTAAAATCATGGTTGGAGTCTTTAGTATTATTGTGCTCAACGATATAGTAGCCGACGAATTTGGTAAGGTGTTTTTCCGTTGATTTTTTGTCGATATTTAGCGCTTAAAGGTCTTCGTCATGGAACTTTGTAAAAGCAGTTTCGAGAGCTTTAATTGTTTTTTTACTTTTGATGTCGGCGATGGCATTAAAGTGAGCGCTTGCGGTGGACATTTTGAAGGGTTTGGCTTGTATAGGGCTAGGGATTTGGTGATTTTGAGCGTAAAGACATGGTTTTTTGGCGTGAAGTTGCGTGGGAACTTGGCGATTTAACGACTTGATGACTTGGCATAAGGTTGCACGACGTGGTTTTCTTAGCGCGACTGGATGTTTTCGCTTAGGGTAGCGAACTTGACGATTAATATGATGTAAGGAGTGAAAAGAGTAAATTAGGGTAAAGGTTTAATATAAATGGTAATGTCGGAGGTCGTTATTGGTGGTAAAAGGCGAAGGTTGTTTGTTATTTAGCCGTGGGACTTTGTTGTTTTTCTCTATTAATAGCACCTGTAATATTACTGACTTAGCCGTTTACCAACTTGTCGAACTTGGAGACTTTTAACAGTTAATATTAACGTATTTAAGAAAGATCTGATGAAGATTTCGTGGTGTTTTCAATAGCGATACCGTCGCTAACTTTCAGATAGCCGTTGTGAGACCGACATAACCCAGAAGTCTTCTCTATTTTCCTTCCGTTGTGAGACTGACACAGTACTAATAAAGGCCTTTTGCAAGAATCTTTCTTTTACCCTAGCCACCGTAGCCTTAGAGCGTAACTAGAAAGAATTTTTTTTTTTTTTTTTACTTAGCTTATTTGTATTTAACCTAATAAGAACTGATTAGTGTTGATAGGCCTTAGACGTTGCAACGTTGTCAATTCGATTGGTCTTCGAAGTAACAGTAGTATTGCATAGTTAGATGATGAATGTATTTTTTTAGGTTTGGTGTAATAATCTCACTAAATACCCGTGAGTAAATAGAAGGTGTCGGAGGGTTTATGTTAGCAGTAAGGTAGTAGAGGTAACAAAGGTGCAATATCAAGAAGATGTGTGTTCGTGCTGTAGAATGATGACTAGCCATTAGGCTATTTAGGTGTGTAGACTGAATACTTAGATTGACAACTGAAGAGCTATGAAGGAAATACTATCTATGTGGTGTTGACCGTGTCCTTATATCTTTTATCCTTCATACCGTCTTCAGTACTGTCTTGGGTTGGATCATACTGGATCGCTATGATCCTTCATGATCCATCACATGAATTTGCTTAGTCATTGTGACTGACATAAGAGATGTTCCCCGCCTGATGTGTTAACTTCAGGCTTCTTAGTGGCACAATTGCATACTGGCCCGTTTCCTGACCCAACCGCTGTCTGGGTTATGACATTTAGCAGACTGCTAGCCGGTCTGCACTGTAATTTGTATGGCTATTTTCTTGGCCCGTGCCCTAGAGTGAAGTGCAGCGTACTGCAATCGACTTACACCCAATGCGGCAAGTCTCCACAAAGCAATACACTCAACTTGCAGTTCAGTCAACTTTAATACAAGTAAAGTTGACCTACTGCACTGCATGTTGTACTATTCCAACATAAGTTGTATATATCTAATTAGATGAATGTATAAATTAAAATTTTATTAACGCGATTTGATAATATAGTATTTGGTGAAGTTTAATTTATGATGACTTTGGTAGGTTTATGGTTTGTAAGAATAATGAGTAGGTACTAATTACTGATGAAAGTAGTATGTAAGCGTTTGTAAGCCCATATAAGGTAAGTGATTTCGTATTTAAAAAGTCTGTAATATAGTTTTCTCTATGTAAGGTATCGATGAAGAAATATTATTGGTTTAATTGCTATAAATATAATGTATTAGTTATGATTTGAGACATATATTTTTTAATTAGAAAGACGTTACTTCTAATCCACGTTTTAAATTTCTATTAATTTGTAAAAATAAAGTTTTAATTATATTAAGATAGTATAAACGTAAACGCCCGTATAAGTATTTTTTAAGGATCGTTAAATAAATTTTGTTATTCTTCAATAGGCTCGATTTTCGTGGATTACGTATAATGTTGGCGTTTTCCGTTGTTTCCAGTGTTGAATTTTCCCTATTTTTGACTTTTCTAGAGTAGGTCGACTCGAGGTTTATATAATACGTTCGATGATTAAGTAATATATGATATTATCTGTTATAAAAAGCCTGCTGCAATTAAATATATTTTGAATACCTTTCGGATTTTTAGGAACAATAATTTACGAAAACCTTAGGTATGTCCCTTAGTCGTTAACAGACCGAAAATATTAACTTTCAACCCAAAAAGCTGAACTAATTGGATGTTCATATATAACTTTTTGTTGACGAAAATGACAATCCTTTTCGCGAAACTGAACCGAATATTTTCTTTATATAGGAGAGGTAGTTTTCGAATGTATAAAAAAATGATAATATAATTAATGAATAAATTGCAAATATGATAGAATTATTCAAGTATGCGATTTATGTATTTTTGAGCGTAAAAATGCGAATTTATTAATCCTATAAAAGCAATTTTAAAGAGTTTTAGTTTATGGTCACTTACTACCATAAATAGGTCTCTTAATTAAAGGTAAATAAATAGTTAAAGAAGAAATTTAGTGGTATTAATTATTGTAATTTAACGCTTTTTATGTAGTGATTGGATAACATAGCTTTATAAGATTAAAATATAATTCTTTAAAATACTTCATTTGTTAAGGGTTTAAAAATGAATTACAATGCATGATTTTAAACGTGACAAATTTAAAGCGAATAGTAAGATTTAGTTGGATTATTTTATACAATTTCTTTTGTAAAAATTGTCAAATTATTGGTTTAGTCATTGCATGTTCCACTTTGAAACAAGATATAGATAACAGTTGAGTTTAGTATGTTACTAACCTTTAATTAATAATATGCTTATCATTTGTGTCTTCGAATTTTTCACTTAAACTGTGTTATTTTATATATAAGGGTATTACTTCTAGATTTTCTTAATTTTCAATACTGTTGGTAGAGCTTTAGACGTTATAACGTTGTCGATTCAATTGGTAGAAGTAATAGTAGTATTGCATGATCAAGTGGTGGATGTATTATTTTAGGTTTGGCAGACCATTAGCCGGTTTGTATAGTAATTTGTATAACTAATTGCTTGGCTCGTGCCCCATTGTAAAGTGGATACATACTGTATTTGAGTTACAGTTAATACTGGGTTCATAGAAATAATATACTCAAATTTCATTTGGTATAGTTAATTTTACTGTAATAAAAGTTGACTTATTATATTGTAATAACTACTATTCCAACACTAGCGGCTTTTTATTTGATGCGCGTACGCCAGTATAGTTAACCAATCTTTTCTAGTAGCTGCTAAATTGCAATTTCGTCAACTGGCCAGACCCTTGTTAATTCTAATTGACTTATACATAAAATTGAACTCATTTTCCCTTAAATTAAACCCATTCACCTTTAATTGCCCCACAGCTTTGGGGTTCAACTTTATTAATTCCTACAAAAAGTTTTTCCTCTATAGGTCTTTTTGAACTTCTAATTTAGCCGTACTAATTAAAGAGGTTGTTAACGTTAATTCCTTGGTAGTTTTTCAATTCACCAGCATATTCTTGTTAGCCGGCACGTAATTTGTCCTTACTAGGTGGCCTACTAACGTAGCTATCAATACGTATAATTAGAATATTACTATCTACACACCTTTTGAGGGCTTTATTCGGCGATATATTTGTCATAGAGTGAATAGGTTTATCTTTCCTATCAATTCATCGGAATTCTTCAATCTATCTACCTTTATAGGCTTCGCGAAGTGCTATTACGTCGATTATTAGACGTTTTTCACTGGTTGTTCTGAGTTTCGAAAGATATTCGAGCAAGTTTTTCGAGTCGGTACAAATGACCACCGAAACAGGAAGAATCTTCAACTACCTTATAATAAAGTTAAGGGTTTTCCATAGTATTATGTCTATATTAAAGCCAGCCATTATACTATAAACCTTCAAAGCTAGCATCTTCCGTATAATTCTTTTACATTTAATAAAAGTTTAGTGAATTAAATGACTGATAATATTAAACAGATTCTCTTTCCTATCTTAATTAACGAAAGTTATTAAGAAGCTAGTTTGTAAAGATAGGTCGGTGTTATTAATAAAGAACTAATTCATAAAGATTATTTATCTAGCCTTTAACATATCGATTAGAACCATATTAATCCATTGATCCAAGTTTTGTATTTACCACTTAAACCTTTTATTTAGCCAGTTAAAGTCTTTATTTATTAGGTCCTATAATTATACCATAATGAATAGTTCGTAAGAGGCTTCTGATTAGCATAGAGTGACGATATAGTTATTACGTATACGCTATTTTAGGTACCGTTAAGCCTTAACTACGTCAATTTTATCAATTATACTTCAATTAGTGCCTTAGTCTTCTTAACGAAAACTAAGGCCGGTATTATCACTAAATATACGGATTGACGATTCGTTAAAGTTAAATTGGTTACCTTTGACCAACCATGTAACTGGCTTATAATTACAAAACTTAAAGTCTTTGATTAACTGTTATTCCAATGCCATAAAGATAGCCGTTCCAATGAAAAGGGTATCGTTAATTTATATGCTTACTAGCTCGAAATCCTCTATTTAAGTTACTAGCAAATACGGGTCGTATATTAAAGACCTTATACCTAACCGTAGATGAAATTTCAATTAAAATGTTGGAAATTAATATAAAGCCTACTTCCACCAATCTATATAATAGCTTAATATATCGTATTACCGTTTCTTGAGGTTAAATAACACGTAATCCTTATGGTAGTTTTAGTAGGACGATTCGATATAGATCGATTACCAATTATATGTATATTTATATGACATTTTTGGCTATTAAATGTAAATTTTCGTTTAATTTTTACTCGAAAACTCGTTGCTAAGGGGACCACTAAACGCTAGCTAATTTTCAAATCGTTGGAAACTACATAAAAATTTCATCTTTGCTTTTATTACCGTATCCTTAAGCGATTAGGCGTATTTTTTCGTATAACCTCCCTATAGTCTTGCCTTTCACTTCTTCAATAATCCTTGACCTAAAGATCGTTATATTTAGGTTTTAAAGGTTAAAGTATGCTTTCGGCAAAAATTGTATAACTCCTCGAGTTAGTAAACCATCAATTTCTACTTTTTCTCTGTCCTTAAAGGGTTTTCTGGAGGTTTTAATAATACCTTATACTCGAAGCTTTAATATCAAGGCTTTGTTATTGTTTTTTTTTCCTACTTACCTAAGCTATATTGTAAATATAACCCGATGTATATTTCTTCTTTTTCATATTCGTTTTTAAGGTTCTCCCGTACCGGCGGCGTTCTATTAGCTTATCGATAACGGGTAAAGAAGGTCTATATTAACTCGGTCGTTTACTTTGAAGGTTCTTATTATTAGTTTATCCAATATAAGGTTTGATTTGGGTTATGAGAAACATTACAAGACTTTTAGGAATTTCAACTACTATTTTAAAGTTAATGATATGTAAGGTTTTGTATAAACCCTCCTATTTACCTGGCTCCCGCCACATAAAAACTTTACTTTGTAACGGTAAAGTAAATACGTCGATTATCGTAGGGCCGTTCTTGATATTGAAAACGTCGTTAACTTGATGGTATACCAATTTCTTCCGCAGTTCTTTCAATACTTTGCCGTAGGCTACAACTTACTTCTAAGCACTTGCTAATAACGGAGATTTACTCATTAGGCGTTGGTATGGTTGAAAGACCAATAGCCTTGGCACTAAGCCGTTAGAGGGCACAGTATTCATCAAACCCTTTTTCGCTATCTAAAGGCGTGTTTATAAATCCGTAAATCTTATAATCTTTAATGTAAACATATTATACGCTTAGCGAAGTAGTAAGTATACCCTTTCGGTTTTCCTGATTCTTTAGTAGGTCTTTAAAGGTACCTGTTTACACTAGATTCTCATTATCTTATCATCTTCCTAAAACTTCGCTGCTGTAAAATTGGTGCCGATATTGTAAACGATGATATTAAGTGAGCTTAAATACGTGTCAATCTATAGTATTCTTTTTTCCCGACACATTCTTGGGTAGCCTCCACATTTTCTAGTGCTTCTACCAGACGTACATATTATTTGTTTCAATTGCACCAAAGAATTCATATAAAGGCTCCCTTTATAGCCAACACTATAGGGGTTCGACCGGTCATACGGACCGTTAACGCACCTGCAAAGGACGCCCGACCTTTGTCAAGTACTCAAGGGCCCATATAAAAGCGTTAGATAACTATCCTGCTCCCAGCGGAGAAAGACGTAGTTACGTATCGTACCTATAGCTTTAATGCCAAGTCCCTATATAGGGCCCTTAATATATAAAGGCGCGATGTAATGATCACACTAAATACCCGTGGGTATATAGAAGGTGTCAGAGGGTTTATGTTATCGAGAAAATAGCAAAGGTGCTGAGTGAACAATATTGCAACCATGCAAGTAATGATCAAAAGCCGTGAGGCTATTCAGAATATACTGAGACTGAATACTTAGATTGACAACTGAAGAGCTATGAAGGAAATACTATCTATGTGGTGCTGACCGTGTCCTTATATCTTTAATCCTTCATACGCCTTCAGTGCTGGATCATGTTGGATCGAAACATGATCCCAATGATCCTTAGTGCGTAACCCTAACCCTAAGGTTGCTGACATAAGAGATATCCCCACCTGATGTGTTGGACATCAGGTTCTTAGTGGCTTAGCCCCATACTAGCCTGTGTTCTGACCCTCCGATGTTCTTGGGTCATAACACGCGACTTCGAGGTCCGAGAATCCGTGTACAAGGCTTACGAATGAGTTATTAACGTCTTTTTTATACGCTTTAATGGGCCCGGTTTTACGGAATACCGCACGTTTGTATTACGTATCGTAATGTACGTTATCGACTACCTTATAAACAGGTATTAAACGACCCGAATGGGTGAACTAGAAACGGAGTTTAAAACCCCATTTTATATTACCCGGGGCGAATAGGTGGGGGGATCCCCTTTAATGGTCCTCTTTTCGCCTTTATCATCGCTTTTTTATGACATGTATACAATTACTTCGATATCATTAATAAAACCGGTGATAAGGGGTAAAAAGCCCTTTTCGCTACTAATATAGACTGCGATAATAGGATGTGACAAGACACCGATTTTCTTTATTCCTTAGAGAACCTCGATATAGAATAGGGGTTAGCAAGCCTTTATGCGCGATTTCTTAACGTACTATTATACTTAACGTTCCGCTTTATAAAACTAGGTAAAGAAAAAGAATATACGGTTCTTCATTAAGGTTTCTAAAAGCTTAAAACGAGATATAAAAAGGTCGTTCCTCCAATACAAACTTATTAAATAAGCATAACTAAACTTAATCTTTATAAAATCGATAAATAAAACTCTTATGGGGTACGCTATTCGATACGCCTATATTAATACTAAAAGTAAACTCGTTTTCGAAGATATTTTACTAGACTTGTTATATCTGTTTAAAAGGATGTTTACTACATTTCACCAGATATAATATACATATATAATAAAAGGGGTACCCCGCGTTATTTACTCCCCTTTTAAAAATCACTGATTAAGGTTATGGAAACAATAAAGAATGAGATTAGACTTGCTAGAAATGTACCGGTCAACGAATACTTATTAATAAACAGATAGAATGTTGATATAAGTTTAATAACCTACATTATATCCTTTTTGCTCCCATTACGGTTCTTTAGCCATTTCGACATTAGTGAATGGTCGAGGGGAATCGATAAACTTTATTAACAATAATTTTACGAAAAGGTTTATTTATAATAGTATATTAATTTACGTTACGTTCGCCTTATACAATTCCACAAATATGCAGTGCCAGCTAAGGCCTACGTATACGGTCCTTATATAGCTTTACCCTAGTGTTACAACTATTACGAATTATATTCCTTTGCCTACAAAAGCTATTAGACAACCCCACAATAGAAGGGTGAAAAATATATCCACGTTTCAAAATATTGGTCAAAAATATTAAACATTTTAACCAGACCAGGTATAATACGAAGGCGGCTACGGAAATACTAATTAAAAAGGCTGTAGTTGCCAGGCT
This sequence comes from Anisogramma anomala, assembly GCA_038502455.1. Taxonomy (NCBI): domain Eukaryota; kingdom Fungi; phylum Ascomycota; class Sordariomycetes; order Diaporthales; family Gnomoniaceae; genus Anisogramma; species Anisogramma anomala. The sequence goes on along the minus strand of JASMMZ010000002.1, from coordinate 35,311,384 downwards.
TAACGAAAAAAACCTACGGTCAACTAAAAAAAGTCGAAAGGCAAAACCCTTTTATACTAGTATATGGTAGTACTTTACTAAAAAAATACTCGGCCCGCCTTACGACTCCTATACGCCAGACAGCTCTTAGCAATATTAGGAACACTTTAGTTAGTACGGCCACGTTACAATATTTTCCTTCCCTGGGCAGCAAGTTAGCTATTCCTTTCGGGAACCGTCTAACCTCTATTACCTTTAGTAAATCCAGCTCTCAGTCGGCTAACAAGCTAGTAATAAGAACTTCATCCGGCCTTATAAGCCCTAAGACCTGTAAGGTTATTAATGATAATATTAAGATGGTAAAGATTTTAATAACAAATACTTACGCCGGTCTAACTAAAGGGGACAGAACTGTGTACAAGGTTAGCCTTTTTACATTTGACTCAATTACCTTTATGACAAAGGCCGATTTTCCCACTTTATTTAATTTTGCCTTGAACAAATAAAATACGACCCATAATCTTTCGAATAAAAGTAACAATATAAATAAAAACCCTACTACCCCTAGGGGCTTAACTAATACTAACGTTATAAAATATTAAGTACGTTTTCAACTATATATAGGGTTATTAAACGTTATTTAACGCCAAAATCAAATACGGGGTTTAAAACTACATATGTAAATTTAGGTAAATTGATTACCTTATATAAAACCTTTTTATAAGGTTCGCAAACTAGGGCGTAAATATTATTAACGTATAGGAATCGTGGTAAGGTAAAAAAGATAACGGATAATGGTTTATATAACGTTATCCGGTATTCTATCTTTTCTCCTTGGTACGTAATTAGGGCGAAAACGCTTTTACTTAAAAAAGCCGACGCGAGTTACTACTAGAAATTCGACATTGTATCTTTTCGTACGTTAAACGAAAAACGATTTTTACAACTATTTAAACGCGTTCGAGTCACAGACGAGACGTTTCATAATTACAGGTTAACTGATGCAATATACCTAGCGTTTATGAAGACTAATTTTCGAACGAAATTTTAAAAAAAGTTTATATTTCGTTATTCAGAACCTGAAATATCGCCGAAAATGACTTCAATCTCGTATATAGCCAGGTGAAACTTATTCTAAAAAACGTTCTCGAGGGGCACGTCTTAAAAAATTAGGCCTTCGTAATAGGTATATATTATAACGGCGCGGTAAAAGTATTTATATTCCGGCTTAATTATATTTTCGACTTTACTTTTACTAATATTATGAGAGTTGTAACGGCGGTACGACCTAACCTAAATTACGGATTGGATTATAAGGTTTTTTTGACATATTTCTAATATAGGGATTATATTTCCTCACAGTCCTACCTTTTCGAATTTTGAAAACGAGCTTCTCTAAGGTTGGAAATTTAATTACAGTTAAATTAACGTTCTTATTACCTATCGAAGATATTAAGAACGCTAAGGCTATATATAAATGGGTGAGAGCCTTTATCCAATTATTAAAAGACGCCTTACTCGCTATCAGCAAGCCTGTTACGATACACGTAAACGTTATAAAAAAATGAACACCTAAATTAAACCGGTTACATGTATATATAAAGTAAAAAAACGCGGCACAACTGCACAGTACGAGGTTTATTGAGCGCCGAAACTTCTTCGCCGAGGTGTAACGGGTTAAATCCGGGCTTTAAAAAACCAAACTCGAAAACATTGCGGACTTAATAAAGATTTACGGTATAATAAGCTAATATAAGTTACCCTCGCCATTATAAGCTCCTTTATTAGAATCCGAAGGCCGTTTTATTATCAATATTTATTAATAAGCCTAAACGTTATAAAACGATATTTTCGATAGGTTTTCCCCCAACAACGATATTCCCGACAACCCTTTAAATACCTAATTACGGGCCGAGTATTTTATTATTTAAGGGTCGGATATCTTAAAGAAAAAGGTTCGTCGTAATATTATAGGAGTCTATAATACCTTTATGGGGCTAGATGACATAATAATCCGTTTATTTAAAAGGTATTAAAATGTAATAATTGAATCCTTATACGTGTTTTATAATAAATATTTATGATTCAGCGTCTTTTTATAAGCGTAACGGTAATCGAAAGTATTTATAATACTAAAGTTCGAAAACTGCGACCTTTTTAACTAATAATTATAAAGATCTATTATACTAATACCCGTTTACTTTAAAAGGCTAAAACTTATCGTAACCCGGAATTTTTTATAATTTTTATTATACGAGGCCTTATTAACCCCTAGTATAGGAGAAAAACACCGAAACCGTTTACGTCCAACTTAGTTACATCCTTAATATACAATATTAAATCCGCTTTCTTTGAGGGAAATGTTGTATCGATTTTATTATAAGATGTATAAGGGGCCTTTCATATATAATTATATGATTACCAAATTTTTTCAAAAAAAAAATAAAACGTTGAGGGTTTCATCGTAGGTTATTTACTTTAATTAAAAGCTTTTTTTACTAATAGGATAATATGAATATGATACTAGTCGGCGATTATGGGTTTTTTGAAATCTTAATTACGGTATCCCTTGAAACTTCCTTTCTTTACCGATCCTCCATATAATCTATATAACCGACCTTATTAAATTATGTTTAAGGCGTATTTTTATATATGTTAACGACTGGTTTTTCTTCAGGATATTAAATCCGTTAAAACGAAACGTGAAGGATTTTTAAACCTATTTTAAAGAAACCGATTAATAGGCGGCTAAAAATAGAATTATTTTCGTATCGAAAAAATCTAAACTACTTTATATTACTAAACGATAAAAATCTACGGATTGAGAAAAACGAGGCAATCCATACGTTTATACGCAATTAAAACCGGTTTACTTAGTTATTAACTTTCTTCCAAATACCAAGTACCTTAATATATAATAATTAGGGTTTTGGTTCGATAAAATCTTATCAAAAAGGGCCTACGTTAAAAAACGTATAACAGGACCTTTAAAAGTCGCTCGACATTATAAGATACTTTTACAAATAAAATATAGGCTTCCGCTATACTTATTATGGATAGCCGTTACTGTTATTATCGTGTTTGTATTTATATACTATACCGAAAGCTAGTATTACAGATGAAGATGATAAGCTTTCGAAGATTAGATTACAATTTCGTTAATCGCCGCGGCATAGGTGGTCTCTCCATTATACAAAGCGTTACTCAATGCTACTGCCTTTAAGGACATTAGTATACTTTTCGATAGTGTTGTATTCGAATAACAGTGCATTCGCTTCGTGTACCGCCTAAAAACCCTCGATGTCTAGTACCTTTTTACCTTACGTATCGTTAAAGCGGGTAATAAAATTCGACTTATAAAACCACCTCATTTACCGTCCGCCCCTTCAGGTGACGTTCGGGATATCTTTCTCGTTATAAAAAGCTTACAACGTTTTATCAGGCTATAAGCATCACGTAGGATTTACGACGCCCCCAGCGGAAAAAAAGTAACCTTTCGTATAAACTGAGGCTGTCCGGTGGACAAACCTTTGCCCAAGTTACTAACGGCTAACGAATAATTTCTGATTTTTTACGACTAATATCATTAACCCCTCAGTATATATTTAAATCCCTCATATCTTTTATAAATAGGTTTAAAGAAAAAAATTGATTATTACATTTGAAATATAATACTTTAACATAAGTAACGATCATACTATAGTTTTAATAAAAGGTTCCGTATAAATGTTAAATAGGTAATAATACATCGGGTACAGATTTACGGTTTTCCGAAACGACTTTACGATTCCCGAAGGATTTAAAGGAATACATTATATTATATACTTTATTAACGCTGAGGTCGTAGGCACGTTTAGCGGCCCACGAGTAGTTATACATATTACGATAGGGGAAACTATAATATACATTCATAATACCTTAGTAATATAGGATTTAAAAGGAAAACCTGGTAATTTAGTCGTAATAAGCTTTTAAAATTTTTATATATTAGCTGAGTTTTATACTAACCGGGTTATAATAAGGTATAAACTTAGGCATATAAGTATCGGTGGAAAAAAGGTGGTGTATAAACTAGTGAGTATTAGAGTCAGATATTTTCCACCTTTAAATCAAGATAATAAACTTTATACGAATAAAGTAAAATCATATTTGAAAATATATCTAAGGATGATTAAAAGAAAGTAATATAATCGGTAAAAATAAATTTTTTACTTATAATATAGGCTATAAATTTTAATGTATTTAACTAGGTCTGGCCTAAAATATTAAAAAATGAAATAAACCGGCCTTTTTTTTTTGCGCTACCATTCACTCAACTTTTCTATACCGCTTCCTAGCTATAAGATACAGGTATAAGAACTTTACGTCTTATTAACGAAGATTTCGATAACTAAATACCAACGGCTGTTACCTCTGATATAATGGAAAACGAAACGTTTACCATTTAATATATTATCCAGCCTCTGTTAAAGTGTCAAAAAAGTTACTACGTTCTTCTCAAAATCCTCTAAATAAACAATTACGTATAATTTTGATAAGCCTTAGACGTTGCAACGTTTAAGGCCTACTAATACTGATCAGTACTTGCCTGCCTATTAGGTTAAACATAGATAATTTAAGTAGAAGAAGAAGCTACTTTTCGGTTACGCTTTATGTCAAACGACCGCTGGAGTAGAAGAAAGATTCTTTCGAAAGTCCTCTATTAGTACTGCACCAGTCTTCCAACGGCAGGAAAACAGAGAAGACTTTTGGGTTGCGTTAGTCTTTCAACGGCAATCTGAAAGTTAGCGACGGTATCTATATTGAAAACACTAAGAAATCTTTATTAATCCTTCTTAAATACATTTAAATTGACTATTAAAAGTCTTAAACAACATGTTAACAAACGGCTAAGTCAGTACTACTATAGGTACTACTACTGACAAAACGATTAAGTCCCACGGCCAAATAACAAATAAACTTCTTCCTTTACCACCTATAACGACCTTCGACCTTATTCTCCACACCAAAATTTGCCTATAATTTACTATTTTTAACTTTCCCTACGCAATTTTGATCGTTTAGCTCGTTACTTTAATCGAAACCACTGAGAATTGTCAAGTCGCGCCAAAGAAGCTACGTTGTGCGATTCAACATCAAGTCACCAAGTCGCTAGGTTTCCATACAAACTTACGCTAAAACGCCAAAAGCACCAAGTCTTTATGCCTAAAACCACCAAGTTTCTTGTTCTACAAGTCCTATATAAGTCAAAACGCTAAAATGTTTACCGCAAGCACTCACTTCAAATCCATTACCAATTCCGCTTAAAAAAACAATTAGGAATCTTGGATCAGTCTTCGTTAACCACTACGATTAACAAATCTGAATTGCGGATGTCAACGAAAACTTAATTGAAGCTTACCTTACTAACTACGTCGGCTAGTATATCCTCGAGTTTAATACCAGTGAAAATCTCGGTCGCGACGTCCGCGCTTTCCAAGACTTTCGCTAGTTCATCAATTATTTGACTTCTAATATGTATAAAATGATTCATCGTACGGTTAAAGCTAAGCTAAAAAAGGAGGTTACACGTCGAAGTATCTATATCATTTAAAAAAACCACATTAGAATTGGTGGAAACCTTTTTCAAACTGGCCTAATAAGAAAATTACCCCTAAAACCCTAATTTTCAAAACCTACAAGGAAAAAAAAAAGTCGTTAAGGGATCTTAACGTCTATATGTACGTTATATGGAATCTCTAACTTATCTTTAGCTAAGTTAAGCTTTCTTACGTGTTAAAGATAAGGAATCTGTTAACTTATTTAGCAATTTAGTACCCTTACATAATAACGCAAAGTATGCCCTTAACAGCTGTAGGGCATGTAAAGCAACGGCCGTCAACGCGACTAAAGGTATTCATATTGGTACCCTTTACTAGTCAATTAAATAGGATCGTCAAACCCCCTAAAACATTTAACTACCTATTTCCCCTAAGCAATTTAATCGTTAAACACCTTAAAAACCTTCCCTCTTTAAATTTATCTACACACGAAAACTTACCACATTTTTTACCACAGGACTTTACCCCTCGAGTCAGGCGACTAGTAATTACCCCTAATATCCTATATCGGAAGCCCTAAGGCTTAAACTATTAGGAAATACCACTTACGGCTAAAACGATTATCGTAACCTTCTTTCAAGACCGGTTAAAAGGGTTAACGATAACTACAAACTTATAACGAACTTTTTCAAGATCTAGGATAATATAGAAAAGTATAACGGGAAACCTTACAACCTCTTCAATGCCAAGATAATACCTTTTTTAAATATTTATAAGTAGATAAAGGTTTCTCCTTTTAATTTTTACCTACTTTTTCCCGAAATCTTTAAAAAGAATGTTAAAAACTATTATCTAACATTTCTAACCAAAATAACCACGTTTAGAGAAATCTACAATAACATAAAGGGTTACTTCGAATATGAAGTCCACCTCGCGTAATACTATACAGATTGAGCCATAACACGATAGATTATAATAATAATGAAAAGGAAAAAGAAGGAAATACCAATAGACATGCTTAATTAGATGCCTAAAAAATTAATGTTATACTAAAAAGTAATAGGGAAAGTCTACTCTAACGAAGCTACACTTCATAAACAGGTACAAATAGTAATCACGGGCGTTAACGAGTTTAAATACGCTCTATAACGCCTAAATACCACCTGTAAAGGCTTTTTTGAATAGTTTCATTCCTCGCTTGCCATATTAATAGCGCGTATACCATACTCGCTTAAAATATACTCCCAAATTGGCAACTTTATTGAGGTAAATAAAAAAGACTTTACGGTAATTAATTACGTCGACTGTAAATACGGGCGCCCATAATGTTTAAGGTCTAATCTATAGACTTTAACCTTAAACTAAAGTAATAACTACATTAACATTAATAATATTTAAGCGGACCTATTAACTATAAACATTATCATCGTAATAGTAACAAGAGATGTTGAGTTTGTGATAAATCTGACTACGAGTTAACTCGCCATCCCCCCATCAAATATAATAACGAAAAAACAGCATACTACGTTTAATACCCTACTGTTTCACAGTAGAATTACTTGGATTAAATCGTAAACGTCAAGGGCGATAAGCTAATTAACGTCGTTAACACTTTAAAATAAAGCAAGTGACACGAAAATATTATTTCCGGTACGGTTTAATAGCTAGCCGACCACGTTTTCCTATATCTTTTAGGTGGTAAAAACCCTTGCCTTTGCCCTAACCAAACCCCTAACCCCTTATACACCTGTAACCTCCGCAATCGTTACACGAACCACATGTTTCAGGGTATTATGTCAGATATACGGGCATCAAAGTACTTATTAAAAGGCTATTCGCAATATATAACATTACAGGGGAAATATACTATAACCACTAAAATTAATCATCATAATGCTGGTAAGGCTAAAGTTGACTTTAGCCCGGGCGAATAATTATCGTTACTGGAGACAACGGTAATTTAAACTATTGTGGGATTAATTACGTTTTACATCATCAATTCACTTACTCTTTTCCTTCTTTGCTTAGAGGATATAAAGACTCTCGGCGTTAATGTCGATGTTAATGTAAACGAACTGGATAAAAACAACTAAAGGTTTCTACTCGCCCTTAAATAGGGGAATTTATAGTTTAATCTTTAAAACCCGAAAGTAATAATATTATACCTAATAAAGTATGAAATAAATTAATTATACCGGCGTTTTAACTATATAGCCGTTAATAGGTTATACAAAGTCCTAAAGTCTGTAAAGCATAACGATGTGGAATACTTTGTCCTGAAAGCTATTAAAAGGTTTAACCACTACTTCCAAACGTAAACCTAAGCTTCCCGAAGATTTAAATTTACATTAAAAGACGATAATGATTTTAATCACGAAATTTTTATTAATGTAATTTATTTAAATAATATATTTTTTTTACATCGTTAATTCCACAACTCCTGTCTACGAGGTTAAGGTTCTAAAGTTCTTTTCGGAAATAAATACATAGAAATAGTTAAAGATATTATAACTTAATACGTACCTAGGTCCACCTGAAGTCGTCGTCCATGATACAGGTACAAACTTCGCCGCGGTAGAATTTTAGGAAGATACTAAGATAATAGGTATTTAATATAAATAGGTGCCCACAAAAGCCCATTAAAGTTTTGAAAAGCTTAAAAAAATATACGCCCTACTTTGCCGAACGTATAATATTTTTACGTTAGAAATTGAAAGCTTTATGGATCCAGAAGCACGTTTACAAATGGCAGTATAAGGCCTTACCGATATTGTGGGACCTAACGGCTTAGTGCCAACGTTTCTAGTTTTTAGAGAGTACCTACACTTAACGAATGAATCTCTGCTATCGGAAAATACTTAAAAACGTGTTGCGGCTTATAGTAAAGCTTTAAGGGAACTACGAAGAAAATCGGCCCGCCGTTAGGTTAATAACACCCATAAAAAAAAAAAAGTCTTTTAAACATAGAAGTGCTTGCTTTGCAATTATGAAGTAAAGTTTTCATATAATGGGATCTGGCCAAATAAAAGAGCCTATACAAAATATTAGGTAAGGTCAACTTTAAAGTAATTATTAAAACTGCTAACGGTTTTATACTTTTTCGAACCACTTAGGTTAAATTTTATATTAGTGGTACTAAAGATAAAAGCCCTTAAGCTCCTTAAGCTTAGTGACCGAGTTAATACACACTTTTTCCACTCGTTATCAATAAACCTATAAAACGCTGCCGACGCGGAAAACCCCCAAAGAAAAAGAACGTTGAAAAAGAGGAATATATAACGGGGAATATTTACAATACTACTTAGATAAGTAGGAAAGATAAGGATAGCGAAAACCTGGAATAAAGCTCCAAATATAAGAAATTATTAAAATTTCAGGCAAACCCTTTGAAGAAACTGATAGGGTCTAAATTAACGGCTTATTAACTCGAAAAGTTGAACAATTTGTACTGAAAACCGACTTTAACCTTTAAAACCCAAACGTCACGATCTTTAAGTCGAGGATTATCTATAAGTTCAAAGGCAAAACTACGGGGCAGCTATACAAAAATCACGTTTAATAGCTTAAGGATAGGGTGATAAAGGCAAATATTAAATCCTTACATAGTTGCCAACGGTTTAAATAATTATATAACGTTTAGTGTTTACTTTAACAACAAGTTTACTAACTAAAACTAAAGGTAAGTTTGCACTTAATAGTCGTAATATAACGTAAGCCTAGAAATAATCAACAACTGATTTACAATGGATATTATTAAAGTTACCATAGAAATTTCGTGTCATTTACCCTATAGGTACGGTAATACGTTATGTCAAACCATTATACAGATTAGCTAAAACAGGTGTTTACTAATTCCTAACTTATTAGTCGTATTTTAAATTACGACTAATAATGAAATCCTTAACGTACGACCCGTACTTGTTAGAAATTTGGAAGAAAGACTTTGGTATGGTAGTTATACAAACTAACTATACCCTTTTCGTCGGAACAGCTAGTTTCATAGCATTAAAACAGAAAGCGATGAAGGACATTATGTTTTGACATTATAAGCCGGTAACAACGTTAACGGGAAACACCTAACTCGACTTTAATAAAACGTTAATCCGTATACTTAGTGTTAATGCTAGCCTTAGCTTTCGTTACAAAGACTAGAGCGTTATCTTAGCTATAATTGACAAGACTAACGATGCTAAGGCTTAACGGTACCTGGAACAACGTATTCGAAATAATTTGTTATAACTCAAGCACGTTGGCGGGTCAGGAAATAGGCCAGCATGCAGCTGAGCTACCAAGAGCCTGAAGTCCAATACATCAGGCGGGGAACATCTCTTTGTCAGCACCAGACTAGGCAAACCTCCAGAGTTAGGGTTATCTAGATCACAAGTGCTTACTGAGCCTCGTTGAGTACCGGTGAGCCTCAGTGAGCACCGGTAAGCTTCAGTACTGAAGATGGTATGAAAGCTATAGGATATAAGGACACGGTCAGCACCACATAGATAGTATTTCCTTCATAGCTCTTCAGTTTTCAATCTAAGTATTCAGTCTCAGTGTATTCTGAATAGCCTCACAGCTTTTGATCATTACTTGCACGGTTGCAATATTGTTCACTCAGCACCTCTGCTATCTTCTTGATAACATAAACCCTCTGACACCTTCTATATACTTACGGGTATTTAGTGTGATCATTACATAATTATATTGCTACCTTATATTAACCGGAAGCCTTTTTCGATTTATCTATTGCGATATAATTACAAATACCAACGGATAAAGACTTTAACTGGTTTAATAAAAGGTTCGAATGATAAATACGAAATTTGGACCACGGGATTAATATAGTTCTAATCGACCTTTTAAAAGCTAAGTTAATAATTTTTACGGACGGGTCCTTTATAAACAACACCGACTTGTCTTTACAAATCGGCTTTTCGATAACCCTCGTTAATAAAGATAAATAGGAAGACCAGTTTAACATTACTGGTAACTTAATTTACTAAACCTCCGTCAAGTGTAAAAAGATTACATGAATTGTATTAGCTTTAGAGGTCTACGGCATAATAGCGGGCTTCTACGTAAGCATAGTTATATAGGAAACTTTTAACATTATTAACAAAAAGCTAAAGATTTCTCCTATCCCAGTAATGATTTATACCGACTCGAGGAGTCTTTTCGAATACCTTTCGAAGCTCGGAACCATCAACGGAAAACGCCTAATGATGAATATAATGGTACTTTGTAAGGCCTACAAAGGGAGAGAAATTAAGGAGTTCCGATAAATCGATGGCAAAAATAACCTTGCTGACGTTATAATGAAGGCATCGCCAAATGATACCTTAAAAGGGTTTATGAACAGTAATAAACTAACTATACAAATCAAGGGTTACGTTAATAGACCGCCCAGCCATCTCGGATCACGTAATGGCAAACAGGGATGTGCTGGCAAATTAGAAGATTACCAGGGGATTAATAATAGTAATCTGTTTGAGTGGTACGGTTGAAATAAAGACCTATAGAGGTATATAACGAAAAATTGTTTGTGGGAGTTGATAAACTTAAACCTTAGGGCAACAGAACAATTAAGGTTAAATAGGGTTAATTTGCATGAAATTGAATACAACTTAATATGTAAGTCAATTGGAATTGACACGAGTTTGGCCAGTTGACTAGGAGGCAATTTAATGGTAACCGGATAAGATTAGTCAACTACACTGACGTACGCGCACAAACTTAAAAGTTGTTAGTATTAAAATAGTATTACATGCAATTCAATAGGTCAACTTTATTATAAGTAAAGTTAACCGTACTACAAGTGTATTGCTTTGTACAGACTTACCGCATTGGGTGTAAGTCGAGTGCAGTACGGTACACTTCACTTTAAGGCATAGGCCAAGCAATTGGCTATACAAATTACTATGTAGACCGGCTAGCAGTCTGCTAAACCTAGAACAATACATCTACCATCTGACAATATAATACTACTGTTACTTCGAAGAACAATCGAATCGACAACATTGTAACATCTAAAGCCTACCAACATATAGCTTATATTTATAGAGCTTTAGCAAACCCTATAAATTTCCGAGTATTTATATATATTACGCTTCATTTTACGAAAATAATCGGAAACTGAGATATTTTAGCCTACTTAAGCCGCGTTTACCGCCCGCCGATAACGAATACAATTTTACGCCCATTAGCGATATTTACGTTTTTAATCCGCCGACTTTACTTTATACCTACTTTAAAACTACCGACTTATCTATTTAATTGTTTTACTATTATCATTACTAAGTATTTCCGACCGCCGCCTTATAGCCGCGGTTTTATTCATGGGAAAGGATATGGTTCGAGGATGGGCCAGGAGCGGGGATAAACCCAGAGGTAAAGAAAAAGGGGGGCGAAGGGATAGGGGTAACGGAGACGGACTCGTTAAAGATAAAATTCGTATCGCCGTTATTAAGACTATTATTTAAATACTTGCTATTAACTTTCCTTTAGGCGGGAGTAGGGGCCCGTCAACCTATTAAAGCCTCAGCCGCCGCTTACGCTGCGTCGCTTTCGGCCACCTCGACGTCGGCGCAAAACGGGCGCCATAAAGCAGTAAAACGCCCTGATGGTGTTTTTATGACAAAGGTGACGCAGTAAATGGTGAAAGACCCTGCGGCGCCGGCGGCGATAAAGACACAATCGCCTTTACGCTTTATTATTATCTAAAACTAACAATTAACACCCTTTTTTAATCGTAAACTGTATGCAACACTGGGATCTTTTATAAACGTAATCAGTGTACTAAACGTTCAAGCCTCCTCCCCTAATATACATACCGTCGGATACCCTAATTAAAAACGACTGGATATAAATTATATAAATTTGTACCCCGCGAGGTTAAAGGGGGCGGATAGAGGTGACAAAAGAAGGGAAGAGAGGAGAAGGGAAAAAGGAGGTTTAAAAGCGGGCGTGCGTAACTCGTATAAGGGTAGTAGGGAAGTGCTGAGGGGTACGTAAACGGCCTAGACCACACGCCGCGCGTATAAACTGATTTTTACGTGAGTAAACTACTAATTTGCGTTAATCAAAAATTTAAAATCGTTAAAAAGTAGAAAGTAAAGGATTAAACCTTAATTAAAATGAAAAAATAAGCCGGGTACGAATTAATATATACGCGATTTATTATTACTCAAAGAGTTTATGGTTAGGAGTGAATTAAATAAAGAGTTTCACTTTTAAGTTAAAACTTAATATTTGGATTATTCCACGCGTAAAAATCCTTTACTTAAATGTTACTACAATAAATCGTAAATACCTTTCCATATAAATACGCACACATACTTACTTACGGTCTCCAACGCACCCTGGCACGTCTCGATTTAGCCAACACCTTGCCATATAAGGTTTTACTTTGTATTACTACAAGCTTAATAAAACCTTATTAAAGGTCCTATACAATTATATCTCCAACGTAAGTAAATGTGAGGCGGTGACTAAACCGGAATTATAACAGTTCTAAACTATTGCTATAATTTTTACGCCTATAAGTCTCTAAACTACAGGAAATCTTAAGGTCTCGATCGAGTAGATAGCGTTGGATCCTACTGGTCGTATAGGCTTGCATAAGGCACACATTGCGATACACTCCGCTGGTATTTATAGGAACATTTTGTAGCAGCTAGTGCACCTCTAAGAGGGGCTCTGCCTGGTGATAGTAAATTAAAAAAAAAATTCTATAGCATCCTTGGCGTTTTCCACATATCATTCGCTAATAAGAACTTTGGAAACCTAGCTTCATAAAAAGAGGTTACGAAGTTAACGATATAAAAAACAGGCTTATTATCTAAATAAAATATATTAATAAATAGCTCTTAGTTAACAGTTTCATTGTCTTTTAGTGTAAACTTACATATTAGAGGGGCTTAGCTGTATGTTTCGCAATGGTAAGAAAACTTTTCGATAGCTTTTGAAGTAAAGTATTTCATATATTTATACTTCACCGACTTTATAACTTTGTGTATCCTATTAATAGATAGGTAATCAAAACGCTGGTATAAGTAACGTATCTCTGGCTTCTTCAGGTTTAATATCACTGCCTTTAGTCTTTAAAGATAAAACTATAGGTACCTCTACTTAAAGGCAAAGGGAAACCTCTAGTCGTTCTTAACTAACTCATCAGCGTTAATATCGACATTGATACCGAAGGTCTCTATATCCTGCAAGTAAATAGAAAAGATGTAAGATACTTAAGGTTATGAAACGTAATTAATTCAATGATAACTTAAATTACCGTTATCTTTAGTAACGATAGTTGTTCGCCTAGTTCGAAGCCAACTTTGGCTTCATTAATAGCGTAACGATTAATCTAGATAGCTGTAGTTCTTTTCCCCCATAGCATCACATATTGCGAATAATCTTCTATTAAATACTTTACTGTTCCCATATCTAAACTAATACCTTAAAACGTGAGGTTCATGTAACGATTACGAAAGTTAAAAGTATATAAGGAGTTAAGTGCTTAATTAGGGGAAAGATAAGAGTTTCTACCGCCTAAGCGGTATTAAAAGGCGTAGTCGTCTAATTACTAAGCTTTACTAGGAGTAATGTTTTTATACTACTTAATTTACTTAAAGATATCATTATAGTTAATTAACTCATCGCCCCAGAAGTTTATAATATAATCCAAGTAGTTTTAATTAGAAATAGTGAATTATTACATATGGTACATTACATCTTTATTATTATATTTGTCGGGGGGATAACGAGTTAATTAATAGCCAAACGTACTATAAATTTAATATTTCCTAGTATTATTAAGACAATCGTTCTTACGGTTAATAGGTCCGCTTAAATCTTAATCTTATTATCGTTGACTTTGTTTTTACCTTTAGTCCAAGGTTATTAGGCCAGATTTTAAGTATTAAAGGAGATTATAGCCATACATACGGTCGACGTAAGTAAATACCATACGGTCTTTTTTATATATGTTACGGAAGTCGCCCGCTTAAGGATAGATATTAAGTAAATTTAGTATACGCGCTATTATGGTTACCAAGAAAGCCGCAACTGGCTAAAAAAGCCTTTATAGGTAGCATTCAGGCGTTATAAGGCGTATTAAAACTCGCGAACGCCCGTAACGGCTGCCTATACCTACTCGCAAAGTGTTGTTTTTCCCACGTAAGCTTTTCCTATTCCCTGCTGATATAATATTAACTTGTTAAGTATCTAATTTAGCACGTCTATTAGTATTTCCTTCTCTTTTTTTCTCGTTATTATTGTAGTCCATTTTGAGGTATCCCAGTCCATATAATATTAGTTAAGGTAAACGGTGTACTCGAAATAGCTTTTTATACCATCTTAAACTTCGCTAAAAGTAGTTATCTGAGTTAAAAAGATAAGATAATGGTTTTTAACGTACCCTATAAGGATTTTAGAGAATAGTAAGTAAAAACTAAAAGGTTAAACCTCTATCCACTTACAGATATTCAAAAAGAATATTATCTTTATAATAAAAAAGTTGTAGAACTTTCCGTCAAACTTCTATTCATCATTTCAGATCTTGGAGAAATCCGTAAAAAACTTATGGTTAATATTAACCATTTCAACAGATCTTAGGGAAAAGTCGCGATAATTTCCATAGTAATTATTAGTATTTCCTTACAATTCAAACCTTAGGACCTCCGAACCACAATGTTCAAGTTAATTACTAGTTGTCTAATGCGAGGGGCAAAGTCCAATAGTGGGATCTATAGTAGTTTCACGCATATAGACAAATCTGTTGTAAAAATGTTTTTAAAATGCTTAGCGATTCTGATTCAAAGGCTAGGGGGTAATAAGGACTTAAAGGTTTTAAAAAGCTTAACGATATTACTTGATTAACCTGTAAAGGGCACCGACGTCAATACCTCTTACCGCGTTAACAACCGTTGCTTCGTATGCTCTGTCACCTCTAAATTCGTATTTCGCGCTGTGACGTAAAGATACTAGACTCCTAAGCAAATTAACAGGTTCCTTATCATTAACGTATAAAAAGGCTTAAATTAGCTAAGTATAAAGCGGAGGTTCCATAAAACTTGTATAGAGGCGTTAAAAGTGTTTAACGCCTTTTCTTTTCCCTCTCAGGTTTTAAAGATTAGGTTCTTAAAAGGGGTCTTCTTTTTAAACTAGTTTGAAAAAGTTTTCGCTAATCCTAAAAGGGTTTTTACAGGGATGTAAATGTTACAGAACGTAATTTCTTTTTTAAATTAGCCATAACTATACGCTGGATTATCTTCAATATATTAGAAATCCAATGGTTAGAAAACTTACAGAAATCTGGAAAAACGCGGGCGCTACAGCTATAATCGTTACCGAAGTCCGCGTCGAGGATATATTAGTCAATGTAGTTAGTTCAATAAACTATAGTGGAGGTTTCATTAACGTCTCTGGTCAAAATATATTTGTCGTGATAATTGACCAAAACTATTTCGAAGGTTTTAATTATTTATTTTTAGTTGGGGTTGGTAATCGATTAAAAATCATCACTTGTAATAGCTATTCTAACGTTTATACTTATGTAGGACTTGGTGGGCGAGGGATTTAAAGATTTAGGGCGTAAAAACTTGATGTTTTTAGCGTAAAGTCACATAGAAACTTGATAAATTGTTGTTAAATCGCGTGACGTGGGGTTTTTTCAGCGCGACTTAGCTATTCCTAGTATTTTTTCTTAGAGACGCGATCTTGGTAATTGAAGTGATTTGGAAGAAAAAGAAAAATATTAAAGTAAGGGTAAAGGTTTTGTGTAAAAGGTAAGGTCAAAGGTCGTTTTATATTGTTGGTAGAGGTTAAATGTTAAGAGTTATAGGCTGTAAAACTTAGTCATTTTTACAATATTAATACTCGAAGTAATACTAAATTAATCGTTTGCTAACTTTCCAAACTTTAGGAATTTTAACAGTTAATCTTAATGTCCTTAAAAAGATCTTTTATAAAGACTTTTTAGTATTTTCGAATAACAATACCATCTTTACCTTTAAGCTGCCGTAAAAACCGAAGTAACATAGAAGTCTTTTTTACTTACTTCCGTGAAAACCGAGGCAGTAGTAAAAACCCTTCGTAAGAATCTTTCCTCTACCTTGGTCTTTTACAAAGCGTACCCGGAAAATAGCTTCTTTTTCTACTTGACTTATTTGTGCTTAATCTAATAAGTATTAATTAGTGTTGGTAAGGCTTTAGACGTTATAAAGTTATCGATTCTATTAGTTGAAGTAACAGTAGTATTGCATAGTTAAGTGGTGAATGTATTGTTTTAGGTTTAGTAGACCGCTAGCTTGTTTGCATAATAATTTGTATATCAAATTGCTTAGCTCGTGCCCTAGTGTGAAGTGGTCGTATACTGTACTTGACTTACAGCTAATACAGTAGGCACTCACATAATAATATACTTAATTTGCGGTTAGTATAGTCAACTTTACTGCAAGTAAAATAGACCTACTGCACTACAATTACTACTATTCCAACAAATACTTATATTTTATTAATTAAGTTAATGTAGACTCCTTATATTTTTAAAACTATTATTATATAATTTGGGGTTTTAATATCGAATTAGTTGAGGTTTTTCTGTAGCAATTCGTTTTCCAATTTAAACCTTAGCCGAGTAAATTTTAAAGATTTACAAGATTTTTAATTATTTAAACTATGTCGTCTATTAACGGAGTACTTTTATTCGAGTTAATAGGTATTCTACTTAATTATCTAGGGGTTAGATAAAGAAGCTATTATTTATATTGTAGGAGAATTTAGTTTGAATTTGGTTTTTACTTTTTATATAGGTGACTTGTCGTTTAGTACCTTAGAAAACGTAAAATTTACCTAATAACCTCATAAGGTTGTCTTTATGGGTTGCTTTATTAATTATGAGATTGTTACAGCGTTATCAACTTAAATTACAGCCTATAATACATAGTTTTTATTTTTTTGAAAAAAAGTTAAATTTGTGTATTTAGCTGTGGTATTGGAATAGTAGTATTTGAAGTAAAATAGGTCAATTTTACCTTTAGTAAAGTTGACTATACTGACCGCAAGTTGAGTGTATTGTTTTGTATATGCCTATTGTATTTTCATGTAAGTCAAGTGCAATATGCCCCCACTTCATACTAGGGTAGAAGCCTAACAATTGACTATACAAATTACTGTGTAAACCGGCTAGCAGTCTGCTAAACCTAAAACAATACATCTATAATTTTGATTACTGTAATACTACTGTTACTTCAACCAATCGAATCAACAACGTTATAATGTCCAAAGCCCTATAAACACTTATCAGTACATATTAGGTTAATTATAAATAAGTTAAGTAAAAGAAAAGACTACTTTACGGTTACGCTTTACGTTAATAATAGCGGCTAAGGTAAAAGAAAAATTCTTACGAAGGGCCTTTACAATTGTATCAGTTTCTACGGCATTACTTAAAGAAGATATTTGGGCTGCGTTAGTATTTACGGGAGTTTAGAGGTAGCGACGGTATTGTTATTTAAAACACCAAGAAATATTTACAGATTCTTTTTGAAAAGCGTTGAGATTGACCGTTACAAGTCTTAAAACGATAAGTTTGGAAACGGTTATATTAGTACTACTATAGGTATTATTATTGTAAAAAAGACTAAGTTTCACAGCTCATAACTTTTAACTTTCGCCCTTTATTGATAATAATTACGAACTTTAATCTTACTCTTTATATTAAACCTTTTCCCCTACTTTATTTTTTCTTCTCTCCCTACGTTAATTTCATTTTGAAATTCGCTACTTCAAGCGAAAATATTAAGAATCGTTAAGTTACGCCGAGAAAGCTACGTTACGCGACTCCATGCTAAATTTCCAAATTTCCACGCAACTTTACGCCAAAATAGAAAGTTTCTACACCCAAAGATTATCACGTCCCTCGCCTTACGCGCCCTACACGGTTACCAACTTTTACGTCACCTATAATGTGAAGATAGCACCTCCATAAGAGCTTCAGAAAGAGATTGAAACCTTCGGATCCCTCTTTTTAAAGCAGTACGATGAAGATATTTAGGGGCCAAATGTCGATAAAAACTTAGTCGAACGGCACCTAGTCAACTTCGTTGTCCACTTTATTATTAATTTAGACGAAGGCGAAAACCTTGAACTCAGCGAACGCGTTTTCTGCAAATATCGTAATTTTTTCGATGATTAGACTATTAACATGTGGAAGAAAGTCCAAAAAAGGTGTTAAATCCAAATTGAAGATAAAACTCGAGCGATGAAGGGTTTACGTATTAAAAAAAGACTCCACCAAGTTGCCAGAAACCCTTTTCGACCTGGCTTAACTTGCGAAATTCTCTTAAGACCTACGCCCTAAGATAAAGGGTATTGAAAAACCTTAACGCCCTTACACGCAATTTAGATAACCTCACCTTCACCCTTAATTAAGTTAAGCTACTTTACGCGTTGATAATAGGGAACCTATTAACTTTCTCAGCAATCTAGCACCCCTACATAATAATGTAAAGTATTCCTTTACTAGCGGCAAGGTATGTAAAGCAATAGTCTCTAATTCCGTTAAAGTAATTGATGTCGGTGCTTTACACCAGTAAATTAAATAAGATTGTGGAGTTACTTATAACCTTTGAATATCTATTACCCCTTGGTTCATTAATCGCAAAGCCTTCCAAAGAAATTTACCGCAAGTTTGCCTATACTCGTAAGCCAACTATAAGTCCTACTAAAATAATTTACTCGTAGAGCTATTGAATTGGCAATTACCCTTAATACCGTGCCTTGGAGGCTCCAAGGCTTAAATTTACATGAAATACCAACGAAGACTAGGATGATTATCGCGACTTACCCCTAAAACCTGTTAAAATGGTTAATATCAATTACAAAGTCTTTACGGATTTCGTTAAGATTTAGAACGACGTAAATAAGTATGATGTGAAGACTTACAACCTTCTCGATACGAAGATGATACCCTTTTTGGTTGTTATTTATTGTTTCCTAGAATTTTTACAGGACACACCAAAAACTACTGTTTGACTTTTTAACCTAAGTGTCCACTTTTTGCGAAGTTTACAATGATATGAAAAGCTACTTCAAATATGACGTCCATCTTACCTAATACCATACATTTCAATCTACTGTATAATGAATTACGATAATAGCAAAAGAAAAGGAGAGGAGAAAATACTAATATATATGCTTAACCAAATGTTTAACAAGTCAATGTTATATTAACAGGCAATAGGGAAAGCCCACGCTGGAGAAGCTATATTTTACGAATAGGTACAAGTAGTATTTACGGGCGTCAATGAGTTCAAATACGTTTTATAACACCCAGATACCACCTGCGAAGGCTTTTTTAACCAGTTTCGTTCCTCGTTTACAACTGTAATAACGCGTATACCAAACTAGCTCGGTATATACCCCTAATCTGGCAACTTCCTTAACGTAAATAAAAAAAGCTTACGGTGGTTAATTACATTGACCGTAAATATGGCTACGGGCGCCCTCAACGCTTAAAGCCTGGTCTATCAACTACAGACTGGAGGTAGCAACCATGTTAGCGCCAGCAGAGTCAAAAATTGAGCGCGCTAGCTAAACGTACACACTATAGTCGTAATAATGGCAAAAATATATTAAATTTGTGGTAAATCTGTCTATTAGTGAATTAGTTACCCCATTAGCGAGCGAAATAATAAAAATATAATGTAATATATCTAGTACTCTACCACTTTTAAGTAAGATTACTTAAGCTAAATCGCAAACATTAAGGGCAACGGGTCAATTAACAGTAATAGTACCCCAAAATAAATTAAGCGATATAAAAATATTGCTTCCGGTTCGGCTCAGTAACTAACCAACTACGTCTTCCTGTACCGTTTAAGTGGTAAGGACCCTCACTTTTGCCTTAATCAAGCCCCTAACCTATTATATACTTTCAACCTCCGTGATCGTTACACGGATTATACGTTTTAAGATATTATGCCGTATATAAGTATAGTTAGATACTAAATGGGAGGCTATTTTTAGTACATAGTACTACGGAGGGAAAGTACTACAGCTATTAAAATTAATTGTTATAATGTTGGTAAGGTCAAAGTGGGCTTTGTATTAAGCGAATAGTTATCGTTAATAAGGATAACGATATTTTTAAATATTATAAGGTCAATTACATTTTAAATTTCCAAGTCCCCTATCCCTATCCTTTTTTATCTTAAGGATATAAAGATCCTTTGAGTTAACGTTGACGTTAACGCTGACAAACTAGTTAAAAAGGGTCAAAGGTCTTCCTTTACTTTTAAGTAGTGGTATTAAACTTAACGGAGCCGGAGATATGATAATTACATCGACTTTGTAACAATCTAACCATTAATAGGTTGTATAAAGTCCTAAATTCGTAGGGTACAAAGATGTATAATACTTTGACCTAAAAGTTATTAAAAAGTTTTGTTATTATTGCTAAACATATGCTTTAATATTTCGAAGATTGAGATTTATATGAAAAGACTATAGCAATTTTCATTACGAGGTTTTTATCAATATATTCTACTTAAATAACAAGATTTTTTTTTATGTCGTTGACATCGTAACCTTTTTTTACGAAGCCAAGTTTTTGAAATCCTTTTCGGCAAAGGACACGTGGAAAGTATTAAGGATATTATTGATTAATACATATTTGGGTCCACCTGACGTCGTTGTTTACGATACCTATATTAATTTTTTAGCGGTGGAATTTTAGAATGATGTTAAGATAATAGGTATCCAGTGTAAACAGGTGCCTTTAAAGGACTATTGAAGTATTGAGAAGGTTGAAAGGGTATATGCCCTACTTTGTCGAGCGTATAATATCCTTATACTAGAAATTAAAAGCTTTACGGATCCGGAGGAACGCCTTTAAATAGCGGTAGAAGGCCTGAATAACATTGTGGGCCTTGACGGCCTAATGTTAACGCTACTGGTTTTTGGAACGTACCCACTCCTGACGAGTGAATCTCCGCTATTAGCAAGTACCCAAAAACAAGCTATAGTCTATGGTAAAGCTTTCAAGAAATTACGAAAGGAATTGGTACGCCTCTAATTTAACGACGCCCTTAATACCAAAAACTTTCCTATAACAATCGACGTACTTACTTTATCATTGTAAAGTAAAGTTTTCGTATAGCGGGAGCCGGGCAAATGGAAGGGCTTATATAAAATTTTAAGTATCATCAACTTTAAAGTAATTGTTAAAACTGCTAACGGTTTTATGTTTTTTCGTACCACTTAGGTTAAGCCTTATATTAGGGTTATCAACGATAAATATCCTTAAACTAAACTACCGAGATAATACGAACCTCCTCCAACCGTTATTGATAAGACGATAAAACGCCGCTGATGCGGATGACTTCCGAAAAAGAAAAACATTAAAAAGGAGGAATACACACCGGGTTGTATTTACAATACTGTTGAGGTAAGTAGGGGAAAAAAGGATAACAAAAACTTGGTATTAAAGATTTAAACGCAACGTATTATGAAAACTTTTGGCAAACCTTTTAAGTAAAACGAAAAGGTGCAGATTAACAACCTATTAACTCGAGGAGTTATATAATTTATACCGAAGGCCGACTTTAAAATTCAAAATCCAAACGTTATGATCTTTATGTCGAATATTATTTATAAAGTTAAGGGTAAAACTACGGGGCGGCCGTACAAAAAGTTGAGTTTAATGGCTTAAAGATACGACGATAAAGGCAAAATCGAAATCCTTGCGTAATCGCTAACTATTTAAAAGAAAAATTAGTGTTTCGTGATCGCTTTAGTAGTAATCCTATTAGTTAGAACTAAACGTAAGTTTACGCTTGATAGCTGAAATATAACCTAAGTCTAGACGTAATTGGCAACGAATTTACAGCAAATCGTATTACTGAAATTTCCACAGGAATTAAGGTTTATATATCTTTTAGAAAAGGTAATACGACGTATTAAGCCTGTATAAGGATTAGATAAAATAAACGTCTACTAGTCCCTAATTGACCAGTTGTACGTTAAATTATAGCTATAAATATTTTAATATATAACCCATACTTATTAGTAACGTAATACAACGACTTTGGCTTGAACAGTATATAAATCAACGATATCATTTTCATTAAAACGGCTAACTTTATGGTATTAAAACAACAGGCGATTGAAAATTTCAAATCCTGGTATTGTAAGCTAGTGACGATGTTGACAGGGACGAATTAATTTAACTTTAACGAATCGTCAATCCATATACTTAGTGTTAATATTAGCCTTGATTCTCGCTAAAATGGCTAAGGCACTAATTTAACTACAATCGACAAAATTAACGTAGCTAAGGCCTAGCCGTACTTGAAAGAGTATACTTGTAGCAGTTATATTACCACCCTATATTCACCGAAGGCTTTTTACGATCTTTCCATTACGGCGTAAATATATTATTCAATTAGTAACAACTTTGACGGGAATAATAAGAGTATTAAATGGAAAATGAGAAATTAGGACTGAAATATGAATATAGTTTTAATCAACCTATCGAAGGTCAAATTAATAATTTTTACGAATAGGTTTTTTACAATCAATACCGACTTATTTTTATATATCAGCTTTGTAACAACCCTTGTTAATAAAGTTAAACGGGAATACCAATTTAATATTATAGGTAGCTTGATTTACTAAACTTTTGTTAAATACAAAAGAATTATACGAAGCGTATTTACCTTAGAGGTTTACGGAATAATAACAGGATTTAATGTAGGTATAGAATTGTGGGAAACCCTTAATATTATAACTAGGCAGCTTAAGATCTCTCAAATCCTGGTGTTAATTTATACCGACTCGAAGAGCCTGTTTGAATACCTTTCGATTCCCGGAACTACTAGCGAAAAACGTCTAATAATCGATGTAATAGTACTCCACGAAATCTAGAAAGAGAGGGAGATGAAGGAGTTTCGATAGATTAACGGAAAAAACAATATTTCTCATGCTATAACGAAAACATTGCCGAATAAGGCTCTTGAAAGGTTTGTAGACAGTAATAGACTGACTATATGTAATAAGGGCTATGTTAATAGACCTCCCGGTAAGCTTAAGTTACGTGACAGCGGTTAGGGATAGGCTAGCAAACTGAAAGACTGCCAGAGGATTAACGATGATAATTTCTTTTATCGGTATGGCTAAAGTAGAGGATTGCATAGGTTTGTAGCAAGAGAACTTTTTATGAGAGTCGATAAAGTCGGGCCTTGGAGCCGTAGGGCAATTAAAGGCAATCAGGATCAATTTTTATGTAATTGAGTATAATTTGATGTGGATGTTAATTGGAATTAACAGGGGTTTGCCTAGTTGAAGAGATCGTAATTTAGTGCTTATAGAAAAAGATAAGTCAACCACAGTAGCATATGCGTACAAATTAAAAAGCCGTAAGTATTAGAATATTAATATTTATAGTACAGTAGGTCAACTTTACTAAAAGTAAATTTGACTATACTAACTGTAAGTTGAGTGGATTGTTTTGTGTTGGCCTATTGTATTTGACTGTAGATTAAGTGTATTATAGCCCCACTTTACACTACAGCACAGACCAAGAAATTGGCTATATAAATCACTTTGCAGACCGGCTAGCGGTCTAACAAAATTAAAACAATACATCAACCATTTTTACTACTGAAATACTACTATTACTTCGACTAATCGAATCGAAAACGTTGCAACGTCTAAAGCCCTACGAACATATGGTTTTTAATTTAGATTTTTTCAAATTTCTCACTGATTTGTTAGTCGGATTATGTAGCTGTATAATATAAGGCGTGGTAGCGTTAATAATTGCGTTGAAGACGACTGGATGCTGAGGGGTAAATATTAATAAGCGACCTTTAGATAGGTCGGTATACTCGATTAATATTTGGATAGTTTGTTTAAGTTATATTACTCTAGGAAAACGAATTTTTAATTTGTGTTGGTAGGGCTTTATCGTTGCAACGTAGTCGATTAGAATCACTATGGTTGAAATAACTGGTGCTGCATTAATATTAGTTGAAAAGTAAGTTTTAAGTTTTAAGTTTAGCAGAGCGCTAGCCGGTCTACACACTAATTTGTATGGCCAAACGCTTTGGCCTATACCCCACTTTGAAGTGGGTACTTACTACACTGCACTTTCAGTGTAGTGTATTCATATACGACAAACTACAATCAATTTGTAGTATGTACAATGAACTTTACTGCAATTAAACTCGACTTGACTGCACTTTATTTGATAGCTATTACAACACTTTGCGAAGTATTAATTTAGCTACTGTTTTGTGTATAGTAAATGTGATATCGAATTTTCTATCGTAAAATAAGATAACATTTCGGGATATAAAAATACCAGCTTTACTAGGTTTTAATTAAATATTGTTAAAGAGAGCGTTAGTATCAAGTTTGTTTATAATTTAGGTTTTTGCCGTTTTACGTAATAGTTTAGGAGAGTTGTTAATTTTATAGCTATGAGTTTAAAGGGTTTATTTAACCTTCGATTTTAGTTGAATTAAGGGTTTTATAAATTTTGCAATTATTTCACGTTTTTCTACTAGTACTTTAAACGTGATAAATTCCGAAAAGTAATTTTCGAAATAAAGTAACTTTATAAGATTTTTACCTGCATCCATATCCAGATATATCGTAACGTTTTTACTTTTTTTTTGTAATGTGTTTACGGCCGCATACGGACATTTGTAATTATTTGTAAATAATCATTATTAACAATAGGAGTTATAATATCTTTTAATTTTTTAAGATTATTAATCACTTCGTTTAAGGTAGGTTCGTTGGTTTGGTATACGTGTTTTCATATAGTATAAATTTTGATAGTATCGCGAGTTAAATAGTCTTTTAGATAAGTAAATAATTAATTACGCGAGTTGAAAAACTCGCGATAATAGCCGTAAGTTTTATCATTTGACTTGAGTATATCGATTAAGTTGACTAAGATACCGTTTTCTCAATACGTGGAGAAAAAGCGTAAGGAGGCTTTTGAAAATTGCGAGGTCTAGTCATTGTTAATGTTTAAATGGACATTGTAAACGCGGCGATCACGATTACGGTTACGGCGGCGTTTACGACTATCTCGGCAGCTTTTGCGACTATTTTGGCGGCGTTTACGATTATCTTGGCGACGTTTATAGTTGCCTTAATGTTTGCAATCCTAGTTTCGCGGCCGTTTATCTTTTTTTCGTGAACGAGAACGATTTTTACGGCGTTAGTAATTTTATTTGCGGTTTTAATAGCGGTCTTGTAAACGACTATACCCTAAACCTTAAATTTCGTAACAACTATTGGAATAACGTGTTTTCTCGTACATTTTACTAGTATTTTCGCAGTTGCTACGAAACTTGTAACGCTTTTTGGTATCGCGTTTCAAAGTAAGCCGATAGTAAGAAAACTTACGTTCTGCTATCTTAAACAGTATGATTTTATTCTCCTTAATATCAGCTATATATTTACGTATTTACTATCCTCGATAATCAGGAGGTAAGTATTATAAAGTGTTTATATTTAATAAAGATCAAATGTTAATTATAATCATTCGTTACTTTTTCGAAGTATTAATAGTTTTATTGTATCGTATTTTAGTTTGTATGTGTTTTATTTACCTGTATTAGTCGTTTAGTAGGTTATTAAAACGAAAGGTACATTTTCGATATTTAGTAATAACTCGACCAACTTCAATGGAAAATTTGGCTGCGGGGATATTTATAATCTTCGCGAGGTTTTGAAAGTATAGTATACAATGATTAAATAAAACTAGCTTCAAATTTTATTAGTAAATAACCGATCTTTAAAGTAAAGTTGAAATAATTTAATTGATTAGTTTTCGACGTTAAATCTAGGATCAATAAATAAGTTTTGCTGTTATTAAAAATTCTAGAAGTTGATAAATATTATATCTATATTTATAGTTATAATGCTAAGATTTAAAGGATCGGAATATTCTGGGTGAAAAACCATTATCTTTTTCTCCTTAAACACCTTTTCCCTATCGACTATTGTGAGAAAGGTTGTAAGGCTTTGCGTCTATTGATCTTTTCGCGTTTTTGTAGCTTTCAATCGTGTTTTCGAGCGCGGTTATGTTTTTGAAGAGGTTTGGATTCGCAGCGATCAAGTATCCAAGATTTCGGTTCGTGGTGGCGGTCAGATTTACGGCGGCGGTTGGAAGCTTATTCGCGGTCTTAACGGTTATTTTTACGAAGAATATTAATATTATTACGAATATAACGTTTTTTTTATTTTTTACAAGTATAGAAGCCGAAATGTAAAGACTAAGGCGATGGATGGAAAGATTGGGGTTAAAGAGAATTTCATTGTATGGTAGTTAGAGTAATTATAACCTCTTTGGTTGCTTTTACTTTAATATAATTTTTCACTTCGTTTCCTATTTCTCTAATAACATTATCCGGACTATTAAGGCGTTTATTTATAGTAGTGAAAATTTGGTTAATTTACCGATTAATGACTTTACGGAGGTGAGTTGTAATAGGCCTACCATAACTATTATTACTGCCGCTATTGTTTCTGTTACCTAAAAAAGTACAGTTTTCAATAGAATTAGGTATGGAACTTCCAGATATTTTGTATATTAGCGTGTTGAACTAAGGTGAGGCTAGTGAGGACGAGGGTAGTCGGATTCGAGATGGCTGTTACGTTTTAAGAAAGGCTAAACCAATAAGTAAGGCTTATTGGCCTCGAGTTTGTCGTAACATAGTATGAGAAAGTATTTAATTTGTTAATAACGCTTGTGGTTGTTTGTTTGTTGTAGAAACCAATAGAAGAACAGGAGGGCTAATGTAGAAAAGGTGAACCAATAAAGGAAAGGGCAGACCGATGGAGGATATAACAAACCGATAAAGAGGAGAGCGAAAAGTCCGATAACTTGGGGGATTGGTGATGTTTTTTTGTAGTCTTGCGTTTTACGAACTATGGCAGTAACAAATCCTTGTGGCAATTAAATCTGGTTTAACTTAATTAGATGTATTTACAGCTACTATTTGTTGGATTTTGCTGGTGGTGGTGTCATTTGTGGTGTAATGAAAGATGAATAAGTTAAGTTTAGGTCTGAATCTGCAGAGTTTGCAACAGGTATGTATGTATAATGACAAAGAAGGACGGTGGGGTTTGATACCACACCTAGGTCTAACATTCGCCGTTTAAGCGGTATAAAAAAGCATGATCGGGTAGTTACCAAGCCGCATTATAAATAACATCGTTATGCTACGTAACTCATTTAGGCGTATTTTTATCGTTATAATCTTTTTTACTTTCAAAGTTTGCTATACGATTAAAGTAGTTTTATTTAAGTGTAGTAAAATATTGGGAGAGGTATATCGTTTATTATTTATATCGTTTAGCCGTTAGATAACGAGTTGATTAATTACTGAATTTGTTATAAATCTAATATTCTTTAATATTATTACAACGATAATTCTTGCAGTTAATAGGTTCGCTTAAGGTTTACCTACGTTATTGGCGCTAGTGTAGCTGTAGCTTCTCATCCGAAGTTATTAGATTATATTTTAAGTGTTTAGGGCGTTCGTAGCTATACTTACGATCAACTTAGCTAATTATAGCGCGGTTTTCTTTATTTATATCACGAAAGTTTTTCAATTAGGGGTATCTTTCAAGAGAGTTTGGTATGCGCGTTATCAAATTTGTAAAAGAGGAGCGAAACTTGTTAAAAACGCCTGCATAGGTGGTACCTGAGCGTTATGAAGCGTATTTAAACTTATGAATACCCATAAAGGCTGCTTATACCTACTTGCAAAGTGTGGCTTTACTAACGTATGCTTTTCCCATTGTTTGTTAACATAGTATAAGCTTGTTAAGTATTTAATTTAATATATCTTTTGGTGTTTTCTCCTCTTTTTTCTCTGTTATTATCGTATTCTACTTCGTGATAACCTAGTTTATATAATACTAGATCCAGTGGATATCGTATTCGATGTATCTTTTCATATTATGTTAGATTTCGCGAAAAGTCGTCATTCGTATTAGGAAGGTAAGGTAGTAATCTCTGGAGTATTTTATAATGATTTCGGTGAATAATAAGTAAAAATCAGAGTAAAGAACTTGCATCGACTTGCAGATGTTTTAAAAAGATATTTAATGGTAGGCCTTTATCGTTGCAACGTAGTCGATTCGAATCGCTATGGTTGAAGTAATTGGTGCTACATTGATATTATTGATTGGTAGGTAAGTTCTAAGTTTGGCAGACCGCTAGCCAGGCTACACACTAATTTGTATAGCCTAACTCTTTGACTTGTGCCACACTTTGAAGTGGGCACCTACTGCACTACACTAGCAGTGCAGTCTATTCAAATTCTACAAACTATAGTCAATTTTCAGTACATATAATCAAATTTACTGTAAGTAAAGTTGACTTGACTATACTGCATTTGACTGCTATTCCAACCCTGGCGGCTTTTTGTTTTATACCTATACACTAACGTGGCTTGCAATCAATTGGTGGCAACCTTTTAAATCCCTCCTTAATCTATAAACCAAACTCCTGTCAATTCCGATTAATCTGTACTAAGATCGACTTTAATTACAGCCCTTCATAGCCCTTTGACTTTACCCCTCCGAGGCCTCCATTCCTTAAATCTTGTATACAAATCTCTCGCTATAAACTTATAAAAATCAGGTACGCTACCATTTACGTACCTTTTACTAATAGTTTGAATTACTACTATTGCGACCTTTGTTATCGTTACCATTATCCTAACGGTCTTCCAATTTACTATAACAACTCTATTCTTCCACGTTACGTATCGGGCGATCCACGTATCCCTAGATTCGTATAATTAACTTATTACTATTTACAACCCTTTTCAAAGCGTCTTTAGAGGTAACTTTAATTATGGCATCGGTAAAGTTATCTCCACCGTGAATTTACCGGAACTCATCGATTTCCCGAGTTTTGTATACCTTTCTTAATATTATTACGGTTATTATCAGGTGTTTTGTATCAATAGTATCCACTTTTAATAGGTATTTGTAAAGACTTCGGAAGTCGGTATATACTACCACAAGTATCGATAATAATCCTTGATATTTGGTAATAATCCTTAATATACCGTCAGTTATTATACCGATATTAAAGCTTATGATTATACCGTATATTTCTGATATTAATACACTTCAGGTTACCCGTTCACACACAATGAACATCTAATATATAAGGTTCCCGTTAATCGTAAATTTCTATTTAAACCTATTCTCGTTAAAAAGCATTATTAGAAAGCTGATTTAAGATGTAAGATTAGTATCATCATGAAATAGCTCATCCTAAAATATAATTAACTCCGCCTTCGTTAAACTTACCGAAACTATATTGATTTATCTTTTTACTCAGTCTATTTGCTATTGATTTCGTTTATTTAACTTATTAAAATTTTCATCTCATAGGTTTTATACCTATATTTTAATAAAAATGTCGTACGATAATTTTATTAATATAAAGAAGTAATATAAGCTATATGGGACTTTCACTTTAGATATCTTTGAAATTTTTCCTCGTCGGTCTTATCAATAATCGTAAGGTCTATCATTTACCCCTTTCATCGTAAGCTAATATAAATTCAGTTTTTAACTTTGATATTATAGATACGGAATAATAATCCGTTAAAATTAAGTTATATACCTTTAGTTAATGTCTTAATTAACTTACACTTTTAAAAACCTAACTTTTCGATAGTACGTTGTTCCACCATTATAAACCTAGTATTACTAAAAAAAAGGGTATTGTTTATTTATATACCTACGATACTAAAGTTTTTGCCTTTTATAATTAACAAACACGGGTTAAAATTGGAAGTTTTTATACCGAAGTTATTTTGAAAGTACGTCTAAGACGTTAGAAATTAATAAACGCCTACTTTAACCAATCAGTAACAAGGTTTAATATATATTATCATTATACCAGCTGGAAATTTATCACTTGTTTTTTTTTAGCAGTTCCAGCAATATAATTCGCTTAATATTGGTAGCAGATTATATATATGCTGACGAAATATCCAGGCTATTAAGTATAAAATGACATTTTAGGCCAATAATTATGTTAATAATGATAGCGAAAATTAAACACGAACTGAATTTTTAAATTATAAACGATTAATTAAGGATTTAGTTTGTATCTTTATTACTATATCCTTAAGCGATTAACCGTAACTTTTCGTACGGTCGATTCGCAGCTTTACCTTTAACCTCGTAAATAATTTTTGACTTAAAGATAATAACATTTTGACTTTCAAATTACATTAATGTTATAAATTGTATTACCCCCCATAATAAAAGGCCGTTAATTTCCACTTAGTCATTTTTTTAAAAGAGGGCTTGCCTAATATATTAATAATACCTTTAATACGTAACTTAAAGGTAAGTTTTCCGTTAAACATTTTTTTAAAAGAAACTTATGCCATCTTATATATCCTTCCAAGCCTATAATCCCTATTATCCTTCTCTTTAATATATATCTATCATTTAGGTAGTTGTCTACACCATCGAAGTTTTATTAGCTTATTAATAATAGATTCGAAAGGGTTATATTAGCTCATTCGTTCAGCTAGAAAGTTATCGACGTTAGGATCTTCATTAAACTTAAACGGCTCGAGAGGTCTTTAGTACGACGTAACCTATATAACTCGAAAAGTTACAAGGTCGTTGGTAATTTTAACCATTACATTTAAATTAGTAATACTTAAAATCTTATATAAATTATTATATTTTTCTGACTCGTGTTACGTCAGGATTTTACTTTAAAGGGGAAGTAAAAGTACATTTGTTATCAAAGGCCCGTTCCTAGTTTTAAAGGCAATATTAACCTGATGGCGTACCGATTCCTTCCTTAGCTTTTTTAATACTTTTATATATGTTATAACACATCTCTGGGTACTTAATAAGGGTATAGATTTAGCTATTATACATAAATAGGCCCTCAATACCAATAAAGTTGGTATAAGTCCGTTAAAGCTAATAGTATCGTTAAAACCTTTTACCACTATTTAAAGTCGTGTTTTTCAACTTATGAAGCTTTCGATTTCCAATATAATAATATTATATGCCCTTCGTAAAAGGTCGTATACCTTTTTCACCTTACTAATACCTTAATAAACTTTAACTTGAATTTCTTTATACTAAATTTCTATTGACTTTATATTAACTTAAAACTTTATCGTCATAAAGTTAATGCATATATCGTAAACTAATACTTCTAATAGGCTAAGGTATGTATTGATTTATGAAGTATGTAATACTTTTTATATTTCTTTTACCGTAATAGGTTTAAGGAATTTGACTTCGTAAAAAGTTGTGGCGGAGTTTATAACGTGTATTATTAGCTTGCCGTCTAAGTAAAATACGTTTACAAAGACTCTAGAATTAATATCTCGGTTTTTTTTAACGTAAAATTAAATTTTAAGGGATTTTAAAAGTGTATTCCATAGTAGTGGTAAAGCTGTTCGACTAATTTTAGTATTGACAAGTTTACATCTTCGTAGTTAACTGCCTTTAAAACCGTATAAAGTCTGTTAATTTCTGGGTGGTTAAACCTATAATTTAGTTAATGAATTCCCGCTTTTATCAGGTTTAATACTATTACCTTTGACCTAGAGATAAAATTAAAGGTACACCTATTTAAATTGAGGTAAAAACCTTTTTTCGGCCTTAATTTATATTAATTCGTCAATCTAAATATTAATATTAACGTGAAGATGGTTCATGTCTTTTTGGCAATGAAGGAAAGTAGTAAGAGATTCCAATATATGGAAAACAATAAAACCTAAAATAATCTTCACTGCCATCGATCCCAATAAAGATAACTCTTTTCCATAGCTAAAGCTAACTTTAACTTTATTAGAATTTGCGTAATTAAATTCCACAATAGTATTATTATCCCTTAGTAACACGATATATTACGAATAACCTCTTATTAAGTACCGTGTTACCCCCGTATCCGGTATAACCCCCTAAAAAACTTGTTTCGCGTAACGATTTCAAATAGTAAAAAGCTGTATAGGGCTAGGGTTTTTATCGTTATATTAGCTATCAGGGTTTTTACCTATAAACCGGTATAAAAGGTTCAATCGACTAATTATTACGTTATTTACGGGCTAATACCAGTGCTAGTATCTTCGTACAAGCCAATAGATTTTATCTTATTTTCTTTCTCTTTATCTTTATTTCCTTTAAATTATATTACTTATTTAGTATAGTCTCAGTTCAAAGTAAAGGGGAACTACGTATAATACATTACCTACTTTGCTTTACGTTCGGCTGCAATATTGCTTATAAACTAATAGCCTTATTTACCGCAAATATAATATTTTTAACGTTTGATGTAAACTTACTTAGCCGGATTAAAGACCTTAAAGAAAAAGAATACCCTCCTCCAGGGGTAAAATTTCGTATTTTCCGTTAATTATATTAACCGAGCCTTCCATAACTTTAATTAATATAATATGAATTGGAAACGTTTTCTTTTTCTTTATTGAATTCCGGATCTTAAGGGTATATTTTAGTCGATCCGGAAATTCGAATAGTTGCATTCGCTAACGAAAAGCATAATTGGTTAAAAAACCTTTTGTAGATGGCATTAGGGTATTGAAGGGCGCATTTAAACTCTTTATAACTCATAGCTATTTGCCG
Organism: Anisogramma anomala; assembly: GCA_038502455.1. Classification (NCBI taxonomy): domain Eukaryota; kingdom Fungi; phylum Ascomycota; class Sordariomycetes; order Diaporthales; family Gnomoniaceae; genus Anisogramma; species Anisogramma anomala. Next base: position 35,278,202 of record JASMMZ010000002.1, on the reverse strand, counting down.
AACCTGCTGGCGTAAATTGCCTTCGCTAGCTTACACGTTTTCCATTACTTATTAGCAAAGTATTAACCTGTTAAATATCTAATTAAGTAGATTTATGTCACTTTTCGACTCTTTTTTGTAATTTAATATGTAAAACGACTTGATGATATTCCAGTTGGTGTAGTACTAGATAAAATTAAAATCGTATTCAAAGTAGCCTTTTAAACTATTATAGATTTCGCGGAAAAGGAAGTAATTTGTCAGGTATTAAAGGTAGTAATCCTTAGCTTAGCCGGTAACGATATTGAGAAATAACGAGTAAAAACATAGTAATACAACTTTTATCTCGCGGAAAATGTTTAAAATCAGGCTTAATTTAACTTCGAAAAGATTATACGACTTATTATTATACTTTTCCTTTACTTCTCAAATCTTAATAAACGTGGTGATTACCGTATAATCCGTATCCACCCTAAAGACGTGTCAGGGGGAAAGGGTAATATACTAGTCGTAAAAACCTTTTATGTCTTTTAGTTAGGAAAAAGATTAAATTTATTAATACTAGTGGGTAGAATAATTACCTTTCGCTAAGTTTGGAGGGAAAAAACTAATAGTCGTGCCTATAATAGGCTTACATGTAAAACCGGGTTTTCTTTAATTTAGTTATTAAAAATGGATGTACTAAAAGGCTTAGGAGAAATAAACCTAAGGGTTTCCGTCGTAGGAGGCTTAACAATATTACTCTTGATATTAAAAGTTCCGTCAAGGTTTTTACTTAATTAATTGGTAAGTTTAAGGGTTTACAAATTATAAAATAACTAATTGTTCACGTTTACTTATTTAAGCTTTTGTAAATCCTTACAAATGTATATGTAGGCGTTAAGGATTATTCTCGTTAGTAGTTTCTTTACCCTTAACTAAGTCTATTAATGGTTTTCATCCGTAACTTATTCGTAAAGTGGGTTAACCAAGGTGCCTTTCTTCCCTTCTTTTCGTAGGGAGTTTAACTTTTCGAGCCAATAGATTGAGCCTTAATTTTATCCTCACTTGCTTTTCCGCCTTTTTCCATATATTTATACTTTAGTTTCAGAACCATTTTTAAAATTCATCGAGGGACATAGGTTTACAGTTGGTGGTAATAATATTTGTATCGAAAATAAATTAGCCGATTACGTTAGTTAGGTACTTAGGGGTAAAGTTTTCATTAGCCTTGGTAAACCATGGTTTTTCATCGTAATGTTTTTAGAAAATAATCCCGAAGGTAATAATTGCTTTTTTTTTACGGTATTAGTTACGATATTGATCCCAGTACGTTTTAAAGCCATAGTGACTATTTAATTAGTATAAGGCTTGGTAGTCATAAATTTGGCGATTTAGGGACGTATAAACTTGTCGATTTTGGAACGTATAGACTTAATGATTTAGGGGTATATAGATTTAGTAACGTAGCGTGAAGTCGCGCAACGTGACTTTCTTAACGCAACTTGGTGTTTTTCGCTAGAAGTAGCAAATTGAATAATTAAAATGGCGTAAGGAGTAAAAAAAAGTAAAGTAGGGTAAAGGTTTGGTATAAAGTGTAAGGACAGAGGTCGTTATTGGTAGTGGAGGTTGTTTAACGTGGAGACTAAGTCATTTTTCTTATAATAGTAGCATAAGTAATAATATTAACATACCCGTTTATCAACTTATCGAATTACGGATCTTCAAAACTTTTAGGCGATTAATCTCAACGCCTTTTTAAGAAATATGGATAAAGATTTCTTGGTATTTTTGAGTAAATATCCCGTCGCTTACTTATAAACTACCGCGAATAACTACACAGCCTATAATTATTCCCTACTTATTGGCGCGAACAACTATACAGCGTATAGGGGCCCTTCGTAAAAACCTTTCCTTTACCTTACCTAAGAAAAGCGTAATAACCGTAAAATAGCCTTTTCTTTTACTTAGCCAATTTGTGATTAACCTAATAAGCATTGATTAGTGTTGGTAGGCCTTTATAGTTACAACGTAGTGGATTCGAATCACTATGGTCGAAGTAACTGGTGCTGAGTTAATATTGTTAATTGGTGGGTAAGTTCTAAGTTTGACAGACTGCTAGCCGGTCTATACACTAATTTGTATGGCCAAACGCTTTAGCCCATACCCTATTTTGAAGTGTGCACCTACTGCACTGCACTTGCAGTGCAGTCTATTCAAATTCTACAAACTACAGTCAATTTGCAGTACGTACAATGAACTTCACTGTAAGTAAAGTTGACTTGGCTGTATCGCATTTGACTGCTTTTCCAACAGTATTACCTTCGTGTCAAAAAGGTTGTAAAACTTTCTTTTATACTTTTCTATATCTATCTAAATCTTGGCTAAATACGTAAAAAGCTTATAATTAATGTTAACCATTTTGATAGGCGTTAGGAGAAGGTTTCAATAGTTGTTTTAGTATTTATTAGTAATTTTTAATAACTAGAGCCTTGAAGCCTTTAAGTTACGGTATTAAGGGTAACTACCAGTTGCCTAACCCGAGGGTTAATGTCCTATAGTAAGATCTATAGTGAACTTGTACGTATAGGCATACCTATTATAGAAAGAATTTTAAGGGATTTGACAATTTGAAGTAAAGGATTAAGAGGTGGTAAGGATTTGGCTGTAAGGAAGGTTTTAAGGCATTTGACGATTTTACTTAATTAATCGATAAAAGGCGCCGACGTTAATACCTTTTAACGCGTTGGAAGCTATTACTTTATATGTTTTACCGCTGTTGAAGTAGTATTTCGCGCTGTTACATAAAGGTGTTGAAATTCCAAACAAATTAACGGTTTTTTATTATTAGCGTATGAAGTGGTTTAAATTAGCTGAAGGTGAATGGGAGGTCCCTTAAAACTATTGTGAGGGCGTTAAGGATCTTTAATAATCTTTCTTCAAGGGTGTAGGTTTTGACAGCATTCCTTAGATTAAGTTAATTTAAAGAGGGTTTTTGCTAGTTTGGTGGATATTTTTCTTGTCACGTATATCTTTTGGTGTTGAAGTTTTGCTTTTTACTTAGACTTAATACTCTTTCGAATTTTCTTCTATATGTTAATAGTTTAATCGTCAAAAAAGTTACGGTATTTGCGTAAGACTCGGTTATCGCGGTTAAGTTTTTCGCCGCCGTTTTGTTCAATAATAAAATGGCTAATAAAGTTGACCAAGTATCTTTTGGTTATGTCTTTATCTATATATGGCCTGTAAAGGTCTTTATCGTATTTTCTTTTGAAAAAAGGATCCAAGGGCTTTAATTTACTTTTGTAGTTTGTTTGGTAGGTATTATTTTAACGTTTTTGTTGTCGTAGGACTTGGTGGGCGACGGAATTGATGATTAACGAAAATCCATGCGACGTAAAAAAATTTACGCGACTTGGCGATTTTTGGCGATTTTTTTTAGTGTAAATATCTTAACGAATTGAATTGGCGTAAGGAGGGAATATAAGATTAAAGTAGGGGTAAAGGTTTGGTGTAAAGGGTAAGATTAAAAGTCGTTTATTGTTATTGGTAAAGGTTGGAGGTAAGAATTTGTAGGCCGTAGGACCTAGTCGTTTTTATAGTAGTAACACCTGTAGTAGTACTAAATTGGGTGTTTGCTAACTTTTTGTTTAAAACTTTTAGAAGTCAATCTTAACGCTTTTCCAAAAAGACCCGTAAATATTTCTTAGTGTTTTTAATAGTGATATCGTCGTTACCTCTAGACTTCCGTAAAAACTAGCGTAGCCTAAAGATCTTCTTTAATTACCTTCGTAGAGATTTACATAGTAACAAAGGCCTTGCGTAAAATTCTTTCCTTTACTTTAGCCGCCGTTGTTAACGTAAATAGTAACAGGAAAGTAGTTTTTTTTTTTTTTTTTTTTTTTTTTTTTTTTTTTTTTTTTTTTTTTTTTTTTTTTTCCACTCAGCTTATCGTTTCTTAAATCAATAAGCACTAATTAGTGTTGGTAAAGCTTTGGATGTTGTAATGTTGTCGATTCTATTGGTCTAAATAACAATAGTATTGCGTAGTTAAGTGGTAGATATATTTTTCTAGGTTTGTTATACCGCTATCCCGTCTGCGCAGTAATTTTTATAGCCAATTTCTTGGCCCGTTCCCTAGTAAGAAGTGGGCGTATACTGTACTTGACTTTCAGCCAATACAGTCAGCCCACAAACAATATACTTAACTTGCAGTCAGTATAATTAACTTTGTTTCAAGTAAAGTTGACCTACTACACTGAAATTACTACACTTGCAACAGTAATCTAATTTCTCCAGATACGGTGGCAAAACCATTACCTTTCCCTTATTAAATAAATCGCGGAATACCATTAATTCGGGCGGGAAAAACAACTAATTCTCCTCCTCTTTTACAACTATTGACATCGTCTATCATGAAATCTGCGATATTTTATGAAATATTAAAATGAAAATTAATTATAACCAATCTCTAATACATTATATAGCATATTGAAACCAGGTTATCAATGTAATAAAAATAACTTTGATAATACCCTCAATATCTCTTAACCAAAAAGTAATATCATTTCATCGTTTATGAACCCTCTGTAATTATAAATCACTAATCTATTTTCGTTACTATCTTAATTGTTTTCTTGATATAGCATTAATAATATACTAAAAACTATATGTTGAATAATAATATACATTAATTTAAGCTGTACTATTTATTCATATCTATGATAAACCCAGCTATATAAGTTATATATATATTTTTCCGTCAACCTAATTGTTGGAATAGAAGCTCAATTCAGTCTGATTAAGTTAACCAAACTATTAGTTTATTTGGTTTTACTAACTGCAAATTATCTGTAGTTTGTGGGACTGTACTGCAAGTATAGTGCAGTTGGTGTTTACTTCAAAATGGGGTATGGAATAAAGCATTAAGCCATACAAATTAGCGTGCAGACCAGCTAGCGATTTTCCGAACTTAGAACTTTCTACTCAAACACAACTAATTTCAATGCAGCTCCAGTTACTTCGACCACAGTAATTCGAATTTACTACGTTACAACGGTAAAAGCCTATCAACAGTAACGATATAATCAATACGACGAATATTTATCGTAATAAATTTATCGCGAATACAAAAAAAGATAAAAAAGCGAAGGTAAATACATTTAACGGTTAAAGAACAGTTTAAAACGTTCGTTTGAATTAATCATGTTTCGAATTGAATAATAAACCATATTTATAAGTCTTCGTCGTTTATAAGTAATTCTTTTGAATCCATTAAAATTTGATCCACGCGGTAAAAGTCTTCAAAAACAACCTTAATATAATCGGAAACTCTATTTATATCGTATATATCTTTATACCTCTCGGTTTTATACTACGCTGTAATGATTTATTCCCTAGCTAGCGTATAACATCCATATATATAAACGTATGCGTATTAGCCCTTCCCAATTTATATTTAATTCTAATTTAATATAAACTTGATTGTTTGATGGATTACTACCGAAGTAAAAGCCAATATATCGAATTTTAATGGGTTGTGTCGTTTCTATCTACTTTTAGATGTTAAAAAATTAAATCAAGTAGTGGTTCAGTTGGTTTTAAATTGTTAAATTTCAATAACAACTTAAACGAAATTTAACGCAGAAAAATATTAAGCGATAGGGTCGAATGCAAAAGTTGTTATGGACTCAGGATATTGGCCATTGAGTCTATAGGTTACGTGATTTTGCACTTGACGGGATATACAGTACCTAGTCTGGGCCCGGTCGGGGCGCGAACCGGGAGCGGTCTATACATGGTACGTGTAAGGGCATGTAAGGGCATGTAACGATCTGGGTACTGTCTATACCTATAAATCCTGTACAATGGGCTACGGTAACCTCTTTCAGTTTTCCGCTATACCTTAATAGTAAACCCAATTTGGTATATATTTAACTTACTATGACAAGTCGAACCATAATATATAATTACATTTTTTTTTATTTTCTCCAAGAAATAATACTTATAATGGGCGAATCGAAATAAACGTTAATAACTTTATGCTACACTTTAACGTTATCGAAAAGAATAGGACATCGGCGAATACCTAGTTCTCCACCTTGATAAATATACCAGTTATCTTTTTAGGGCTAACTTAAGCAAATATTTTTCGTTTATAAAACACCGTTAATTATATTTCGTTTACTATAAATTAATTGTAATAGCTGAATTAATCAACTTTAATTGTTTATTTTATGTTCGACTTCGTTTAAATCGTAATTAAGATTTAGTAATTTGAGGCCGACTTGACGACGACTGGTGTTAGCTTTTTACCGGTTTAGGCTAGACGAAAACGATATAACTAATCGTAATTCGATGAATATATATTTACATGGGCGGCGACGCGTTAAACGATTGAATTTATACTAAAAACAAAGGAAATATAGATTGAAAAAGGTCGGTATACGTTCCTTTACGTATTGGTTTATTATACGACGATGGTAAAATAAGTTATTATAAAGTATTACGAAGCCGGTAGACACAAAGGTATATGTTATATAGGCAAATTCCTTGATTATATTAAAACTACTTTTAACGACCTTTATCGCGCAGATAAAGCCTTGGTCGAATTACATGGATTGGTTATAAGCGATAAAGCCATGTGGGTATTATTTATTATTAGGTTCGAAATACTATTGGGTTAAATGGGAGGATTAAATTGGCCCTCGGCCGTAAATTGTAATCACTTACGTTTTCGCATATCGTTACGTATCCGGGATAAATCTATTACAATAAACGTTAGCCAGGTAAATTATATCGTAGATTTAAAGAAGTATTGCAAATTCGCCGACAAATTAAAATCTGTAAACTTCAAATAATGTTTTGGTTATTAATTAACAAAACCTTTGTAGATTTAACAACCGGATAAATATATAATTGTAATGAGGGTTTATACCTTTTAGGTATTTTTGTTAAAGGGTCGTGGTAATTGCAGCTAGTTATTTCAATACCGCGGTTGATTATTTTAACAAACCCGTTCGATACGCGTTTAAAATTAAAGACGTAGGGTCATATGGGTAACGGTCAAGGAACGCTAAGTCAAACTCGTTATAGAGCATTACCTATATTGTGGTTCGACGGACTATTACTAACGTAGTTACGAATTCAGCCCGATATTAACTCTAATACAGGTATATATATTTTAAGTCGAACAGGTAAATAAAGGTTCTTTGTTAACAACGACGGAAAAAGTTTATTTTTTTTAATATAATTTCGTTTAGGGGTTGTATAATCTTAATGATTGAGTTATTAAATCGAGTAAAAAGAAGTTTAATTTAATTGAAATACGCATAAATAAGGATTTGTTCCTTGTTATTATGTTTCTTAATAATATTCAATTTTTTTAATACCTAAGTAGATTCAATTTATAACTGTTATTATATTATAAACAAGGCTTTAATATAATGGTTAAGGATAAAGTAAATTCGGTTGTTATTTCCTTAAAAGTTCGGTACGATATTAAGTTACGGAAAATACGCGTATTACTTCAATAGCTAAATTTTTCATAAGTATTAATAAATGGTTAAACCCGATAATGATATATATTATTCCCGAAATTACGTGGGATATGATTTTTGGATTATTTTAGATATAATATTAATAGGTAACATTGAATATTGACGATAATAGTTTAACAGTTTATAGTTAAAGAGATTCAATTATTGACATGGTAAAAGTACGTTTTAGATCGGGGAATATACGGGGTGTAATAAAATCGATTTTTATTGGTTTAATAAAACGTTTATATCGGTAAATACTAGGTACGGGAGAGTAGTTCTGGTTAGCTTTTATCATAAGTCTTTTCGAAATAATACAGCTTTTATAAACGATGTTGATGACTATTATCAACGAGAAAAAGAATTAGTTACGTCTTTTACCAAAATTAGTAAAATTTCGAGACTTATTTGATAAGGATAAGGCTATAGACTCATCCTTATATAGGGGAAAATTCGATTATTATATTTACGTTGAACTGAACGAAAATAGAATTTTATTAAACCTACCTCAGCTAATATTATATTCGATATTACGGGATTTACTTTTCTAGCTTCGACGATAAGTTACGGAATCAATAAATAAGTTTTAGGCTTAAATAAGCTTTTTTATCAGCTGCAGCATTAGTATTATTTATTTCTAAGTTAGGGGAGGAATAACGGTTTTATATCGAGTACCGAGTATTAAATAAAATTACCGAATAAGACAGTTTTTCATTACCATCAATTAAGGAGACCCTACGTATATTGTCGAAATTAACGTAGTTTACGAAGTTCGATATCCGCACCGACTTTTACCGTATCTAGGTTACGTTTAAATAGGAGGAATTAACGGCGTTTCGTACGCGTTTCGGGTTATTTAAGTAGTTAATTACCTTATTTGGGTCAATTGGAACGTCGGCGATATTTTAAAGATATATTGATTATATAATGACCGATATGTTAGATAATTTTGTTATAATTTACCTCAATAACCTTTTAGTTTTGTCTTCCGATATTGAATACGATTATATAATTAAAATTCGCGTACTTTTAGGATGTCTCCCTAATACAAGGCTGAATCTTAATTTATAAAAATGTAACTTTATGAGTAAGAAAGTAAAATACCTTGGTTTTATTGTAATGGTTAAAGTAGGTATTCGGGCCGATCCCGAAAAAGTTCAGGTAATATACGAATGGAAAATACCATATACTATTCTGAAGATTCTAAGTTTTTTAGGTTTTACTAAATTTTATCGTAATTTTATTATTAATTTCTCCGAATTAGCTAATTATTTCATTCGAATAACGAAGTAAGAAATTCATTAAGCTTAGACGAAACGGAAGGAATACGTATTCCAAACCTTAAAGGATGCCTTTATTACGGCCCCGAATTTAGCATATTAGGACCCAAATCGGTAAACGATAGTGAAAACCAACTATTTGGAAATAGCGTTAAAAGGGTACTTATCGTAACGGGATAAGCATGACATTTTTAAGTTAATAACTTACCATTCTGTAAGATTAATAAATACATAACATAACTATACTATTTATGATAAAAAGCTTTTCGCGGTGATATTATATTTCAAAGCGTGGTTTTTAGAATTACGTAACTTCCATACCCTATTCAATATCCCAATAAATTACAAAAGATTAGAATTTTTTTTACCATATTAAATTTCTAAACGCTAGATGAAATAATCCAAAGATCTTTTACTTTTTCACTACTATTTACGATATAGGCCCGTAATTTAAGGTGCCTGTCCGTATATATTAACACGTAGGCTATAAGATAAGCTCAAAGTTGAAAAACACTATACGAAAGTCTTTTAATCTATTTTTATTACTATATTAAACTTAATAATAATAGATTTATATATCAAGAGAACGTATATTATGGAGGGTTATACGGATAAAATTGTTAATACCAAGGCTTAGTTATTAGATCACGATAATATACACCTCAAAGGTGGGTCAGAGGTTTTCGAAAGGTTAACAAGGGCGGGATCGCACTGAACCTGACCCGCGCCTAGGTTGTTATTTAAAATAACGTCGGGGGATTCCAATTTACCAAAGCCGATAGTATCGCCGCGGACACGGCCCGTATGAAACTCGTTAACCTATTTGATGCCGAGTAATCACCTGATTTTCGGCCCGGGTACCCTAGTGGAATTTTAAGACTAAAAAATAACGAACGACCTGTTATATAAAATTAACCCATTAATAGTTTGGAAGGATATCATGAATTTTTAAATTAAATTAAAATAATTGGTATAAATTACGAATTACGAAATTAATCCGCTAAGTATATTACGTTACTTCAACCGCTCATAGTTGTCGAGTTAAAAACTATTAAAGACAAAGATCTTATAATAAACCTACGATTCGCGTATTATAGGTTATTTGGGTAAAAATATTTTATTTTAAGTTCTTTACCAATATAACTATTGAATAGGGATAGTCGTAAATATTTGACGTTTATATCGAATATATACGTAATATAATAAAACGAAACTTCGTCGTACCTTACTATAAGGCCACTTTTAACCCATTTTTTTTTAAATTAATATACGGTATATATTCCCGTCGACTTTATAATCAACCTACCAATTATTAAAAACGGTCTTTAATATTTGTTAATTATTATAAACTACTTTTTCAAGTTTATTTAGTTCGAGTTCATATAGTTCATAACTATCAATACGTTTGTAAAACGTTTTTATGATATATGGTGGAGATGTTATAGATTTACAGCTTTTATTATTAGTAACCGCGGTTAAAATTAAGTAAATATATTTTGAATGACTTTAACTTTTTAATAGAAATTAAAAAAATTTCATTTACAGCGTATAACCTATAGAAAAATAACGGTATTTGTAGATATTACTATATACCCTCATAGATAGTATACATAGGCCAAGTAGCAGTGCACTGTATTACAGGGTGCACTTCTGCAGGGTGCACGGTAACGTGTCACGCTGCAGGCTGCACTCTTGTAAGACATAAAGTGCATCATGCATGAATCGGTCTAAAATGGTTATTTCAGACCGACTATAATGCGTGGATCGGTTTGAAATAGGTATTTCAAACCGACGGAAATGCGTGAATTGGTTTAGAAGAAGTATTTCAAAGTAATACGCTCTGGGTAGAAGACTTATAAACTCTCACCTATAGCATACACCTCTAAATGTTTCTTCTTAATTTACATATTAACTTATTTTACTATAATATTAATTATCTTTTAATTACTCTTTTATTTGTTTTATTTTATGTAAATAAGTACTTAGACCTTACCGATACTAATTATTAGCCCACTTGGTCGATTATAAACAGTTTAGAAAGAAAAGAAAAACACACGTTAAATACTTATAGCGGGGTGCTATAACGGTCTTAACTTTTTATACTCTAATACTTCGTTTTTACAAGAATTATACGCCAACGTATATAAAGATTGTAAAGATTGAGTAACTTAAAGAAGGAAAACTTTAACACGATATCATTAACCCTTATTTGGCGCTCTATTTTCTAAAAGCCCTATTACACTACTATTAACTCTTTTTTGGTGCTTTCACATACCCGGACACTTTTTAAAAAGCATATTATCACGCACCAAGCTATGTAACCAAAACTACTAAGTTTCAAAACCCTTCGCTAGGACTCATTTGATTTTTTTTATGAACCATTCGCTTTATTAGGTTACGATTGGTTATATATACACAAATAATCTGATCGCTCTACTAAAATCGGTTACATACTAAAAAATCAATCGATCCCTTCCATTAAGTTTTGCTACGGCACGCTAATACGGATATACCACTGTACTCAGGAATACACAACGACTCTATATTTCCCTTACTTTAACTAATTTCCTATATCCTCCCTGTTCATTCCAAGTTTGCCCACATTCGCCTTATACTTTCTAAATTTAGTACCTATAACGTTTTGAATTTTCCTATCTACTTAATAAGTTTTATACTACTAGTGTTAATGAAACTTTTTCAAGACGTTTAACTAGTTTATAGTTGCGTTTTATTTACGTATAGTTTGAAATTTATTCTCATTAATAAACGCTAGTAAACTTTATTCTGATCGTTTTAATTACTTTATTCGCTTTATATTCACCAAGTCACCCTAAGCTTTAAATATACCCAAACATAACACGAAATCACCACATTTTAACATGTTGCCTAAACTCTCTAAAACAATCGTACCTATAGTCCCAAATCCAACAATACTAAAAGAGGTAAACATTTCCTTTAACATCCTAGTTAAATATATGGAAATTAAAAAAGCTATAATATAGGAAATCAACTTGGGCCTTTGAGATAACAGTATCGATTTACTAGTTAAAGGATTAAAACCCCATATTTCAAATACATACATTTTAGCCGTTATATACCGTTAATAAAAAGAGAAAATCCAAGGATCTAACTTATTAGACAAATTCCATAACAATTTCTCGATTTGGACGTTGGAAATGTAGCAAAGGGTAAACCCTACCATTGCCAAAGATTTACGAATCCCACTTAAAACCAGAGGAATTAATACCCTAAGAGGTATAAATGAACGCCTTATAAAAGCCTTATTCGAAATAGCATAACTTACCGACGTATCAAACTAAGACGATGAAGATTTGTACTTTACGGACTTTATAAAAGGGTGCTACCTTACGAAACCAAAAATATTGTTATTAAAACGAGGGGGACCACGCGTAAGACGGCATAATTCTATACCCCAGGCCAAAAGCAGAAATCACGAGGAAAATGAACGCCCACGATCCTTATCCACCACATAGATACAATACACCTTCACATCGACTTATACCATAACGTAAAACCGAATACCAAACCACTCCCCAAACGTCAAAAATAGCCCGCCGATTATAACGGAGTCTGCCGAAACGTAAAAAATAGCCCGATCGGCTATAACGGAGTCGGCTGAAACGTAAAGAACAACCCAATCAGCTATAATAGAGTCGGCCGAAACGAAGAAAACAACCCGCTCTAAAAATCGACAATTAGTCGAAATACAAAAAAAACCTAACCCAGGAAATAAAAAACAGCGTAAAACGCTAAAAAGTGTTATATGGACCAATGACTTTTAACTACGACCCTTACCACAACCTCCCCCCATATTGCTTCCCTATGAATGAAATCGACCTTACGAAATTAACCAACTTGGGCTATAAAATAGGGATGATAACTATAACGGCGAGCCGAACGACGCACTAAATAATAAGATACGCGTTATTTTTAATATATATAAAAAATTGGATATTAAACCATTATAATTTTACGTTATCTTACCCGGTATATTTTCTTGGTAAGCCAAGGGGTAGTATATATACTACTTTATATAAATAAATATATTCGCAAATATTATAACCGCTTTAAATCCCACTTTAATATCGAAATTAACTACGATTTGTACGATAAAAACTAGATTGATACGACGTGAGAATGGATGAAAACCCAGCCGGAAAATACCGATAAAACCCTCTAAAAAAATCCTTACCACCTTATTAACAAAGTTTTAAAAATGTTGAACAGCTTTCATACCGAAATATAAAGGCGACAAACTGTTTATTTAAGTAATGAAGAAAGTCTGCCATAAAAATCCAGATTTCGACCTTATATTTTTTAAACTGAAAAAAGACTTAAAGCTTTTTGTACAAGCTTTGAAACATCGTTCGAAACCTTCATACGCCAACAAACAAGCTTTAGATTAGTATTCGTAGATAATAAGAACAAAATCTAAACCCAAATTATCAAAATAGACTTTGCCGAGATAATTCACTATGTTTTGGATCGGAGATTCAAAGTTTACCCGAGATAAAATGAACGCCTTAAGTATAGGTACCATGGAGGAAACCCTGGCAGTAAGAGATAGGAACGATCGTTCGAAAATGGAAGAAACGGACCGAAACTATAACAATACTTGCGAAAAGATATACGGCGCCTTATAGGTTGGTAAAAATAATGTATTATATATGGTAAAGTCGGCTGCTAGTTTATAAACCACCTCGTTCACGAATAAATTCGGATTAAACTATAATTTTAAGTTAAATATCATTTTGAAAATCGGATAAAAGCAAATTTAACAACATGAGTAGTCGAATACTAAGGTACAAATAACAGATTTAACGTATATCTTTATGAAAATATATCCGCAGAAAATAACCTTAAATAAAACGATATCTATTTATCAGCTTACAATGATAAAAACGTCTAACATATCTTTACCGGCTTATAAGATATTTTCTTTTAGTATATTATAGGCTTGAATTATATAAACGAAGTGTTTAACGTTAATATAACGTCGTAATTTTCATTTTCTAACAGATAAGAAACGAGATTTCAAGGTATTATACCTAATACTAACGTAGCTAAGATTTCGACGGCTGAAAAGCGATAATTAGACGTATTTACAACGAAATTTCGGAAGTTTCGGCTAAACCAGATAGGAAACCACCTATATGTTTTATTTGGTAAAAGTAAGGTGACGTCGTTCAAAACAGTCGTTATAAATACGTGTTTTAGACCGATTGAATTTTACGTAATAGATTTCAAAACGTTATTTCTTATTTTATTAACTAATATAAATATTCTCGGAATAAAGGTCCGGAATATGACTAATTAGCTTGTCTGTGATTTAAATACTATATCCGTACCGTTTAAACTTAAGTTCGGCTATTTATAATTCTTCCCGAAAACATATATAATTAAGGTTATTTACTTAACTTAACTAAAATTACGAGCTTTACACCGACGATTCGGATACCTAGTTATTAAACACCTTTTACGCCCACTTTACGACATATTCCATATAAATAAAGGGAAAAACAAATTTAAAGCTATCGAAAAGTTCTATTATAAATGTTAAATTTAATTATAGGCCTTACGACAGTTTAAATTCCGCCTTTAAAACGATATAAGCTTTAATTACAAAGTAATTATTAATATTATATACTTGAACAGCCAACCGATTCTTTACATTATCGATATAATTACATTATTTCAGGTTGCCAAGTTTACACAGATCGCCTTTGTTTTCAACTGATAGGACTCTTTAACTGACTATTAATTGAATGTTTACCTTAATCTTTTAAATTAAATTATGTACGATGTCAGTACGGCTTTTAATTTTACTAAGTAATGAATGAAAGCTCGGATTACAGATAGCGAATGTAAACAAATCCTAGTAAAAGAATTAAAGGTATGAATTCTAAAAATTCTATCATTTAAATAATGGTTAATGTCGTTAATAACACTTTTAGCCTAAGTAGACTTATCCCTACGTTTCTTGTTTTTAATACTTACCCGAGGATGCACATGGACTTTAACATATTACTATCCACAATATAAAGAGCCAATGCTGTAGTCAAGGCCATGGCGGCCTTATTTTTATTACGAATAAATAATATTGTTTCTAGGGCGTTTACCACGAAAAATAGTCTACGTGAAACTGGCATACTAGACCTACTATTTCAATTGAAAATTTTAATTTAAAAAACGAGGGATAGATAGACTGGCCTTTAAAGAATTAACGGATTAAGGGCTTCTAATATATTCGTGAACTTATCAAATGAAACGAGTTATTTTCGTTAAACAATAGTACGAAAATATAAAAGCAAGGCAAAAAAAGACAGCTTGAATGCGTAAGATCAGTAAAACCGCCTACGAAATATTACTTTAAACGAAAAATTTAAACCGACCTTAACTTTAGCCTTACCCCTAAAACGCGAATCTAACACAACTACGCTAAACGAAATCGGCCTATTTATACTAAACCCGTTAAAACCTTAACGCCGAGGACACTCCTTCGGTTCCAAAACCAAAAAACACCTTAGGAACTTTTCTATAGACTCCTTTATTACGTAAAAGGAAATGGAAAACCACGAGTTTAGCTTAAAACTCCGCTATGAAGGCATTATCACTACTTCAAATACCTCATTAGTATGATCTACCTAAACAAAAATCTCAGCCCTTATCGAATAAAGCGTATTTCGCTTTAAACGCTTTAACCTAGCTGTTTACAACGCCTATATGATTTTTCCAACTCGCCTTATTTACGAAATTAAGGATAAAGCCGAAAAGCCTTATAAAAAACCCCGCCTGATTGTAAAAGGCTATAACGACGAAAACAAAGAAATATTATGATTTCATCACCTGTATTATAAAGGGTTAGCCGTCGCTTAATTTTTACATTTACGTTCTCACTTAGTAATCTATATAACTTGTAAGCTCGGTTTCGCAATATAATATAAACTTACAACTAATCCGAGGAACGGCTAAAACTATGGATCTACGCCGACATAATTAAAGATCTTAAATAACATTATTTATTTAAACCGATTTTACTTATTTTAAAATCACTTTACGGTTTGGCTGAAACTGGTATTTTCTGATACGAAACCTATTAATAGCATTATAAAGAACGGCTCGAAATAATCAATTTCACTTTCAACCCATACCTTTTAGTATTAACAGCCCGTTCGAAAAGCTCTATATTAATGGGTATACAAATAAACGACAACTTAACGTTATTAACTCCTAGTTTTCCGTATTTGAAGAAAGGAAACTTTTAAAGGCCGGCTTAAAAGCCAAACCTAAAACGTTTTTAATAGAAAATAAAGTAATCGACTTTCATAGTATTACGATTGCGCTTCGGAACAGCATATTAATCCTTATGTAAAAGGGGTAGTTAAAAAAAGTAACCCTTGTTACCTTAAATAATATAAAAAGAGTTGAAGAATATAAATGTTAACGTATACGCGACGTTTAAATTACCTTAATAATATAACCAAAAGTAGTATTTGACCTTTTTATCGCTATATAATGTTGAACCGAGTAGATGAACGATATATATAAAGCGATTAACAAATGTCTTTGGTAATAAATATATAATCTAAAACGCGGTTTACAATTTGTATTATTAAATATACGCATTATAAAACTATTTATTTTTACTAACGGTTTTTTTGTTAATGATTACAATTATAGCTTACAAATCGGTTTCGTCTTAGTTTTTGGCAACCAAATATCGGCTCGAAACGGCTTTACACTTCGAGAAAACATTAATTATGAAAGCTTTACCAAGTATAAAAGGGTTATGCGAGGCGTTTTGGCTTTCGAAATTTACAATATAGTTAAAGGCTTCGATTCAGGTATTACTATAATAATAACGGTCTGGATAATTTTTTCCAACCTCAGTGTATGCCTTATCCCTCTTATCGTATATACTAACTCCTTTTCGTTTTACGAGTGTTTAGTCAAATTAGGTATTACGAACGAAAAGCGTTTGACAATCGATATTATAACTTTATGTAAGTCGTATAAACACCGTAAAATAGAGGAAATAAGATAAATTAACGGAAATTACGACCTTACGGATACGATAACCGAAATTACGCCGAACGAAGCCCTAAAAATACTTCAATCGATAAGTACAGTATTTGTTAAATTTATTAAAAAGGTTTTACGACCCTAATAAGCTAATCAACTATTAAATCGGCTCGTTTTACACTTTTCGTACCGATTTACGTTTTATCTTTGTTTAAACGGCTTATTCTTACCGATCGCAGATTTTGCCTTTATTAGACACGATCATTTATACCGATTCGCGTTTTATTTTACCTTTTATTTAATTTTACAATATTGCACTATTTCTGGAATATTAACTTTTTTATTTTTTATTTTATAATATGTTTATCACTTGAAACGATCATTTTACAAAAAAGCTATAAAATTACTATATGACGTAT
This sequence comes from Anisogramma anomala, assembly GCA_038502455.1. Taxonomy (NCBI): domain Eukaryota; kingdom Fungi; phylum Ascomycota; class Sordariomycetes; order Diaporthales; family Gnomoniaceae; genus Anisogramma; species Anisogramma anomala. Next base: position 35,260,964 of record JASMMZ010000002.1, on the reverse strand, counting down.
TATATTATAGCTGGGCGCACCAACCCAGTTCGAAGGCATTTATCCACTACCAAAGAAAAAGAATGATATCGTCACGTCTTTACCGTTCTCCCCATCATTTTCCCTTATATATTAACGTTACCACTACTACTGCTAACGATACTATTAATGTTAGCGAGAATATAACCTTACACCTTATTGCTTATGCCCTTAAGTAAAGGTATAGGAAAAGGATTACCCTTTTCGCGGCGACGTACGATAACTTTATCGAATTCACCTACGTAATATATACGTATTCCCCGTTTTTAAGCGACGATAGCGGCTATTGTTTCCCTAATCCACTAATTAGAGTTTATTATTAATTATTATTGGTTTTTTTTCGTTATTTACGACGGTTTGCTTTTATGTTACCCCGAATGGTATAATTTTACTAAAGGATATTTTGGGGTTTGGTTAAAATTTACCAAAGATCCGGTAAACACGTAATACGGCTTCAGTTTACAGCCTTAAAATTACTGGAACGGGGGCATATAATCTATTAGTCCGCTCGTAACAATAATAGAAAGCTAAACGACCCCCATTTTCGTAACAATCGCTAACGGAATTGTCCGCGGCTGCGGACGCGACACACCATACGCAAAACGTATCCATTAACGGCCTAAGGCTATGAACTCGGGTACGCTGCTTTAACGTTTAGCGCATTTGTTGTGCTGTGTGTACGTGCGAACGTATGGTGGTATTCCAGTCTGTATTTGAGGTTAAAGAATAATTAAAAGAGGAATTTATTAGAGCATATAGGCACAATAATAAGTACTTATGAGAAGGATGACTTATGAGTACCTCGTAAGAAGATGAAGTCATGAGTAGATAGTCTCGTGAGAAGGCACGAAACGACTATAAGGTATAACAACCAGGCTTATATAGTAAAAACACCCCTTCCACAATACAAAAAATGCCGGGGGAACAAAAAAACAATGTCCTTGTCATTCTTTCCTATTTTTCTCATTGTTTCCCTTAAAGGCCTCAATTAATTCCAGGAAATTCAATTCTGATACCGGTTTCCATTCGTCGTTACGAGCTGTAATGCCTTTCTATCTGAAAAGATATAATACTTGATCCCCTTTACGGCGGCGTCGATCTACTTGTTTAACTAATATACGTTTCACTTTCCAGTTCTCGACATCTGATCTGTTGTCCTCGTACTTAAATAGCTTAGGCGGTGTCATAATTCTGTTAAATGAGTCGTTTATTAGGTCATAATAAAGTAATAAATAAGTAATACAAAAAATTACGTAAACTCGTAAATTTAGTAAAACATCCAATATAAAAGCCAAATTATTAATATTATTCACAATTGTATATAGTCCTATACGCGGTAACGACGATTTTTCCTTTTTTTATAGTGGTGTATAAGCTTTCCCTAACTTTAGCTACACTTTGTCGCCTACAGGAAATTCATACCAACGATAATTATAATCATATCGTTTTTTTGCCTTAGCCGCGATAATATTCATTGTTAATTATACGTTTCGTCGTAAATGTTTCAGAATAAGGCGAATTTCTACTTGTTGACGAGGTAGAATTATTGTAAAAACATCCACTGGTGCCGTAAGCTTAAATCCAAATAAATATTAATATTTATTAGATTTTGAATTACGTAAATAGGCATTATTAAGGTTCTATTACAGAGCCGGTACAATATCAACCAAATTTTGGTTAGGATGTTTTGCGATAAAGTAGTGTTATACCAATTAACTAACTATTTTTTCCTTTTTACTTGTCTATCCGCTCATGAATAATAGGCTATCGTTATCATTAAACATATTCCAAATCCTTTCTTTAAACTTTACGAAAAATGTAATATAAACTTCATATATTTATCCGAGATAACTCGTCGTGAATAAAGTTAATCGTATAATAGGAATTATCGAACCAAAACAACCACCTAATCTTCGGCCGTATGCATCGTATAATCAGGAATCAGAAGCGTTATTTTGAACGTTTTACATGTAATAGGAATTACAGTATCGATGGATTCCCTACCAGGTAACGTCAAGGTATACCTTTAGAAGGCATTGTTGGCAATACGACTATAAAGTTTATACAAATCGTATATATTAGTTCTTCAAATGTTTGGATGGGTTTATAACGACTAAAAGGTTTCTAACTATCGTTACATAGCTTTTCGCAATATGTGAAATTCTTAATATATACTTTTAGAAGCTTATGTTTTCAACGAAAATGTACTCTATTTAAGGTAGTTATTATTTTCTTGGGTCCGAAATAATGTTTTTTATCGTATACCTCGGCGAAAAGATTTTGTACGAGTATTATAGGAACTAAAAGCCTTTTATAACCGTTCGCGTCGCGATTATATAATAAGCGATTAACCAATCAAAGTAGGTATCCGAGTTTAAAAGCATTAAGAGGTATATCCTTATTATTTTTATTATTTGCGAAATCTTGTGAAATTCCACGCCAGGTAATGTCCTTATAATAACCAATTAAAAAACGAAGTCGTATATCATCAGATATCTACGTTTTAGCTAGGTATATTACCTTTAGCAAGTTATTAAAAATCCAATTCAATACTGGTATATCAATTTTATAAGGTTATTTGTCCTCGTTAAAAGGCAAACGACTAAGGGTATCTGGTAAAAAATTAAGACGTCCTAATAAGTAAACTATATCCAATAAATATTAATTAAGGTAAGTTAACGCGTTAACCAGTCGTCGATTTTCTTTATCTGTAGATATTGTATTTAATAATATTGAATTTATAATGCCTCGGGTAACTTTATAATCGATGAAAATAATAGTTGGTAAAGGGTTACCAATTAAGGTTATTCGCAGACTTTTACATTCCTATATAAAACCTATAACCTCATATTTTAAAAGACTATAATTAAATTTAGCTCGAATTAATCGACGACTTAAGAACATTACTAATTCGATAATATTCATTTGAATAGGCTAGCTCCATTGCCAAAAATAGCCTGTTTTTAGGTGGAAAAGTATAATACCGAATCCGCGTTTAAAACTCCCGTTAATTTAAAAAAAAAGTTAATGTATTGGATTCGGGTAGTATAACTTAAACTATTTATATAAATAAACTTATATAGTTTTGAAAAATTATTGTTATTCAGGTGTAAGTTAAATAAAAGTAAATTATATATAATGTAATTTCTTTTTTTCGGTTGTCAATTTCGAATTATCCTTTTTTTCCCCCCTTATATTAGAAGATTCTTTTTAAATTCCTAAAGTGGGCCTGATGATTGGGCGTAATAAGTTATTATTAGCCTTAAAAACCCTGTTACCCCTAGGTATATCTCGAAGGCTTTTAAGTTACGAGGAAAGTAAAAATTCCGAAAACTTTATGTTTTTTCTTTAGTGATTAAAAGTCCGAAGGCGTTTACATAAAATCCCAAAAGTTCCACTAATTAAAAGCCGACATAAGATTTGTCTAGCGACAAAGTAACACCTTTGTTGGTAAGAAGCTTAAATATAACTTTTAAATAAGTAAGGTATTTCTCGAACGTATTAGAAAAAATAATAATATCGTTAATACAAACGCGATGAAAAGGCTGAAATTTCTCTAATGTTTGATCTATGAAACATTAAGCATAGAAAGGCGAATTACGAAAACCTATAAAAGTAACTTTACATTGTTTAAGTCCGCGGTAGTAAACGAAAGTAAATCAGGCTCGAAAATATAAATATACTAAAAGTTAAAAAAAAACTTGGTATTATTTATAACTATAATCTATTTTTATCGCGAATAAATTTAATAATATCCTTTTATAAAGGTAATTAATATTGGTCTAAAATGACCCATTTATTAAGTAGTCATAAATATATTATTATTCGACCTTTATTTACTCCCTATACAATTCTTTATACTAGAAATACCGGTAACGTAAATTTTAAAATATTGTTAAAGAACTTTATATGTTATTACTCGTAAAAAGTATCGAACTATTAATTAGGGAATTTTTTATCTCGTTTAAATATCGAATAAGGTTGTTGATCAAACTCAATATATTACTAATCCTTAATTAGTAAAACCTTTTTTATTTGATTCACCGGTATTTTAATTAGGTCGACATCCTTTTATACCATTAGGTATCTTTTATAAATACTTTGTAATTAAAAAAATTACTTTTTCTTAGTCGCGTTAATATAAATTCCGCGTATAGTTCTCACTATAAGTATATTTTCAGGTTTTTTCATATTATAGAAGGTATTTTGGTAATGTGTGTTGTTACGAGGCTTAATGAAACCGGCTTTTTCGTTAGTAAGGTTTATTACCTTAGGGATCACAAATTCTTAAATTAAATACGCCATTACATTCAAAAAAAATGGTGGTAAAGTAAGGTTTTACAAAAGCTATAGTAAGAGAAGACGTATTCGTAGGCGCGACAGTAATATGGAGAGTTGGAGAATCCAACTTAGATTCGGTACCAATTGCCGGAATCGGGGTGGATTTATCCAAGGTTTTAGAAGGAGTAAAAGATATTTAATAGTTACTAATAGCTATTTAGGTAGGTTATACCACTATAGATAATACATTATCGACATCGGTAACCCATACAAAGGCTTATATAATTTCCGTTGACTCCGCTTAAAAATAAATATTATCTTTGTATTCGGCGATGGTTTCCAAACGAGTATACTTGGTAAGGTGTACTACTTTAATAGTATAATTATAAAGTTAAATTATATAAGGAATAGTAACGTCGATTAAGGTATTAAAAGTATATAAATAGTAATTTATAAATATAAAAGATTTGCCTTTGGAAAAGGTAGTATATTTAATTACGATGTATATCGTTTATTTGGGTTGAATAACGACCTTAAAGTTAAAAATAACCTTACGAACCACAGGTTATATAGCTACGTTATATACTAATTTTTTTTTTTCAAATAATCATTTTTCAAATAGACTATATTTTTCGATATTAATACATTTATATTACGAAACTTTATCTAGTAATTTCTCAATAAGACGCCCGTATTTAGGCAATCTATAAGATAAACTTTAATTATGTTTTACAATAAGGTAACAGTGCCGTTAAATTTATACCCGGGGGTATGAAATTTATAACGTATCTTAATGGTAAAGCGAATGAAAAAACCTATTACTTTATTAATGGTTTCGCGGTTACTTATAAATATATTAGTCGTAATATAGTCGGGAAAGTTCATATTAAACCAGAATTTAAATAAGATATCTTTACTAACGCCTGTATCGAGACAAATTATATGATTTTTACCTGTAAGGCTTACTTGTATTACAATTTGTAAATACAGATAATTACTTATAACGAGTATTACTTTTTTATTAAAAGGTTAAGCTATAATAATATTAAAATTATTCGTATTATTTAAGATAATCATCTAGGTCAATTATAATTAACGTGCGATTTAGTTTTCGTATACGCCTCTTTATATTATTAAAAGAAAGTTCATTCCTTCGGGTACAAGCCTTGAAATATTTAACCAAAGTATTACATAAACCATAATTTTTACCATAATATACATAAGTATGTCGACTAGAAAACGTAAGGGTGGGTTTCATTACATAACCCACCTTATTATTCGAGTAATACAAACTTGTTTATAAGTTCGTTCGTAAATAATCAAAATAATCATAATTTAAATAATTAGTATCGTTTACGTTAAATTATAAATTGTTAATTTTATATTTATAATTACGCTTTTACCTACCGAAATCACGTTTTCGCCTATCCCAACTTGAGTCTCCGTTAACATATTCGCGAAAATGATATTCATATCGCTTATGATTATATTCTTACAAGGGGCGTTTCTCGTACCTTTTAACATTATTCCAAGACTTACCAAACTAATACTTTTTCCGATGAAATTAATAATCATTTTTTCGAAAATACCACGAATTGTACCTCTAGCATAAATATCTTGACGAAGGCTAATAATCAGAATAACGCCGAATTACTGTTATTAATAATATGGTTTTCGACTTTTCGACTTTAGCTAAGTATTCCTTTATAATTTGTTTACGATGTGGAGGCGGTAAGTACTGTTAAATGCTCAGGTCTAATACGAACTAAATGTCGATTATAACGCTACACCAATTGTTATTATAGCAATTTAATGTACTTATAGCTTTTACATATCGTATTTTGGTTTATATATATTTATATAGCCTATAATTATCGTTTAATAGGTTGTGTAACGAGAATTTGACCTCTTTAAACTTCTCAATAACTAGTTCAAAGTTTATAACAAAACTATTAACGAAAATATTCATGATATAAACGAATCCGCGATAAAGAAAATTGTAACGTTCGTAAAAAATGACTTTGGTATTTTAATAATATATAGCCGATCCCTGTAATAAATTAGAAACCATTTTTACGATTTAACTCTTTAAGGTTGAAGAGGTATTTACAAAGGTATCCAAGTGTTGTTAAAAGCTTTATATGTTAGTAAGAACCACGTTTTTTCTCACTGTAATAATACCTATATCCTAAAGATTAGGATAATCGGGGTCAAATACTCCAATCTCTTTTCGCTTTAGGCGGCAAGTGCTGCCTGCCGAGTATTAGGTATCCATCGTATTCGGGGTTAGAGAAGGATTTCGACGGCGTTGAAAAGGATCACAGTGGCGGCGAGAGGATTCGCAGCGGTCGCGAGAAGGTTTGCGGTGGCTAGGGGAGTTACGATGGTATTGGGAAGGCTCGCGGCAGCAAGGGGAGTCGCGATAGTCGCGAGAAAGCTCGCGGCGGCGAGGGGAGTCGCGATGGTTCCGATGGTCACGGGAAGGCTCGCGGAGGCGAGGAAAAATCTCATGGCGACGGCGAAAAGACTTACATTTCTTTCCTTTACGTGGGAGATAGCGGCTACCCTTAGAAGTATCTGAGGAGATTATGGAAATAGTCAAAGGTCGACGATGATAGCGGCGAGAAGAAAGTTCGCGGTTACGAGAATGGCGACTCTCAACCATTAAGATGTCGAGGCGCCTTATAACGACGTTATGCTCCGTGCGTCTCGTAACATTACGTTTTTCAAATTCGCGGTGCAGATTTGCCACGAGTTTCACTACTTTAACGTTACCAATAAGGCTCATTACCGAAGATGCCTCTCTTGACTTTATGGTGGTAAAAGGTATAAATGAACAATGGGCTAAAAGAGTGTAATAAAGTAAGCTCGTAGGTGAAGATATTATAGGTAAAAGTAAAGGTATGCGTGTAGGTGAAAGTGGAGCTTCTAACGAAAATAAAAGGAAAGTGACAGTTAACTTTGGCGTAAAAAGTGTAGGTTTTTTCGCACGAGTTTGTTGAAGTGTATGATAAGAGGTTTAGGGCTTGTTTGATAGTGTAATTCCTAACGTTTATAGCTTTCGCTAGCTCATATGTTAAGATTAAAGACTCGCATACGAAGTAGGGTAAAAGTAGAGGAAGAAAAATATTGGTGAGGTTATTATTTTTAGTGAAAAAGCTATATGATTGCAGGTTCGCACTAGTAACTTTTTTAATTGTCTTGCGGCAATCAATCGGTCTAGTGCCAAATAGAATCTTAGCTTACAGCTACCATTTGTTGTACTATATATACGTACAAACGTATGGTGGTATTCTGGTCTGTATTTGAGGTTAAAGACTAAGTAAAAAAGGAATCTACCAGAGTATGCAGGCATAATAATAAGTAATCATGAGAAGGATGACTCATAAGTACCTCGTAAGAAGGTGCACTCATGAGTAGATAGTCTTGTGAGAAGGCATGAGATGACTAGGAAGTACAACGACTAGACTTGTATAGCACAAACACTCCTTCCGCAATACAACAGCGTGAAAGAAGCTTTACAGAGTACCCTAGCGATTCGAAGTTCGAGGCGGCGAAGGAGGTCCGCTTCGTATTCCTTATTTACAAAAAGGAAGGGTCAAAAATTTATAACAAAAGGACTAGGATATATATACCTTAGCGTAACTGCATCAAGTTATGTTTATAGTATAAAAAGATCCCTACGGGTAATAGAGTCTTTACCCGTGGGAAAAAGGTAAGGTTTATAACCTTAGGGGCTCCTTATTTTTCCCCTTAGGAGCTGGAAAAAGGGAAGTAAAAAGGGGGGGGAGAGGCATAGCGGCGGCGGAGTTAGGCGGCGTAGCGGTGGCGGGACTTGGTGGTGTAGCGGTAAACGGCGTAATGGGGGCTGGCGGCATAGTAGCAATTGAGGAGATTAAGCCCGATGAGGGTGGGTTATGACTGCTAGTAGTGGTGGTAGTGTTAGATGCGGCGGTTATAGCGGCTATAGCGGCGGCGACGCGCCGACGTTCTTGTATTAAACGGCGTTTTATAGTCCTATTTTTACGCGGCATCTATTTGGGAAATAGGTTAGTATATTTATAAGTCAAATGACCTACATATTAAAATGAATTATTTTGGTTAGTTAAACTAAAAGTAGGGACTTATATTAGCTAAAACTACGCGCCTTTGGCGAAAAAAAAAAGGAAATTTTCTTAAAACGACGGCGATACATCTTTTAATATTAACCTACCACGTAATTGCGTAATCAACCCCACTAAATTACCCCTACGTGATTACTCCCACGTAGTTATCCCTGTTAAAAACAACTAAAAACACCATTACCAATCATATTGCCTTTATTTAACTATATAAACCAAACCCGAGCTACAATCACCACCTCAGCCAGATTTTGCTAATCCTAGCCGAACTTGCTAATTTGGATCTTTTACGATTAATACGGCAAATAACACTATTACTGCACAAACAACTAATTTAAACCTCCTACAATTAATACGGCAATGACACTATCATTACGATAACTGCTAATTTGCACCTATTACAATTAATACTACAAATAATACTATCACTATTGGGTTATAGATACGAAGTATATAAAGAAAAAAAAGAATACCTGTGTAAATATTACTATATACCCTTATAGATAGTATACATAATCTAAGTAATAGTATAATGTATTATAGTGTACACTCTTACAGGATGCACGGTAACGTGTCACACTATAGGCTATAGTTTTACAAGATGAAAAGTACATTATATATGAATCGGTCTGAAATAGTTATTTCATACCGACTACAATACGTTAATCGGTTTGGAATGGTTATTTCAAACCGATGGCAATGCGTGGATCGGTCTAGAAGGAGTATTCCAGTGTAATACACTCTGAGTGGAGGACTTATAAGCCCTTACCTGTGGCATGCACCTCTGAATTCTTCTTAATCTACATCTTGACTTACTTTACTACAATACCAATCATCTTTTGCTTACTCTTCTACTTTCTTTGTTTCATGTGAACAAGTACTTAGACTCTACCGATAGTATTGAATATATAAATCAGGAAATTTAAAAATACTCATGTATTGTTGTCACCTTTTTATAATATAATTGAACCTTATATTTACCCGTTTATTAATTTGTATCAAATAACTGAGAGTCGATGGTTACCGGGTTTAACGCGAATTGTTTGGTAAATAAATATAAAATATTACCTATTTCGAGAGTAAACAGGGATATAAAGTCGTTAATTAATCTAGTGAGATGAATCGCTACAATTTTAACACATTTATACAAAGGTACAAAATTAGTATAGGCGATGATAATATATATTTAGTAATGGATCAAAACGGCGGCGAACTGTCGGTAATGTCTGGTGAAACGATATAAAATAAGGGATTAAATTTAACTAAATTTACGTAATATTGAAACTAACCGCCTCAATAAAAAGGTTAATTAACTTTATAATTAGTTGTAATGATCAAACTAAATACCCATGAGTATATGCAAGGTATCAGAGGGTTTATGTTGTTAAGAAGATAGCAAAGGTACTGAGTGAACAATATCGCAACCGTGCAAGTAATGATCAAAAGCCGTGAGGCTATTCAGATATGTAAATTGAATACTTAGATTGACAACTGAAGAGCTATGAAGGAAATAATATTTATGTGGTAATGACCGTATTCTTATATATCCGTGCCTTTATACCGTCTTCAGTATTAGATCCCTTGGATCAGTGCTGAGCCCGCTGACCCTAGATCACTTGGATCAGTACTGATCCCACTGATCCTAATCACGTGATTGGCTTAGTCATTTCCCTGCTGACAAAGGAGAGGTGTTTCCCGCCTAATGTGTTAGACTTCAGGCTCTAAGTAGCTCAGCTGCATGCTGGCCTGCTTCCTAATCCGCCATCATGCTTTAGTCGCAACATTAGTATCGAGTTATCGATATTTCGAACCCGTTCAATATCGTTTTGGATATTCCTGGTAAATAACCTATATTTTACGTGGATTTGGTTAAAGATACGATTTTGGACCCCCTTTTCTTATAAGTTTTATCCGATATTCACCTGGGATTCATTTTAATCGTTTATGATATAAAGAAGAGTATATACGAGGAATTGAAAATTTTAAAAATTCTCGCGATAAAAAAAAGGCGGGAAAGAGCTCTCTTTATATTAGTAAAATAAAAGGGTTATAATAAGTCCAAATGAAAATTATTAAAAAACTACTAGTATATTATAATTTTATTTTTTTAGGCGAAATGGGGGGATCTTTAGCTTTGTAATAACTCGGTATTTTGACATCGACATCTAATATATATTAAATAATGTATATGGTGTTAGACGCCTATACTTCGGAAATAATATAATGCTTATAAAAAAAAGGGAAATTTCATTGTTAATTATATTACGATACGATAGGTAAATCCAAACATATATTACCCAACTTCCTCTAATAAATATCTGATTGTAAAACGACTTTCATCATAACTTATTATAAATCTATTTATTATTTATCATTATTTTTATTAGGATTGAATGAATAACAGTGTTATCAATATTAAGGGTCTTATTATAATTGGCTTCGGATACTAAAAAACGCCGGTAATGGAAGACAATAAGGAACGTAACGGGCGTTAGTAGGCGTTAACAAAGGGAGCTGGTAAAAGACGGAGCGGACGCGGGGTAACACCGAGGATAATAGATAACGTTAAAATGGACAAGCGTTAGGGGAAGCCAACGATAACAGTTAGTGAGGGGCGAGATAAAAGGCAGGGCAAAGAGAGCAACCCTTTGAATCGGTTACAGAAGGTTATAATATATTAATTTAAATCCGGACGACGCGGTTGACCAGGGTTCAATTCTTCGCCTATTTAAGGTTAACCTGATTAGTTCGCTCCTAACTAAAGTTAGTAAATAAAATTCAGGTAAAAACAGGGCTTGTTTAGTTAAGCTTTAAATATCGTTTACTACATTTTCTAAAGCGTAATTTATATTATTTTTAGAAAAAAAACTTACGTAATTATATTATTTAAACCTTTAAGCTAAAATTACCGAAGGGTATACGGTAGGTATTAAAGAGGGTTGGAGTAAAAACGTTACGCGTTAACGTACGGTTAGTCAAGGGGGTTTTATTACGATAAATAGGCGATACCATAAAAGGTAATAAAGGACTTTTAAGAAAAACGAATCCGGTGGAAAGGGGTAACGAAAACGTATGATAAAAAGGGTAACAGCTTATATAGACGGTACAGTAAAAACTTCTTATACCCAAATAATATTGTAAAACTGGCGAACTAATAAACCAACTTAAAAAAGGCGAAGGAAAAAACAGGCCGGTAACCCAGGACATCTTCTTACTGTTTACGAATGAAAGATAATATATAGCCTTTATCTTTCATAATAACAATTAATTAACGTAAAAAGCGCGTAAATCGGGCGAAGTCGTAAATAAATTTATTTTTTAAATATATTACGAAAAGAGTAAATTACCGTCAGATTTTTTATTAAGTTCATTTATAAACTTACCTTATCATTAACCTTTCTATATGTATGATAACCTTATGCCTAATAAACTCGGATATAAATAGAAAAAAGTCAAAGTTAAAACCCCGATTAATATACGATATACTCGCGGTTTTCAACCTGTAAAAGGGAAAGCTCGTTGTTATCTTCGTTATTATTAAAGATAAATAGGTTGTTTATAACGCTTAAAAGCTATAAAAAGATAATTGAAGATAAGGTACTTGTATATAATAGGGTAACGTACCTTACGAAACGGCTAATTATCTTTATTAAAACGCTGACGGTGGTATAACCTAAGTTAGATTTATTATAAACGTTAGTTATAAAAACGAAAAAAAAAAAAGGAAAAAGCGGCGAAATGTCAATAAATAATTTTGATTGAAATATAGAAAGTAATAATTAAGACGTTACAAAAAGTTACGAAAAGATATAATACCGAAATATAGTTAACGATATAAAAAGGCGAAAAAAGAAAGTTTTAAGGGTTACGGGGAAATTCGTATTTATAAATATTAACGAATCGGATTTAATAAAGATTACGTATTGTATTGTAATGATCACACTAAATACCCGTGAGTATGTAGAAGGTGTCAGAGGGTTTATGTTAACAGTAAGGTAGCAGAGGTAACAAAAGGTGCAATATCAAGACTGTGTTCGTGCGAGTGATGATCAGAAGCCGTGAGGCTATTCAGGGTAGACTGAATACTTAGATTGACAACTGAAGAGCTATGAAGGAAATACTATCTATCTTGGTAATGAAAGTGTCCTTATATATCCGCGCCTTCATACGTCTTCAGTGTAGGCTCGACTGGCTCGATACCGAGTCCATCGAGTCTCACACCATGCTGACCCTAACCCTTGTGTACGGTGTGTCTGTTGTGGATCCCTGGTGCCTGCCGAGAGGCTCTGTCCAACCGATTTCCTTTGTTATCTGCTGCGGGGCCGCCGCTGGTGCGCCCTGCAGATGTTGGGTCATAACATGTATAGGGCGCATTATATGGTATTAATAGTAAAAGTAATACTTTATACGACGCGTTAAAGGGTACGTTATACATTATCTATAATAAAAAGGATATATTATACAAGATTCCAAGGGGCGCGTTATATGGTACCGGTAACCTAAGGTTAAACCGATTAATACGTTATTTAATACGTTAAGAAACGCGTTATATGGCATCGACGACTTAAGGTTCAATCGGCCGATATGTTATATTATATCTTAAGGGGCGTGTTATACAGTGTTGGTAGTTTAGGGTTAAACAGATTGATACGTTATAATGTACGTTAAATGTTATGTTATCGCCGCGTGCCCAGCCCGCGTATTGAACGGGCGAAGCTTGCGTCCCGCGTTTAACTAATGGGATGTCGCGACTTTTATAACATTCGGGAAAAGAGGGAGCATATTATAGACTTAAGCCATTAGCTATTAAGTTTATAGGTTACATGATTATACACGTAACAGGATATACAGTACCCGGTCCAGCCTAGTCTGAATGCGAACCGAGCGCGGTTCGTACACGATACGTGTAAGGGCACGTGACGGGCTGGGTACTGGCCATACCTATAGGTTCTATACGATCGGCTATGATAGCCTCTTCTAGTCTTCCGTTATACCTTAATAGTAAACTCCATTTGGCACCTACTTGGCTTACTATCGTAAGTCGGACCGTAACAAAAGTTGATTAAAAGAATTATTATATTTATTTCAATGTGAATGTGATATAGTCTTTAGTATTTCAAAAGCTGAATATATCGATTTCAATTAGCTCCAAAAGGGTTAAAGATATATTTGCAAAAAATAAGGATTAAGTATTCGCTAACGGCCTATTTTGCTTAATAACGTTAAAGGTTAATACGGAATTATTGATATTTGTTATCGGTTTGTTTATTACAAAGAATATGTTTTTCAAAAAGATAAAGGGAAATTTTAATTGTATATTACAATGCAACCTACGAAAGAATATCAAGTAAGTGTTAAATAGTGTTAATAATTAAGATATTAAAAAGATTAGAGAAGTTCATAAAAGTTTTTCGTATAGGATTTATGTGTATAGTCTGTATACAGTTCGTTACATACTCTTATACATGACGTCCGCAGACTACGCCTAGACTGCGCCTAGACCGCATACTGTACATCATGTTACGTACACAGTCACGTAACCTATAAACTTAATAGCTAATAGCTTGAGTCCATAACACAAACTAAAAAATAATTTCAATGTAATACACCAGTTGTTTTAACCTTTACGTTGATTTTATAGATTTAGCTCTTCTTTTAAAAAGGTTTCATATGGTTTTCTATTTTCGGTTATCCCTAAATAGGTTTCAAAATCATCCCTTAGCCTTGTTTTTCAATCCGTTCCTAAATGTAGATATTTCCCTATTTTTCGTTGTAATTTTCACTAGGTTTACCTTTACCTTATTATTAAAGTTTTTCATATGTTTTCAGTAGTTATGCGGGTTTTTACCCAATTACGAGGTTTATATAAAGGTAAATTACAAAGATATATTGTTGTATTTTAGTTTTTTTATAAGTAAAGGGTTATGATTGAAATAGCGAATAGAGTGATTTAATATTAGATAGTAATGTGATATTTAAAGCGATACAAACTTTGAAAAATACGTATAAAACGTAATTTCATTATATTATTCCTAGAAATTTGTAAATGTTTATAAATAGATTATTTAGCCTATTTCGGATAACCAATGACCGTAGGTTTCTTTATATAATCTAATAGTTTGTATTTTAATTTTCATGTAATAATGTATTAACTGATTTATACGCATTAATTTGTAAGGTAGCAGTTAGATATAACATTAACTTTCGTTATAACGGTTATTATTATTTGTTATTATACTAAAAATATATTATCTCATTATGTCTGTATTAAATTCATCCAAATGCGTTTGAAAAACGGGTTTTAAGGAATTTGGTAAACGAGTCGTTTTGAAAACAATAGTAACATAGTTTGTTAATAAGTATGAGAAAAGAAGATTGAAAAAGAACAATGAAACGTAGGTCAAAATGATTGGAAAGGTTTGTGTTACTAAGTTTTAAAATGAACTAGTTTAACAGCATAGCGTATCAACATAAACCCGGGTATACCCCAGGTGCTACTTCCCGGTACAACAGTATATATTATTTTGGGTATGGCTGGCATTCTTGGCGAGTGTGGCACACGGACCAAATACCTGACCTGTATGCTTTCTAATACCCCTACCACTGAGTACATCCACTTGACCACTGACCTCGGCACTTGCTGACAAAGGTTTGACGCGGATCTAGGATGGGATTTCCACCTCGCACACAGCTCCACCACGAGTTTGTTCAAGCCGTCGAAATCTACCAGGAGTCCACCACGAACACCCCTCCATTCACAGCCCTCCACATGAACGCCACACTCCGCGGCCGCTCCACCCGCCGCGCCGCCCATGAAAGCGACTGGCTGCTCGCCCGGGGCGCGCTGGGCACCCCGACGCTCGCGCTCCCGACGCGTCGCCCGTGGACATGCGCCGCCTGCCGCCCCCGCGCCCCATCCGGCGCCGCCAGAGGACGAAGCGCCGCCGCTGCCGCCTCCTCCGCCTCGTCGTCGTCGTCGTCGCAGTGGAAGGCCCGCCAGGCGCGCGACCGCTACGCGCGCGACGCCAAGGTGGCGGGCCTCAAGTCGCGCGCGGCGTACAAGCTGCTCGAGCTGGACGCCAAGTACCGGCTGTTCGGGCGGCCACGAAGCGGCGGCGGCGGAGCGGCGGCGGCGGCGGCGGCGCAGCAGCAGCAGCAGC
>JASMMZ010000002.1:35013617-35239346 GCA_038502455.1 Anisogramma anomala | reverse complement strand
CCTGTTCCTCTACCTGCCATCCGGCCCATGGCAATCCGTTCCATTTCATTCAAATCACTCGTCCAGGGCATATTCCATCCCGTCATTCTTTATTCATCCCACAGCCGCACCGATGCCCAGGGCAGCCAGGGCCACCCCCCTCCCGCCTTCGCCTCCCCTTGAACTTTGATGTTGGGGGGATCCAAGCCAATGGGGGGTGGGGAGAAGGGCCCTTGCAGATCATCATCCAGTGCGCCGGCCGCCTGTGGTTTGGCAAGAGCTGTGGTTTTGTTTGTTGTGGTTGGGTTGGTGGTGCTGTGAAAACGGTCACGTCGACCCGGTGGATGATGCATGGTTCCTGTCCGTCCGCGGTAGTCCAGTCCCATCTGTGGTATTCTAGCCCATCTGTGTGGTCCAGTCTTTCTATGTCCAAATCCCAAGCCGGGAATGCTGTTTTCACTATCCATCATACTAGCTCGGGATCCAGGGCACCGGGTTTTCATTTCGATGTTTGTTGGTTGGTTTGGTTGGGTATCAATATCGTGCTCCGCATATATGCTCTTCAATTGGCCAGCTCAACGTCTGTCTTTCCTCTTGGTTTGCTCCAGTCGTTCTGCTTCCACTTGCACTTCTCTGCTATAGATTTGAGATTTCTCGCTCACGTTCCTGGTTTACATGTTTAGCTCCTTAGGACCACAGTCCACCAGGAAGTCACGGGTCATCTCAAAACTCAGCCAGCTGGATGCCATGCTGGGAGCCACCTTGAGCAGGTTTGGCGTGATGCCTTTGTACAGGCCCCTCAGACCCTCCTGCTTGATGATGCGAGAGAAGGCATCGCTGATGGAGGTGTACTTCTCTCCCATGCCCTTCATCGTGTTGACCTGGAAGCGCCGGCGCAAAACGTCGCTGTCATCCAAACGCGGGTCAGCAAAGCGCCGCGCCACCGCGTCCTGCGGAACCCCCGCCGCCCGAGACTCACAATGGGTATGTGCACGTCTGCGCCACGGCGCCGGAGATGGCGCCCGCCGCCAGCTTGCGCACGGCACTCGGGCTCTTGTCGCCCTCGGGGGTCAGGTACTGGCGCACGTACTCGTAGACCATGAAATTCAGGCCCACGTACGGCGCGACGCCGGCGACGGTCGGCACGATGCCGCGGTACAGCGCCACGGCGCCGCCCTCGGTCCTGTACATGTCGCGCATGGTGGCCCACATGCCGGGCGGCTTACGGGCGGCGGCGGCGCCGCCGCCGCCGCCGCCGTCGGCCTCGAGGCCGTGGAAGGCAGCGCCCTGGATCGACAGGCGCGTGCGCACGATGTCGAGCGGGTAGGTGAAGGTGACGGAGGTGATGCCGGCGAGGCCGCCGCACGTCAGGCGCATGGGCGCGGACAGGTCGGCGCCCGGGGTGGGCTCGAAGAAGTGGCGCTTGTAGAAGTTGTAGCTGCCGAACTGGACGGCCGAGTAGGGCACGATGCGCACGCAGTTGGTGCCGTTGCCGCGCATGAAGCCGCGCCAGCCCTCCTCGCGCCACATCTTGCGCAGCGCCTGGCCCACGGGCATCTTGTACTCGGTGCGGCCGCCTGACTGGACCTGGTAGAGGATCTTGAGGCGCTCGAGCGGCGAGACGACGGTGCGCGAGACGGCGCCGGCCACGCCGCCGGCACAGAAGGCGGCGACGACGGGCTGGGAGATGAAGCTCTGGAGCTGTTGGAGGGACCTGATCGGGGGTGGGGGTGGTTTGCTGCCGCCGGGCAGGCTGGGCCAGCTTGGGGGCAGCCGGCTGGGAGGCTGTGCGGGAGTGTGAGCTGGTGATGGACCAGCCGAGTTTGCAAAGCAGTGGCAGTAGAGGGCGTCCAAGGGGGGCGACATACAGCAGCCATGATGGCGTCTTAGGGAAGAGCCTTGATGGAATTGGAGAAGAAGTGAACGTGCAAGGCAGTGCACGAGGAAGTCGAGGTCGAGGTCAAGGGTGAGGACGATGGAGAGGGGACGGACTGAAGGGCGTCGTCTCGGGGCATTCCACAATACTGATCGATAGTAATGGATGGGCCCGGTAAACTGGGGTGAATGTGGTGAAGGAGTCCAACTAGAGGAGAGCGTGGAAGGGGATGTCCAACTTAGACATTGTAGGGGTCATCGGGAGCTGGTGAGAGGGCGTCGCAGCTGCAGTTGCGGGTGTTCATAGGTGAGGAGGCCTGGTCTGGCTCGCACTGGGGAGAAGTTTTTTAGTTTTTGGGGGCGCAGGAGTGCTAGCGGCTCGAGAGTGGATGGTGTTGGCGATGATGTTATTTTGGACGTGGCTTGAGAAGGTTCTGCGGGCTTGTCCCTGACGTCAAGGTGCTCCATCCCTGCGGGCGAAGCGTCTCCCATACGATCTCTACTACCTCTATAGGCTTCTGTTGCAATAAGGTGCGGTTTTAATCCAGGATAATTTAATTTTGCATCAGATATTGGCTCCGGGATTATATGAATAATAATGTGATCTACGAAGGCCTACGAAACTATATATTTTAATTATAGACAGATTTTGAAATTTGTTTTATTGAATGAATCTAATTTAATGTTAAGCTTTAAATGCAACAATGATAGATGCAACATAGTTATTAATAGAAACCCTATTAAATTATTTTACTAATTAAAACATTTCATCTATTTTATTTATTAATCATTCCGTTATAGTATTTTTCAATAAAATATTATTATTTATAATTTTACTAAGAATATATCTACTAAAATCTTATTATTATATACAGAAGCTAAATGAATTAACGTATTTTAATATGTTCATGTTATTAAATTCTATAGATGTATAATTTACTAGAACTACTGGTATAGTATTTTTGAACTATATAGTATATTTGGTTGTGTTTTGAATAATATATATAGATAGCTATTCTAGGTTGGCTATTAGACTTTGTTATTCTCCTTTTAAACCCTACTTAAATACAATACACTTTAAGTATACTTACTTGAAATCCAACCGATATTAATCAATTGTTAATTGGATATTTTTTTTTTGAAAAAGATTTCAACTCACTTTCAATTAGTAAATATTAAAGAAATAGATACATATTTAATATTTTAAGTTTTATATTGCAGCATTACCAACTATTATTTACTTTATAATTAGATACCATAAAAAACTAGAGCCTTTACGCTTTAGAATATTAACGATAGCAACCTAGTAGTTTTAAAAAAATCAATACGAGCAAATCTTTATGCTTTATTATTAAAGGTTAAAGAATTATCTTCCAAAAAGCGTTCTATTACGTATCGGTTTTACTCATCTTAAGCCCGAAACTTTTTCTTCAACCGATCCAGAAAACACACTATATAACAAATCCCACCACTTGAACTAGAAGTATATATTAACTATTTGGTTGATCTTTCAACTTGAGCTAGTTCAGAAAGTACATAATTTGATAGATTTAACAACATTTTTAATATTCAAACCAGGTGATCGATGATAAACGTATTATTTTTATTGTTATAAAGTGACATTTCTGTATAAAGAAAATTATAAATAATAGGAAAATTGTTGGTAGGCCTACCCATAAATGTAGGCCTTTCATTGCAATGTAGTCAACTCAAATCACTATGATCGAAGTAACTAGTACTGCATTGAAATTGGTTGTGGTGAAAGTTCTAAGTTTGGCAGATCGCTAGCTGGTCTACACACCAATTTGTATGGCCAAATGCTTTGGCTTATGCCCCACTTTAAAGTAGGTACCTACTGCACTACACTTGCAATGTAGTCCCACAAATTGAAGCCAATTTGTAGTCAGTACAATCAACTAAACTAACAGTTTAGTTAATTTAACTTTACTATATTTGACTACAATGTTAACACTAGCGACTTTTTGTTTTATGCCTGCATGCTAGCATAGCCTACTATTAATTGGTAGCAACTTCTGAAATCCTTCTTTCATCTGCATTCTAATAACAAGCCAAACCCTTGTTAATTCCGATTGATCTATACTGAAATTAACATTAATTACGGTCCCTTACAGCCTTTTATTCCCTCCCTCCAAAGCGTTCGTTCCTTAACTCTCGTGTATAGGTCTTTCGCCACAAATCTATACATATCATGCACTTCATTATTTGCATACCTTTTGCCAATAATTCAAACTACTATTATTGCTACTATTAACACCGTTGTCATCGATATTACTACCCTAATAATTTTTCAAGTTTGCTAAGGTAACCCTATTCTTCCATGTGACGTACCGAGTGGTTCACGTAACCTTCGATTCGTACGGTTAATATATTACTATCTACAAACCTTTTCAAGGCTCTATTAAGTGTAGCCTTAGTTATAACATTGACAGGATTATATTTTCCGTTAATTCACCGAAACTTATCGAATTTCCAGATTTCGTATGTTTTTTTTAAAGTTATTACGTCCATTATTAGACGTTTTATATTAGTTGTGCCTTACTTTGATCGGTATTCGTAAAAGCTTCGAAAGTTTATATTTACTATTACAGGTATCAGAGGTAATTTTAACTATTTCGTAATAATCTTTAATGTACTATTAATTATCATACCGATATAAAAGATTGTTATAATTAAGTATAGATGTAAGGTTAATACGCTTTGTATTATAGGTTTACATTTGACGGATATCCAGTATACAAGGTTTTTGGTAATTATAAATTACCTGTTAAACCTTCCCGCGTTAACGAGTATTATAAAGAACTCGATTTACGACATAAGGTCAATATTATTGATAAATAATCCGTCTGTAAAAATTATTAACTTCGCTTTAATTACATTTATCTAAATCATATTAATTACTTTTTTCGAATGTGTAATGATCACACTAAATACCCGTGAGTAAATAGAAGGTGTCAGGAGGTTTATGTTAGCAGTAAGGTAGCAGAGGTAACAAGGTGCAATATCAAGAAAATGTGTGTTCGTGCTGTAAGATGATCATTAGCCGTTAGGCTATTCAGATATATAGACTGAATACTTAGATTGACAACTGAAGAGCTATGAAGGAAATACTATCTATGTGGTGCTGACCGTGTCCTTATATCCTATGGCCTTCATACCATTTTCAGTACTGAGGCTCACCGGTGCTCACTGAGGCTCACCGGTGCTTACTGAGGCTCATCGGTGCTCACTGAAGCTCAGTGAGCACTTGTGATCTAGATAACCCTAACCCTGGAGGGTTGCCTAGTCTGGTGCTAACAAAGAGATTTTCTTCGCCTGATGTGTTGAACTTCAGGCTCTCGGTAGTTCAGCTGCATGCTGGCCTGTTTCCTGACCCACTAACGTGCTTGGGTCATAACAGAATGATTCAATTACCACCAAATGTTTTTATTTAATTTATCAAAGTTCTCGTTTTATAAATCTTATACCTTTATCGTAATATATAGGTCGTACGATATTTCTGGTTAGTATAATGTAGTAATATAAGTTATATAGACCCTTTATTTTGAGTATTATTGCAATTTTTCCTCGTTGATTTTATCGATAATCGTTGGGTTCGAGGTTTACACTTTGTAACTTAAGTTAATATAAGTTCTGTTTTAAGCCTTAATATTAAGAATACAAATTAACGAATCTGTTCGCAGGTCTTTAGATCATTGTAATGTTGTCGATTCGAATCGTAGTTGAAGTAACATTAGTGTTATATTGGTAAAGTGGTAGATGTGTTGTTCTAGGTTTGACATACCGCTAGCCGATCTGCACTATAATTTGTAAGCCAATTGTTTGGCCCGTACCCTAGAGTGAAGTGCAACATACTGCACTTATATCCAATACGGTTAGTTTCCATAAAGTAATACACTTAACTTGCAATTTAGTATAGTCAAATTTACTATATGTAAAGTTGACCTACTGTATTGTATATAGCACTATTCCAACATTGGCGGCTTTTTAGTTTGTGCGCGTACGCTAGTGTAGTTGATTAATCTTTTCCGATTACTACTGAATTACCCCCTCGTCAACTGGCCAGACCCTTATTAATTCCAGTTGACTTTTATACTAAATTGTACCTAATTACATACAAATTAACCCTATTCAACCTTAATTACTCCGCCGTTCTGAGTTCCGAGGTTATCAACTCCTACAAAAAGTTTTTCTGTTATAGACCTTATAGGCCTTCACTTTAACCATAGTTTCTACTTTAACTGTGTCAATCAAATAGATCCGTATCATTAATTACCTGGTAGTCTTCCAGTTTGCCACCACATCCCTAATCGCCGTTACGTAATCTGGGCTTTTCAGGCGGTCTATTAACGTAGCTCTTAATACATATAGTCAGCTTATTACTATCTATAAATCTTTTTAAGGCATTATTTAACGTTGCATTCGTAATAGTATTTATGGGATTATTTTTGCCGTCGATCCATCCAAATTCCTTCATTACCCTCATTTTGTAAGCTTTACACAGTGTTATTACATTAATTATTAGACGTTTTTCGCTGGTGGTTTCGAGCTTTAAAAGGCATTCGAAAAATCTTTTTGAGTCGATACAAATTACCACCGAAATTAGGGGAATCTTTAGTTGCCTGATAATAAGGTTAAGGGTTTCCTATAATGACATACCTACTTTAAAGCCCGCTATTATGCCATAAAACTTTAAGGTCAACACATTTCATATAATCTTCTTACACTAATAGAAGTCTAGTAAATTAGGTTCCCAATAATATTAAATTGATCTTTCCATTTTTTTTTTTTTTTTACGAAGGTTATATAAAAGCTGGTTTATAAAGATAAGTCGGTATTATTTGCAAAAGATCCTTTATAAAGATTATCAATTTAGCTTTTGATAAGTCTATTAAAACTGTATTGATCCCTTGATACAAGTTTCGCATTTACTATTAGAACCTCTTATTCAGCTGGTCAAAGTCTTCATTTGCCGGTTTTTATGCTTGTGTCGCGATGGAAAAGTTGTAAAAGGCTTTCGGTTGGTATAAGGTAGTAATATAGCTGCCTTGAGTATGCTATTTTAAATACAATTAAGCCTTGGCCACATTAATTTTGTTAATTATAGCCAAAATAACGCCCTAGCCCCTTTAGCGAAAACTTGAGCCAGTATTAACACCAAATACAAGAATTAACAATTCATTCAAGTTAAATTAACTATCATTCGTTAACGTCATGATCAGCTTGTAATTTTAAAACTTAGAGTCCTTAATCGCCTGTTATTCTAATGCCATAAAGCTAATTATTCCAATAAAAAGGGTATTGTTAGTTTGTATACCCACTACTTGAAAGTGTTCTTCCTTCATTACTAGTAAACACGGGTCGTATGTAAAAGATTTTATTGCTAGTCGTAGGTTAAAAACCAATAAACTTCTACTTAAACTAATTCATATGATAACTTAATATATCGTATTACCGTGTCCGAAAGGTAAATAATACGTAGTTTCTATGTAAATTCCAGCAGTATAATTCTTTATAAATCCTTTATTAATTATATATAAGTTGACATTATATTACGACTACTAAAAGTAAACTTAACTTTGGTCTTAGCTAATAAACTTACTACTTACGCTATTATTAAGCGCTAGCTAATCTTTTATATTGTTAATGACTACGTAAAAATCCAGTTCTTACTTTTATCTCCGTATCCTTAAGCGATTAGGCGTAGTTTTTCATATGGTCACCTTGTAGTCTTACCTTTAACCTCATAAATAATCTTCAACTTAAGAATCGTAACGTTTAGGTCTTAAAGGTTAAAATCGGTTTTCGATACGAATTATACAACCTCTTAAATTAATAGGCTGTCAATTTCGACTCTATCGCTTTTCTCAAAAGATTTGCTAGAGGTTTTAATAATCCCCTATACCCGAAAATTTAACACTAAGTCTTTAATATCCTTTTATTTCCTACTTACTCAAATAATATTATAAATGTAGCCTAGTGTATATTCCTTCGCTTTAACGTTTCTTTTTTTTTCGAAAGTTGTCTACGCCGATAGCATTTTATTGGCTTATCGATGATAGATGGAGGAAGTTCGTATTAGCTTGGTCGCTTAGTTCAAGAGTCTTTATAGTTAGTAACCTTGATATAGGGCTGAAACTGAATGGTTAGGAAAGATATAGGATCGTTAACAGTTTTAATAACTATTTTGGAGTTCGCGATACTTAATATCTTATATGGGTCCTCACATTTGCCCAGCTTTCGCCATACAAGAACTTTACTTTGTAACGGTAAAACAAGTACGTCGATTGTTAAAGAGCCGTTTCTGGTATTAAAAGCTTCATTGACTTAGAAGGGTACCGATTCT
Organism: Anisogramma anomala; assembly: GCA_038502455.1. Taxonomy (NCBI): domain Eukaryota; kingdom Fungi; phylum Ascomycota; class Sordariomycetes; order Diaporthales; family Gnomoniaceae; genus Anisogramma; species Anisogramma anomala. The sequence goes on along the minus strand of JASMMZ010000002.1, from coordinate 35,231,128 downwards.
ATTCGCAATTCCCTTAAAGATTTGTTGTAAGCCATAACACGTTTTTGGGTACTTGCTAAGGGTGGAAATTCACTCGTTAAACGAGAGTATATTTCAAATACTAACAAAGTTAGGACCAAGCCTTTAGAGCCCACAGTATTATTCAAGCCTTTTACTGCCATTTTTAAACGTGTTTCTGGATCCGTAAAGCTTTCAATTTTTGATGTAAGGATATTGTACGTTCGGTGTAGTAGGGCATGTACCCTTTTAATCTTTATAATGCTCTAGTGAGCTTTTATAGGTACCTGTTTGCATTAGATACCTATTATTTTGGCATTTTCTTGAAACTTCACCGCCGCAAAGTTGGTATCGGTATTGTGGACAACGATTTTAGGTGATCATAATTACGTATTAACCCACAGTATACTTAGCGTTTTCTACGTATTCTTTGTCGAAAGGGACCTTAAAACTTAGTCTTATGAAAAAAAAATTACGGAATTAACGACGTAAAAATATATAGATAAAGATCTCGTAGTTAAAATCCTTGTCATCTTTTAGTATAAACTTAAATTTTGGGGGGATTCAGTATACGTTTAGTAATGATAACAAAGCTTTTTCATACCTTTCAAGGCGAAGTATTCCATGTCCTTATACCCAATGGATTTTAGGACTTCATATAGCCTATTAATAGCTATATGGTTAAAGCGCCGGTGTAGTTAACATATCTTCGACTCCGTCAGGTTTAAAATTATTATTTTTAAGCTTTGAAATAAAACTATAGGCGTTCCCATTTAAAAGCGAGTGGAAACCTTTAGCCTTTGTTAACAAGATCGTTAATGTTAACGTTGAAGTTAACGCCAAGGGTTTTTATATCCTTAAAGTAAAAAAGGAAAGAAATAGAGAACTTAAGGATATAGAACGTAATTACTCTTATAATAATTTAAATTACTGTTATCCCTTATAACGATAGTTATTCGCCAAGTTTAAAGTCAATTTTTAGTGGCTTTAATACTTTCTTTTTGTAGTACCACGTATTATGAATAGTTTTTTGTTAAATACCTTTCTGCCTTTATATCTAGCATAATACCTTAAAACGTGTGGTTTATGTAACTATTGTGAAGATTAAAGGTGTGTAAAGGGTTAAAGACTTAATTATGACAAAGGTAAAGGTTTTTACCACCTAAAAGGTACAGGAAGGCGTAGTCAGCTAATTAATAAGCTGTACCAGGAGTAATATTTTTGTGTTATTTAGTTTGTTTAGGTGTATTAGCGTCGTCAATTAGCCTATCACCCTCAAAATCTGCGATTTAGTCTAAGTTATACTATTTAAAAGTAATAGGGTATTAGGCATCCTATACTGTCTTTCTGTTATTATATTCAGCGAGGGGGTGCTGAATGAACTAGTAGTTAGACTTATTATAAATTTAATATCTTTTGCTACTATCCCGACAATAATATTTGCGGTTAATAGGTCCGCCTAAATCTTAGCTTCATTAACATTAATATAACTGCTACCTTTAGTCTATAGCTGGTAGGCTAAACCTTAGGTGTTGTGGGCACACATAGCCATACTTAGAGTCGACGTAATTAACTAACGTAAGGTCTTTTACCTTTACTTTAGGAAAGTTATCAGCTTAAGGAGATATATCAAATAAGTTCGGTGTACGCGTTATAAAAATGGCAAGCGAGGAGCTTAATTAGCTAAAGAAGCTCTCGCAAGTAGTTTTTAGGCGTTACAAAGCGTATTCGAACTCGTTAACGCCCGTAACTGCTGCTTGTACCTGTTTGCGAAGTGTGGCTTCGCTAACGTAGACTTTCCCTATTACTTTTTAGCATAACATCAACTTGTCGAACATTTGGTTAAGGATATTCATTAACGTTTCCTCCTCTTTTTTTCTCTCTATTATTGTAATCTACCGTCTAATAGCCTAGTTTATATAATATTGCGTAAAGTAGACGTCGTATTCAAAGTAGCTCTTTATACTATCATAGATTTCGCGGAACGCAATAGCTTTAGTAAGGAAGGTTAGGTAGTAATTTTTGGTGTACCTTATAAAGATTTCGGGGAATATTAAATAAAAACCTAAAAGGAAAACTTTCATTTACTTTTAGATGTTTAGGAAAGGTATTATATTAATTTCAAGGAAATTGTAAGGTTTCCTGTCATACTTTTTTACGATGTTTCAAATTTTGGCAAAGTCCATAAAAAGTTCGTAATTAATATTGACTATTTTAACAGGTCTTAGAGAAAGGTTATGATAGTTATCCCAGCTTGAAATAATATTTTCCGTCAATCCAAGCCTTAAAGCCTTCGAAGCGCGGTTTTAAGGGTAATTGCTAGTTGCTTGGATCGATGGTTAAGGTCCTATGGTAGGACCTATGATAGGCTTTCACGTATAGGCAAACCTAAATAGGGAAGGGTTTTGAGGGACTTGTTGATGGAATTGTTAAGGGGGATTAGGAATTTGAGGATTTTAAAAAGCCTGACGATCCTACTCAATTAACTGGTGTAGGGTGCCGACATCAATACCTCTGGCCGCGTTGGCGGCCTTTGTGTTATGTGCTTTGCCTCTGATAAGGGCGTACTCTACACTATTATATAGAGGTGCTAAATTACTGAGCAGGTTAACAGTTTCCTTATCTTTAGCGCATAAAGAGGCTTAACTTAGCTAAAAGTAAAGGGGAGGCCCTCTAGATCGCATATAAGAGCGTTAATGTTTTCAATACCTTTTCTCTAGAGCCATAGACCTTAAAAATATTCTTCAAGCTAAGCCAACTCGAAAAGGGTTTCCGCTAGCTTAGTAAAGTTTCCTTTTAATATAAAAATCCCTTAGCGTTTAAGATAAACCTTTAATTTAAACTTAATAGTCTTTTAAGTTACGTTTTACATATTAATATTCTAGTCATTAAAAAATTTGCGATATTTGCGAAAAGCACAATCAGGGTTTTTACCGAAGTTATAATTCAAGATAAAGCAGCCGACGAAGTTAATCTGGTACTATTCGCTTCAGTCTTCATCGACGTTGTATTCTTAAAGGTCATGGTTATAATACTTGGCAAAAACTAAACTGAAAGCTTTAATTTTTTCTATATATTTCTAAATTAAAGTTATTTTAACGGTTTAGTTTGTGTAAAACGTGTAAATGACGTAAAAAACGAAAGAATTGGTAATCTTTAGGCGTAGGGACTTGGTGTTTTGGTATAAAGTCACGTATAAATTTGGTAAATTTGTGATTTGGTGTAAGGTTGCACGACGTGAAGTTTTTAGCGTAATTTAGGGTTTTGGCTTAAAGTAGTGATTTTAACGATTAAATTGGCGTAGAGGACGTAAATACAAGTAAAGTAAGAGTAAAGGTTTAGTGTAAAGGGTAAGGTTAAAGGTTGTTTGTTGTTAATAAAAGAAAAAAGTTAAAAGTTGTTTTGTGTAAGAACTTAGTCGTTTTTCTTATAGTAATAACACCCGTAATAATACTAACTTATACGTTTGCAAACTTGAAGAACTTCGAAACTTTTAATAATTAATCGTAGCGTCTTCAAAAAAGGTTAATACAGATTTCTTAGTATTTTCAAAAAAGATACCGTCGTTACCTCTAAGCTACCATAGAAACCAGCGTAATCCAAAAGTCTTTTTTACTCATTATCGTGAAAACTAGCGTAACAGTAAAGGCCCTTTATAAAAATATTTCCTTTACCTTAATATTCATTTGATGTAAAACGTAACTATAAAGTAGCTTTTCCTTTTACTTAGCCAATTTTTGCTTGATCTAATAAATACTAATTAATGTTAGCAGGTCCTTAAATTGTTGTAACGTTATCGATTCGAATAATGGTCCAAGTAACAGTAGTATTGCATTGGTTAAGTAGTAGATGTATTGTTCTAGGTTTGGCAGAACACTAGTCAGTATGTATTGTAATTTGTATGGCTAATTGCATGACCTATGCCCTAGAAGGAAGTGAAAAGTACTGCACTCGACTTACATTCAATGCGGTAAGTCTCCATAAAGTAATACACTCAACTTGCAGTTTAGTATAGTTAACTTTACTATAAGTAAAGTTAACCTACTGCATTGCATGAAGTACCATTCTAATAAATTTATTAAAATTAAATTATATACATTTACCTAAAGTTTTTATTAGCTTATTCTTTGAAAGGTTTAAACTTTTAATTATATGTTTTTTTACTGTTACAAACTTAATATTTCGGAGAAAAAAATATTGTTTATATATATACTTACGATATTGAAGTTTTTGCTTTTTGTAATTAATAGATACAGGTTAAACGTTAAAGGTTTCATGTCTAGTTTTATTTTCAAAATACGCATGTTAAGTTTGAAACGAATAAACGTTAAATTCGGCTAATCCATAAAGAGGTTTAATATAACGTATTATTATATTAGCCGGAAATTTTAGTAATATAATTCGCTAAAGATCGGTAGAAAATTATATGTACGTTTACATTATATCCTGGATATTTAGTGTAAACTTACTTCTTACGCTAACGGTAAAATTGATGGAAATTGCGATGATTATACGTTAGTTAATCATTTCAATTATAGGTAATTAAATAAAGATTAAGTTCCTACATTTATTACCGTATTTTTAAACAATTAGCTGTAATTTTTCGTACGGTTGGTTCTTACTTTTACCCTTAACCTCGTAAATCAACTTTAACTTAAATATAATAAGGTTGTAACCTTTAAATTACTTTAACGGCATAAATTATACAATCGTTCGTTAGAAAGGCTGTTAATTTTTAGCCGCTTTTTTAAAATGCTTACTCAATATATTTTTAATGTTTTCAACACATAAGTTGAAGGCGAATTCTTCGTTAAATTTTTTTTTTAAAACACCTAAGCCGTTATATATATCTTACCAGGCCTATAATCCTTATTGGCGTCCTTTTTTTTAATATATATCATTTTAAGTTATTTTCCACACTATTGACATTTTTTAACCTTAGTAAAGATTAAGTTGAGAGTATTATATTAATTAATCTGCTCGACCCATAGGTTATTAACATTAGAATCTTTATTAAATTTAAGCGTTTTTTTTATATAACTTAACTGTTGGTAGGGCTTTAGATATTGTAATGTTGTGGATTCGATTGTTTGAAGTAATAGTAGTATTGTAGTAGTCAGGTAGTAGATGTATTCTTTTAGGTTGGATAAACCGCTAGCCGGTCTGCATAGTAATTTGTATGGCTAATTAATTGGCTCGTGCTCCGGTATCAAGTGAGGCTATACTGCACTTAACTTGCAGCTAATTACAGTTGATCCATACCAAAAAATACATTTAACTCGCAGTTAGTATAGTTAACCTTACTGTAAGTACAGTTGACTTATTGTATTACCAATACTACTATTCTAATACTGGAGGCTTTTTAATTTTTGCGCGTACGTTAGTGTGGTTAATCAATCTTTTCCGGTAAGCGTTAAATTGCGAAAGAATTAACTGGTTAAAACCCTATTAATTTCGATTGTCCTCGGTATTAAAATGCGCCTATTTGTATGCAAATTACCCCTAATTTCCATTAGTTGCCTTACGGTTCCAAGGTACATCTTTATCGATTTTTACAAAAAGGTTTTCCGCTATAAACCTATATAGTCTTTTACTTTATTCGCGTCAATCAAATAAGTAAATACCGTTAATTCACTGGTATTTTTTTAAGTTTATTAGCATATCTTTAACTGCTGGTACGTGATTTGGTTCTACCAGGAGGCTTTTTAACGTAACCTTCAATACGTATAGTTAGTTCATTGTCATTTAACAACTTTTTAAAGGCCTTATTCGGTGATACCTTCGTTATAATATTAGTAGAATTATCTTTGCAGTTGATCCATCAGACCTCTTCAATTTCCCTCCCTTTATAAGATTCGCGAAATGCTATTACGTCAATTATCAGGAATTTTTTATTGGTAACTCCGAGTTTCAAAGAGTATTCGAATAGGTTTTTCGATTCAATACAAATAATCACCGGGATTTAAGTAATTTTAAGTTGATTCATAATAAAGTTAATGGGTTTCCATAATAATATGTTTATATTAAAGCTTGATATTATGTCGTAAACCTTTAAAGCCAATACACTTCGTATAATCCTTTTACAATTGACAAAAGTTTAATAAATTAAGTTGCCAATAATATTAAATGAGTTTTATCGCCTTCTTTCATTAACAAGAGTCATCAAAAAGTGAATCTGTAAAATTGAATCGGTGTTACTTATAGAATATTCATTTGTAAAGATTATCAGTTTAGCCTTCGACATGTCGATTGAAATTATATTAATTTCTTAGTTCAGATTCTGCATTTGCTATTCAATTCTTTTGATAAGTTGGTTAAAGTTATTACCTGTTAAATATTTTATTTTCGTCGCGAAAAAAAAGGTCGGAAAAGGACTCTGTTCAATATAAAGTAACAATATAGTTGTCATAGGTACGTTATTTTAGGTATCATTAGGCTTTAACCACATTTTCCTTATTAATTATAACCGCATTAATGCCGTGGAGATTTCGGCTTAAACTAAAGATAATATTAATATTAAGTATGAGGATTAAAAATCCGTTAAAGTCAAGTTAATTACTTTTCACCAAAGTCGTTACTGATATGTAATTTCAGAATTTAAAGTCACTAAATGCCTTTTGTTCTGATATTATAAATCTAGCTGTTCCGATGAAAAGGGTATCGTTAATTTACATACCAACCAATACAAAGTTCCTTTCCTAATCAATAATAATCAAGGGTTTTATGTTAAAGATCTTATGCCTAATCGTGATTTAAAGTGCGACTGGTAGGTCAGAAACCAGTAAACGTTTACTTGTGCTAATTTATATACAGACTTTTAATATTGTATTACCGTTTTTAGAGGGTAAATAGACCGTAATTCCTATGGAAATTTTATTAGTACGATTCGCTGTAGATTGATTGTTGATTACGTGTAGGCTTACATTATTTCTCAGCTATTAAGTGTAAACTTACTTTTAATTCTAATTATTAAACTTGTTATTAAAGTGGTTACTAAGCATCAATTGTTTTTTGAAATCGTTGGTGATTACGTCAGGATTGAGCTTTTGCTTTTATTATTGTATAATCAAGCGATTAGGCGTAACTTTTCGTACAGCTATCCCGTGATCAGGCCTTTAACTTCATAAATAATTTTCGACTGAAAAATCGTAACGTTTATATTTTGAAGGTTAAAATCGGCTTTCAGCACAAATTGTATAACTCCCCGAGTTAATAAGTTATTCTCCACTCTATTGCTTTTATCAAATGGTTTGCCGAAAATCTTAATAATTCCTTACGCTTGAAGTTTCAGTACCAAGTTTTTGCTATTCTTTTCTTTCCTGTTTATTCAAGCAATATTATAGGTGCGACTCGGTATATATTTCTCGTCTTTAATATTTTTTTCAGGGGTCATCCGTGCCAACCGCATTCAATAGGCTTATCGATAACTGATAAAAGAGGCTCGTATTAACTTAGTTACTTGACTTAAAGTTTTTCCTCATTAATAACCCTAATATATGGTTTAACCTAAGTGGTACGAAAAGATACAAGACTGTTAACAATTTTGACAACTATCTTAAAGTTAGCGATACTTAAAGTTTTATATAAACCCTACTATTTGCCTAGCTCCGGCTACACTAATACCCTACTTTATAACGGCAAATAAATCAAGTTAATTATTATAAGGTCATTCCTAGTGTTAAGAGCATTATTTACCTGACGATATGTCGATTCCTTCCGTAGTTCCCTTACTACTTTACCTTAAGCCGCAACTCGCTTTTAGGTACTTGTTAATAGCGACGATTTACTTGTTAATCATGGATACGCTTCAAAAACCAATAGCTTTGGCACTAAGCCGTTAGAGCTCATAATATCGTTTAAACCTTTAACTACTATTTAAAGACATGCTTCCAAATTCGTAAAACTTTCAATTTCTAACGTAAGGATATTATATATTGGACAAAGTAAGGCATATGCTGTTTGAACCTTCCTAATTCTTTAATAGGTCTTTAGAGGCACTTGTTTGTACTTGTTACTTATTATTTTTACGTTTTCCTGAAATTCTGCCGCCGTAAAATTGGTACCAATATTATGGACAACAACGTTTGGTAGACTTAGATACGTATCAATTTATAATATTATTAGCGCTTCCTATGTATCTTTCATAAAAAGGAACTTAAGAAACTGAATTCCGTAAAAAGAGGTTAGGAAGTGAATAATGTAAAAAAATAAGTTTATGGTCTAAGTAGAACATATTAACAAAGACTTTGTAATTAAAGTCCTTATCGTTTTTTAAGATAAACTGAAATTTCTAGGGGGCTTGGATATACATTTAGTTGTAATAGTAAAGATTTTCGATGAGTTTTAAGTTAATATATTTTATATTTTTATATGTTATAAACTTTAGGACTTTATATAGCTTATTAAAAGTTCAATGGTTAAAACTTCGATGTAATTAATGTATCTCCAGCTTTTTTTGGTTTAACACCACTATTTTAGAGGCTTAAAGATAAAACTATAAGTACCCTCATTTAAAGGCAAGGAGAAATCTCTGGCCGTTTTTAACCAACTTGTCGGTGTTAACGCTAACGTTAACGCTAAGGGTTTTAATGTCTTTTAAGTGAAAAAAGAAAGCGGTAGATGATTCAAAGATATCAAACGTAATAGATTTAATAAAAGTTTAAACTATTGTTATTCCTAGTAACGATAATTATTCGCTTGGTTTGAAGTTAACTTTGGTCTTGCTAACATTATTACGATTAATTTTAGTGGCCGTAATACTTTTCCTCTATAATGTCACGTATTACAAATAACCTTCTATTAAGTACCTTATTACCCCTATATATGGCATAATACCTTAAAACGTGTGTTTTGTATAACGATCGCGAAGGTTAAAGGGAGGTATTTAAGGGTTCAATAGTTTTATTATAGTAAAAATAAAGGTCTTTACCACTTAAACGGTACAAGAAAGCGCGGTCGGCTGATTATCAATCCGTATTAGGAGTAATATATTTATGATATTAAAGTTTCTTAAAGGTGTTATCGCCATTAATTAGCTTATCGCCCTCCAAATTTGTAATTTAATCCAATCATTCCTATTTGAAAGTAGTAGCCTACTAGATATAGTATATTACCTTTTTATCATTTCGTTTGTCAGGTGGGTTCCAAGTTAATCAAAAGTTAAACTTTCTATAAATTCAAAATCTCTTGCGATTATTACGAAAATAATGCTTTCGGTTAATAAATCCACTTAAAATTTAGCTATATTAGCGATAATGTGGCTACTGCCTCCAGTCTATAGTCTATGAACCAAACCTTAGGAGTTAAGAGAGTTTATAACCGTATTTATAATCTATATAATTAACTACCGTAAGGTTTTTTTTATTTATGTTAGGAAATTTACCGACTTAGGGGTATATATCGAGCGAGTTTATATACGCGTTACTACAGTTATAAATAAGGAACTCAACTAGTTAAAAAACTTTTGCAAGAAGTATTTAGGCATTGTAAAGCGTATTAGAATTCATTAATATCCGTAACTGATAACTGTACCTGATTACGAAGTATAGCTTCGTTAGCGTAGGCTTTCCCTATTTTTTACTGGCACGATATCAACTTTTTAAATATCTAGTTAAGTATATCCATTAGTATTTCCTCCACTTTCTTTTTTGTTATTATTATAGTCCACCGTATAGTATCCTAATTTGTGTGGTATTAGGTAAAGTAGATATCGTGTTTAAAGTAGCTTTTTATGCTATCATACACTTTGCAAAAAATGGTTATTCGAGTTAGGAAAGTTAGGTAGTAGTCCTTAGCATACTTCATAAGGGTTTTGGAAAATAGTGGGTAAAAACTAGAAGGAGGAACCTTTATACATTTATAGATTTTTAAGAAGGGTATTATCTTCGTGTTAAGGAGGTTATAAGGCTTTCCGTTATACTTTTTTACGTCGTTTCAAATTGTAGCGAAGTCCATAAAGAGTTTGTAGTTAATGTTGACCATTTTGATAGGTTTTAGGGAAAGATCGTGATACTTATCCTAATCTTCGTTAGTATTTTCTAGTAATTCAAATCTTAGAGTAGTCAAGGTACGATGTTAAGGGTAATTTTCAATCGTCTAGCCTGAGGGGTAAAGTTTTATAGTAAGATCTGTAATGTGCTTACACGTATAGAAAAACCTGTCATTGAAAAGCTTTTAAGAAGCTTGATGATTAAAGGGCTAGGGGTTAATAGGGGCTAAAAGATTTTAAGATAATTAACGATCTTGCTTAATCAACTGGTGTAAAGTGCCGACGTTAATTCCTTTGACGGCTTTGGCAGCTATTGCTTTATATGCCTTACCGATGATAAGAGCGTACTCCTTACTTCTGCGTGAATGTGTTGGGTTATCGAGCAAGTTAACAGGTTCTTTATCATTGAAGCGTGAAAAGACTTAACTTAGCTAAGGATAAAGTAGAGCTCTCTTAAAACATGTGTAAAGGTGTTAGAGTTCTTTAATACCTTTTTCTTTAAGGTGTGTATTTTAAATACATTAGTTAAAACAGGTGAGGTCGAAAAACACTTGCGTTAACTTTATAACACACTATACTTAAACGTAAATCTCTCGTTTTAAACCTCGATTTAATCCCTTTTTGAATTGCCTTTTATATGTCAACAGTCTAGTCGTCAAAGAAGTGGCGATATTTGTGGAAAGCATGGTCAGGATCTTGGTAGTTGTTATGCTTAATGATATGATATCCAATGAAGTTGTTAAGGTGCTTTTCCATTAAGTTTTCATCAACATTTTACGCTCAAAGATCTTTATCATAATACTTGGTAAAAACAATTCAAAGGGTTTTGATTGATTCTTTCCCATCGGGGTCGGTAATGGCTTTAAAGTGAACGTTAGCGGTAATAATCTTAAGGTTTTGGCTAGTGTAGGGTTTAGTGACGTGACATGGAGTAATATTGACGATTTAGAAGTGTAAGAACTTAGTGTTTTAGCGTAAAGTCGCGTAGGAACTAAGCGGCTTGGCGTTAGGTCGCGCGACGTGGATTTATTGACGTAATTTAGTTTTTTCGCTTGAACCAGCGATCTTAACGATTAAATTGGCGTAGGGGAAGCAAAAAGAGTAAAGTAGAGTCAAAGGTTTGATATAAAGAGGAAGGTTGAAAGTCGTTTATTGTTATTAGTAAAGGGCTAAGATTATTTGTTATTTTGGCTGTAAAACTTAACCTTTTCTATAATAGTAGCACCCGTAATAGTATTAACTTAGCCTTTTTCCAACTTGCCAAAATTTGAAACTTCTAACAGTTAATTTCAACGCTTTTCTTTAAGAAGCATCCGTAAAGATTTCTTAGTATTTTCAAGTAACGATACCGTCGCTTACTTCCAGATTACTGTTGTGGAATAACGTAGCCCAGAAGTATTCTCTATTTTCTTGACGTTTTAAACTAGAGCAGTACTAATAAAGGTCTTTTGCAAGAATCTTTCCTCTATACTAGCCGCCGTTATAGCTGTATAGAGTAACCAAAAAGTAGCCTTTTCTTCTACTTAGATTATCTGTGCTTAACCTAATAAGAAATAATCAGTGTTGGTAGGGATTTGAACTTTATAATGTTGTTGATTCAATTAGTCGAAGTAACAGTAGTATTACAGTAGTCAGGTGGTGGATATATTGAATTAGCCTTAGCAAACCGCTAGCCGGTGTGCAAAGTAATTCGCATGACCAATTGTCTAGCTCGTTCCCTAGTGTGAAGTAGACTCATACTGAACTTAACTTGCAGTTAATTACAGTAAAATCACACAAAAAAATACACTCAACTCGAAGTTAGTATAGTCAACTTTATTGTAAGTACAGTTGACCTATTAAACTGCAAATAATACTATTTCAATATTAATTTATGTAGTTCGGAAAATGATAAGGCCGTTAATAATCTGAACTACCATATTTAATTTGGTAATATTTTAAATCTTATATGGCCTATCCTATTAACCTGATTCTTGCTACATAAAAACTTTACTTTGGAAAAAGAGGGATAGTACTTTTGTTATTAACGGTTCGTTCCTGATATTAAAGTCTTTGTTAACTTAATGACATACCGAATCCTTCCTTAATTCCTTTAAAGCTTCATTATAGGTTACAATCCATTTCTAGGTATTTAACTATAGTAACAAATTAATCGTTATTCGTAGGTAGGACGTAAATACTAGTAAAGTTAATATAAAGCCGTTAGGGCTAATAGTATCGTTAATGCTCTTTATTTCAATTTAAAACCATGCCTTTAAATTTATAAAATTTCCGATTTTTAGGGTAAGGATATTGTAAGCCCTTCGTAAAAAAGTGTAAGCCTTTTCAACCTTACTAATACCTTATTAAGCTTTAACGGAGGCTTATTTATATTAAATTCTCATTGTTTTTGTATTAGCTTAAAAATCAATTATAATAAAATTAGTATTAGCGTCGTAAATCAATACGTTTAATGACCCAAAATACGTAACTTCTTCCACGTTTCCTTCGCCATTAAAGAACTTAACGCCGTGAAAAGCCATGAAAAAATCTATAATATAAAGTGTTTACTTACTTCCTGGGTAAAACACTTTTACTAAAACCTTAAAATTCAAGTTCTAATTTCCTTTAAACGAAAACTTAAATTCTCAATGGGTTTAGAAATGTATTTAATAATGACAGTCAATTTGTTTAATTACCCTGAACATTAAAAAGTTGATATCTTTGTAATTGATCTTTTCAAAACCTTATAAAGCCTATTAATAGGCGCGTAATGAAACATATAATATAATCAACGAAGTTTCGACTTCTTTGAGTTTGATATTACTATTTTTAATCTTTAAAGGTTGAACTAAAGATACCACTATTTAAGGTTAAGTCAAAACTTTTTTTCGTTTTTTACTCGAATCAATTCGTTAATCTAAACGTTGATATTAACGCTGAGGTTTTTCATATCTTTAAAGTAAAGATAAAAAGGGGTAAGAGATTTCAAAATGTAAGAAACAATAAGATGAACGATAATAATAATAGTTATCGATCCCAGTAAAAAAAATATTTTTAAAGTTAAAGCTAACCTTGATTTTATCAAAAACCATATAATTAATTTTCGTAACCGTACTCATATCCCTTTGTCACGCGACGTATTACGAATAACCTTTCATTAAGTACTGTATTGCTTCCGTATTCGGAATAATATTTTGAAAAACCTATTCCGCTTAACGATCTTAAATGATAAAAAGATATGTAAGGCCAGAGTTTTTATTTCTATGTCGTCGATAGGGTTTTTCACTTATTAGGCGGTATAGAATAGCCCAGTCAGCGAATTATTACATTACTTTTATGCTAATACTTATATCCCTATGTTAACCAATAGCCTTAAGCTTATTTTCTTTTTCTCTTCAACCTCCTTCACCTTAAATTTTTTAACCCGTAATATGTCATCCTAGTAAAATATGAATAGAAATTACTTATTATACATTACCTACTTTGTTTTTCGCTCGGTAACTATGTGTTGTATTAACCAATAACTTTATTTTTTATAAATTTAATGCCTTTTAGCATTTGAATTTCAAGTATATTTTTTCAGCTAATGAAAAACCATAGGAAAGAAAAATATCCTTTTGAGTAGATAGTTTGGTTACGTCTCCAGATTCAAGTCTTTAACGGTATCTGTCGGGTATTTCGTATTTATGGTTTATATAATGTGTAAAAGAGTTTCTTTTCATCTTCGCTAAACTTGAAAACCTAGGGGTATATATTGGTCTAACCCAAAACTCGAACCCATAGTGTTGTTAATAGAAAACGTAACTAATTAAAAAATAATTGACAGGTAGTATTAGGGAATTTTAAGGCGTATTTGATTTTTTTTATCTAGTAACGGCTTAGCGAACCTGTTAAAGTAAGGTATTTTCACCTATTTCTACGTTCTGCGTGACTCATTTGTAAAGTATTAACTTGTTAAGCATCTAATTAAGGATGTCTATTTTCATTTTCATTTTATTTACGATATAATATATCAAACCATTCAATAATATTTTCATTCATATAGTATAAAGTAAGGTTAATATTGTATTCGAAGTGGCTTTTAAAGTTATCATAAACTTAGAGAAGATAGAAGTCATTTGTTAGGTACTAAAGGTAATAATCGCTAGTTTATCTGTTAAGGATACAAGAACTAACGAGAAAAAAACTGGTAATTCAATTTTTATCTGGCGGTAAATGTTGAAAAACGGACGTAACTTAACGTTAAGGAAGTTATACAGCTTACTGTTATACTTTTTTTTTCCTTCTCAAAACTTAAGGAACGTAATAATTGGCGCTAAATCCGTATTTACTTTCAAAACTTGTCGAGGGGGAAAGGTAATATATTAGTCTTAGGGAACCTTCGAATCTCTCGACTAATATTAGAGTTAATGCTAGTAAGCATAATAATTACCTTTAGTTGAATTCAGAGGGGAAAAGCTAATAATCTTGTCTATAGTAAACTCGCGTATAAAGTTATTCATTTTTTAATTTGACTACTAAAACTGGATGTTTTAAAAAGCGTAGGGAAAAGAGACTTAAGAGTTTTCGGCATGTGGGACTTAATAATAACTCTCTTGGTATTAAGGGGTACGTCGAGGTTTATACTTAATTAACTAATGGGTTCAAGGGTTTGCGGCGTATGAGTTAATTGATTCCTTGCGGATAATGATATTAAACCGTTAATTTTAAGAAAAAGGGTTCGAAAAAATTATCTAAATTTAGGTAGGTTCTTATAAATCCATATAGAGGCGTTAAAAGATAGTATTGTCATCGATACCTTTACCTTTTACTTTAAAAATTCATGAAAGATATTTATCGGTAGCATATTCATAGAGTATGTTGGCCAAGTTATAATTTTGTCCCTTTCTAATAGAGAGGTCTAACCCTCAATTAATGAGTTCAAATTTTAGCTTAACCATAACTTACCTATTTACCATCTTTTACATATCCAGATTTCATTTTCTAGAGTCTTTTTAAAAGTCGTCGTACGCCTATAAGCCGCTAATAGTTTCAGTAGAATCCATATCGAAAATATAGGAGCTGACTAGATTAGTAAGATATTCGATTAAAAAGTTTTTGTTTGGTTTAGCAAACCAGATGTCTTTATTATAATGCTTTTTAAAGATAATTCCGAGGGCTATAATTTCTTTTTTTCTGGTAAGGTTAGTAAGAGAATCAACTTCAATACATTTTAAAGCTATTAAAACGAAAATTAAGTAGTAAAAGGGAAAAAGATAATAGTGTAAAGTAATAGTATTGAAATATACAATAGGTATAGTCACATAGTATACAACTCAACAGTAGGGCTAACAGGGCCAACAGGGCCAACAGTGCCAACAGAACCAGTCAATAGTTGTGTTATGACCCAACATCTGCAGGGCGCACCAGCGGCGGCCCCGCAGCAGATAACGAAGGAAATCGGTTGGACACAGCCTCTCGGCAGGCACCAGGGATCCACAACAGACACACCGTACACAAGGGTTAGGGTCAGCATGGTGTGAGACTCGATGGACTCGGTATCGAGCCAGTCGAGCTGCACACCGGAACTCGATGGACTCGACGTCGAGCCAGTCGAGCCTACACTGAAGACGTATAAAGGCGCGGATATATAAGGACACCTTCATTACCAAGATAGATAGTATTTCCTTCATAGCTCTTTAGTTGTCAATCTAAGTATTCAGTCTACCCTGAATAGCCTCACGGCTTCTGATCATCACTCGCACGAATACAGTCTTGATATTGCACCTTTTGTTACCTCTGCTACCTTACTGCTAACATAAACCCTCTGAACACCTTCTACATACTCACGGGTATTTAGTGTGATCATTACAAGTTGGTACAGACTTTAAGTACTAAATACCTCAACACCAAAAGATGAGGAATTCACTGGAGTTGTAGATATCTCCACCAGAACTAGTGTTTTACTAATACGAGTACTAGTTTTGACTAGTACGAAGAATCATCACGGAGATACTGCCTAGGATAGTATTTACTAGCACGGAGGAACTATTATTTACTAGTATATACTAATATTTATTAGTAAGGGAGTTTTGATCCTGATTGAGATCCTTATAAGGATATGCTTGATTATATACCTAGTCTTCCATGTAGATTCTAAAATAATTGAATTTATAAGCTTATAAAATATCTTTTTGTGTAATACCTGGAACTTATAATTAGTACGATTGTATACTATTACTTATTGAATTAGTTACTTACTTTTACACAAATTAAAATGTCTACTTCTTTCATACTATCTGATACTTTTAAGGATGACCTTTTAGCATCCACAAAACGTAGCTTGTTTCCGTCACCAAAGCTGTCTTATGGGAGTACCAGTGATTATGGTTCTCTTTTATAGAGGACTGCTATTAATTTCGGTTCTTTTACTTCGGTTGAATCCATATCCCTTCGTTTCCTACATTTTAGGATTACTCCTGTTGCTTTAGAAACTTTGTACCTTGAACTTTTATTTAGGAAAAGAAAGGAAAAAGCTTGCGATACCCGTAGGGCTAAAGCTGAGTAAAAAATTCAAGCTATTAATACTAAGGATTTTGTTAATAAAGAAGTAAAAGCTAAGGTTAAAACTACTAGGTTTTTAAACTATTAAGGTTTAAATTAGCTATCAACTTATAAAAAAGGTTGTTAGTTAAGCTTAAAACATATCTTAGAAAACTGGAACAACTTAAATCGATAGGAACTACTATACTAGTGAAGGAGCAAGGGAAAAATATTAAAAACCCATTCTTGAACATTAAAGAAAGAAAATAACTTACAGATCATAAGTAATAATTACTAAAAGACTCTTAAAAGATAATATATATAAGTATTTACGTATATACAATAGCTATTGAAGTTTGTTATGTAATTAATAATTATTATGTAATTTTGAAGGGTAGTTTTAAGGTTAAAATAGATACAGATTTTACGCAAAAAGACCATATTTACTTGTTTACGCCCATCAACTATAATCCATAAAAGACTTTAAAAATTGTGTATATCTGGATCCGGGCTTATAGGATAATTATTTCTTTTATTATTTTATACCTTTTAGCCATTATCATGGGTATTGAGAACTTGTGTAAGGCCTTATTGAAGTTGATTGGTATATGTTAAGGCATTAGACCGATTCATTATTGAGAAATTCTTAAAAAACTTCGTTTTTTTCACCCTTTACATTATTTAGCTTTATTTCCTTTTGTAACAACTTTAAAAAAAATTAAAAAGAGCTTGATTTATTAAAGCTATTAGGTTAAAAATATTACGTATTACCTATAGTTTTTGGCCTATACCAAGCACAAGTTTTCTTTTTGGATAGTCCGTATGCGAAGTGAATTAAAGAAAGTTGTTCTTTTATCATTACGTGCATTACAATTGGACTTCTAAGATGGAAACCGGCTTTAATGAGGAAAATAAACGTTAAATTACATCTTTTTTTTTAAAAAAAAAAAAAACAAAGAATAAGCTAGCTATTAACCGTGACCAGCATATTAGTTATTTAAAATCAACTGCCTTGTAAGATTTTACATGAGTTATTCGGTATAGGCTTGTAGGATATTGTATTCGAATCTACAGCCTTCCAATGTTGGTAAATTTATCACTAAGAAAGAAAAAAACAGATGTTATTGTTATTTATAATGGTAAAGTAAAAGATCTCCGCTACTTATAACATTATAACTTTAAAGTGTTACTATAATTAATTGCGTAGTTAACTTTGTGAAACCTTGTACAGAACATTGTATTAGAGAATTGTGACTAATTAGAAGCCGTATCTTACACAAGTATACCCGCTTTAAGGTATCCACTTTTAACGTTAAAATTTCCACATTTAATATCAGAGTTTCCACTTTTAACGTTAAAGGTTTTAATTTTTACGTTAATCCTCCAAAAAACGACTCATTGGAGGCTGTATTCGATACAGGTATTGCTTTAGTATAGGTCCACTTTTAAAGTTAAGTTTTAAGTTTCTTCCTCTCCTTTTCACAATTTAGTATTGTTTCGCAATCGATAAACTTCAGTTTCGAGACTTTATTAGAGATGATTTAGGCTTATATTACCACATTTTCAATAGTAGTCAATGATTTTCATATCTAGAGATGTAAGGCAAAAACTTCTCCAAATTACGAATTGAGAGAGATGTTATTAAGCTTATTAGCAAAGGAACAGTTTAGCCATGAGTTAAGTTTGAAAAAGGTTACAGTTTTAATACCTTAGCTTTCTACAACTTTTTTTATTGTCTTGATTTCATTATAAAACTGATTAGTTTATTAAATATTTATCATGTGTATGAAGGTCAAAAACTTATCATTGGTTAACTTCAAAATTGAGGAAACAATTTCAATCATGACTGGTATTTACACTATCGTGCAGGCCCTCTAATGGTTTTAGTATAATATAATTGTCATAGATTTCACCACGTTTTTTGATACTTCCTTTTAGCATACCAGGTTTAGTTATATCATCCTAAAGTCAGCAAAGGAACTACTCTAATTGTTGGATGGATTAGAAAATGACGAGGAAATGGAGCGTTTTGATTTTATTTGTGCCTCTTGTAAACTTTCCAAAAGTACCCATTTATAACAAAGTTTTTAATATAGTACCTCAGAAAAATGAGGGTTTATTTGAACCCTTGATAGCTTCCTAGAAATAACTGCTGGGCTAAGGGGCGAACGCTGTAGACTAATAGCTATAAAGGTTAATTATGGATACAAAGTTTGCAACACAGTTATTATATCCCTTGGTAATAGATTCAAAGCCGTTTATCGTATGTTAAAATAAATAATTAAACGTATAGGGCGTATGATAAATTTCTTAATAGTCGATAGAGGTAACGAGTCTATTAACTATTTAGTTTGAAAAATGTTTATTGATTACGCTTTTATCTTCATTTTTTTTTACCATACACCTTAAAGAAAACGGTATTTCCGAACGTTCTAATCGAGTAACTTTAGAAAAGATAAGAACCTGGATTGTTACCGGAAAATGCCATATTATTTGCAAGCTTACCTATTTTAAGTATTCGTTGTTATAACTAACTTAACGGTTAAAAATAGCAGTAGAATCCAGTATACCACGTATTATTAGGGTCTTTACGATAAAGTAAAAGGATATAGGGGTTATGGACCTAACTTTGAGTTTTTCTTTACTCCCGGTTTTGCCGTTATCATTCATATACCTTTTGTAAGACGAGTAAAGGGTTAAAAGACTAATTTAAAAAGATGAAGAATAATTCTTTTTATGGTAGTTTTTTGATATCACCAAGTCCCGAAATATTTTTAAATTTTATTTAACAGACCGACCAAGGAAATGAACGAAAAATATTGTTAGCACTTTTAGTCCAACGGCCTTTAAAAAACTATTACGGGACCTCGGAAAGCAATTGTAAGAGAAAAAAGATATTAGACTTATTAAGTTTGGTATCTTTTATAATATTATAACAGAAACATTAAAATTTAAGCTAAGAAAGAGTATTAGTTAAGTAGCATAGAAAATAGCAAACAATTTATCGACAAGTTTGTTAGCAAATGCTATTGTTAATAAAAACAAGGTTTATTTTGTATTTTTTTGTTCACAAATTAGAGAAACAGCTAATTATTAAGGAAGTACTAGAGGGTCCAGATGTAATATACTAGAAAAAGGCCCTTTATAGTCAAATACAGAGTTTATTGTTCTTTTACATCTTTAAGTCTATTAAAAGAGATACTATACATCATACTCTAACTGTAAAAAAGTACCAAGGTTAAAACTAATTCCAAAGGTTAAATCGAAAATTATAATGCTAGGATCGTAATTCGAAGATTGAAATAAAGGTATAGTATTAACTACACTAAACCATTTTCTTCTATAGTAAAATCTTATACTCAGAGAATTTTTATTGCATTTGCTGCTTTTTAAGGATGGGATATCGACCAAATAAATATCGACTTGACTTTTTCTGACGGGGAATTTGAAAAACTGGTGTTAAGAGAGATTCTAAATACTATTAGAAACTTTTTTTTGGGAATATTTAGATGAAAATATTGTGGGGTTTAATCTTATGATCGATCAAGTCTTCTAGCTATCTCTTTCACTTTACGAGCTTAAGCAAACTTTAATAAAATGGTTAAAAATTTCAAGAAAAATATTTAATACCCTTAAATTCAAAAGACTAAGCTTTGACAGCAAGATATATATGAACTATTAATGTTAACTTATCATATGTATTTATATTGATGACTTTCTGATAATAGGCCCTAACCCAAACACAATTGAGATCTTTAAGATAGATATTGAAAAACACTTTGAATATAAGGACTTGTGATAGACAATGCACTTCTTAGGGGTACGTATCTTGAACAAGAACGTATGTACGATTATCTTGACATAAGATACGTACATCTAAATGATATTGGATTTAATGATAAAGAAATTAAATAGATGTTTGGCCTCAAGCCATATTACAACCTGATCCCTTATCCATGCCATGTTATATGAAGATTAATCTGATATTTTACAAACCAATAAATATTAGTTTAATGTGGGAGCTTTTAGCTATGCAATGTGCTAAACTAGGCCTAATATCGCCTTTTTTATGTCAGTACTTTCATGTTTTTGCCATAATACTTCACATAAAAGTATGACATTTGTTAGTTACGCCTTTGAATACTTCAAATATTATAAGAACTATAGATTACAAATGAGTGATGAAAAACTTTTAGCAAGTCTGCATTAAAACGATACAAACTTTAGCCAAAATTATTAAAAAGATACACGAAGACTTCAAATTAACAGCTACTGCGATTCCGATTGGAAAGGGAATAAAGCTACTAAAAATACTCACTATGAATACATAGTTTACATCATTAACAACATAGTCAACTGGATATCAAAAAGAGGATTTAAAGTATGCATTTATTTCGTAAATGCTGAAAGTGTAGAAATAATGAAGTTTACTTAAAACACTCTTTGAATAAGGAAATTATTTACAAAGCTATATATTCCTATCATTATTACAATATACTGTGATAATAAAAGAGTTATTAAGTTATTTTGGAATCCAGAGTATCACCAACGCATCTAACATATACCTCTTAGAGAATACTTCACAAAGGATGAAGTGAAACGTAACATAATACAAATTAAGTGGATTTATATTGATTAACACCTGGCTAATGAATTAATAAAGTTATTTCTAAGTGAAAAACAAGAAGTAATAATGTAACGGCTTAGCTTAGTTAACTTGGGTTTAGATTAAATTGATAGTTTATAATGCTTTATGCTCTAGATTACCTTATAATATCATAGGTATAGAACAATGAAGTGATTTTATTATAAATTTGAAGTATTGACAAAAAAGATATTGAAAGGATTATCGGTTCAAATCGGACTATACAGGTTTTTTTACTTTTTACATCTACGAATTTTCCTTTTTCCGTATTACAATTTCTTTAATTTACCCCTTACCTTTTGTGTTTTATTTTATTTCTTTTCTTTTTAAGTGGAAGATATCTTCAAAGGGGTTATTGAAATATATAATTGGTAGAGTTACATAGCATACAACTTAACAGCAAGGCCAATAGGGTTAATAGAGCTAACAGAGTCAATTAGTATTTGGTACAGACTTCAAGTACTAAATACTTTAACATCAAATTGATGAGAAATTTACTGGAGTTGTATATATCTCTACCAGGACTAGTGTTTTACTAGTTCGAGTACTAGTATTGACTAGTAAGAGAGTCTCGATCATGATCGAGATACTTATGAGGATATGTTTGATTATATATCAAGTTCTCTATGTAGATTCTAGAATAATTGAATCTACAAGCCTACAAAATATCTTCTTGTGTAGTACCTTCAACAAATAGGTTGTCGGTTTGCCGTTAAATTTAGTATAATCAAAAATCATAGGACTTAGTTGTTTTTACGATTTACAGTAGTAATATCCGCAATAGTAATTGCCACAATAGTACTAACATAGCCGTTTGCCAACTTTCCGACTTGATAATCTTTAAGAGTTTTAGGCGGTTCATTTTAATACTTTTCTTTAAACAGGATCGATAAAGATTTCTTAGTGTTTTTAATAACGATACCGTCCTTTAATTATAAAATTCCGCAAATAACTATTATAATATATAACTCTTTCCTGTTCATTGCCACAAACAATTAACATAACTTATAAGGATACTTTATAAAAAAATTTCCTTTACCCTTAACTGCCATTTAATGTAAAGCGTAACCAGAAAATATTTTCTTCTTTTACTTAGCTTATCTGTGGTTAACCCAATAAGAACTGATTAGTGTTGGTAGGCCATCCTATAGATATAAGTCTTTTGTTGCAACGTATTCGATTCGAATCACTATGGTTGAAGTAACTAGTGCTGCATTAAAATTGGTCGTGGTGAAAGTTCTAAGTTTGACAGACCGCTAGCCGGTCTGCACGCTAATTTGTATGGTCGAATGCTTTGGATTATACTTCATTTTAAAGTGGGTACCTACTGCACTACACTTGCAATACAGTCCCACAAACTGCAGCTAATTTGCAGCCAGTACAATCAACTAAACTAACAGTTTAGTTGACCTGAATTTGCTACATTTAACTCTTATTCCAACAATAAGCGTTTCAAAATTTGAAGAATTGTGGTAGAATATTAACTAGACTAATATTTACAAACGAATTCAATATACTACAGAATTGAAAATTTAATTGCAGTACGGCCGTTTGAATATACGGTTGATTCAATTATAACTTACGAAAAGTTTTAGTTCTGGCTGTTTAGCTGAAGATAGCTACTTTACTAGCTATCTGACAAAGCGACCAAATAAAAGACAACTGTCTATGGTTTTCACCAATTAAATATTTATTGTCTAATTGTATAAAGGGTGGTTTTTACAACTGTTTACAAGTATGAATATCTGAGTTACTAACTGTTAATAACTTAAATTAGTTATTTTAATACTACACACTTTTGATTTTCATTTAGGTTTGTTTCGATATTTTATTATTAAGGAGAAATATTATGATTTACCTACTTAAGAGATAAAGTTTTATCGATATTGGTCAGCCATTAACCGGATTATATGTTGAAAATATAGAAAAATCAAACGATCGTTTAGTGCTTAACGGATTGGAGGAAATATTTTTGAAATGTTTAGAAGTTTATCTCTAGAATCAATAAAAGTTTTTGAATTATAGAACGAAAATTTCGATAATAGTCCCACAACAGATAAGATATATAGATAATGTAATATTAATTTTCATACGAATAACATAAACGAATCTACTATATAAAAAATAACTCGATAACCATATTAACGGACAAAACTTTAATGCGCGAAACCGCTTATATAACAGTTATTTTATTGTTCAAACCTTGTGAAAACAGTAAATATAAAACCCAAAAATGATTGGAAAACGAAATAGAAAACAAAGACGTTATGAAAAAATTGAGAAAATACTGTGATAGAAACTTCAACTACGACATTTGGATTACCTATGTTATACTAAAATTGAAATACTAACATTTGTCAAAATTGATCGGCAGGTTTATTAACAAATCTACCAATTTAAAAGATAGGATATGTTGGTAGGACTTTAGATTTTGCACCGTTATCGATTCAATTGGTCGAAATAACAGTAGTATTGTGTGGTCAAATGATGGATGTATTTTTTTAGGTTTAGTAAACTGCTAACCGATCTACACAGTAATTTATATAGCTAATTGCTTTTCCCATTCCCTAGTATAAAGTGGGTGTATACTGTACTTGATTTGTAGTTAATACAGTAAACCCACAAAATAATACACTCAATTTACAGTTAGTATAGTTAACTTTAATGTAAGTAAAGATAATTTACTATATTGTAATTACTACTATTCCAGCACTGTGGGCTTTATATTTTTGTACGCGTATATTGGTTTGGTCGACCAATCTTTTTTGGTTGTTACTAAACTATATTCTCATTACCTGCCTAGACCCCTATTAATTTTAGTTGACTTTAGTACCCTGATTAACGTCAATTACCTTGAATTATCTCACGGCCCCGAGTCTCGACTTTACCTATTTACGTAAATAAGTCTTTCGAAACAGGCTTGTACAAAACTCCAACTCATCCGTGCGAATCAATGAAATTACTATCGTTATTTCCCTAGCAATCTCTCAGTTTGCCAGTATATTTCTATTCGTTAATACGTAATTTGGCCTTACTATGTAGCCTATTAACGTAGTCCTCAACACGTATAGTCATCCTGCTACTGTCTATAAACCTTTTAAAAGCTTTATTTAATGATGCATTAATTATGGAGTTAGCAGAATCATCCCATCGATTTATCGGAACTTTTCGATTTCTCTACCTTAGTAAGCTTTATATAGTGCCATTAAGTCAATTATAAGGGGTTGTTCAATGGCTGTTACGAGTTTTAAAAGGCATTCAAATAAAAATTTCGAGTCGGTACAAATTACCATCAAAATAAAAGGAATTTTAAACTGCTTCATAATAATGTTAAGGGTTTCCCACTGTATTATACCTATATTGAAACTAGCTTTTATACCGTAAACCTTCAAAGTCATTACTTTTCATGTAATATTTTTATATTTGACTAAGCTTCAGTGGATTAAGTTGCTCTTAATATTAAACTAGTTCTTACGCTTCTCTACGTTGATGAAGTTTATTAAAACACCGATCTGTAAGGATATGTCGGTATATTTGTAGGAGGGCAGTCCGTAAAAATTATTAACTTAACTCTTAACAATCCAATCGGAATTATATAAATGCCTCGATTTAAGTTTTGAATCTAATATTTCAACCTTTTATTTGTTAGGTCC
The DNA here is from genome assembly GCA_038502455.1 of Anisogramma anomala. Classification (NCBI taxonomy): domain Eukaryota; kingdom Fungi; phylum Ascomycota; class Sordariomycetes; order Diaporthales; family Gnomoniaceae; genus Anisogramma; species Anisogramma anomala. The sequence goes on along the minus strand of JASMMZ010000002.1, from coordinate 35,206,341 downwards.
TGTACTTATACCGTAATTATCAAGTTGTAGGAATCTTTTGGTTAGTATAGGTAGAGATATAACTACTACAAACGCGTTATTTCGAATAATATCAAGCCTCAGCCACTTTAATTCTATTAATTGTAGCTAAATTAACGCTTTATTTCTTTTGATGGGAATTAAAGCTGATATTGATATTGAACAAGCGTATTGAGGATCCATTAAAATTAAGTTGGTTACCTTTTACTTAAGTCGTAATAGGCTTGTAATTATAAATTTGAAAATCTTAAATCGCTTAATTTTTCGACCATAAAGTCAGTAGTTTTAATAGAAATGATATCGTTAGTTTATATGCCTATTGAGCCGAAAAGTTTCTGTTAAAATACCAATACTTATAAGTTTTATATTGATGACTTTATATTGAGCCGTTATTTAAAGTACGATTAAAAGGTTAAAAACCAATAAAATCCTGCTTTAGCTTATCTATATAATAGGCTAATGCACCGTATTACTGTCCTAGAGGGTCGATAGTATGTAGTTTCTACAATTACTTTGATAAAACAATCCGTTAATAATTAGTTGTTAACTACATATATATTGACGTTAATTTCCAGTTACTAAATTGAGATTTATTATCAGTTTTAACTACTAAATGTATTGATAAAACGATTACTAAACGCTACTTGATTTCTTGAAAAGTTAGAGATTACGTAAGGATCAAAGTTTTTCTTCAGTACTGTATTATTAAACAATTAAACATATTTTTTGTATAATCGCCCCGTAGTTTTACCTTTAAGTTTGTATATGATTTTTGACTTAAAAATTGTAATATTCGGGTTTTAAAGGTTAAAGTTGGGCTTATGTACGAATTGTACAAATTTTAGAGTTATAAAGCCGTTAATCGAGACCTTATTAATTTTTCAAAAAGTTTACCAGAGACTTTGATAACGCCTTATACTCGAAGATTTAACGCCAAGTTTCCATCGTTTTTTCCCCTTCTGTTTACACAGATAATATTGAAAATATGATCATGTGTTTATTCCTTATCCCTAACTTTCCTCATTATTAGTGGTTTTCTGCAGAAGCGGTGTTCTAATGGCTTATCAATAACAAGGAAAAGAATATTGTGTTAATTCTTTCGTTTAACTTCGAGGTCTTCATTATTAGTCGCTCTAATGTAAAACTTAAGCTGTATAACGCGAAACGTCGTAAGGTCGTTAGAAATTTCAATAATCATTTTAAAATTGGTGATACCTCAGGTTTTATATAAATTATCCCATTTTCCTGGCTTTCGATACATGAGGACTTCACTCCTTAACGGTAAAGCAAATACGTCGATTATCGTAAAGCTGTTGTTAGTGTTAAGGGTATTATTAACTTAACGTTGTACCGATTCCTTCCGTAGCTTTTTCAATACCTTGTTATAGGCCACAGCTCTTTCTAAATACTTCATAATAGCGGAAATTAAGTTGTTAAGCATGGATACTCTTTAAAAACCAATAGTGTTAACACTAAACCGTTAGGTCCTCCAGTGTTATTTAAGTCCTTAACCACTATCTAAAGGTATGCCTTTTAATCCGTAAAGCTTTTAACATCCAAATTAAAGATAGCATACGCTTGGCTAAGAAATTTGTATACCATTTCGATATTTCCAATTCTATAATAAGCCTTTACAAACACTTATTTATACTGGATTTATATTATTTAAACGTCCATTTGAAACTACGTCGCCGTAAAATCAGTACTGGTATCGTAAACGACTACTTTAGATAGGCTTAGGTACCTATTCATTTATAGAATCCTTAACGTTTCCCGCATATATCTTCCTAACAAGGAATTTAGAAACTTGATTCCATACAAAGAAGTTACGAAATTAACGACACAAAAAACAAGTTTATTATCCAAATAAAATACGTTGATAAAAGCCTCATAGTTAGAATCATTATCTTTTTTAGCTTAAATTTAAATTTTGAGGGGGTTTATTTATAAGTTAAGTGGTAATGACAAAGATTTCTAACAGCCTTTAAAGCAAAATATTCTATGTTTTTATGCCTTGGGAATTTTAGAACTTTTTATAACTTATCAATGGTAGGGTAGTCAAAGAACCGGTATAATTAATGTATTTTAACTCCGTTAGATGGATTGTCGTTTCCTCTAGGCCTTACAAATACACCTATAAATACCTTCATTTAGAGGTGAAGAGAAACTTCTAGCCGTTTTTTTACCAGCTTATTGGTGTTGAATTTAATATTAACACCAAGAGCTATTGTATCTTTTAAATAAAATGTGAAAGGGATACGGGAATTAGGGATATGGAACGTAATTAACATAAGAATAATTTAAATTAATGTTATCCCAAGTAACGATGGATTTTCAACCAAGCCGAAGTTCACTATAACTTTGCCAGCATTTTAATTTTTATTTTCGGTCATAATGATGATTTCCTTCCGTAATGCCAAATTTCATGAATAACCTTTTATTAAGTAATTTTTGCCTATATATCTGATATAATACTTTGAAAAATATAGTACGCGTAACGATTACGAAGGTTAAAGTTACTTAAATAATTAGGGGTTTGGTTAGGGTAAAAGTAAGTGTTTTCGCTATTTAAATGGTATAGAAAAGCACAGTCGACTAGTTACTAAACCGAGTTGAAAGAAGTATTTTTATTTGCTTGATTTATTTAAGGTTATTATCGCCGTTAACTATTTTTTTACCTTCTAAATTTACGATATAGTTCAAGTGATTATATCTAGAAGCAATAGGATATTGAATATGATATATTACCTGTTTATTATTACGTTGGACTAGGAATTATCTAGTTAATTAATAGCCGGAATTGTAATAAATTTAATATCTTTTACTTCCATTATAACAATACGTTTTACTATTATCAAGTCCGCTTCAATTTTTCCGGTATCAACGTTAGTAAGGTTGTAGCTTCTAGTCCGAGTTTATTAAACTAGATTTTAAGCTTTGGAGCTGTTTATACTTGCGATCGACGTAGTGTATTCCAGTGTGGTCTTTTTTATCTATATTGCGGAAGTTATTAGCTTAAGCGTATATATCAAATAGGTTTGTCCCACATGTTATTAAAGTGATAAACGAGGACAATGACTAGTTAACAAAGTCTTTAAAAGTGTCATTCAAACGTTATAAGGCATATTGAAATTAGTTAACGCCCGTAATTATCACGAGTACCTGTTTAAAAAACATGACTTCACCAGAATAAACCTTTCCAATTACATATTAGTACAATATAAACTTATAAAGAATTTAATTTAATATATCCATCGGTATTTCCTTCCTTTTCACCTTTGCCATTATCGCTATTCAAGTCATAGTAACCTAATTCGTATAATGTTACGTAAAGTAAACATTATATTTGAAATAACCTTTTATATTTTTATAAATTTCTCGAAAGGTTGCTACACGTACTAGAAAGATTAGATCGTAGTTCTTAGCGTATCTTATAAAGATTACGGGGAATAATAAGTGAAAATCAAAGGGAAAGACCTCCATCCATTTAAAAATATTTTTAAGGGGCATTATCTTCGTGTCAAAAAGATTGTAAAATTTCCCATCATACTTTTCTGCGTTATTTAATATATCTATAAAGTCGCTTAAGAGTTTATAGTTCATGTTCACTATCATGACAAGTCTTTGAGGAGGGTCGCGATGGTCATCCTAGTTTTCGTTAGTATTTCTTAAAAATTTAAGCTTCAAATACTTCGAGTAGAGGTATTAAGGTTAATTACCAGTCGCTTAAACTAAGGGGAAAAGTCCTATAGTAAGACTTGTAATGGGCTTACGCATATAAGCGTACCTAATATGGGAAATATATTAAAAAACTTAACGATTATAAGTAAAGAGTTAAGAGGTAATGGAGACCCAACTATAGGAAAGGTTTTAAGAGGCTTAAAAATCCTGTTTAATCAACTGTTCGATAGAGCCGACATCAATACCTCTTATCGCTTTGGTGGCTATTACTTTACGCGCTTTGCTGCTATTAAAAGCGTACTCCACGATTTTATATGAAGGTGTTAGGTTACCGAATAGATTAACGGGTTCTTTATCATCGACGCATGAAAAAGCTTAACTTAATTGTATTAGGAGTCCTTTAAAACATGTATAGGAACGTTAAAGATCGTCAACACCCTTATCTTTTTCCGAAAGTCTTAAGAATTAGGATCTTGCAAAGGGTCCACTCGTTAAGTCAATTTAAAAAAGGTTTTATCCAATCTCAATAAGGGTTTTTCTTTGATGTAAATATCAAAAGGAGTAACCTCCCTTTTTAATCTAGTTTTAACCGTACGCTAAATTATCTTTCACATGTCAAATATCCAGTAATTGAAAAACCTACAGAAGTTTTGAGAGGCGCGAATGCTACGGCCGTAATCTTCGCTAAGGTTCGCGTCGAGTATTTATCAGATAATGTAATTAGTCCAATAAGCCTCAGTTAAAGACTCGTCAACATCCTTAATCGAAAGTTATTTATTAAAGTAGTTAACGAAAACTATTCCGAGAGCTTTAATCATTTACTTCCATACGAGGTTAGTAATAGTTTGAAAGTAAACGTTTGTAACAACCATCTTAACGTTTTGAATTGTATAGAACTTTGTTTTTTTTGGCGTGAAGTTGCGAAAGAACTTAGCGACTTAGCGTTGAATTGCGTAACATGGCTTTTTTGGTGTTATTTTGTATTTTCGCTTGAAATGGATATTTTTACGATTAAATTGACGTAAAGGAAGAGAGAGAAAATAAAGTAGAGGTAAAAGGTTTAATATAAAAAGTAAAAGCGAAGGTTTATTTATTGAGGTTATTTATCGTACGACTTAGTCGGTTTTATAGTAGTAATACCCGTAGTAATATTAACTTAGCCGTTGGATAATCTATCATTTGAAACTTTTTACTGATTAATTTCAACGCTTTTCCAAAAAAACCTAGGAACGATTTCTTAGTATTTTTGATCAAGATACCATTGTTACATTTAAGCTGCTGTAAAAACCTCTGCAGCCTAAAAGTCTTCTCCACTTACCGCCGTAGAAAACGACGTAATAGTAAAAGCCCTTTGCAAGAATCTTTCTTCTAGCTTAGTCTTTTATAAAGCGTAATCGGAAAGTATCCTTTTCTTCCACTTAGTGTCTCTGAACTTAACCTAATAAGCACTAATCAGTATTGATAGGGCTTAGGACGTTGCAACGTTGTCGATTTAATTAATTGAAATAATAGTAGTATTACATAGTCAAATGGAGGATGTATTGTTTTAGGTTTAGCAGACTGCTAGCCAGTCTACACAGTAATTTATATAGTCAATTTCTTCGTATGCTCTCTAGTTTGAGAAGGGTACATACTGTACTTGATTTGCAATTAATACAGTAGACTCATAGAACAATACACTCAACTTGCAGTCAGTATAGTCAACTTTATAGTAAGTAAAGTTGACCTACTATACTACAGTTACTACTACTCCATCAGGATGTCTTTTTAAAGAACTAGAAGAAATCATTATCGATTGGATGAAATGAACATGGGGGAAGACAGATAGAATAGCTGAAAACAAGTTCAAAGGTTCTTTTTATAGATGAAATATAAATTTACTACGTTAAAATTGATATATTATCCATCTTGATGTATTGAAGAGCAGGCCCCACAATTGTTAGTGCTGCCACCAGACATACATATAATACCTTATTATCGCTAATGAAATTTCTTCAATGGCCTCTTTCATAATCAATGTTAGAGGAGCCAAACCGACCACGCGCGCCCTTAACGCGCCTAAAAAGGCTGTCTGACCTTTATAAAGTACTTAAAAACCTTAGAAAAAGCGTTAGGAAACTGGACTACCCTCGGTAGAAAAGAACGTTACTATATACCATACTTAACGCTTTAATACCAAATTACTTTACAAGGTTTTTAACGCGTAAATGTATAACTTTGAAGTTCTCAAATGCATATATAAGGCTTAAGAAAAGGTTATTAATGCCTTCTTTATATATTTCAAGGGAATTGAATTTATTAAATACTTTATATTGGTATTACATATAGCGGTGCATGTTACGAACTATCTTGTTAACAAGGATTGTTAGATATTAATAGGCTGGCCGGCACTAGTATTTAAGACTTTGCCTTTTTCGCCTCCTCCCCCTTCCCCTTTTATATAAATCGAACAGGTACGAAAACCCACCAGAAAGGGCATTCGCATGCTTTCTCTTATCATTTATACGACGACTCCAATATTACCAATCTTCTAGATAAAAATGGTATAAAACCTTTTATACCGTTTTGGTGGATTATAATAATAGGTTGCGATAGTACTACAGTTCTTCTAAAATTATGAAAGACCTTGAAGTATACTAAAAGTTGTTGAAACTTTATACGCTATTACCTAATATATTACTCCGTATAACGAATTATACTTTAAGAAGGGGTAAAACAGGAGGACTAATTAGTTTTTGTTAAAGTTATGGAATAATGAAAATATAACGTTACAGGCTTTTCACTTGAATACGTTTGCGTTAAAAGAGTATTTTTCAATACTTTTGTTGGTAAATTTATGTATAGAATCCTTACAGGGTATATTATTTGTGATACTAATGTTATAATTAAAAATATGCCCTTTTGAAAAATACTTGCTTCACTTTATTTATTCACAAGATTTTCCATTACATTTCACTACTCTTTTATACATGCGTTATAAAGAAGGCCCTACATATTATTTACTCTCCTTTTTTAAAGACACTAATCGAGGTTCCAGAAATGATAAAAAGGGAAATTAAGATTTGGGCTGGAACTGCGTTCATTGAGGTTCATTAATCAGTTTACAATTAAAACGTTAGTATGGGTTTAATGACCTAAATCATTTAGGTTTTATAGACAGTTAGGTACATTCGCTTATTTCATATAAACGAACTCTCTAAAGCGATGAATGAACTTAATTAGCAATAATTTTACGATAATAATGATTTATAATAATATATCATTATATGTTACGTTTAACCAACCCGGTACTTCAATTGTATGATCCTAACAAAAGATTAAGTTTTAGGTGGTATATGGCTACTTTTCAATATTATAATCATTACTAACCTTTCTATTTGGTTTATAAACATCACTTTGCGATCTTAAGTAAAAGGACAGGAATTAAATTGGTATTTCAAAATAACGTTTTAAAAGATTCAATCCCTTTATAAAACTCGGTATGATACAATGAGGAAGGTGAAACCCCTTAATAACAAAGTTATAGTGATTAAAATTAGTAAGTAGATTGTTTATTCAATGAAAATATGCCGAAAAGTAAAACCATTTTACATTAATATCCGATAGTACTTTACCGATAAGGATGCGATTCTACCAGTGTTTTTAACGCACGTTACTGGCTCCGAAGGTCACGTAGATTTCTAGGTTAAAACGACCTAGTTACGTAAGCTTTGTTCCCAGAGCCTGTTTTATACGAGATAAACAAAATTGCCGCCGTTTTAAAAAAAGCAGTTATACAGGATTTTCCTGGCGAACGTTCCGCTCCTTTCGTGACAGGGCTCAGGTTTACCGTAGTATATATAAAGTTTACTAATTTATGGAAGTTTGGCCCATAGCCGTTCGGTAAGACGGCCGTTAAAGCTAAATGTAATATAATTGATTTAAAGTTTTTCAAGTTACGAAGACTAATATCAAGTTTTAAAACCCTTCGTAACCACGACCTTATATATTTTTATAACTTCGATTAGAACTTCCTGAAATATTGGTCTCTCTGTTATGAATTAGGCTATATTTATATTTAAATTTTAATATGTCTTATTTTAATGCCCTTTTCGAATAATAGGCCTCATTTAGCTTTAGGGGTTAAAATAACAAAGTTAATTGATACTTTACGAACATTTTAGGTTTAACTAATGTTAGCGATATGGAATATTAAACCCAATCATAACAACTATCCATAAGGCGATTAAATGTTATCTAATGTCGAAAAAAAGGAGGTTTATGATTATTTAAAAAAATGTAGGTAAAACGTTAATTATTTATCAAACCGTTTTTACGGGTTATATAAATGTGGATACTACTATATACCCTCATAGATAGTATACATAGGTCAAGTAGAAGTGTACTGCATTGCAAGGTGCACTCCTGCAGGGTGCATGGTAACGTGTCATGCTATAGGCTGTACTCTTATAAGGCGCAAAGTGCATCATGTATAGATTGATTTGAAATAACTATTCCAAACAGACGGCAAGTATAGATCGGTCTAGAATAGGTATTTCAAGCCGACAGCAATACGTGGATAGGTCCAGAAGAAGTATTCCAAAGTGATACGCTTTGGGTAGAGGGTTTATAAACCCCCACTTGTAGTGTATACCTCTGGATGCTTCTTCTTAAGTCATCATCTTTTATACTATAACTACTAATTTAATGATTAATTTTTTAAAGACCTTATTTTACGTAAATACTAAGGTTTGAGATCTTACCGACTCTAATCAATAACCGACTCAGTTGATTACAGACAGCTTAGGAAAAAAAAGATAGACACAAGTTAAATACCTATAGCGGGATAGTATAGCGGTCCTAACTACCTGTATTTTAACATTACGTCTTATAAAAACAATAAGGGAGTGTGTAATTACGCGTGAACGCCGAGAAACTCGAAGCGTTATAAGACTATAAGATCCAAAGTGACTTTAAGAAGACCAGCCCCGTTTCGTCAACCGCCAACTTGCATTGGCGTTTTAAACGAGCAACCGGACCCTTTTTAAAAGGCGTTCTATCACGTATCAAGCCACGTAAGATAAAAACACCAAGTTTCGGAATCCTTCGTTAATACCCATTCGATTTTTTTAACAATCCACATCGATCGCCTTACTAAAATCGGTTACACACGAACAACCAAACCGACCGCCTTAACAACATTGGTTACATACCAAGTAACCGATAAATCCCTCCACAAATTTCTGCTACGGCACGCTAATACGAACTGACCATCAAACACCAGATTACATAACTACACTCCCTTTATCCTACCCACTTTCCTATATTCGCCCTGTGTATTTTAAGTTAATACCTATAACGTTTTAAGTTTTATTAACAGCTTAGCTAGTATAACGTTACCAACGTTAACAAAACTAGTTTGAAACGTTTAACTAGTTGATAGTTACGCCTTACTTACACGTCATCTGAAATTTATTTACGTTAACAAGCATTAGTAAACTTTATTTCAACCGTTTGAATTACCTTATTTCCTTTGTATTTACCAAGTTACCCCAAAACTTTAAACTACCCTGCATTACATATAAACTACCTTTCACGTATATATAATAGCTCTACCAGGAACGGACCTGGTAAAGACTAACAACTATATAAACTATCTTTTTACATATATTTTGTTTATAAGTAGTATTTTTAAATATTTTGACTTTAACCTTTATGATAACATAATAGAGGTTTAATAAAGTATTTGGATCCTTTGCGGCAAAAACCTACGTTATGAACATAATTTTCAATTACTATAATGGCGAAATTTAAAAACGCAACTTATTCGAATTTTTTTGGAAAGACTTTACAGATTGATTATTAAAAATGTGGAGAATGGTAGATGGTATAATTGTAAGAATCGTGTTGAAATAATTACGAAGTAAAGGTATTAATGCACCCGGTAGAATTAATAACCGGATCGCAAAAGATCTATTTGCAATAACCAAGCTAATACAAATTCCGAAATAGACGGATGATAAAGTAAGAGAAGGAAAAACCCCGGAAACAACCCGATCGACTATAAAAGGATCGGCCGGGATACAAAGAATAACCCGACCCTGGAATTGACTAATGACATAGAACGTTAATACGTACCTTACGGACCGATACTTATAAACTACAACCTTTATCGCAACCTCTCACAACATCGCTTTCCCACGAATAGAAACAACCCTACAAAGTTAACTGATTTTGTTAGGTTATTGGATAGGGATAATACCTATAACTGTAAACTATACGACGCGTTTAACAACAAAAAAGAGTAATACTTAACACCTATAAAAATGGATATTAAGTTATTTTAATTTTATGTTAATTTTACTGGTATACTTTCCAAATAAGCTAAAGAATAGTATATATACCACTTTACATCAGTAGATATATTTATAAAGTGTTGTAACCGACTAAAATCCCACTTTAATACAGAAATTTACTATAAGCTTTATGATAGAAACTGGACCGACGTAACCTGGAAATCCATAAAAAACCAATAGGAAAACGCCGATAAAAATCTACAGGAAATCTTTACCTCCGTATTAGCGAAGTTCCAGAAATTCTAAGAAACTTTCGGACCGTTATATAAAGGCGATAAACTTTTTATTTATGTAATAATGAAAGCCTACCGTGGAATCTCGGATCTCGATCTTACACTTTTCAAACCGGAAAAGAACTTAAAAGCCTTTTATATAAGCCTTAAAATATCGTTTAAAACCTTCATACGCCGATAAAAAAGCCTCTAATTAGCATTCGTAACTATTAAAATCAAAGGCGAAACCCAAATCACTAAATCAAACCTTACCGTGACAATTCAACATATTTTAAACCGGAAATTTAAGGTTTACCCAAGGAAAAACGAACGCTCAAAGTACAAATATTAGGGAGGAGACCTTAGCAATAAAAAACAGAGACGGTGGTTCGGAAATACAGAAAACGTACCGAAACTATAACAATACTTGCGGAAAAATATACGAAGCCCTACAAGTTTGTAAAAGCGGTGTATCGTATACAGCAAAGTCGGCTATTGGTTTACAAACCACCCAGTTTACGAGTAAATTCTGATTCAACGACGATTTTAGGCCGAGTGTAATTTTGAAGATCGGATAAAAGCTAATTTTACAATATACGTAACCGAATGCGAAGGTACAGATGACGAATTCGACGTATACCCTTATGAAAATATATCTGAAAAAGACAACTTTGAATAAAACGATTCCTTTTTGTTAGTTCACGACGATAGAAACGCTTAAAGTATCTTTACCAGTCTGTAAAATACAATCTTTTTATATATTATAAGACTGAATTACGTAAACAAAGTGTTTAACATTAACATGAAGTCATAATTTACCTTTTTTAACAGATACGAAACCTGATTTCATGGTATTTTACCCAATACTAACGTAACCGAGATCTCAACGGCCGAAAAGCGACAATTCGACGTATTTGCAACGATATTTCGGAAGTTTCGGTTAAACCGAGTAGGAAAATACCGAAAGGTCTTGTTTGGTAAAGATAGGGCGATGTCGTTAGGAATAGTCGTTGTAAATACGTGTTTCGAACCGATTAAGTTTTACGTAATATATTCTAAAACGCTCTTTCTGCCTTTATTGGCTAATATTAATAAACTCGGAATTAAGCTCCGTAATACGACTAATTAGCTTATCTGCGCTTTGAATAGTGTATTCGTACTGCTTAAGCTTAAATTCAACTACTTATAGTTTTTCCCGGAAAAATGTATAATTAAAATTGTTTATCTAACTTAGTTAAAATTACAAGCTTCATATCGAAGATTCGAACACATAACTACTAAACGTTTTTTCCGTTTATTTTACGCCAGAAGCTATATAAATATAGGGAAGGACGTACTCGAAGTTCTCAAAACATTTTATTATAAGGAATAGCTTTACTTAAAGAACTCACGATAGTTCAAATTCAGCCTTTAAAACGATATAAACTTTAATTACAAAGTAATTATTAATATTATATACCTAAATAGCTAACTGGTTCTCTACATTGTCGATATAGGTATATTATTCCAGGTCGCCAAGTTTAAATGAAGAGCTTTTATTATAAACTGTTAGGACGCTTTAATTAATTGCTAGCTAAACGTTTACTTCGGGTTCTTAAACTGGTTTATGTATGACGCTGATACGGATTTTAATTTTACCGAGTAACGTACAGAAGTTCAGATAACCGGTAACAAGTATAAGTAAATCACAATGAAAGTCCTATAAGTTATTTAAAAGTATAAACGATATTATAAACCATTGAAAAGAGTGTATATAATATTGTTAAAAAGCTAAAGGGTATTAATTTCAAGGAATCTATCTTTTAAATAGCGGTTAACGCCGTTTAAAAAACTTCTAGACTAAATGGGCTTATCTCTACACTCCTTGTCTTTAATATCTACCCGAAAAACCATACAAAATTTACCCTATTATTATTCATAATGTGAAGGGCTAATGTTATAGCTAAGTCTATAATATCCTTATGTTTATTACAAGTAAAAAATAATGTATTTAGGGCGTTAGCTATAGGGAAAGGTTTACGTAAGATTAAAGTATTAAACCTATTATCATAATCCAAGATTTTAATTTGGAAAACGAAGCATGGATGGATTGGTCCTTAAAGAATTAATGGATTTAAAGGCTATAATGTACTCTTTAACTTACCAAACGAAACAAATTTTTTTTGCTCGACAATGGTACGATAATATAAGAGAAAGGTAAAAAGAAACGTTCTGAAACCATAGAACAAGCAGAACCGTTTATAAAACGTTACCCTAAATAACGAACTTAAACCGAACTTGATTTTAGCCTCGCCCTTAAAACATAAATTTAACTCTATTATATTAAATAGGAGCGGCCCATTTACACAAAACCCGCTAAAATCTCGACGCTAAAGACGCTCCTTCAGCCCCAGAACTAAAAAACACCTTAAAAACTTTGCTACAAACTATTCTATCACGGAAAGGAAAATCGTAAACCGCGAGCTTAACTTAAAGCTCCGTTGCGAAGGTATTATTATTATTTTAGGTACTCAATTTGTATAATTTACCCAAACGGAAATCTTAGCTTTTATCAATTAAAGCGTATTTCTCTTTAAACGTTTGAACCTAGCTGTTTACGGTGTTTATAAGATTTTTCCAACCCGCCTTATCTACGAAGTTAAAGATAAAGTCGAAAAGCCTTACAAAAGAACCCATCTGGTTGTAAAGGGTTATAACGACGAAGGTAAAAAAATATTATAACCCAGTTACTTATATTACAACGGGCTATTTATCGCCCGATTTCTACATTCATTACCTTTCTTAGCAATCCATATAATCTATATATTAAACTTCGAGATATAACGAAAGCTTATACCTAATCCGAGAAATGGTTAAAAGGAGGGATTTACACCGATATATTTAAGGACCTTCGGCAATATTACGTACCCGATACGATTTTACGTATTATAAAACCATTTTATAGCCTGATTGAAACGGGTATTAACTAGTATAACACCTATTAAAGATATTATAAAAAGCGACTCGGTATAACCAACTTTATTTTCGACCTATACTTATTAGTATTAGCGAACCTTTCAAAGGGTTTTGTATTAATGGATGTATAAATAGAAGATATTTTGACGTTATACAACTCCTCGTTTTTCGTATTTAAAAAAATGAAACTTTTGAAAGCCGGTTTAAAAGCTAAACACAAAACGGTTTTAATAAAAAAATCGATTTTGATAGTATTACGATTACCTTTCGAAATGGCATTTTAAGCCTTACGTAAATACGATAATTAGACAAAATTATCTTCGTTACTTTGGATAGCGTCAAGAAAGCAGACGAATATAAATATAAACGTGTATGCAACGTTTAGATTTCCTTCATAATATACCCAAAGATAGTATCTAACCTCTTTGTCGCCGTATAATACTAAATCGAACCGATGGATGATGTATGTAAGGCGTTGAACAAACGTTTTTCTTAGTAAATGTATAATTTAAAACGCGAATTGTAATTTTTATTATTAGATATACGTATTATTAAACTATTCGTTTTTATTAACGGCTCTTTTGCTAATAATAACAACTACAGCTTACAAATAGATTTCGTCTTAGTCTTCGGTAACGAAATACTGGCTTGAAACTTCTTTATTTTTCGAGAAAACATTATTTACTAAAGCTTTACTAAGTATAAAAGAGTTATACGAAACGTTCTAGCTTTTAAGATTTATGGTATAGTTAGAGGTTTTGATTCGGGTATTACTATGGTGATAACGGTTCGGAAAATTATTTTTAACTTTATATTACGTCTTATTCCTTTTATCGTTTATACCAACTTTTTTTCGTTTTATAAATACTTGGTTAATTTGGGTATTAAAAATGAAACGCGGGTAATAATCGACATTATAACATTATTCGAATCGTACGAATGACAACAAATCGAAAAAACCAAATAGATTAATAGAAAATTTAACCCGGTAAACGTAATAATAAAGGTCATGTTAAACGGCGTATTAAAAAATTTTATATTTACAAATAAATTATTCGTTAAGTTTGTTAAAAAGGTTTTACGACTTTAATAAATTCTTATGTTATACTAATTTCCGTCGACTCGAATCGGCCTATCGATGCCTTTCGTACAGATTTACGATTTACGTTTGTTTAAATAAATTATTCGCTTCGACGGCCGATTTTGACTTTATTCAATACGACTATACCCGCCAATTTTCGAGTTATATATATATATATATATATATATATATATAATATCGTAACAATATAAATTACGTTTATTATTTTAAACGAATATTTGATTAAAAGTTATAAAATTACTATATAATGTATTGTACTATAGATGGGTATACTGGCCTAACCCCGAGGGTATTTATTTCTTACTAACGGGAAAAGGCGACATCATCGCGTCTTTACCATCCTCCCTATCACTTTACCCTTTTATATTAACGTTATCGTTATTACTGTTAACGACTTTATTAACGCTAACTAAGATGTAGCCTTATACCTTATTAGTTATACCCTTAGGTAAAGGTATAAGGGAGAAATTACCTTTTTCGCAGTAACATACGATAATGTCGTTAAACTCGCCCGCGTAGTATATAAATAGGCCCCGTTTTTAAGCGGTGACGGCGGTTACCGTTTTCCTAATTCGCCGGTTAACTTTTATTACTAATTAGTATCGGCTTGTTTTAGTTATTTACAACGATTTTTTCTTTCAAATCGCTCTAAATAGTATATTCTTATTAAATGTAATTTTTAAACTTCGATTAAAATTTATTAAAAAGTCGGTAAGCACGTAACACAGTCTGTGCTCACGGCCTTCAAACTACTGGAAGGAAGGTATACGAATTGCTAATTCGCTTATAACGGTAATAACGAGTCGAAGAGCTCCTGTTTTCGTAATAATCACTAATAAATTTACCTGCGGCCGCGGATGCAATACACAATACATAAAACGTATTGATTAGCGGCCTAAAGTTACGGACTCGAGTACGTTACTTTAACGTTTAATGCCTTAAAAAAGCCTTACGACGAACCCTAGCGATACGAAATTTGAAACGACGAAAGAAATCCACCTCGTATTTCTTATTTATAAAAAAAGAGGAATGAAAAGTTTATAAACAAAGGGAATAAAATATATATACCTTAACGTAATTACACCAGGTTACATTTACGGCGTAAAGGGGTTTTTAGAGTAATAAAATCTTTTCCCGTAGGAAAAAGGTAAGGTTTATAATCTTAGGAACCCCCTGATCTTTTCCCGTACTGAGAAAAAGAAAGTGAAAGAAGGGGAAGGAGGAGTTTTAGGCGGCGGCGGCGGAGAGGGGCGAAGCGAAAAGGGCGGCTAGGCTAGGTGACGGTAATGGAGGAAATGTCGCCCGAGGAGAGCGGGCTGTTACTGTTGGTGGTGGTGGTGATGAAGGTAATAGCAGCGGCAGCAGCGGCGGCGACGGCGGCGCGCCGCCGTTTACGCACCAGATGGCGTTTTGCAGTTCGGTTTTCCGCGTAATTTAGATAGAAAAAAGGTTAGTTATAGGTGTTAATAAAATAACTTACTTATTAAAGCGGTTTTTTTTGGTTAAGGGAAATAGAAGAAAATCAAAATACGGTTTGATTTTAAAGGGAATAAAGGTTAAACTAAAATGAGGGTTTGTATCTAAGTGTATTATGCGCCTTTAAAAGGAAAAGAAAAGAGATTTTACTTAGGCCGCTAACGATATATCTTTTTGTATTAACCTAACATATAATCATGTAATTAACTTTACATAATCACCCTTACATAATTAACCCTTGTATTACCGGTGTAATTATCTCCGTTAACTATAAAAAAGACGTTATTATTAACCATATCGCCTCTATTTAACTATAAGAGCCAGACCCGAATTAAAATTACCACTTCGGCTAAACTTTGCTAATTTTAGTCGAACTTACTGATTTGGACCTTTTTCGATTAATACGGAAATAATACTTTTATTATAGAAACCACTAATTTAGGACTATTGTATTTGATATTATAAATAAAACTGTTATTACTAGGTTATAGGTACGGAGTATACAAAAATAAAAAAATAAAATATTACTTGTAAAGATATTACTATATACCTTTATAGATAGTATATATAGGTTAAGTAGAAATGTACTGCATTGTAAGGTGTACTCCTGCAGAGTGAACGGTAACTTGTTATGCTGTAGGCTGCACTCTTGTTAAGCGCAAAGTGCATCATGCATAGATTGGTTTGGAATAACTATTCCAGACCTACGGCAAGCATAGATCGGCCTAGAATGTGTATTCCAGACCGACGGCAATTCGTGGATCGATCTAGAAAAAGTATTCCAAAGTGATACGCTTTGGGTGGAGGGCTTATAAGCCCTCACCTGTGGCGTGCACCTCTGGATGCTTCTTCTTGAATCATCATATTCTATACTACAACTACCAATCTAACGATTACTCTTCTGAAGACCTTATTTCACGTGAATACTAAGGCTTGAGACCTTACCTACAGTAAACAAGGGCGTTAATATTATTAACGTATTAGAATCTTAGTATAGTAAAATAGATAATGGCTAGAGTTCCACGTAATAACATCCGGTTTACAATTTCTTTTTAATGATTTGTAGTTAGGGTAGGTCTGTCATTACATAAAAGGGCCGGCGCGAATTGCGTTTGATAACCCGGCATCGAATCTTTTCCTATATTCGAAAAGCGGTTTTCTTCACCACCACTTAAATACGCCCGAATTTAGGAAGAAAATCCTTAGGACTACGAATCAACATTATCGATATGATTGACGTATATCGGGATTAATTTACCGACGATGTATTAAAAAATATTTACGTTTAATCATCCGAGTTTTAAGTATTATCAACAAGAATTTCAAACTGATATATAACCAAGCAAGACCGACCCTAAGTAACATTTGTAAGGATCTTGCCTTAAACGATTAGGTTTTCGTGATAGGTATATATTTCAAGTGCGAGGTACAAGTCCTCACATACCGTTTCAATTATATTCCAAAACTTACCTTTACTCATATTTCTGGTAATATTACAGAAATCCTTCTCAACCTAAATAACTGTTTCTATTATAAGGTATTACTGATAACCATTTTGGTACGCGTGTTTTATATATTATTTATCCCTCGTATTGAAATACGAAAAATTAATTTAACAGAATTTAATAACTGGATCTGTTGGAATAGCAGTTGAATTCAGTATAGTCAAGTTAACTTTACTTGTAGTAAAGTTGATTGTACGTATTGCAAATTTAATTTAGTTTGTAGGACTGCATTGGAAGTGTAGTATAGTAGGTGCCCACTTCAAAGTGGGGTATAAACTAAAGCGTTTCGTAATACAAATTAGTGTTTAGACCGGCTAGCGGTCTGCGAAACTTAGAACCTATACATTTCAATCCATAATATTAAGGCAGCACCAGTTACTTCAACTACAATAATTCAAATCGACTACGTTGCAACGATAAAGGCCTACTAACACTTATCAGTGCTTATTAGGTTAAACAAAGATTAGCTAAGTAGAAGAAGAAGCTGCTTTCTAGTTACGCTTTTGGTTAAACGGTGGTTAAGGTACAGGAAAGGTTTTTACTAAGGGCTCTTATACGTTATGTAGTTGTCAGCAGCAGTAAGTAGAGAGGACTTAAAGGCTGTATAGTTGTTCGCGGCAGTCTACAAATAAGCAACGGTATCGCTACTCGAAAAACACTAAGAAATTTTTATTAATACTTTTTAAAGACATTAAGATTAACGGCCTAAAAGTCTCAAAGCATGTAGTCAACAAGTTGAAAAACGGCTAAGTTAGTATTATTACAACTGTTTTTACAAGTACTATTACTATGAATCGCAAAAACAACTAAGTTTTACGACCTTTAACCTATACCAACTTTAATAGCAAACTCACAATCAATTACTTTACACCACTCCTTCTTCTATATTTTTTTGATCTTCGTTACTATAGTTTTATAACGTATTGGAATTAACGTTATTACTGACCCTAAAAGAAACCAAGCGATCAGAGCCCTCAGTATTATTTTCGTAGAGAATTACAATAAAGACCTTAAGTTTATCGATGTTATAGAAGACTTAACTCTAGAATATAGCATTAATGTTATATGCCACTTTATCTTCGATTTGAAGTATAACTAATTTAATAAAGGATTTGAGGTATTTAATAACTTTTAAAAATTATTAGGGTACTGGATTTTTGACAAGTCAAAGCGAATGGAGAGGTAGGTTAAACCGAGGATAAATATTGAATTAAATAACCGAGGCGTTGATCTCCTTTCGAATAAAGAAAGAAAGGGTAATTTGTCGAATATAATTTTCGAATATGATAACGAAAATATTTAATAGATATATAAGGACAAAAGTAAAATAAAAGCGATTGCTAGCGATAATATCCCTTAACGCCTTTACACGCGTTTGTAAGGACCTACCCAAACCCAAATAAATTGTTTAAACCCTTTTACGTAAGATAAACTATGTAATGTTATTATCCATAGAGAATTCCTTAACGTACGAGTTAAAAGCTCGTACATTTACTAGTTAATTAAGCAGGAATCTCGAAGTACCCTTTAATACCAATAGGATTATTACTAAATCCGCGGAGACCCCTAAGCTTATTTACCCTAAACCCTTTAATACGTTTAGTTTTATTAATCAAATCAAGCAAGAATTGTCTTTATGCGTAAGCTCATTATAAACAAAATCACTGGCTTTTTCCTTCCAAAGTTTACCAAGGGTCATTATCTTGCTTACTACTACCAGTAATCTTAACACCTTCTCTAATACCAGTCAAGGAATCGAAAGGGTCCTTACGACTATTATATTACTATTTACCCTCGACTTGTCCCCATAGTGAATATGGATTACGCGGCAATTATTATAGTCGTTAAAATTTAAGGAGAAAAAGAAAAATATCACGGTAAGCTCTACAACATCCTTAACGTTAAGTTACGCCTGTTTTTCAATATCTGTCGCCAAATAGGGGTTGAATAACCAGGCTTTTACTCGTTGTTTCCTAGTATCTTGACCGGCTAAACTAAGGATTACTACCTATAGTATCTAACGAATTGCTCCTTCTTTCTGGAAATTTACGATGGTTGAAAAGGTCACTTCGAATACAATGTTAATTTTATCCAATATTATACCAATTAAAACATGATTCAGTGGTTTTACATGTTGAATTACAAAAAATAGTTGGAAAGTAAAATGAACCTTTTTAATCAAATACTTAATAGGCTCATATTTTGATAACAAGTAATAGGAAACGTGGGAGCTGGTGAAGGCACCTTACTCCAGCAGGTCCGGCAGGCTGTTACAGGTTACAAGGAATTCGAATACGCTTTCTAATATCTAGATACTATTTTCGAAAGGTTTTTTAGCCAATTGCATTCCTTGTTGGCAACTGTAACTATTAAGTCCACGATTCGTTTGGTATGTACCCTTAACCCCCGAAATTTAGTAACGAGGGAAAAGATATTTTCCACTCGTATATATTAATCGAAGGTACGGAAGGCCCGGTTGATACGGTTAACAGAAGGCCTAGAACCCTATTTACGGAAAAGGGTATTCTTCCTGCTTAAGGTCTTCAAATTGTCTAAACAAATTTACCTTCAACGTTAAGAAATATTGGATTTACGGTAAGTAGGGTTATTAGTTAACACGTTACATTGTTGCCGAACGTAAATTAAAACAGGTAATTCATTACGTATAGTTCCTCTTCAATTTTAATTGGAAGTATGTCGAGAAAGTTTAATAGTTTAAAAGAAGCAAAGTGAAAGAGGAGTAAAATAAGCTAAAAGCTATCAGCTGGTACGAAGATACTAACATCGGTATTATCCTAGAAGCAACGTCATAACTCTCAGACTATACTTTTTTATATCGTATTACAGATAAAAACACCTACCGCCGATATAATGATAAAGACTTTAGACCTATATATCTCTTTACCTTTTAAAACCGCTACGCGAAATAGGGCTTTTAAGGGATTATATTAGATATAGGGGCGGTACGGTACTTAATATGAGGCTATGAGTAATACTTCGCGTTACGAAGGGATACGAATACAGTTACGAACCTTAATTATATGGATGTAAGTAAAGCTAAGGTTAGCTTTAGCCTTAGGAAAAAAAATATCTTTAATAAAATCGACAATGGTAAAGATTATTGTTAGCCTTATTACTTTTAACATTTTAGAATCCCTTACCCCGCTTCTCATTCATCTTAAGAATATGAATAACCTCTACGTTAAATTTAATATTTAAACTTACAAACTAATATAAGTTAAAACTGGTAAAAGGTTTTCAATTAGCTTTAAATAGAGGCACTTTTAGTTTTATCTTCAATGGCTAGATGTAATGGTATTAAACCTAACGGAGGCGAAACTTCATTAACTATATCGTAGGTTTAATTAAAAAGGGACTAACAGGCTTTATATAGTTCTAAAGGTAATTGGTTACGAAAATGTGGATTTACCAGCGCTAAAGATAATTAAATAGCTTTACTACTACTGTCAAATAAACTTTCAAACCCCTATAAGGTTTAGGTTTACGTTAAAAAAATTGAAATTTTGATTCGAAAGTTTTCGTAACCGTGTTTTACTTGAACAGCACGTTAATACTATACTTTATGGACTTCGCCACAGCTTTTTACGGCGTTAAGTTTCTTGAAACTATTACGGCAAAGGAAACGTAGAAGGTAATACTTATTTTGTAGATTAATACGTACCTTGAGCTACCAAAAGTGGTAGTTTACGATGCTGGTATCAACTTTACTACCATAAAGTTCTAAGCTAACGCTAGATTGATAGGGATTTAATGTGAATAAGTTATCATTCAGGTTTAATAGTGTATTATCAAGGTCGAAAGAGCATATACCCTTTTACAAAAGGCCTACAATATCCTTACATTAAAAATCGGAAGCTTTATAAACAAAAAAACACGGCTTTAAATTAAGGAAAAAGGTTTTAACAATACTATTAGCCTCAAAAAACTTGTATCAACTTTACTGATATTTGTAACCTATATACGCATAATAACTAAGTCAACGACTTCACCAAACACCCCAAAACGTGTTATGATATATAATAAAGCTTTAAAAAAAACTAGGGAAGGAATCCGCTCGCCGGCAGATTAAGGATACTTTTAACACCAAAAATGAACTATTAATAATAAACGTGTTATCTTTTCCTTTTCAAAGTCAAGTTTTTACGTAACGCGAGTCTTACAAATTAGTAAATCTGTATAAGATTTTAAATATTACTAACTTAAATGTAGTAATTGAAATTGGTAACGGCGGTGTAATTTTTCGAGCTATATAGGTTAAGTTATATGGAAAACCCCTCAAATTCAATGGAGATATTAACGTCGATAGCCTTCGAGCCGAGAGTATTAGTTCATA
Organism: Anisogramma anomala; assembly: GCA_038502455.1. Taxonomy (NCBI): domain Eukaryota; kingdom Fungi; phylum Ascomycota; class Sordariomycetes; order Diaporthales; family Gnomoniaceae; genus Anisogramma; species Anisogramma anomala. Next base: position 35,184,703 of record JASMMZ010000002.1, on the reverse strand, counting down.
CAACCATTCCGAGTCGATTTTTAACAAGTTAATGAAATGTCGGGGGCGTGAACGACTACTTAAAAAAAGGATATACACTACAAAAGAGGATAGCTATAGAGATTACAAGCCTTACAAGGCTTATATAATGGCGTAGGGGTTTTTAAAGGAAAGGTCTAACGGAAAACTTACCTTTAAGTTACTTAAAGAAGGCATTATTAACATATGAGTCAAACTTTTGAAGGAAAACAACTAAATTGTTATGGTCCGACCTATAATAGTAAGCTAAGTAGATGTCAAATGGGGTTTACTATTGAGGTACAGAAAAAGACTAAAAGAGGCTACCGTGGCCCATCGTGCAAGACCTATGGGAATGATCAGTATTAAGCCTGTCACGTACTCTTACACGTGTCGTGTACAGACTGCGCCCGGTCCGCGCCTGGATTGAGCCCAGACTAGATACTGTACATTTTGTTACGTATATAGTTACGTAACCTATAGACTTAATGGCCAATAGCCTGAGTTTATAATATGCACCTCTTTTCTTCGAACGTAATAATGGTCGCGACGTCCCGCTAATTAAAAGTAGGGTATGGGCATCGTCCGCCTAGTACGTAGGCTGGACGCGGATTGGCAACGTAGTGTTTAACGCACCGTATAACGTATCGGCCGGTTTAACCTTACACCGCCGACGCCGTATAACGCGCCCCTTTAACGTGTCGTAAAACGTATCTTTTTTGTCGCCGGTGCCATATAATGTACCCTTTTAACGTATTGTATAACTTATTAACCGGTGTTACCCTAGACGCTGGCGCCTTTTAATGTACCGTATAACATATCCTTTGACATGACGTATAATATATTGTCTCTACCGTCGGCATCTTATAACACGCCTTTTTACTATACTGTATAATACGTAACCTTCACCGAATTCAGTTTACCCGTATTTATAAATACGGACTTTAAAGTAACCTTTAAAAATTTCCTCCAATTTTTTATATCGCCGATCTTTTTTTACCATTTACCGCTTTACCGTAATTTTTCATAATAAGCTTCTTATTACTCTTTATATTTAAACCATTTACTACCTATTAATATCCCGTAACACTTTTGCCTTCATTTAATCTTTATAAATAACGTTTACAATATACGTAATTTAGGTTATACCGTTGTGAACGTATTTAATAAAAATAATTTATCGCTTGATAAAGTACTTTAATTCATTGTATATAAAAGCTTCATTGTTCATTATATATTATAATCTTTTCGCGTTATATATGACTTACTTATTTTAAGTTATAATCAAAACAAAAACAAACCCCCTCTTTTACATATAAAGAATGTTTGTATATTGTATGTTAATCGCCTTTGTAATTTAGGTATTCTTTTTATTTATATCCGAGTTTATCGTACTTAAGGTTGTCGTATTTATTGGAAGTTTTATAATAAGGTAAGCTTAATAAAATAACCTTATAAGAAACCTGACAGTAAAATATCACTTTTTCGTAATATTTTTAAATGATTAGTATATTTACAGTTTCGTTTAGTTTACGAGCCTCATTATGCCAATTAATTATAAATATTAAAAAGAAAGGTTATATTTCATCCCCTGTTCATAAGCGGTAAGGAAATGTTCCGGGTTAACGGTCCGTTTTTGCCCCCGCTTTTTCCGAATCAAATATCCAGTTTATTTGGTTTCGAGATATTACCCGAACCTAAAAATATTTTACCGTTTCGGTAATACAAACTATTACCCTTTTTATTAGACGTCTCTGTTACCTCCCCCTTTTAGATTTACCCTTTTTAAAAACTCCCCCATTAACCTTTGTAGTTTCATTTATTTACCACGATAAGACTTTTTCAATTAACCGCGCATTAATGCGTAATATTTTTGGGTCGATCTTTTTTAGTAATCATCGTATACTTTTCCATAAGTTTAACCCAAATAATCAAAACGATATAACTACGTAAAATATATATTTTATAACTGATATAAGTTACAACTTATAAAATGTAACGAACGATATCTAGTGCCTAATCGTATAAGCTCCTTTTTTAACCCTATGTTATTTATTAAACTTAGTTAAAAATAAGTTAATCGTGCCGACCGAAAACAGGCGAAGGATCGTATCCAAACCGATCTCGTTGCCTGGGTATAAACTAATGTATTATAATCCTTAATAACCCGCCTAAAAGATCGTTTTCCCCGCTCCGCCTTTCGCCAATTACTATCGTCGGCCTTTCCTAACGTTAGTTTTACTTAACGTTACCCATTATCCTTAACCTCGTTTTACCTCCGCCCTGACTTTTATTATCTTCTTTCATCGATGCTCATTCACGCCCTCTATGTCTTTCGCCGTTTACCCCTGCCGGCACCTTTTAATATTTAAAGCTAATTATGATAATGCTTTTACTTGTTAAACCCTTAAAAAAAACGAATAAGTAAATTTTTGATAAGTCGTAAAAAGATCTTTTTGTGAACAGATACTTATCTAAAAAGATAGGATAATATATACTTGACCACACTTATAGCATCGTATTATAATAGTAATAGATTTTTTACAAATTTTTACAAATATTTTGCTTTATCCAACATAAAGGTCATTCATTCCGCGTAAGTTAATTAACTTATATTTAATGCCGACGTTAAAATATCGGGTTATTAAAAATTAAGGTATTCCTTTATTTCACCTTAGATTTATCTAAATTGATAATAGATTGATAAATATTTAATAATTTCCAAGTCAACTTATTATAACCCTTTTACTTAATTCATATAAAACAAATACCACTCCGCTTTATTTTTATCGCGAGAATTTCTTAAATTTTAAACTTCTCGTATATATCTTTTTTTATATAGTTAACGTCAAAAATTAGTTTTTGATGAATATCGGATTGAATCTACGAAAAAAAAGGGGTAATAATCCCATATTCAACTCAATTTACGTAAAAAATAAAGTATGAATAAAAAATAACCAAAACAATATTAAACGGGCTCGAAATATCAACAACCTAATATTATTTATAAAGTTAATTAAATATTTGATTCAGGCCATTAGTTTTAATATTACAAAAATTGAGATAAACCTAATCACCTAATTTATACCATTTCGCCGAACGGTGCCGACGATTTGCTACCGTCTTTCTTTATTACTAAATATGTTGGTAGGTCTTAGATCATTGCAATATTGTCGATTCGATTGGTCTTCGAAATAACAGTAGTATTGCATTGGTCAAGTGGTGGATGTATTTTTCTAGGTTTGAAAGACCGCTAGCCGGTCTGCACACTAATTTGTATGGCCAATTGCTTGGCACGTGCCCTAAAGTGAAGTGTAGAGTACTGCACTCGACTTATAACCAATGCGGTAAGTCCGTAAAAAGCAATACATTTGTAGTACGGTCAACATTATTGTAGTAAAGTTGACCTATTGAATTATATGTAATACTATTCTAATATTGGCGGCTTTTTAGTTTATACGCGCACGCTAATGTAGTGAATTAATCTTTTTCGAATACCAGTAAATTACCATCTCGTGAACTGGCCAAACCCCTTTTAATTCCAGTTTACTCCTATACTATATTGCATCTAATTACATACAAATTGACCCTATTTAACCTTAATTGCCCCGTTTCCCCAAGGTCCGGATTTATTAACTTCTATAAAAAGTTCCTTCGCCATAAACCTTTACAGGCCTTCACTTTAACCGTGTTACTCAAATAAATCACCGCTATCAATCCTCTGGCAGTCTTTCAATTTGCCAGTATACCCCTATCCGCCGTCACATAATCGGGAACTTCCGGGTGGTCTATTTAAGTAGCCATCAATTAGTATAGTTAATTTTTAATTATTCACAAACATTTTTAGGGCCTTGTACGGTAATACTTTCGTTATAGCGTTAGTAAAGTTATATTCATTATTAATTTATTGGAACTCATTAATTTCCCTCACTTTGTAGGCTTTACAGAGTACTATTACGTCAATTATTGGGCGTTTTTCACTAATGGTTACGAGCATCGAAAAGTATTCGAAGAGACTCTTTAAGTTAGTATAAATTACCACCAAAATAAGAGGAATCTTCAACTGGTTAGTACCGATGTCAAGAGTTTCCTATATTACTATATCTACGTCGAAACCCGCTTTCATACCGTATATCTCTAAAGCTAACACGCTTAGTATAATCCTTTTAAACTTGACGTAGTTCTATTAAATCAAGTTACCAATAATGCTAAACTGGTTTTACTGCCTATTCTCATTAACGAAGATTATTAAAAACCCGATTTGTAAAGACAAGTCGGTGTTATTTATGAATTATCTATCTTTATAAAATATTAATTTGACCTTTAAAATATCGATTGAGACTATATTAATCCCGCGGTTCAAGTTTCGCATTTACTACTTTAGCCTCTTATTTAGACGGTAAAAATCATTATCTGTTGGCGTTTATATTTGTGCCGTAATAGATATATCTTATAAGACTTCCGGCTAGCGTAAGGTAGTAATATTATTACCTAGAGTATGTTCTTTCAGGTACCGTTAAACTCTAGCTTCATTATTTTTGTCAATTATAACCAAAATAAAGCCCTAACATTTTGAGCTAAAATTAAGTCCGGTATTAATATCTAGCATGCGGATTAACGATTGATTAAAGTCCAGTTAGGTATTTTTTATTAACAACGTTACCGGCTTATAATTTTAAAATCTAATATCTTTAATCACTTATTATTTTAGTGTAACAAAGCCAACTATTCCGACAAAAAGTATTTCGTGAATTTACGTATTCACCATATCGAAGTTCTTCTTTTACGTTATTAACAGATATGGGTCGTACTTTATGGATTTTATCGTTGGCTATAATTTAAAATACGACTGGTAGAATAGGAATTAGTAAACGCCTGATTTCGTCAATCCGTATAGTAACTTAATATGACGTATCACCGTACCTAAAGTGTAAATAATACGGAGTTTTTATAATATCTTTGGTAATATGATCCGTTGTAAATCCGTTATTAATTATAGATAGGTTTGCGTATTATTACAGCTATTAAATATAAACTTACCCTTAGTTTTAGCTAGCAAAATTATTCCCAAAGTAATTATTAAACGTTAATTAATTCTCTAAATCGATAATAATTACGTAAAAATATAGTTTTTACTTTTATTACCGTATCCTCAAACTATTAGACATGATTTTTCGTACGGCCGTCCCGTGATTTTACCTTTAACCTCGTAGATAATTTTCGATTTGAAAATCGTAACGTTTGGGTTTTAAACAGTAAAATCGGGTTTCGGCATAAATTTTATAACCCTTCTAGTTAGTAAGCCGTCTATTTCGATTTTTTACTTTTTTTTAAAGGTTCGTCGAAGGTTTCAATAATTCTTTACGCTCGTAGATTTAATATTAAGTTTTTGTTATCCTTTTTTCCCCTGTTCACCTGAGTAGTATTATAAATGCGGCCTGATGCATATTCCTCCTTTTTAACGTTCTTTTTCTTCGAAGGTTGCTCGCCTCGGTGGCGTTTTATCGGCTTATAGATAACGGGTAAAGGAGGTTCGTATTGACTCGGTCGCTTAGATTAAGGGGCTCAAAGATCTTTATTTTTGATACCCCTGATATGAAGCTTAACCTAAATGATTTGGAATGGTATAAAGCCGTTAATAATTTCGATAATTACTTTGAAGTTCGTAATATTTAATATTTTGTACGGGCTTTCCAATTTACCTAGCTCCTGTTATACGAAAACTTTACTTTGTAATGGCAAATCAAGTCCGTTGATTGTTAAAGGGTCGTTTATAGTATTAAGGGCGTTATTAATCTGGCGGCGTGCTAATTCTCTTCGTAATTCTATTAAATCTTTATTTTAGACTGCAACACGTTTTTGATTACTTGTTGAGGGCGGAGATTCACTTGTTAGGTATGGGTACTTTTTAAAGATTAGAAGCATTAGCATTAAGTCGTCAAGACCTATAATGTCGTTAAGGTCTTTCACTGCAATTTATAGGCGTGTTTCCGGATCTATAAATATTTTGATCTTTAATGTAAAGATATTATACGCTCGAAGAAGTAGGGTGTGTATCTTTTTAACTTTTCCAATACTTTAGTAGGCTTTTACAGGTACCTATTTACATTAAATAACTATTATCTCAACATCCTTTTAAAACTTTACCGCGGCAAAGTTTATACTGGTATCGTAAACAACAACGTTATATAGACCCAGGTACGTGTTAATTTATAATATCTTTAACGTTTTCTACGTATCCTTTGTTGAAAGAGACTTAAGAAACTTAGTCCCGTGAAAAAGATTTACGGAATTAACGACATAAAGAACATGTTGATTATGTTAATAAAATACATAGACGAAAATCTCGTAGTTGAAATCATTATCGTTTTTTAATTAAACTTAAATCTCCGGGGGGTTTGGGTAAACATTTAAAATTAGTGGGAATTTCTTTTAATAGCTTTTAAGACAGAGTATTTTATATCATCATACCTTACAGACTTTAGGACTTTTTATAGCTTGTTAACGGCTGGATAATTAAAACGAAAGTGTAGTTAACGTATTTCCGGCTCCGTCAGGTGTAATATTAATACTTCCGAACCTTAAAAATAAAACTATAGGTACCCCCACTCAAGTGCGAGTAGAAACTTTTAAACATTTTTAACTAATTTATATACGTTAACGTCGAAATTAACACAGAAAGTTTTTATATCTTTTATTTAAAGAAGGAAAAGAGTAAGGTACATTCGGATATCGAACGTAATTCTTTCTAAAACAGTTTAAATTACCGTTGTCCCTAGTAAAGATAGTTATTCGCCCAGGTTGAAGCCAATTTTGGCCTTCCCAGTATCGTAACGATTAATTTCAGTAGTTGTAGTATTTTCATTTCGTAGTGTCACATATTACGAATAGCCTCCTATTAAGTTCCTTGTGGCCCTTATGTCCGGCATAATACCTTGAAACGTATGATCCGCGTAATGATTACGAAAATTAAAGGTATATAAGGGGTCAGGGGCTCAATCGGGGCAAAAATAGGGGTCTTTATCACCTAAACAGTAAAAGAAGACGTAGTTGGCTGGTTACTAGGTCGTATTAGAAGCAGTATCTTTATGTCATTCGATTTTCTTAGGGGAATCAATGGCATCAATTATCTCGTCCCCTTTAAAGTCTGTAATTTAATCCAAATGATCCTATTCAAAAGTAATAGGGTATTAGGCGTAGTATACTATTTTCCTGTTATTACGTTTGACAGAGGGGTATCGGGTTAACTAGTAGTTAGACTTATTATAAATCCAGTATTTCTTGATATTATTACATCGATAATGCTTGCGGTTAATAGGTTTGTCTAAATATTATTAACGTTAACGTAATTAATACCTTTAGTTTAAGGCTAAGGTCGATGGTCTAGACCTTAAATGTTATAAACTCCCATACTTACGGTCGACGTAGTTAGCCATCGCAAGGTCTTTTTCATCTATGTTAATAAAGTTACCAGCTTGGGAGTATATACCAAACAAGTTTGGTGTGCGCGTTATTACTATAATAAACGAAAAGCGTAATTAGCTAAAAAAAAGCCTTCTTAGGTGGCATTTGAGTGTTATAAGGCGTATTCGAACTCGTTGACACCCGTAATTGCTGCTCGTACCTGGTTACCAAGTATAGCTTCGCTAGTATGGACTTTCCCTATTGTTTTCTGAAATAGTATTAACTTATTAAGCATTTGGTTAAAGACGTCTATCGGTATTTTCTGCTCTTTCTTTTTTACCATCATTATAATCTACTTCGTAGTAGTCCAATATATATAATATTGCACAGGGTGGACTTCGTATTCGGAATAGCCTTTTATACCATCATAAATTTCACAAAACATAGTTACTTAGGTTGGGTAGATTATATAGTAGTCCTTAATGTGCTTTATAAGTATTCCGGCAAATAGTAAGTAAAAACAAAAGAGGGTACCTCTATTTACTTGTAAATATTTTAAAAAAGACATTATCTTGATGTTAAAGAGGTTATAAGGCTTTCTTTAGTACTTCTTTATATTATTTCAAATCTTAGCGAAATCCATAAGGAGTTTGTAGTTGATATTAACTATCTTGATAGATCTTAGAGGAAGTTCGATATAGTTATCCCTGATTTAAATAGTTATTCCTAGCAATTAAAGCTTTAAAGCTTCCGGGGTACCGTATTAAGGGTAATTGCTAATCTCTTAGATAAAGGGGTAAAGTCTTATAATAGAACCTATAGTAGGCTTTTGTATGTAGTCAAATTTAAAAGTGAAATATTTTTAAAGGGCTTGGCGATTAAATTGTTAAGGGGTAATATGTATTTAAAGTTTTTGGAAGGCTTAACAGTTTTGTTTAATTAACTGGTATTAAGCGTTAACGTCGATACCTATAGCTACGTTGGCGGTCGTTGCTTTACATACTCTGCCGCCGTTAAGGGCATACTCCGCGTTGTCACGTAAGGGTATTAAATTGCCAAGTAAGTTAACAAGTTCCTTATCGCCAATGTATAAAAAGGTTTAACATAGCTAAAGGTAAGTTATAGGTTCCCTAAATTGCGTGTAGGGCCGGTAAAGTTCCTTAATAACTTTTCCTTTAGGTTGTATATTGTAAGGGCATTTTCTAAATTGATTTTAATTGAAGAGGGCTTGTGATAACGTTATAACGCTTTGTACTTAAACGAAAATCCCTCGTTCCTCCAATTTGGAACTAAGTTGAAACATAACCCCTTCTTAAACTGCTTTTTATATATCTATTAACTAGTCTTCAAAAAAGTTACAATATTTATTAAAAGTACGATTAGGGTCGCAGCTAATGTTTTACTTAACTATAAAGTATCCGACGAAGTTGATAAGGTTTTTTTCAATTTATTTTTCGTCAATATCCAGCGCTTAAAGATCGTCATCGTAAAACTTGGTGAAACCAGTTTCGAATGCCTTAATTGCCTTTTTTTTTTAACAGGGTTGGTAATGATTTTAAAGTGAACGCTTATGGTAGATATCTTGAAGTTCTAGCTTGTATAGAACGTGTAAGGCGCGTAGGGAGAGGAACTTGGTGACTTTTGGCATGGGTAACTTGGTGTTTTGGCATGAAGTTGCGTAGGAACTTGGCGATTTGGTAGTTTAGTGGCTTAACGTGAGGTCATGCGATGTAGCTTTCTTGGAAAGACTTGGTGTTTTCGCTTTAAGTAACGAACTCAATGATTAAAGTAATGTAGGGAGTGAAAATGAGTAAAGTAGGGCAAAGGTTTAATGTAGAAAGTGAGATTGAATGTCGTTGTTATTGTTAGAGAGCGAAGGTTAAAAGTTGTTTGGTGTGAGGACTCAGTCATTATTCTTGTAATATTAGTACCCGCAATAGTACTAACTTAGCATTTTGCCAACTTGTGGAACTTTATGACTTTTGACAGTCAATTTTAACGTCTTTGAGAATAATCAATAAAAATTTCTTAGTGTTTTTGATAGCGATACCGTCGCTAACTTCCAGATTGCCGTTGAGGACTAACGTAAACCAAAAAGCTTTTTTTGTTTTTCTGCCGTTGGGGACTGATATAATACTAATAAAGGCCTTTCGTAAAAATATTTTCTCTACCTTCACGATAATATAAAGCGTAACACCCGGAAAGTAGCTTCTTCTTTTACTTAGTCAATCTGTGGTTAAACCAACAAGCAAGTACTAATTAGTATTAGTAGGCCTTAGATTGTTGCAACGTTATTGGTTCGATTGGTCTTCTAAATAATAGTAGTATTGTATTAGTTAAGTGGTGGATGTATTTTTTTTAGGTTTGGCAGACCGTTAGCTGGTCCGCGCAGTAATTTGTATAGCCAGTTGCTTGGCTCATGCCTTAGAGTGAAGTGCAGCGTACTGCACTTGACTTACACCCAATGTGGTAAATCCGCACAACGTAATACACTTACAGTACGGTTAACTTTATTGCAGTAAACTTGACCTACTGCACTGCATATAATACTATTCCAACAAAAAAAAATTATCGGCACTTAGGCTAACTCTATTCCCTTGTACAAATATACCGAAAACGTAACAACTCTCTCTGCCGAACTAGTTAACGACCTTATATCTTTGTTTGCCTTCGAAAGAAGAGGAATTTTATCTTTATTTACCAAAAGACTAATATTAAATCCGATAACTGTCCATTTCCCGTTATTAAATATAAATTAGCAAATTAATAAATGTAATACCTAATTATATTACGAAAATGTAACGACGATATGTGAATACTTTTGAAATTTCGAATTTAAATATTCGATTCCGTTATTTATTTATAGATAATATACCGTGAATGAAAATTATTGAACTTTTACTAAAAAATATAAAATCGTTGAAACAATGTTTACCTAATTCGAACCACGATTATTAATAATGAAAGTAGAAAATTTATAAAATATTCATTATATATCCCGAAAACGCTCTTTATAAGTATTAATAGTTATAAACCATATTTCTTTAAATTAGACAAATTTGAAAAAGCGGTCCGTAATTACCAGTAAATATTTAAAGTAGTGATCGGAAATTGTTAAATCGATTATTGAATTGAAGAAAATACATACCCAATATTAATTTAAAATAGGGAGGGGTTAAAAGAGGCCTTATCGTAAGGTATAACGAGGTTTCGAATCATTATATTACGCATATATTTGATAAAAAAGTTCAATATCTACGTCTATCACTTCTTAATAGTAATTCCATTAGAGGACTCGAAATAGAACGTTTTTATCCGTATAACCTATGATAGGCGAATCGTCGATTTATTATAAGATTTCTTTCGTTAATAGTTTCCAATTCAGCAATTATAGTTGGTGATAGTAACGTAACGCATTACGTGAATTAATTGTATAATCTGTAATTTACAACAATTATGTTACCTTAATCAGAAATTACCTAACGTCTTCAAAAACCATTAATAAGCGAATTTTGTATAACAGGTCGTTTGTTACTTATTAATATTATAATTCCGTAAAGGTATTCAACTCACAAATAAGGTAATTACTCGATATTAACAAAGTTAGCAGGTTTAACGCGGGCAGAGCCCGCAAAGGTATTCATAATACCGGCATCTTAGGATTACTTAACGTTATTTAGGATAACGACTCGGGCGCGGGTTAGACCCAGGGTAATCCCGCCCGAAAATTCCCCGGCATTATCCTAGGGAACGACTCGGGCGCGGGCCGGATTCAGGGCGATTCCGCCTACATAAACCCGCCGAAAGCCTCCGACTCGCTATTAAGGTATATACCATCGCCATTTAGTAACTAAGCCACCGTCTTAATAAATTTATCTATAAAAACCGCCGTAAAATGTGTTGATATAATATATAAGTCCAATTCTTCCCCGTCCAACATAATAATGGAAATATATTAAAAGACTTTCGCGCGGCGTTGCTTAACTTCGGGTTTATCTTATAATGTACGGGTTAATATATTCGGATGGACACCCTAAATTATGGTCATGTATCGTAAGTGGTATTGAAAAAGCGAAAGGACTTTAGCCCATTTAGCCTAGTATTCCGAAATTAAGCGTGGCAAGGAGAAATATTCCAATCCTTTATAATTCGCTCAAATAGTAAACGGGGTGCAGACATTATGTAATTTTAAAAACCACGCTTTTAAGTAAGATACCACCGAGAAATGTTCACTATTTCAAATAATATAATTAAGTTCCGTGTCTGTTAATCGCGCAAAATTGTAAACTATAGCTTTGAGATACTATCCTTATCCCTTTACGATAAATACTCTCCTAAATCCGTTCCCGAATAATTGGTTTCTACCACCATCAGTCAATTTAGGTCCTAATATACCAAAAACAATGCCGTAAAGGAGTATTCTTTAAGTTTTAAGATAAGTATTCTTCCTGCTTTATCTACGCCGAACGAATTCCCTACTTCGTGAAACGGATGAAATAATTAACTTAATTTAAAAAAAATCCTAATCAAATCCCGATAAAAGTTGGTAAACCCCCAAAAACTTTGAATCTCCCGAATAGTACGTGGTGATTTCTACTTGCGTACTACCTGGATTTTCTTGAGGTCGGCCTGAATACTTACGTTAACTATCATTATGTCAACAACCAATCCTCTTTAACCATAAACCACAAAACAGCTACCTCCAATTTCTAAAATCACCTGTCAATATCGTAGTTAAGGCATTTCAAAAATTATATCCCACGCTATTCCAGGAATAATATATATTAATATCGAGTTCAACTATTTATTAATATTTATATGAAACTTGACTATATAGGTAATACTTGTATTTAGCTGTAACCTTAATATAGTACTTCGATTTCAAAAATGTAATAGCTGAATTTACTTCAACCTTAACTGTTATATTACAACTTTAATTACAATATAACAATACTTTTAACCAAAATCGACTTAAATATATGGAAAGTAAATATTATTAAAAAGCAAAGGGATAAGGAATCGATTTTCTTTTATACGTATTTTAATTAAACTTCATTCCTTTTTACTTGATTTTACTATTACGTCGTCAAGGCTATATAACCTCTGAACGAAACTATATCCGAAAATTAAACACCTCCTGACGCTATTAATTAGTAACTTTTATTTATCTTTTGAACTTAGACCGCATACACCTACGTTAGAGGTAATGCCGGGCGAAGTTTATAACTATGTTAACAGTAATCCGTCAAACTATAACGTAAGTAACATTTCGTAACAAGCTTAATTCGAAGTTCCTTTACCGTTATTTACGTTGCCTTAATTCCTTAGATTTAAACGCGTACCAAGCGAGTTTACTAAAATAATTAGCTGCGATTACCACGACCCCTTAGCGAGGATATCTAAAAGGCGTAGACTCCTATTATAATTATATCTCTAGCCGGCTGTTATACCTATACAAGCCCCGATAAGTAACGACTAAGACGTCGTTTTAAATTTAAAGATTTTAATTCGTTGGCAATCTCGCGGTATTTTACTAAGTCTACGACATAGTCAACCCGTTCAATGCCTACTGTAATAGATTTGTCGCGAATGCGTCGGGATATAGGAAAGCATAAGTAGTTATACTTTATAGTTACAGGCTAATCCAATCCGCCCGCCTCAATTAAAAATATTTTAAACCTAATAACGAATAATGCTTACTGTTGGTAGGCCTTAGACGTTGCAATGTTTTCGATTCGAATCGTGGTCGAAGTAACAGTATTATTGCAGTAGTCAGATAGTGGATGTATTGTTCTAGGTTTAGCAGACCTCTAGCCGGTCTGCACTGTAATTTGTATGGCTAAGTACTTGGCCCGTGCCCTAGAGTGAAGTGCAGCGTACTGCACTCAACTTATACCTAATGCAGTAAGTCTGCACAACGCAATACACTCAACTTTCAGTTCAGTATAATCAACTTTACTGTAAGTAAAGTTGACCTACTGCACTGCATGTAATATTATTCCAACACTTACAGGTTTTTATCGTTTATAAATGATCCCTGTAATTCGACTAAAACCTTATTCATGCAATAAAGGTTACTAAAAGTAATCTTAACATAATCTAAAAATTTGGTTATATTATATACACATTTGTATCCACTAGCTTCGTAATACGCCGTATAACTTGTTTTACTGTTGCCGTATAATAACTCTATACGTAAAAAAACGTATACCGACTCTTTTTAATTTATATTTTATCCGCTTTTTATATAAATTCGATATTTCAACACATTTCTGCCTATATAAAAGCAAATTCATCGATTTACGGTTATTCGTATCGGTTTTGCTTACTTTATGCTGATGAAAAGTAAGGACGAGTCGCTGTTAAGTCGGTTTGAAATCACTAGATTTTAATTACGACCCAAACGAAGTGAGACATAAAGTCGATATTACAATTCGATTAATCCATTTATTATAATTACTTTATAATGAACGAGATATAGCCTATAATATTTTACAAATCAGAAATATCGATTTAAATCGGTACTGAAAAGGTAGGAGGTATATTTATAAAAGTGAAAAACTAGATATTTGCCGACTGCCTATCCTCCCTGATAACATTGAAGTATGACGTAAAATTATTAATATTCATTATCAATTAGTTCACTATATATATCTTTTTTTCGGAAAAAAACACAAAAACCTTGATAATATATCATAATCCGACTTATAATAATAAACTCAGTAGGTGCTAAATGGGGTTTACCATTAAGGTATAACGGAAGACTACAAAAGGCTACCGTGGCCCATTGTACAGGATCTGTGGGTATAGCCAGTGCCTAGTCCGTCACGTGCCTTTACACGTGCCGTATACAGACCGCACCCGGTCTGCGTCCGGTTCTGGCCCGAACTGGGTACTGCACATTCCGTTACGTACACAGCTACGTAACTTATAAACTAAATAGCCAATGGCCGGAGTCTGAAACAGAAATATAAATTGACGGTATTCTTTTACGGGGGGTCATATAATTTATGTCGTTAACGTAATTTAAAGGATAAAACGTTATTATCTTTCAGTCGAGGATAATTTACATGCTTAAAGATAAAATCAAGGACTGGCCGTAAAAGATAATGAAGCTAATTCTTTAAAGATATATTCGTAAATATAAAGAGTCAATGCTTACCTTATCATCTACAATTTAAAAGAACTGCTTAGCTTTTGATCGTTGCAATCGTTACCAATTTGACTACTAATGTAAAAGGTTAGTTTATATTTAATAACTGGGATATTACGTCAATATACACGTAGTTCGATACCGATATTTCGCGGTTTATAATATTGAAACTGTTAAAAGATTTTAGGGATAAGTTTCCGGCTGGCACGATAATATGTTATATCAAGCCTCTGTATAGATTAGCTAAAGCAGGCGTCCACTGGTTCATAATGTAGCAAACGCACTTTAAAAACAAGCTAGGCATAGAAACTTTGACATTTAACCCGTATCTATTAACCATAAACGGTAAAGACTTTGGTATCGTAGGTATACAAACTGACGATACTCTTTTCCTCAGAAATATTAGGTTTATTACGGAGAAATAACGTAATATTAAATAGTTAGGCCTCTAAAAGTACAAGTTGATCGAAATGTTAACCAAGAGTATATAACTAAACTATAATGGATTGTTAATCCGTATTTATAGTATTAAAGCTCAAAACGTCATTTACATTAGCCTACGTTAAAGGGGGAAATCTATAAACCCAACGATTATCGATCAAACCAACGAAACAAAATCATAGAGACATCTGAAACAAAGGGCCCGTGCGGCCTACATCGCTACATTATACCAACTGAAAGTATCGTGCGACTTTTTTATTACGGAAAAGGTTTAATATATATAAAACAAAAACTTTAACAAGTTAAACAAACAGATTGAATGCAAAATGGACTACATAGTAAAAGGAATTAATATGGTTTTTGTAAATTTAATGAAAGCGAAGCTAATGATTTTTACAAACGGATTATTTGTTAATAATACTAACCTTACATCGTAAATCGACTTCCTAATAATGCTTATTAACAAGAACAGATCTAAAAGGCAATTTACAATTATCAGAACCGTTATACACTAGATATCAGTTAAGTGTAAACGTATAACCCGGAGCGTACTAGCTTTAAAACTCTACGGTATAATATTAGGTTTTGATATTGGTGTGATAACTAACGGTATATTAAGAATTATTATCGAATAGTTAAGATTGCCTCTGATACCTGTAGTAATATGTACTAATTTCCAAAACTTTTACGAATTCTTATTCAAGCTGGATACAACTAATGAAACACGGCTAATAGTAAATTTAATAGCTTTAAGAAAGGAATACGAAGCCTGTAAAATCTATAAATTCATGTGGATTAATGGTAAAAATAACCTTACTAACACTATAACTAAGGCTATGCCTAATAACGCTTTAAAAAAGTTTATGGATAAAAATACGTTAAACATACGAATCGAAAGTTACGTGGACCGCCTAGCATGTGACGAGAAGAAATAAGGTAACCTTAGCAAACAAAAGGACTACCAAGGTAATAACGTTAATAGTAATGATAGCAAAGGTGGTAATGATAGCAAAGGTGGTAATAATAGTAATTTAAACTAATAGCCAAAGTTACATAATTAATAGCGTACTTAATTTTCCCCGGTTTATAGCGAAAGACCTTAGTATGTGAGTTAAGGAATAGAGGCCTCGGAGAGATAGAACAAAAGGGCTATGAAGGTCCGTAATTAAGGTAAATTTCAGTACAAATTGATCGGAATTTACAGGGGCCTGACTTTTAGATTGACCAAGATTTTAGAAGTTGCCATCAATTGGTAGCAAGCTACGCTGTTGTACAAGTACAAAAAAAAAAGCCGCTAGTATTGAAATAGCGGTCAAATTCAATAGAGTTAAGTTAACTTTACTTGTAGTAAAGTTGATTATACGTACTGTAAATTAACTGTAGTTTATGTAGCCACATTGCAGATGCAGTATAGTAGGTACTAACCTTAAAGTTGGGCATATGTCAAAGAGTTTAGCTATATAAATTAGTATGTAGACCGGTTAGCGATCTGCTAAACTTAGAACGTACACATCTCAATCAACAATATCAATGCAGCACCAGTTACTTCTACAACAATGATTCGAATCGACTACGTTGCAACGATAAAGGCTTACCAACAGGTCATTATTGATATAGTTTTTTTTTTATCACGCATTGAAAATATCGAAAAAGGCGATAATTTATAAATCGATAAGAGCTTTCATCCGATTATATATAAATATCTTTTCCGCGGTCGGAACGTCCCTTATAATACATATAGCGACTACAAAATAGTGAATCCTCAAGTGAAATGGCATACGTTAATATATAATGAGGGCGCATGCGATGCAGTTACGCGGTAAGAGGTTTATCAAATGTCGAATTTTCCTGATTAAGGTGCAACAAATATGAGTCGATTTTTCGAAATTGAATTGAAATAGGCTGTTAATTAAGTAAATAAATATGAAATTATAAATTAATATAAATGTTCTTTATCATTTCCGAACCCTTTATTAGAAATAAATAGTTAGTGTTGGAATAGTATTACATGCAATGCAGTAGGTCAACTTTACTTACAGTAAAGTTGACTGTACTGCAAGTTGAGTGTATTACTTTGTGCGGACTTACCGCATTGAGTGTAAGTCGAGTGCAGTAAACTACACTTCACTATCGGGCTTGGGCCAAGCACTTGACCATACAAATTACAATGCAAACCGGCTAGCGGTCTGCTAAACTTAAAATAATACATCCACTATTTGACTACCCAATACTACTGTTACTTCGACCAATCGAATCGACAACGTTGCAACGTCTAAGGCCTACCAACAGTTAGTTTATTTTCGACGCTCCCTAATAAGCCTAGGTTATGTGAAACGATATCTTTAATAGGTTTTTATTCATTAAGAATATTTATGATTATCTTTTGAACAATTAGAATAGGTTCGAGTATATTATTCCTCAAGAGTTTTATATTTTCAATAAAGACAGTTATTTCAACATTGTTAACGTTCGTAATATATTTACTGGATATAACAATACTATTATTATTTTGTTTCAAACGTTTCAAGGCTTTATAACATGGCCTTTCTGTATATATTGTAATAAATGTCTGCGTTTATGTTTCTTCTTTACAAATGCAACCAAAATTGAAAGTAATTTTCAATAAATGAAGCCAACGACCGCAACCTATTTAATTTACGGTTGGAAAATATTATCCTATTAAAACAGTTTTATTTTTAAAGGTTAAAACGTATTTTAACCAGGAGAATATTTTAATCGCCTATTATACGAAGAACTATTAGCCTCTAATATAGCAATAGAACTTTAAAGAGGTTTGACTTAAACCTAATTATGTCTTTTACTTATGATATCGAGTTTGTTTTCGCTATGGGAAAGTTTATATCAATTTTGATACGTGATATGTAAGGCTTATTCAATATTTTGTTCTATAATCGCCTGATTTAAAACATAAACAAGGCGTTCAAGGTTTTATTCAAACCTACTTACCCAAAATAAAGTAATTTAAATTCATCGGGTAATTTTGGTTTAGTATTGAATAACGATTATAATATTTTCAAATTTAAATTATATAAATATATGAGGGTTCCCCATTTTTGGGGGTTCTTACATGATTTATATTTTCTACCTAGTTAAGCTTTAAGTCGGATGTATTTTCATATACTTTCATAACGTCATTTTTAAAGATTTTAGATCTTTTAAAGTTAAGCATTGAAGGACTTAAAGTTAACTAGAAGGAGGCAGATTGAAAAGCGTTTGAAAATTGGCGTGTATTTTCTACGGAAAAGTCGAAGTTATTATATATTACTAAACTTAAAGGTTTTTTTAACTTTAGGAAATGGGGTAGTCTATACGTTATTACCGATACAAAACCGATTTACCCGATTATGAATTCATTTCTAATTTCCAAACTTCCCAATATACCATAACTAAGCTTTTGGTTTAAGAAAATCTTATTAAAAAGCGTTTCAATTGGAAAACTTGTGTCGAGAGCGTTAAAGGTCACCCGGAATCATAAGAGACTTTTGCATACAAGACACGGGCCTCCACTACAATTTTTACGTTTTATTACCATTGTTATGGTCTTTCTTATATTTAATTACTACGCCGAAAATTAGTATTACGGATATAGACAGAAAGGCTTCTAAAACTAGATTACGATCCTATTTATCGTTGCGGTAAGAGTGGTCGACCCGTTATATAGGATTTCGTCTAATGTCGCCGCCTTTAGAGACTTCGGTTTACCTTTTTACAAAGTCGCCTTCGAATAATAACATTTCCGTTTCGTCCATCGTTTAAACCCCCTTAATTTCTAGCACTCCCTTATACAAATAATGATGAAAGCAAACGCCGCCTTATATCCTACGGCCTCGTTTTAAATCATGAACACTATATTAGGTAATATTCAAGTGATCTTTTACATTTTGAAGGCTCTCCAGCGCTCTATCCGGATTTAAATAGAATTAATGGCTTATAACATCCCCACTGATTTCGATGGCTTTTTTTTACTTACAACGATTATGTCTGTCGAGTAAACCCCAACTATAGCTATTTATATTGAACGAAAATTTCCCAATGTTTTACGAGTAGTTTTACTAATCGTTTGGCACTTGACCAAATTTTTGGACTGTTTTATTAATAGCTCTATAAAGCGAAATATCGTCGTAACGTTTTAAATATTATATTTTAACTTCCACGGAAATTATATTACGATATTTACTAACTGTTTCGAATGGTTTATTAATGGATAAAGATACATCGGATACTAAAACTTAATTTATCATAACAATGTCGTGGTACCGAAAGTTTTGAGCAGGCTTTACCCTATTATATAAGTTTTCGACGTCAAGTTTATCGATATGTTTCGTAACCTAAAATCAATTTCTCATAGTACAATAGGTAATTTTATAGTATATATTGATAATATATTTGTAATATTAAACTTAAAAGGTAACTCGACTACCTGATTGTAATAGACTGTTAAGGAATTTCACGCGGTAATGAAATCCTACTTAAAACTCATTATAATAAAATAATACTTATGTCGGAATAGTACTACATGCAGTGCAGTAGATCAACTTTACTTACAGTAAAGTTGACTATACTGATTGCAAGTTGAGTGTATTGTTTTGTGCGGGCTTACTGTATTGGGTATAGATCGAGTACAGTACACCCCAAATCATACTAGGGTACGGGTAAAGCAATTGGCCATACAAATTACAGTGTAAACCGGCTAGCGGTTTACCAAACCTAAAACAATACATCCACCACTTAACTAATGAAATACTACGGTTACTTCAACCACGATTCGAATCGAAAACGTTGTAACAATCTAAGGCCCTACCAAAACTAATCAGTGCTTATTGGGTTGAGAACAGATTAGCTAAATAAAAGAAGAGGCTACTTTCCGGTTGTTACGCTTTGCATTATCGTCAAGGTAAAGGAAAGATTCTTTTGTGGAGAATTTACTATTGTATTAGTCTTTACGGTAATACGTAAGGAAGACCTTTAGGTTACGCCAGTCTTTACGGCAAACTAAAGGTAACGACTGTATCGTTATTATAAACACCAAGAAATCTTTACGAGATCTTTCTTAAAAACGATAAGATTACCTATTAGCAGTATCAAAATTCGTCTTAAAGTACAGGAAGTTGTCAAACGACTAGGTGAGTACTATTACAGGTGCCACTATTACAAGAAAAACAACTAAGTCCCTACGCCAAATAATATATAAAAACAAACGACCTTCGATCTTACCCTTTACACCAAACCTTTACCCCTACTTGATTTATTTTTTACTTCCCCACGCTAGTTTAATTACCAAAATCGCTGTTTTAAGCGAAAACACCAGGAATCGTTAAGTCTCGCCAAAAGCTACGTCGCGCAACCGCACGTCAAATCTCTAAATCATTAAGCCGCCAAATTTACACCCGACACTACGCCAAAATAATTAGTCTTTACGTTTAAAGATCACCAAGTCCTTCGCCTTACATGCTTTACACAAGTCAATACGTTAAAATAGCTACCGTAAGCGCCTACATTAAAGCTATTATCGACCCTATCAATAAAAAAGCAATCAAGGCTCTCAGACAACTTTTTACCAAGTACTACAACTACAAACCTTGGAAACATAACATTAATAAAAGCTCAAACAAAAAATATTTAACCAACTTTTTCGGCTACTACATCGTCAAACACAGCAATATTAACGACCATAACCATACCTTCCACAACTTCCGTGACCTTTTTAACAACTGGACTATAAATATATGAATCTTAGTTTAAAATGGGGTTAAATTTAAAATCAAATAATAACTTAAATAGTAAGAAGTTTATATACTAGCCTAAGGTAATATAAGGTTGGTAAAAAAAAGTCTTCGACCTAGCTTTACTTAAGGAATGCTCTTAGAACCTATACCTTAAAGAAAAAAGTATTGAAAAACTTTACCGCCCCTATACGTAATTCAGGAGACCTCCCCTTTATCCTTAGTTAAATCCAGCCTTTTTACATGCTGGCGATGAGGAATCTATTAATCTTCTCGGCAGCCTAACACCATTACGCGACAACGTAGAGTACGATTTCAGCAGCAGTAGAATATGTAAAGCAAAAGCCGCCTGCACGGCCAGAGAAATTAATGTCGGCGTTTTTCATTAGTCAATAAAACCAAACCGTTAAGCCTTTTAAATTTTTCAAGTCTTCCTTCCCTCCTAACACTTTAATCAAAGTTGTTAAATCCCTTAGATACCCTTCCACAAAATATTTTCCTATACACTCAAGCCCACTACAGGTCCTATTATAAAACTTTACCCCTCGGGTAACGTGACTAGCAATGACTCTTAATACCATTCCTCGAAAACTCTAAGGCTTAAACTACCAGGAAACACTAAAAGAAATCTAGGAAGACTATCGCAATCTATCCCTAGTACTTGTCAAAATAGTTCATATCAATTATAAGCTTTTTACGGATTTCTCCAAGATTTGAAATGACGTATGAAAGTATAACTGGAAGCTTTATAATCTCCTCACCTCGAATATAATACCATTTTTAAATATTTTTAAGTAAATAGAGGTTCTCTTTTCTAATTTTCACTTACTATTTCCTGAAATTCTTATAGGCTATGCCAGAGACTACTATCTAATTTTCCTAATTCAAGTTACGACATTTCGAAAGATTTATAATGGTTGAAAGATCGACTTCTAATACAACATTTACCTTACGTAATATTATACATATTGGGCTAATACGAGGGAGATAACGATGATAATCAAAAAAGGGAGGAAACACTGATAGATGTATTTAATTAAATGATTGACAAGTGAACGTTATATCAGAAAGTAATAGGAAAAGCCTATGCTAGCGAATCTATACTTCTCGAATAGGTACGGTATCAGTTACGGGAGTTACCGAGTTGAAATACGCGTTATAACATCTAAATGCCACTTGCGGAGGCTTTTTTAGCCAATTAAGTTCCAAGTTTACCACTGTAATGTCACGTATACCAAACTCACTTAATATATACCTTTAAGCCGAAAACTTCCCTTACGTGGATAAAGAAAACCTTGTGTTATTTAATTACATCGACTGCAAGTACGGTTACGGGTTCCCTTAACGCCTAAAATCTAACTTATCAGCTATAAACTCAAGTTCACACCTATATTAACGCCCATAAGGCTAAGATTTAGGTGAACCTGGTAACCATAAACACTATCGTTGTAATAATAGTAAAATATATTAAATTGATAGAAAGTTAAGCTATTACTTTACTCGGCACTCTCCCATCGAGAGAAATTAAAAAAGTTGATATATTATATCCATTTTTAGTAAAGTCAACTTTATTGTTAGTAAAGTTGACCTAATGCATTGCAAATTCTACTATTAGAACAGGCGTTTCATATTTACTATTTTTATAAACGGATGGTTTCAATTAGTTTAATTCAAGTATATATAGTTTATAACTATTAAAGTGTGTATGGAACGCTTCCTAAATATAGAATAACGATTTTATAAATTCTCCGCTTCAATTATTAATAATTTCAATTTGAATTAAGTAAATATATTTTTAACGACACTATTTTTTTAATAATAATCAAATTAGTTTCATTAACAGTGTATTACCCGTAAACAGACGGCGATTACCAACGAGTAAATGAGGAGATTTCAAAATACTTATGAATAGTCGTTAATTTTTCGTAATTCGATTGGGTATTATTGTTCTTTATTTATGAATTAATATTGAATAATCGAAAGTTGACAGTAACCGGGTTAAATATAATGTGGTTAATTAATAGATATAAGATAACTGTTATTTTTAGGTAAAATATGAATATGAAATCGTCGACTAATCTGGATAAATAAGCCTTTACGTTTTTGATATACTTATGCGAAAGTATAAAATTGATTTAAACGGTTATAACATATATTTAACAATAAATAGAAATATCGGCGAATAGTTGACAATGTCCGGAGAAAAGACATAACATAAACGATTAGGTTTAACTTAAATTATGTAATATCAAAAGTAACTGCTTTCATAAAAAACTTGATTGATTCTATAATGAATATTGGGTCCTCAACGTTTGAAACCCATTACATGTTATTTTAAATATTTTGTAAAAATTACTTTGTATTTTACATAAATTTTGTGTAACGTTCAGCGATAGACACCCTCATTTCGTAGGTTTTATCCAATATTCGTCTGGAACCAGTTTTTGTTCCAAACGATACGAGAAAGGGTATATACAAGAAATTCGAAATTTAGAATATTTTCATTACAAAAACGGGGCAGAACGCTATCCGTTATATGTTAGTTAAGAAAAAAGGTTATAATAAATCGAATTAAAAGTTGTTAAAAAACTATTAATAAATAGTCACCTAAAATAAATTTAAAACGGAATAATGGGACGCCCGGTTTTACAATGACCCAGTATTTCAACGTCGGAGTAAAGTACGTTTTAAGTAACTTATATCGGACGAGTCACCTTTGATATGGTAATAATTGTCATGGACTCAGGCCGTTGGCCATTGAGCCTATAGGTTACGTGATGGTGCACGTAACGGGAAGAGCCTGGACTCGACCTGGGCGCGGATTGGGTACAGGCTGGATACGGTCCGTGTATGGATAGGGCACGGTCTGTATACAGAACGTTAAGAGTACGTGATGGGTTGGATATTAGCCCTGCCCAAGGGCCCTGTATGTTGGGCTACCGTAGCTTTTTTAGTTTTTTTCCATATCTTAATAGTAAATCCTATTTGGTATCTATTTAGTTTACCATTATAAGTCGAATTATAACATATTATTAAGGTTTTATTTTTATTTTTTTCGAAGAAATATTACTTATAATGGACTAATTGATGGCAAATATTAATAATTCGGCGTTATATCTTAGCGTTATCAGGGAAAATGGGCCGTCGGCGAATACCTAATTTTCTACTTTTATAAATACATTTTTGTCCTTTTTGAAGCCGACTTAAGCCGATATTTTTTGTTTGTAAAATATCGTGGATTATATTACGTCGTTTATTAAATAGTTGTAACAACCAGGTTAATCGACTTTAACTACCGACCTTACGTCTGTCTTCATTTAAGCTGTCGCGAAAATACAATAACTCGAAACCGAATTAGCCGCGACTCGCGTTAGGTTTCCATTGGTTTAGGGCGGACGAAAACGATATAACCAACCGTAATTTTACGGATATGCTTTCACGTGGATAGTGATGTGTTAGGCGATCGAATTTATATTAAAAGCGGATAAGAAGTAATTTGAAAAGGGTTAGCATGCGTTCCTTTACGTATAGAGATATTATACGGCGGCGGTAAAGTAGGCAGTTACGACTTATTACGAAACCGGAGGATATAAAGGCAAATATAATATAAGGAAGTTTTTCGATTATATCTAAACAGCTTTTAACAACCTTTACAATGCGGATAAAATATTAGTCGAATTCAAAGACTTGATTATAAGTAATAAGAAACTATAATTACTATTTGTTATTAGGTTCAAAATACTTTTAACTTAAGTAAACGGCCTTAATTAACTCCCGGTCATAAAGTGTAACTACTTACGTTTCCGCGTATCGTTACGTATCCGTAACAAATTCATTACTGTAAGTATTAGCTGGGTAAATTATATCATAGCTTTAGAAAGAAACCATGAATTCGCCCACGAATGAAAATCCTTAGATTTAAAGCGGCGTTTTAGTTATTAATTAACGGAACCTTTCTAAAGCAAATAACCGAATAATAATATGGTTATAACGGGAGTTCACGCCTTTTGAACGCCTTCGTTAAAGGGTTGTATTGATTGCTGCTAATCATTTTAATACCATGGTTAATTATTTTAATAAACCCGTTTGACACGTATATAAAATTAAAAAAAAATTAAAAACCGTAAATAATAATAAAGTAATTTTAAAATAATTTTACTTTGAAAAGTTACGTACTTTATCATTTACTAAACTATTTTTAACGTAGTTATTACTTTCTCCCATCATTACCTTTCACATAGGTATATACGGCCTAAATTCAAAAGATGAAGAAAGATTTCTTATTAACAGCAATGGGGGAAAATCTAACTCCTAGATATAGTTTCGTTTAGGAATTATATAACCTGAACAACGTAATTATAAAATCGAATAAAAAGGAGTTTGATTTAATGAAAATACGTATAAACGAAAAACTATTCTTTATCCTTATACTTTTTAATAATATTTACTTTTTGAATATTTATATTGATTTTAACTATAATTGTTATTATGTTATAAGTAAGGCTTTGATATGACGGTTGAAGTTAAATTAAGTTCGGTTATTAAATCCGTAAAATTTTAAAACGATATTAGGGTTTCGGTAAAATAAATATATTACCTAAAAAGCCAAATTTCGTTAAAATATTAATAAATGATTAAACCCCATATTAATATATATTATTCCCGGAATAACGTGGGATATAATTTTTAAAATGCTTTGGATACTATATTAATAGAGAACCTTAAACGTAGGTAATAGCCGTTTAGTAATTTAAAGTTAGGGAAGTTTAGTTATCAACATAATGTCGATACACCTTGGAATGGGAAATATATAGGGCGTAATTGGTTCGGTTTTCCTCGGGTTAACGTAAAGTTCGTACTAAAAGATATAATGTATAAAGAACCCGTTTCGAATAGCTTATATTACAAACCTTAGCGAAATAACGCGGATTTCACAAGTAATGAGAACTACTATGATTAAAAAAGAAGGATTAGTTACGTCTTTTACCGAAACTAACGGTATTTCGTAACCTATTCCATAAATATAAGGATACGGCTTTACTTTTATATAAGGGGAAACTCAACTACTATATTTATATTAAACCGAACGAAAATGAATCTTTATTCAAAAGACTTTAAAGGCTATTATACTCAATATTACAAAATTAACTTTTTAAGTTCCGGCTATAGGTTACGAAGTTGGTAAATAAGGGTTAGGTTCGGGCGAGTTTTTTATCAGTGGTAACTCTAATATTATTAATTCGTCAACTGGAGGGAAGGGGGGTTAACGGTTTTATATCAATTATCGGGTATGAAATAAAATTATAAAGTAAAACCGTTTTCCTTTACCTTTAATTAAAGAGACCCTACGTATATCATTAAAGTCTACATAACTTACGAAGTTAGATATTCGAACGGCATTTTACCGTATTCGAGTAGTACTCGAGTAAGAGGAATTAACGGTGTTTCGTACGCAGTTCTAGTTATTTAAATAACTAATTACCCCTTTAGGATTGACGGAGACGCCAACAACATTTTAACGACATATTAATTATATAATAACGGATATTTTAAATAATTTCGTTATTACGTATTTAAACAACCTTTTTATCTTTTTTTAGGTACTCAATAGGATTATATAACGAAAGTTCGTGGTGTTTTAGGACGTTTTCATAATACGGGATTAAATTTAAATTTTAGAAAGTGTAGTTTCGTAGGTAAAGAGGTAAAATACCTGGGTTTTATTATAACGGTGGAAATAGGTATTCGGGCCGACCCCGAGAAAGTCCGGGTAATCCACGAGTAAAAGTTACTACATAAAGTCCGGGAGATTCGAAGTTTTTGGGTTTTACTAACTTTTATCGTAATTTTATTAGCACTTTTTTAAGGTTACCGGATTATTTCGTCCGCTTAATAGAGTAGAATATTCGTTAGACTTGGACGAAGCAAGAAAAAAAGGCATTTTAAACCTTAAAATATACTTTTATTACAGCCTTAATTTTATTATATTGGAATTCGAATCGGCTGATAGTGGTAAAAATTAATTATTCGGAAACGTCGTTAAAAATGTATTTGTTATAACAGGACGAAAATAGTAATTTAAAGCTACTAACTTACTATTCTACACGATTAACGGATACGAAACGTAACTATATTATCCACGATAAGGAACTCCTTGTGGTGGTATTCTATTTAAAAGCGTGATTTTCTCAATTACGTAATATCCGTATACCTTTTATGATTTTAACGAACAATAAAAGATTAAATGATTTTTTTTACTACGATTAATTTTGGATTATCAGGTTCAATAGGACATGGTCCTATTTCTTTTTTAATACCACTTACGGTATAAGCCAGTAATTTAGGGCGCCTGCCCGAATACGTTAACTCGTAGTTTATAAGATAAGCTCGAGGTTAAGGAACGTGACGCGTGGGTCTTTTAACCTATTTCCATTATTATGTTAACTGTAGTATTGATAAACTTATATATTAAAGGAATACAAATTGCGGCGGATCAGGTAAAGAAGTTTGGCTAAACGGAGGCTTGGTTACTTAATTACGATATCATGCATTTTAAAGGGGGGTCGGGGGCTTTAAAAAGGGCGTTAAGGGCGATACCGCCCCGAGCCTAGCCCGCTCCTGGATCGTTATCGGAAATAACGTTAAAGGATTTTAATACTGTAACGCCGACGGCATTGTCGCGGGCCCGGCCTGCATTAAGCCCGTCGGTATTATTAATGTTGAATGGTTCCCTTATTTTCGGCCTGGGAACGTTAACGGAATTATAAACCTAAAAAGTAACAAACGACCCGTAATATAAAATTCGCTTTTTAACGGTTTCCGAAGGCGTTAAACTTTTTTCACCTAAAGAAAAACAGTTAATATAAATGAAACATTATGGGATTAACCCAAAAAATGTATTACGTTACCGTAGTTATTTATAATTACGGACTGAAAAATCATTAATAACAAAGATATTATAATAAACCCACAACTCGCTTATTATATGTTATTAGAGTAAAAAAAATTTATTTTACATTTTCCAACAAGATTACCATTAGGATGGGATGGTTCCAAATATTCGACGTTTATATTAAATATATACGTAATATAACGGAACGAAACCTTGTCATACTTTATAATAAGGTTTATTTTAACCTCTTCCTATTTCCCACCTGTATTAAACTTACATTTTGGTCGAATTTATAGTTAATTTACTAATTACTAATAACGGCTTTCGATATTTGCTAAATGTTACAAATCGCCTTTTTAAATTTGTTTAATTTAAGGTTATATAGTTTATGATTGCAGATACGTACCCGAAGCGTTTTTGGTATATGTACTAAAGATTTTATAGGTTTTTAACTTTTATTAATGATAAATATGGTTTGAATTAGATAAACGTATTTTAAACGAAACTTTATTTCCCTATATAAGTCGAATAACTTTTATTTACGACGTATTATTTATAAATGGATAATGGTATTAAAAGGTTGAACTAAAAGGTTTAAAAGAATTTACGTATCGTGGTTGACTTTTCGTAATACGATTAGGATTCGTATTTACATATTTATCAATTTATATTAAATAACCGAAAATTAACGGGATAAGTTATTACGGTTTTAATTTATTTACGCGAAGAGACAAAACTAACCCAAGAAATAATAATTTATATTGAATAAAAAAAAACCGGTGACGAATCGTAAACGATGTCTGGTGAAGCGATATAATATAAAGAACTAAGTTTGGCTAAGTTTTCTTAATATTAAAACTAATCGCTCGAGTAAAAAACTCAAATAATTTTATAATTAATACCGAGTAATTAGTATTTCAAATTTATTCAATATCGAATTGAATATCCTTCGTAAGTATACAGTGTTTTATATAGATTCAATTAAGCGTAGAGTTTCGAACCCCTTTTTTTCGTAGGTTTTATCCGACATTCGTCCGGAACTAATTTTAATAACGGACTATAAAGGGAAAAGTAAATACGAGGAATTTAAAGTATAGGATATCTTTACGGCAAAAAACGGGGAGGGACGGGGTTCCTTACGTATTAATTAAGTAAAAGGGTTATAATGAACCGAAATAGGAATTATTGAAAAACTGTTAATATATTATAATCCTTAATAGATTCGAATTGGAATAGGCAGATATTCGGGTTTACAATAACCCGTTATTTCGGCGACGATGTTAAGCTTATGTTAAACGAAAAACGCGAGGCAAATCATTTACACCCCAGAAATAACACTTTACTAATGAATAAAGGAAAAAATTATTATTAATCGAGGTTATAATATATTGAATAGGGCTGAATAAATATTACCCCAATATTTTGAATAATATCCAACCATAAGACAACTTTTGTTATATTTTAACAAAGGTTTATCTACTTATTATTATAATTTTTACTTAGGCTTAACGAATAACAGTGTTACTAATGTTAAGGGTCTTACTAAGATAGGCTGCTAACGTTAAGCGATAATATGAGAGGGGGATAGTAAAATTTATGTCGAAAACCGGGGGACGCCGAAAAGGGGGACTGGTAAAAGGCGAGCCGTACGCGAGGTGATGTTAAGAAGGGCGCATAATGCGAGAAATGGCGGGCATTAGGAAAGGCTGATAACGGATAATACGAGGAAGGACGAACGTTAGAGGAGGCTGATAATAAAGGATAACGTTAAAAGGGACAAGCGTTAAATAAAGCCGACGATAACGGTTAACGAAAAATAGAGTAAAGGATGTAGGGGGGGGGAATAACCCTTTATGCGAATTACTAGAAACTAGAATACGTTAATTTGGGCCCGGGTAACGCGATCGGTTCCAGTATGATACTACACCCGTTTACGGTCGGTCCGATTGATTTGTTTTTACAAAAGGTAAAAAAATAAAATACGGACGAAATTAGGAATCATATAATTAAGCTTTGGACGTCGCTCGTAATATTTTGTAAACCGTAACCTATATTAACTATAAAAGATATAGCTTAAATGGCTATATTATTTTGGCCTTTCGGTTTAAAACTACGGAAAGGTATTCGGCGGTAGTTAAAAAGGGCCGAGGCGAAAACGTTACGCATTAAATTTCGGTTAGTTAAAGGCGGCTTGTCTTTATAAACAGGCGACATAGTAGAAGGTAACGGAGGGGTTCGGGGTGAATATGGACCCTAAAGGAAAGGGCGATGTAGGCGTATAATTAAAAGAGTAACGGTTTACACGTCTGGTATAATAGGAACTTCCTACGCCTAAACAATATTACAGAGCTGGGTGAACTAATTAACTAGCTCGGAGAAAACGGGGGTAAAAACGGATCGATAACCCGGGATATATCTCTAACGCTTACACGCGGGGGATGGGATATAATCTTTATCCTTTGCTGAAAAATTGAACTGGCGTAAAATGGTACGTAAGCCGGGTAAAACCAAAAGTAAGTTTATCTCCTAAATACAATGCGAAAAGGAATTAATTAGCGGTCGGCCTTTCGTAAGGTTTTTTTTATAAATTTATCTTACTAGACACTTTCCGATATACACGACACCCTTATATATTATAAACTCAGATATAATACAAGGAAACTTCAAAGTTTAAATGGCTGGTTAATATACAATATACAAGCGTTTTTAGCTTATAACGGAAAAGGTTTGTTTTTTTCGTTATTATCTCCAAAGATAAAAAAATCTTTTATAACGCAAAGGGGCTATAATAAGTAATTAGTAACAAGGTATTGGTATATTACAAGGTAATATACCTTACGGGAAGGCTCGTCGTCTCCTCTGGGGGCACCGGCGGTAATGTAACCTAAACCAAAACCGTTAAATACATCGGTTATAAAGATAAGTTACGAGAAAAGATGTAGATGTATAGGTTTAAATATCTGGTTAACTTATATAAAAAGAAGTAGAAAAAGTTATAACGGAGTGGTTGGCAAAGGTGAGGCGATAATATAAAAGGGAAAAAAAGGAAATTTTAAAGGCTACGTAAGAACGTCCGTATTTATAGGGATTAACGAACCGGATTGGATAATGGTTACTTATTATACGGGGTGAGTTACTCGATATTAAAGGTAAAAGCGTGATTTTACACGATACGTTAACGGACACGTTATACAATACCGGCGGTAAAAAGGATACCTTATATAACGCGTTATGATGTGTTAATGGATACGTCATACGGTCTGTGTACGACACGTGTAAGGGAACATAACGGGCTGGGAATTAGCCTTTCCCAAGGGCCCTGCATATTGGGCCACGGTAGCCTCTTCTAGTCTTTTTCTGCACCTTAATAGTAAATCCCATTTGGCACCTACTTGGCTTACTATCGTAGATTAGACCATAACAATAATATAGTATTAATAAAGAAGTGTTAAATTTTATAGTTATTATAATACAATACGATATGTAAGTTTGAGTATATGTTACCCGGGTTTTTTCGGATCAATATCCGATTATAAAGCGGCTTTTACCAAAAATTATTAGATTTTACTTATAAGTTATTATTATTTTTATTTTTATTTTCCGAATCATAGTGTTATTAAGGTTAAAACCCAATTTATGATTGGTTTCAGATATTAAAAAAAGGCTGGTAAGGGCGAACGGCATGGGGTAAGGCAAGTGTTAAGAGATGTCGATGAAAGCGATTAACGAAGGGCGGGGTAAGTATTAAGCGAAGCCGATGACGGCAAATAATTTTAGGCGAGGCGGGTATAAAGTAAGGCTGATAACGGCGAATAACGCGAAGCGAAGTAGGGAAAGTAGCCTTTTAAGCAGAATATAAGTGTAAAGGGACTGAGGCCGGAGCTGCCGCTCAAGGTGATTGGATTCTGTCTATAAACCTCGATGAAGAAGAAAGGAGAAATCCCTGTTGGAGAGCTGCTGCGGAGCTGTAGAAGATGGTGCAACCCGGTTACATAACGTGTGGAAGCGTGTTTCCATATAGCTTCCAAACTGTTTTAGAGCACTTGTAAAATCGTAAACGATTACTAGGGTAAAATATTTGGTAAATACTAGTTAGGTATTAGCCTATAACATTACCCCCCGGTATACTTTCTTAGTTTAAAAATATTTACTATATAAAACAATACTTGTTACAGTTATGTTAAAAGGCTACATCAGAAATCTAACCTAGAATCCTTATTATAGAAAGCAGGTGTTTAAACCACTAAACTACGAAACTAGTTAGGTATAGGGGGATAAGAGTAGCTTCCTAAAAGCATGCAGTACGTTTGGAAAAAAACTTCAACCCCCCCTCCCCCTTTTTTTTTTTTCTTTACTACGCGGCGGTATATAGTGTAAGAAAGGTGCTAGTGGACAGCAGGTGCGAAAGGATCGCTTCGGAGCTGTTCGAAATGTTATAGTATTATGTAAAAGGTTTTAGGCCGAACTATTTTGCATTACGTAAAAAGTGCACCAGCACCCTCCGCCCCTTTTATTAATATTCCCATAAATCCATTTCTTTAGAAATCCCAAAAGAAATCTTACAATCAATTATTGGTAAAATAATAATTCCTTAACATTAGGCTATAATTAAACAAGTTTTCGTATCCGTTTTTTGTATTATTATATTCGCGTCTTTTTTTCGAAATAAATCTTCAGTTAGTTGTAAAAGTTTATAAAGTTATTAAATACGTAAATAGGCTCCGTTCGAAAGCCATCCAATCTTTATTAATAAGCGTGTAATTCCTGGCCCTATGGGTTATAAATATGTATTCTCATAGGATTCGCGAGTAAACGTATCTCAAATATATATACTGTATAATGTACGATCCTCTGAAGTTCTATTAATAGATAAAGGGCAAATTGGATCTGTATAGCCGCAAAAATAACGTTAACGAGCAGTTAAATACTGGCGCCCGATATTGTCTTTAATTTATTCATATCACAAGCTGTGGTTCTAGTTATTTGTATATGCCTTTAAACCTAAATCTCATTAAAAACGAGGTTATAGAGAAATTATTCGAAGTTTATTTATCGTTCAACATTTAAAACCGGTGTAAGTCAAGGTATTCACAATCTGTTTCCTAAATGTTAACGAGTGGCAAAAAAGCGTGTAAACGTAGATTTTCGTCATAAAAAAGGTAATAGGTGTTATGGACTCAAGAAATTGGCCATTAATTCTATAGATTACGTGACTGTACACGTAACGGGATATTCAGTACCCAGTCCAGGCTCGGTCCAGGCGTAGACCGGGTGCGGTCTATATATGGCACGTGTGAAGGCACGTGACGGGTTAGATACTGGCTATGCCTATAGGCCCTATATAAAGGGCTAATCTAGCCTCTTTTAGTCTTTCACCTGTATCTTAATAGTAAATCCCAATTAGTACCTATTTGGCTTACTATCCTAGGTCTAATTATAACATACTACTAAGGTTTTTTTTATCTTTCCGAATATATATTACTTATAGTAGACGAATCGAAAATAAATATTAATAATTTTACTCTATATGTTAAAGTAATCAGGAATGATGGGCTCTGCACGAATACCTAGATTTTTACTTTGGTAAATATACCTTCTGCCTTTTTGGGGACAACTTAAACTCATATGTCTCATTTATAGGATATTATAAACTATATTACGTCGGCTATAAAACAAATATGATAGTCGAATTAATCGACTTTCGCTATCGACTTTATATTAGACTTCATTTAAGTTGTAACTAAAATTTAATCATTTGAAACCGATTGAACGGTAATTAGTACTAATTTTTCAACCTCTCAAAGTACACGAAAACGATATAGCTAATCGCCATTCGACGGGTTTACTTTCACGTGTGAGGCGACACGTTAAACCATCTAATTGATATTAGAACCGATTAAAATATATATTGTGAAAGATCGGTATACGTTCCTTTACGTATAGGGTTATTATACGTCGGCGGTAAAATAAATTATTATGATATATTGCGAAAGCTATGTACATAAGGATATATATGATGTAAATAAGTCTTTCGACTATGTTACAATTATTTTTAATAACCTTTTTCGTGCGGATAAAACTTTGGTCGAATTAAAAGGATTTCTTACAAACAATAAAGACCTGTAGTTATTATTTACTATTAGGTTCGAAATATTAATAGCTTAAGTAACTAGATTAAATTAGCCTTCGATAGTAAAGTATAATTACTTATGTTTTCACATATCCCTACATATCCGCGATAAATTCATTACAGCAAACGTCAACCGGGTCGACTATATCGTAATCTTAACAAAGTACCGCGAGTTCGCCGACGAATTAAAATCTTGAAATTTAAAACAACGTTTTAATCGATAACTTTTAAACCTATATTGGTATAACGGCCACAAATAAATGTAATTACAACTGGGGTTTTTATCTTTTAGGGATTTTTGTGAAAAGGTTGTGGTAATCGCGACTAGTCATTTTAATAAACCTTGATATAATTTTAAAACCATAGACGTAAAACGACATAAATAACAGCAAAGAAACGCTGGGTTAGACAAATTACGTTGCGTTACCTACTTTATAATTTTATGAACTACTACGAACATGGTTTCGAACTCCGCCCAGTATTACCTCCGATATGGGTATATGTATTTTAAATCGAAAGAGTAAATAAAGGTTCGCTACTAATGGCAATGGGGAAGCCTAACTTTTAAATATAATTTCGATTGGAAATTTCATAACTTTAAAGACGTATTCCCAAAATCGAGCCAAAAAAGTTTAGTTCAATCTAAATAGGTATAAACGAAAATCTATTTCTTATACTTGAACTTTCAAATAAAATTAACGTTTTAAAGGCTTAAGTCGATTTTGGCTATAATTATTTTTATATTTCAAACAAAAATTTAACATAACAATTAAAAATCAAATAATTCCAGTTATTATATACTTAATATCTAGATACGATATTAGGGTTACGACAGAATACACCTATTACTCAAATAACCAAGTTTTGTATAAATATGAATAAATAATCGAACCCAATATTAATATATATTATTGCCGGAAAAACGCAAGATATAATTTTTTTAATACCTTAAATTCAACAATAACAAGTGATTTGGAACATTGATGGTAATAGTTTAGTAATTTATTGTTAAAGTGAATTAGCTATCGATGCCTCAACAATACGCTTTAGATTGGGAGATATACGAAACGTTATATAATCGGTTTTTTTATGAGATAACCCGTTTTCAACGGATAATATAATATATAGGGAATAAGTTGTAAATAACTTTTACTATAAATCTTTGTAACATAATGCAGAATTTATAAACAAAGACGCCGATTATTATAAAAGAATGAAACATTGTTTACTTCTTTGCCAAAATTAATAAAGTCTCACAACTTATTTGATAAAGATAAAACTATAACCTTACTCTTATGGAAAAGAAAACTCGATAACTATATCTATATTAAACCGAACGAAAATAAATCTTTATTAAAACGACTATAGGGATTATTATAATTAAATAATACGAAATTAACCTTGCAAATTTAAACGTTGAGTTACGGAGTTCATAAATTAAAGTTAGGTTCAAACGAGTTTTTTATCGGCCGTACCGCTGATATTACTAATTTTGAAATCCAGGGGGGATAACGGTTTTATATTGACTACCGGATATTAAATGAAATTACTGAGTAGGATCGTTTTCACCCATTTTGAATTAAAAAAACCCTATGCGCATTATCGAAATCGATGTAATTTACGAAGTTAGATATTTGAACAGATTTTTATCGTATTCGAGTTGCACTCAAACAAGAAAAATTAACGGCTTTTTGTATACGTTTCGGGTCATTTCAGTGATTAATTACCCTTTTAATCTAAAAAAAACGCCGACGACCTTTTAACAGCATATTGATAATATAATAATGAACATTCTGGATAATTTGTTATTATTTACTTGAATAAACTTTCAGTTTTTTCTTTTGGTATTAAGTAAGATTACATAATATAAATTCACGTGGGTTTAGAACGCCTTCATAATACTAGGTTGAACTTAAATTTTAAAAAAGTATAATTTTGAAATTGAAGGGTAAAAAAATTATATTTCATCGTAACGGTTAACTGAAATATTTGGGTCAACCTCGAAAAAATCCGGGTAATACGTAAATAAAGGTTTTCATGTATTATTTGAAATATCCAAAGTTTTTTAGGTTTTACAATTTTTTATCGGGATTATATTGGTAATTTCTCCATTGTATCTCATTATTTCGTTCTATTAATAAAAGACAACATTTGTTAAGCTTGAATGGAACGGGAAAAATATAAATTTTGAACGGCCAAAAATGTCCTTATTACGGCTTCGAGTTTGATATATTTGGGCCCGGATCATCTAATGGTAGTAGAAACCCATTACTTGGAAATGGTGTTGAAAAAGTACTTTTCGCAAAGGTACGAGGATAATATTTTAAAATTAATAGATTATTATGCCGCATGATTGACTAATATGGAGCGTAACTATACTATTTACTATAAGGAGCTTTTCGTGGTGGTATCCTATTTTAAAGCATGGTTTTCAGAATTATGTAACGTTCGTATCCTGTTTGAGATCTTAATAAATTATAAAGGTTTAGAATATTTTATCTTACTACGTTTAATTTTGGAATGACAAACTAAATTAGCCGAAGTCGTTTTTTTTTTCCAATATCATTTACGAAATTGTCCCTTAACTTAAAGTACCCACCTAAATATATTAACCCATAAATGAAAAAACAACTCCGAAGTTAAAAAACTCCGTACTCACGTTTTTTAGTTTATCTTTATGATAATATTGAATGTAATAATACTAAATTTATACATTGTAAAAACGTATATTACGGTTAAATATACCACTAGACTTGTTAAAATAGAGGTTTAATTATTAAATCGCGATAATATACGCCTCAAAAACGAATCGGAAAATTCTGAGATACCGATATTAATGAGATCGCCCAGGGTCCAGCCTGTTTCAGGGTTGTTAACCGAGATAACGCCGGGAGATATCGAAACGCTACTAATTATAATACCGTCGCGGGCTCAGCTCACGTCAAACCTGTTAACCTCGTTAACGCCAAATAATTACCTCATTTTCGGGTTGAGTACACTCTCGGAATTGTGAAATTCAAAAATAACGAACGATCTTTTGTATGAAATTAGTCTATTTACGGTTTCCGAAGGCGATAAACGTATTCCGGTTAAAACAGAATACTCGGTATAAATTAAGGATTGCAAAATTAATTTACGAGGTATTCTACGTCACTGTAACCGATTATAACTACCAAATTAAAAGCTATTAACGACGAAGATTTCATAATAAACTCAAGATTCACCTATTATAGGTTATTTAAGTTAAAACGTTTTATTTCGAGTCCTTTAATAAAAATATCATTAAAAGGGAATGGTTATGAATACTTAACACATATATAAAATATTTACGTAATATAATAATACAAAACCTAATCGTACTTTATAATAAGACCTCCTTTGACCCCTTTCTATCCTAAATCGATATCAATCCCATATTTTCGTCGACTTTATAATCGACTTACTAATTTTCCATAAAGGCCTTTAATATTAATTAGTTTTTACGAATCGCCTTTTCAAAATTGTTTAGTTTAAGGATATATAGTTTAAAACCACCTATAGATATGCGGAACGTCTCCAGAATATATAGTAAAAAAATTACATATTTCCGGCTTTTATTATTACCGATTGCGGTTTACATCAAGTAAAAGTATTTTAAACGACTTCATGTTTTTTAGTAAAAGTTAAACAACTTTTATTAATAACGTATTACTTATAAATAAATAACGATACCGAACATATAAACTGAAAAGTTTGAAAGTATTTTCGGATCATTATCGCCTTTTCGTAATATGATAAGGTATTATATTTACCCATGTATTAGTTTATATTGAACAACCGAAAGTAGATTATTACTGGATTTAATATAAACCAACTTATTAATAATTATTACATATCTTTCATTTTTGGAGTAGATTAAAATATAAAGTGGTCGATCAATCCGATAGAACAAGCCGTTACGTTTTTGTGGATATTATTATATATCACTATGGATAGTATATTTAGGTGGCAGTGCATCACGCTGCAAGGTGCACTCCTGTAGCGTGCACGATAAACGTGACACGCTGCAGATTGCACTTTCAGACTGCATTATGTATGGAGAGGTCTGGAAGGGGCGTTCCAGAGTTGTATGCTCTGGGTGAGAGCTTATAAGCTCTCACCTAAGGCGTACACTCTCTGGATGCTTCTTCCATCTTAATCATCCTTTTTTTACAACAATACTTCAATTTACCTTCCTTCTTCTACTGTTGCCTTTACGGATACGTATTAGACTCTTCCCTTACTGATCAGTAGCCGAGTTGGTCGACTATAGACAACCTAGAAAAGAATAGATAAACACAGGTTAAATACCTATAACTGGATGTTATAACGGTCTCAACTATTTGTACTCTAACACTTCTTTTTTACAAAAATTACACGCCGACGTGTACAAAGACTATAAAGACTAAGTGACTTTAAAAGACAACTTTAGTACGATATTATTAACCCTTATTTGGCGATTTATCTACTAAAAGCCTTGTTACGCCACCATTAACCCTTATTTGGCGCTCTAACGTACCTAGGAACTTTTTGGAAAGCGTCCTATCACGTATCAGGCCATGCAAGCCAAAACCACCAAATTTCGAAACCTTTTACTAAAACCTATTCGAAAACAACATCCAGAACGCCCCTATAATCACTCTTACAATTATGGCCCCTACGAAAATAAGGCACTTCGGAAAGCGTATTGGAAACGCTTTTACCCGCGCCGAGTACTTTGGATTACGTATTCGAAGCGAGAGCCATTACCACTTTATTTAGCAACGCTAATATGGAAGTCATGTAACCTAAGTCGCTACAACTTTTAATTTGCGAAAGAAAAAAGAAGTTTTGCCTAAACCGATGTTATAAACCACTGTTATTACTAGATCACGGGACAGATATTATATACTACTGTCATTACTGGATTACGAATACCGGCCGCACAAAGAAAGAATAAAAAATTTCCTGTATACATATTATTATATACCACTATAGATTATATATTTAGGTGGCAGTATATCACTATGCAAGGTGTACTCCTGTAGCGTGCAAGATAAACGTGACACGCTACAGATTGCCATTTCAGAGTGCATTATATATAGATCGGTCTAGAAGGGGCGTTCCAGAGTTGTACGCTCTGAGTGAGAGCTTATAAGCTCTCAACTGAGGCATGCACTCTCTGGATGCTTCTTCCATCTTAATCATTTTTTATACCATAACTACCAATTATTCGGATCACTCTTCAAAGACCTTATGTTCACGTGAACCTTATAGGCTTGAGACCTTACCGACAGTTTTTAATATATTTACGTAGAGGTATAAACTCAACGTAAACAACGATAACATATATTTATTAAGAAACTAAAATGACGACGAATCGTCGGCGACATCGGGAAAAATGGTGTCAAGTAGGCAACTAAATTTTACTTCATTCATGTAATATTAAAATTGATTGCCCGAATAAAGAACTTGATAATTTCATAATTAATACCGGATCGTTAACGTTTTGAACCCATGAAATATCGTTCTATTTTTTAAATGAAATTACACCTTATATTTCACGTGAATTTGGATTACTAGGCGCTCACAGACCCCTTTTTCTTATAAGTTTCATCCGATATTCGCCCAGAACTAATTTTCGTCGTTAACGATACAAGAAAAAAGATACATAAGAAATTTGATATTTGCAAAGAATTCAAGAAAAAACTAAGGGAAAATAGTATTTATTATATGGTAATTGAATGAAAGGGCTATGATATTCCAAAGTAATTACTAAAAAAAAACTAGCAATATATTATAACCCTAAATAAGGTTGAAACGAAATAAAGGGATATCTAGATTTATAATATCCCGGTATTTCAACGTCGACATCGAAGATATATTAAGAAAATTACGTGACTCGAATTGCCTTTACCTTGGAAATGATATAATATTTATAAGAAAAGGGGTAAATTCATTACTATTATAATACAATACGATAGATAGAGCCAAATATATATTACCCGGTTTCTTTAAATAAATATCCGACCGCGAGGCGGCTTTTATTATGATGTATTAAATTTCAACTATTTGTTGATTTTATTCTCATTTAAATCCTACTAGTAATAGCGCCATTAACGTTAGAAATCTTATTATAAATAATCTCGAATATTGTGAAAATCTGGTAGGGGCGGACGGCACGAAACGGAGTAGGCGCTCATTATCGCCGACAAGGGGCGTTAGCGAGGGGCGGAGCGAACGTTAAATGACGTCGACGATAATAGGTAACGTTAAACGGAACAAATACTAAAGGAAATCGATGATAATAATTAACGTAAGGCATGGCGAGGAAAATGACCTGTTAAGCGGGATACCAAAGATTATAACATATTGATTAATACTTGGGCGACGCGGTCGGCCCAAATATAATTATCCATCCATTTTAGATCGGCCCAGTAAACTCGTTTATAGTTAAGGTTAATAAATGAAATACGGGTAAAAAAAGGTTTTTACAGTTAGGTTTTAAGTATTATTTGTTACGTTTTATAAGCTATAACCTATATTTATTATGAAAGATATAACTTACGTGCCTATATTACTTTTGATATTTTGGTTAAACATAGGAAAGGTTATACGACGAGTGATAAAAGAAACCGGAGAAAATATATAACTTATCAATATACCTTTAATCGAAAAAGTTTTATTACAATAAATAAACGAAACCGTAAAAAGCGACGAGATAATCCTAAAAAAACAACAACCCAGAAACAAGGGCCGACGGGAACGTATAACGAAGAGGGTAATAACTTGTATTACCTAAACGATAAGAATTACTTAGGCACGGATAATATTTCGAAGCCGAATAAACAGGTTAACTAATTCGGAAAATACGGAAATGAAATTAGGCTCATAATCAAGAATATATGCTTACCTCTTATGAATAGGAAATGAAATATAATTTTCATTTTTAATAGGTATAACTAATGACCGTAACAAGGCGCTCAAATCAAATGAAACCGTGAATAAACCCATTTTTAAAATATATTATAAAAAAGAGTGAATTTACAATCGGGTTTCCTATAAAGGTAATTTCTTGAACTGACCTTATTAAAAACCTTCCGATAGATACAGGAATATTATATATAATAAATACAAAAGTAAATAAAAGGTACTCCAAAATTAAGGAAACTATTAGTATAAGATATACAAACGTTCTTCGCCTATAAAACAGAAAGTTCGCCTTGATCTTCGTTATTACCAAGGATAAACAGGTCGTTTATAACGTAAATGAATTATAATATACAATTCATAATGGGGTATTAATATATAATAGGGCGATTTACTTTATGCTACGGTTTTTTGTTTTTATTAAAGGCCTTTACAGCGATATAAATTAGATTGAATTTATTTTACATATTAATTACATTAACGAAAAAAAAGTTTATGAGTTATAAGGTGGTAATACATAATTGAATGTTAAATTAAAAACCGGAAACAAGTAGTTCTAATAATGTTCTTATAAAAGTTACAATATAATTAGAGTTATCAGAAGAGGGTTAATGAAGTAAAAAGAAAAAAACGTTTTAGGGTTTACAATGAAGGCTGAATTTATAGGTATAGGCTAACTAAAATCGAAAAAAAAATATACTTAACATGGCATGTTAAAGGGTTCATTATACGATATCGGCGGAAAAAGTAATATATTGTACGGTACTTTGAAAGGCGCATTACGACGCCAGAAAATCGGAATCAATAAGAACTATACGTTACACGGCATATCGAAGGGCGCTGTTAGAATAGTATTACATGCAGTTCAATAGGTCGACTTTAATTACAGTAAAGTTAACTATACTGCACTGCAAGTTAAGTGTATTGCTTTGTGCAGACTTACCGCATGGGTTGTAAGTCGAATAGAGTACGTTACACTTCACTCTAGGGCACGGGCTAAGCAATTGGCCATACAAATTACAGTGTAAACCAGCTAGTAGTCTGCCAAACCTAGAACAATACATCCACCACTTGACCAATATAATACTACTGTTACTTCGAAAACCAATCGAATCGACAACGTTGCAACATCTAAGGTCTACCAATAGGCGCGTTATATGACGGCGACGGCTTAAGACCAAACCAGCTGATACGTTAAACGACACGTTAAAAAATAAATGACCGGCCCGCATATAGTTCGCACCCAGCTCGCGCATTGGGAAAATATAAGTTACTTCCTACATTTAGCCAATAAAATACCGTAACCCTATTAATGTTTAAAAAATGACATATTATAAATTTAGGTTATTAGTCATCAAAGCTGTATATTACGTAATTATGTACGTAATGAGATATATAGTACTTGAT
The DNA here is from genome assembly GCA_038502455.1 of Anisogramma anomala. Lineage (NCBI taxonomy): Eukaryota > Fungi > Ascomycota > Sordariomycetes > Diaporthales > Gnomoniaceae > Anisogramma > Anisogramma anomala. The sequence continues at coordinate 35,142,608 of JASMMZ010000002.1, read as the reverse complement.
TTAGGCTTAGTTTGGATGCGGACCGGGCGCAGTTTATATACGGTACGTACGAGGGCACTTAACGAGCGAGGCACTGGCCATACCCATAAGTTCTATACGAAGGGCCAATGTAGCCTATTTTAGTCTTTCATCTGTACCTTAATAGTAAACTCTAATTGGCACCTACTTAGCTTACCCTTGTAGGTCAGACCATAAAAATAAAGGTTTGACGCATTAAATAGAAAAAGGTAAATACAAGAGGCGGGGCGGGTTTTATAACTGTTACTCTTATTTGTTCCGGAAGTCTACGGGTCATATAACTTCTAAATAAAGAGCATCGTTTTGGGGTAAGTTTATATACTAAATAAAAGCATAGAAATTATGTTTAACGAACAGCTTGGGAATATGATTTGAGGCTATTACAACACTTATCGAAGTATCCAAATATATTAACAGGAAATTGGGTTGTATTAATATACAAATCGGTAAATTGGTTGAAATAAGAAAAAAACCTTTTGGGAAAAAAAGACGACGGCAACTTTGAGGATATATTTGAGTAATCTCTTATAGTTTTAGTTTTCTTTGATATTGCATTACATTCATTTTTGGTACCCGTAAAGTATTAACTTCTACGCCGTTTCGTATCGTAAACTATAACTCTTTTAATTTGATAGCAGGTTGGCCGTAAAGTCCTGTCATTATTTTCGATTGATTTATAACGTAATTCGAAAACTTCAAATACCACGGTATTGGAAAAGTGTGAAAACAGTCTTTATATTAAGTATTTGTAACCTACCTACTTAGTTAAAACATATCGTTTCGATAGCGCGTTATATTAGGGGCGGTCGACTTAGGGTTTATTATGAATTAATAAGATACTTTTAACGTGGTACTTAAATTTTGTTTCGCCGTCGTCATCAATAATATTAATAGCTTACGCTTGAAATTCATGGGTTTATAAATTTAGGAGCGGGTAGAAAACGGTATGTATGTGTTAATCTACGTAGAACCGAGGGTGTTTCCCTCCCGGAATATTAAATTTAACAATGAAAAAATTGATTTATATATTATATGGTATTTATCTAAAATTTTGCTTAACTTTTTAAAAAAAACCGTCTGGTTCATAATTTTTAAGCAATAATTAAACGTCGTTATCGACTTGAAAATATTTCAAAAAGAAGCGCCGCTTATTAGAGATTTATTTCATACGTTGTTACATAGCTATTATTACAACTTATATAAACTTTATAACTTTGCGAATACGTTAAACGAAATCCTTAGCCTTTCTTCGCAACTTCGTAACTGAAAAAAAAGCGTTATACCAGTTATATATAGTCAATATAATGACCATAACTTATCAAAATAGTTTAATACCGATAATAATCGTATTTTTATTATTGAACGCTAATTAATAATTAGATAATAAACAACATTGATTAAATGAGGTGTACATAATAAAAGAACGTAAAGACGTTAGGATTCTTTAATTGATACATTCGGTTATACCGTTGGTTTTGGGGTAAAAAGTAATATTTATATGTTACTTTACTCTCTATAAGTCATAAAGGTGTTTTTGAAATCCACCTGTTTAATTTAACCCTCGATTATTAACAATTATACGAGGAAATTCGTAGAATGGTTAATAACAGTTTAAAAACCGCTTTATATAGGTTTTGATATTTATAGTAGGTATAGCTTCGACAGTAACGGCTTTATTTAAATAATTTGTGATAATTTTAAGGTAATTTAGGTTGCTTATACGTTTTCAAGGTGAATCGATTAAGAAGTCGATGAAAAACTAGTTTCAAAATTGTTTAGAAATCGGAAAAAGTTTGAAAATTCTCCACCAGCGGTGTTTTTAATAGGTTATACGCTAATGAATATCATATTTTCGGTAAAAACGGCGCATGAGACGGTTTAAACTGGGTTAAAAGTACTTTTGGAAAGTAATAACTTCGCGGCCAAAGAAATTGGTAAAACTTGAATCGTGGGTAACTTCAATTAATACGGGAGTAAACGGCTTATGAATTAATGCCCAAATATATTTACGATGTCGTAAAACCCTATTCACCTTTATTCAATATTTATAATTTAAAATTTAAAACTTAATCGTCCTTTTTACGAATATCCGTAAGGAAATATTGGTCGTTTATATATGTTATACAAATTATTCAGTAGTAAAATATATCATATATAATAGCAACGTTTTGATAACTTTGAAAATTAATATTAGTAAAAGGTTCGCCACCTTTCAAGATGGATTTACCGGTAATGATTAACTGGAAAATATATATACTCTGACAAATTTCGGGAACAGCTTATTCAGAGCGTAATGATTAGAGTTTTCGGCTTAAAAGGAATAGTTTAAAAAAGCTTTTAGAAATATTCTAATCCCATTACGACAATATATCAAATCGTATTTAATTTGACCTTTTATTGTAAACTAACTGAAAACGAAATTGGGAAAGGCGTTCAAACTAATAAACCTATCATTTAAAGAGCTACTATAAAATTAAAAAGTAATTCAAGCGTTTGTAATCCATTAAAATTATATACGGGCGTACTATATCCCGGATTTTCGCATTCCATGCTTTTAAGTAACTTATAATCCCGAGTAACTCCTTATCGTAAATTTTATAATTATGTTCGAGAAGCAATAAACGACGAGAGTAATACGTTATTAAACGTAGGTTATTGAGGTCTTCGCGTTAAGAAAAACAATCGCCCAAAATTTAATTAAAGTAGTAAGCTTTTAAAAAGGTATTACGATTGGTGCTTGATTATGCTAGTACGGGTTTGAAAAAAGCTACATATAAACTACTTAAAAATAGTTTTTGTTAATCACTTAAAGAAAGGGTGTACTTTTTTTGGTTAGCTCAAGTAATAGCCCAATAATTGTGAAATAATCGTGGATGAAATACCGGTAAAATTTAACGATTTGTTTTTTTTTAAAAAATAACTTATAAATAAGATTAACGTAAAAGCTATTCATTTCCTAATAACGCGTAGTTTTCCTAAATTTATACGAACTTCTATGTTAAATTTGATAATGAATTCCTAGTATTTAGTTTTTTAAAAGTTGAACTTATATTTAGATATATTGAGGTTAAATCCCGTACGTTTAAAACGTTAAGGATTTGTTTCATTTTACCGTTATAATCGTCAGGAGTGTTATTTAAATTGAAGGAGCGTTGTCGAGGTAAAATAAGTATAAGATATCGAAAGAAAATCCCAAAGAATTGTTAATATATCGTTTAAAGATAGTCAGTGCATTAAAAGAAATAAAATTGGTAATTAACCATTCAAAAAGTTTAAAACGTATATAAAACGCGGTCTTTTACTCGTCTCCTTTTTTGAAACGAAATTTGTAAAACGTGATTTTAATATTTAATTTAGTTAACTAAATAATTTGGGAGATATTTTTCAACGTTTCTTTAATAAGCGGCAACGTGTAACAATCTATTTTCATAACCGCGTTAAGTTTATGGTAATAGATATGAAAACGTAAATTAACCTTGAGATTCTTAACGAAAATCACGGGGGCACCTATTAAGGAACTATTCGTTCGGATATAACCTTAGTTAAATAATTTGATTACCATTTTTTGTAATATAAAGAGATTTTTGCGCGAAATACCGTACGCAAGCCTTACGAAACCTTTAAAAGTTTACCTTAGCTATTAGTATGAAAGATGATTTCGTAATCTGATTTGGAGCGATAAGGGGGTATCTTATCATTGAGTATTTTATCGAATAAGAGGGTGAATTCTTTAAGGCAGTCGGAGAATTTGTTGTTAACAGAAGCAAGTAGGTTTAGGGCGAATATTTTATTAATATTTTCAGGGGAAACGGCGGCGAGCCACGTGATGATGGTTTGTTTCCTGCGGACTTTTCGCAAAATAACGTAAAATATATCGGCGCCGACCCCTTTAAGTGTCTTTTATATAGGTGCAAACCCTTGTTCACAAATGCGATAGTTACTCACTCATCCTAAAAGTAATATATACTTCGAAACGGCGTCAGTTATTGATTGATATTTTATTCAAAGTTTTCTCAAAATAACGCCGTATTATAAATAAAGAATAATATGAACATATATCAGGTAAAGATATTTATTCAGGTAAATATTTGAAAATGTTAAAAAAGAAATAAATCGTGAGAGAGGGCCAGGTACGTAATACGTGGTTTCGTTAAGTAGTCGGGGTGAAATAAAAAAAAATATAATAGCTTAAAATGATTGGTAAACTATTCATTCACGGTGTTATAATATTTATAATTTATATTTACTAAAACGTAGATAAAACAAACAAGATTATGAATTAAATTTACTATAAATAAAAATCTGTTTAAAAACTAGGACAGAATTACCGGGTTGAATTAAAGTCCGTTAACTTTTATACACGATTATATATAGGAATTACGTTTTTCCCCCTGAAGATTAATAAGATTTTTGGCTAAAGTAGAGTGAATTTTTATAATAGCTTTAACGTAAGAGTTGCTCGATCGTTATATTGGTTTTAATTGGTAGATATGGATACGATAGCCATCCGCGCCATACCTTACATATATCCTAAGATCCTTACAATAGAAAATTTTCAAGTAGTTAATCCAGGTAACGCGCCGCTTAAAAGCGGTTCGAAAAGCGCTTACACCAGTTATAATAACTTCGCTCTAGCTATTACGAACAGGTACGTTATTATTATTATTTCTACTACGTAATATACTTTTAATAATAGCGTTAATACCGACGTAACAAGCATAGAGGTTTAAAGTCACTTATCGATAAGTTAAACGCGGGTGACCTACTTATTATAATTCGCAGATATATTAAGCGGAAGTAACGTATTGGCTAACGTATCACCAATAACCTTTTTTAAAAAATAGCAAAATTGGCGGTGGATTTCCAAGATATATCGCTAGCTTTCGTGAATGAAGCATTTAAGTGTTCAAAAAGACGTAAAATCGCTTGCGAAATTCTTGTTTTATACTCGTGAACCAAACAATAACAGCCTTGGCTGCGTTAAAGTCGCAGTAATAGGTGCAAAACATAGTTATAAATGTATTAGGGTCATTAATACCGCCGTTGTCGCTACGGACGTAATAAAATTTTATATCGGTCTTTATAAGGTTTTCTAATTGCTAAAAAAATAATGTGAAAATGATTTTTAATACCGATAAACTTCTGGTTTTTACGTAACTTACATAATTTCGTACCTTTTTATATTACAAATTGTAACTTAACGCCGGAAAATTCAACCAACTAGTTCAAGAATTTACGTTTAAGTCGTTAATATCCGTTAAACGAGGTGCTAATATGGTAGTAAAAGGATAAGAGGTTTAAGTTTTTGTTGTTTCAAAAGTTAATGCGATCACCGGTAAAAAGCGGCGTAATAATTACGTTGTGCGTAATTTACATAGGAATAACCTTTTAAGGGAAGTGTTGTTTCGAAAAATTGAATGTATCAACAACTTTAAATTATCGGATTATATTTGTTAACGCGTTTAATACTTCGGTATTTTATTCTTCCAAATATAAAACGTATTTCTAAACGGCTTAATTTCGTTCGACGAGTTCTATATGTAAAACGTCGGTGAAACGTTCGTATTCAACCGTAGAATAATCGTATTAAAGCGTTAAATCGTTTCAAACCTATTTTAAACGCGTATATTAAAAATTATGTAATGTTCACACTAAATACCCGTGAGTAAAAAGAAGGTGTTAGGGGGTTTATGTTAGCAGTAAGGTAGCAGAGGTAATAAAGGTACAATATCAAGAAGATGTTTGTTCGTGCTGTAGAATGATCACTAGCTGTTAGGCTATTCAGGTATGTAAACTGAATGCTTAGATTGACAACTGAAGATCTAAGAAGGAAATCCTATCTATGTAGTGATGGTCGTGTCCTTATATCCTATGGCCTTCATACCATCTTCAGTACTGGACCACTGAAGTCGCTGGTCGCTTCCTGCGATCTAATGTAGTATCGACTGGACCACTCTTCGTTCCTTGCGGTCCCAACCCTAACCCTGGGTCCTTACATAAGAGAGATCCCTAGCTTAATGTGTTGGATATCAAGCTTCTGATAGTGCAGCGGACCGCTGGCCTATTCTATACCTTGCAGTAGGTCCTTGGGTTATAACAAATTACTTCAAGGTTTAAAGGTTAGGATTCGAAAGGTCGAAGGAGGATAATGAAATTTTAGGCTATAACTATTAGCAAATAAATAAAACATCGTCGGAAAAGTAATTGAGGTTTATATATAAAGTGACTAAGGCCGGAGTCGCCGTTTAAAGTGTTTGGATTTTATTTATAAACCTCGATAAAAAAGAAAGAAGAAACCCCTGTTAGGGAGCTGCTACGGAGCTGTGGAAGATGGTGTAACCCAGTCACGTAAAGAGTGGGACTGTGTTTCCATACAGCTTCTGAGCTGCTTAAGAGCACTTGTAAAAATTTGAACAACTACCAGGGTTATATAACTGGCAAATACTATCTAGGACCTAGCCTGTGACAATAACATATTATAATATATTAGTTTATATCTGAGTAAAGAGGTCGGTACTGGTACGATCGTAAGTCTATTTACAATCGATTTAATTAACCCTCTTTTTATAAAAATTAGTAAATAGGTCGCAGGTGAATAAAGAGCTTTTATAGTTTGGCTTTGCATATTATTTATTACGTCTTATAAACCTTAATTTATATGAACTATTAAATACAATTTATATAATTATATTATTATTATCATTCGAATTAAATTTAGGCAAGCGTATATGATGGGTATTATAGGAGACCGGAATAAACTCGTATTACATTAATATTCTATTAGACGTAGGCGTTTGGTCACGGTAAACGGATAAAACAATTGGTGGAAATAATGGAGTTTTTAAGAACGATGAGCCCGAAACAAGAAAAACGGCGAAAACATAAAATTAAAGGTATAACAAATTATACTGCTGGAATAATAAAGAAACTCTAAGCTCGGGCGATATCGCGAAGCCAGGTGAATTAATGAATGAATTTGGAAAAAGTAAAAGTAAAAACGAATTCATAATCTGGGATATGACTCCAACATTTACAGGTCGTAAATAATATATAATTACCGTGGTTAAAAGTTTCGACTAATTATTGTGAAAATACACGTAGGTTATGCTAAATTCAAAGTAATTTTATCTTTTAAATATATTATGAAAAGGGGTTCAACTATAGTAGGGGTTTTCACGAAATTACATTGTTATACTTACCTTATTATATACTTTCCAGTAAATGCGAAACCTTTAGGCATGGTTGATACGAATAGAAACTAAATGAATTTGAAAATGAAAAGGACAATTAATATAAAATATACAGGTATTTTTAATTGATAAGATAGGGAATTTACTTTTGTTCTCGTTATCGCCGAGGATAAGGAGGTCTTCTATAACGCTAAAATACTATATATCTTAATTATGGCATGGTATTTAGAAACGGAGGGACGGTTTACCTTATGAGGAGATGAATCATCATTATAAAGGGAGTTAATAATATTATAACCTAAGTTCAAATCATTATAAATATCGGTAATATTGATGGGAAAAAGTTTATAGAAAACAAAACGATAATAATTAAATGAAGGTTATAATGGAAATGAAAAGAGTGGTTATAATTGAGTTTAGTACAAAAGCTGTAATGTAAATTATCAATATAAAAGTAATGAACGAAATAGAAAAAAGGTTTCGTAAATTACGATAAAGACCGTATTTATCAGCGTCGGCGAACCGGTATTCGTAAAGTTTATACGTTATACGACGTGTCGGGAGACGCGTTATACGATATAGGTAACTCATAATTAATAAGTCCTATATGTTATACGGTATATTAAGGGGGACGCGTTATAAAACTTAGGTGGTCCGGGGTTAAAACGGTTTATACGTTGTACGGCACATTAAAGGGTGCATTATACGGCGCTGTCGACTTGGGATTAAAACAGCCTATACGTTATATAGCACGTTAAGGGGCGCGCTATACAGTGTCGACGTCTTAGAGTTAAATCGGCTTATATGTTATACGATACGTTAATGGGCGCGTTATTCAGCACTGGTGACCTAAAGTTAAAATAGCTTATATGTTATACAGTATATTAAAAGGTACCCTATAAGCTCATATCCAATTCTCCCCCAGTCCGCATATTAAACGGATACTGCCTGTATTTAACATTTATCTGGTGAAATGCTACGGGTTTTACGGCTTTTAATAAAAAGGAGGGCATGTTATAAATTTTGGCTATTGTTATAGGCTAGTACTTGGCTAGTATTACCAGGGATCCAACCCTAGTAGTTCTACCCATCCTTACAATGCTCTAGAGTAGGAAGAAAGCCGTATGGGAACACGCTCTTACACGTCACGTAACCGGTTTACACTATCTTTTCAACTCCATAACATCTCCCTAACAGAGACCTCTTCTTTTCCTCTTTATCAAGGTTTATAAACATAATCAAACTACCTTAAACGATAACTCCGGCTTTAGTCCCTTTATATATAAACTTCGATTCCTTTTTGACAATGTTTTAGCTGTTTATTAACAACTGTAAATTAAGGCTATATTATTATTTTCTGATTCGCTGAATCTGAACTCCTAGATTTTTAAGAAATTTTTCGACATACGTATTTGGAAGTAGCTTTAAAACATTTTAACGGCTTAATATGATTACCTTAAGACTTAATATAAATGTTTACCAACGTTTTACGACGGAACTTATCGAGCGAAATTAAACCGTTTGAAAATACATCTTACATTGAAAATAATGAAATACCGATATATTAAACGCGTTAAAAAATATAATTGACTTACTTAAAGTTACCGGTTTGCCTATGTTTTCAGAATGATATCTTTTTCAAAGAGTTTCCCCTATATACTTTATAAACGACGAAACTACTATATCGGGATTTACCGAAAACCGCGTTAAATTTTTTGACGACAAAAATTCGGCCTTTTTTAATTTCGACTATAATACCGGTTCCCTATTTAACGAGAGTTAATGACCTAAACGTAAATTTTTTAATAACTCGGTTAAGGTTTTCGCATAAAGTGATAATTACTAATATGAAAAGTTCTAATAATATATAAGTTACATAAAAATCGGAAGTTTATCAATATTAAGAAAAATAACTTTTACGTTATCTTTTAACAGTTGAATGACCTTACGAAAACCGTTATAAACATTAATTACGCCCGCGGAGGTAACGACGATATTAGCGACCCTAACGCCTTTATAACTATATTTTGCGCCTACTAATACAACTATAATACAACTCAAACTGCTATCGTTCGGTTTACTAATATAAAATAAGGAGTTCGCGGAAAAATTTTCGTTTTTTTTTTTTTTTTTTCGTTTAAAAAGCCTTATTCGCGAAATCTGGCGGAATAGCCTAGAAATTCGCCGCTAAGCTTGATATTTTGAAAGAAGCTATTAATGACAAACTCGCCAATACGTTACTTCCATTCAATATACCCGTAAATTATAACGAATATATCGTTTATATTTAATTTATTCATGACCGTTTTTATAAATTTCGTATTTGTAACGATAATATTCACTTCATTATTAAGCGTATTTTATTTAACCGAAATGATTATAACGATATATCCGCCCAGAAAAGTTAAAGTAACATTATTGTAACTAGTATAAACGCTTTTCAAGTCGCTTCCAAATGACGCTTCGCTTAAATTAAACGTTCGAAACTTTCCTGTCGTAAAATCCTTATATTATACTTACGTTACAGCGAGGATAGTTATTGTATTCGTACCTGCCTGTTGGATCCAATGTAACGCCCGAACGACTCCAACGTCAAAGTCGTTATAAAATTTCATTTTACTTCAACCGAAGATTTTATCGACTTTTTAAAAGAAAAACCGTAACTTTTATACATAGTCGTATATAAAAGTAAGCAAAATTTTAATTTGACCCAATAATTTCGTCCTAAATTTTAAATAACTCCTCATTTATAATAAATTTATTTTATAATTTTATTCATTTTGTTTACGTCTTAATAAATATAGGTTGATAAATATTATGAAATTATAGGTAAAAAGCTTATTGACCGTATAAAGTTACCGATTATCTTTATTTAATTACAATAACTCAGCGAATTCACGTACTACATATCCTATTTCCCTTTAAAACTTATTTTCTTCATGGTTTTTTTAAATATTGACCTTGTTAAATCACGCTACCAAATATAAACCTTTATTTTCCACTTTTTATAATATAATGTTATTTCAGGTAAACTTTAAATAAAGTATTAATTGGTTATTTACGATGTTTTAAAGTATATATTATTTTCAGAACGAGCTGATAATTATCGCGTTTAGTAGAAGGGGCTCGTACCTGCATAAAAAACATCGAAAGGAGTCGACGCCGTTATATTTTACGTCATTTTGCGAAATTCCCGTAAAGACTGGGTCACTATTAAGTGGCTCGCTACCGTTTCCCTTAAAAATATTAATAAAGAACTCTTCCTAAAACCGTTCGTTTCCGTTTACAATAAACTTCCCAATAACCTTAAGAAATTCGCCTCCTTATTCAATAAAACCTTTAACAACAAACTATCTTTTTACCGCTCCGAAGTAAATTACGAAATCTTCCTTTGTAACGATATTTAAAGCTAAATCTTAAAGGTTCCGCAAATCTCATTATACGACATATCGCGTAAAAAGCTTTTTATATTACGGAGAACGTTAACCGAGTTACTTCCTTAAAATTATATTCGAACGAATGACTTCTCAACGGGTACCCCCATACTTTTTGTTAAAGAACTCGTAGGTAAACTAAGTTTTTATATCGACTATCGCCGGTTCATCGTTATTATGAAAATGGATCATTACTCGCTTCCTTTAATTAAAGAAACTTTTACTAATATTTTCCAATTTAAATGGTTTACCAAGTTGAATATTGAAACTATTTTTTACAAATTTCGTATGAAAAAAAGAAATGAATAAAAATCTATATTTTGTATACGTTCCGAACTTCTTAAATAACTTATTATTTCTTTTGTCCTCTTTAATACCCTCATCATATTTTAACGATATATTAATAATTTATTATGCTCTTCTTTCGATTTTTCTTTTGTTTACATCGATAATATCCTTACTTATTTCAATAGTACCTTCGAAAATTGCACTGTTAAGGTTAAATATGTTTTTAACGCCTTGAACGCCGCAAAATCTAACCCTTATATATTGAAATAGTAGACATTACTATATATCCTTATAGATAGTATACATAGGCTAAGCAGTAGTGCACTGTCTTGTAGGGTGTACTCCTGCAGGGTGCACGATAACGTGCTATGCTGCAGGCTGTACTCTTGCAAGACGCAAAGTGCATCATGCATGAATCGGTCTGAAATAGCTATTCCAGACCGACGGCAATTCGAGAATCGGTCTAGAAGAATTATTCCAAAGTGATATGCTCTGGGTGGAGGGCTTATAAGCCCTCACCTATGGCGTACACTTCTAAATGATTCTTCTTAACTGATTATCTTCTATTATACTACAAAACCAATTATTCTAATTATTCTTTAAAAACCTCATATTTACGTAAATATTATAGGCTTAAAATCATATCGATACTAATCAATAGCCGACTAAGTCAACTATAAATAGCCTAAAAATAAAACATAAATATACGTAAAAATACTTATAACAGGATATTATAACGGTCCCAACTATTTGTACTCTAACACTTCGTTTTCAAAAAAATTATACACCAACGTATACAAAAACTGTAAAGATTAATTAATTTGAAAAAAGAAAACCTTAATACGATACCATTAACCCTTATTTGGCGATCTATTTACTAAAAGCCTCGTTACGTTATTATCAACCCTTATTTGGCGCTTTAACGTATCTGGGCACTTCTTAAAAAGCGTGTTATGAATTACCAGGCCACGCAAGCTAAAACCACTCAGTTTTGGAACCCTTTGATAGAATCTATCTGGTTTCCGACAATTTACACCGATTCTTTTACCAAGATCGGTTACATCCAAACATCCAAACCAACTACCTTAATAATATCCATTACACATCAAGTAACCAAACCGATCATTTTATCAAGTTCGGTCACGATACACCAATACATACCGACTACCAAACACCAAATTATACAACGTACCTCTTTATAGTTACACCCCTTATTTACCCAGTTCGCCTTACACTTTTTCTGCCTTATTTACCTTCCCGTATAAGCCCTACGTATTTTAAATTTAATTCTTATAATTTTTAAGTTTTCCTAACCGCTTAACTAACGTGGCGTTATTAAACGTTAACAAAACTGATTTAAAACGCCAAACTGGTTTTTAATTATGCCCTATTTATCGTTTAAAACTTATCATATTAATAAACACTAATAAATACTATTTTAACGACTTAAATCATGTTATTTACTTTGTATTTACTGTTTACGAAACGTATTACTTTAAACGTTGGAATCTGAACATACCCAAAATCTTACCATGACTTGAAATCACCAACTAAAACCGTTTCAATATACCAAATACATATAAAAAACATCCTAAAAACACTTATAGTCATAGTTCTAAAACCAACATTACTAAAGAAATCTAACTCCAACTTCGACCTTTTAATCGAAAATATGGAAATTTAAAAAGCTATAATATACGAAATCAACTTGGGCTTTTGTAACAATACCATTGATTTTCCAGTTAAAAAACCCGACCTATATACGGCAAACAAATACATTTTAACCATTATATTTCGTGACTAAAAAGAAAAAAACCTAAAAACAAAACTTTTTTTTATGAATTTTATAAAAACTTTTTAAATTAAACGTTAGATATATAACAATCAGTAAATCTTACCATTATCAAAGCCTTATGAGTTCAACTACAAATGAGAGGTATTAATACCCTAGTAGATAGGAATAACCACCTTATAAAAGCCCTATTCGAAATAAAATAACTTATCGACATACCAGAATAAAAAGATAAAAACTTATACCTAACGGAATTTGTAAAAGGATACTACTTTACGGAATATAAAAAACTATTATTAAAACGACGAAAACGAGATATAAAATAACCTAATCCTATACTTATACCCCAAGCGAAAAATGAAAACTCCGAGGGAAAAAAAACCGACTATAGTCCTAATCTACTACACAAGTACAATATAACATTACGCCAGCATATACTGTAAAACAAAACCGAATATGCAACCACTCCCCTAACACTAAAAACAACCCGATCGGCTACGGCGAAAACGACCGAAACACCGGAAATGACCCGATCGACTACAGAAAAATCGGCCAAAACACAAAAAACAACCCGATCCTAAAATTGACAAGCGACTTAAAACGCTAATAAATACCTTACGGACCGATACCTATAAACTACGACCCTTACCGCAACCTCCTACTATATCACTTTCCCACGGATAAAAAACGACCCTATAAAGTTAACCAACTTTACCAGGTTATGAGATAAAGATAATAATTATGACGATAAGTCATACAACATACTTAATAATAAGATACGCGTTATACCTAACACGTACAAAGAACTAAATATTAAGCTATCCCTATTTTATATTATTTTATCCGGTTTACTTTCCGAATTAGCTAAAGAATAGTATATATACCACTTTATGCAAGTAAATACATTTATGGAGTATTATAACTATTTAGAATCCCATTTCGATACGAAAATTAACCATAAGTTTCACGATAAAAACTAAACTAACATAACATGGAAATCTGTAAAAAAACCAATAGGAAAACGCCGATGAAAACCTATAGAAAATTCTTACCACCCTATTAATAAAGTTCTGAAAATTCTAGGCAACCCTTAGCCCGGAATACAAAGGCGACAAACTATTTATTGAAATAGTAACAAACGCTTGCCATGAAAACCCAGATTTCAACCTTATACTTTTTAAATCAAAAAATGATTTAAAGAATTTTTATACAAGCCTTAAAACATCATTCGAAACCTTTATACTCCGATAAATAAACCTCGAATTAGTATTTATAACTAATAAGAATAAGGTGACGCTCAACTTGCTAAACTAGACCTCGCTAAAACAATTTATTACGTTTTCAACCAAATATTTAAAATTGAACCAAAACAAACCGAACTTCTAAAATATAAGTACTAAAAAGGAAACACTGGCAATAAAAGATAAGGTCAATCTTTCGGAAACAAAAAAACCGTACCGAAATTATAATAATATTTACGAAAAAATATACGAAGCCCTATAATTTTACAAAAACGGTGTATCGTATACGGAAAAGTCAGCTACTAGTTTATAAACCACTTCGTTTACGAAAGAATTCAGATTGAACGATAATTTTAAACCGAGTGTAATTTTCAGCATCAGAAAAAAGCTAATTTTATAACATATTTAGCCGAATACAAATGCATAAATAACGGATTCGACGCATCCCCTTACAAAGATACATCCAGAAAAAAAGACCTTAAATAAAACAATACCTACTTATTAACTTACGACGATTGAAACGCCTAACGCATTTTAACCAGCTTATGAAATAAATTCTTTTTACATATTACAGTTCTAAATTATTTAAACGAATTTCCTAATGCCAATATAAAATCGAAATTTACCCTTCTTAACAGGTATAAAACCAGGTTCCAAGGTATTATACCTAATACTAACGTAACCGAAATCTCGACGGTCAAAAAGCAACGATTCGACGTATTTACAACGAAATTTCCGAGATTTCGATTAAACTGGATAGGGAAATACTAAAAAGTCCTATTTAGTAAAGGTAAGGCAACATTATTCAGAACGGTCGTTATAAATACACGTTTCGAACCGATTAAGTTTTACATGATGGATCTTAAAACGCTATTTCAGTTTTGATTAGCTAATAAAGACGAATTCGAAATTAAGGTTTAGAATAAGATTAATTAGCTTATCTGCGCCTTAAATAGCATATTTGTTAGTAGGGTCTAAATACTTATTCACGTGAAACAAAGCAAGCAGAAGAGTAATCAAAAGATGATTGGTATTGTAGTAAAGTAAGTTAAGATATATTCAGTCAAGAAGAAGTATCCAGAGGTGTACGTTACGGGTGAGGGTTCATAAGCCCTCGCTCAGAGTGTATTACTCTGGAATACTTCTTCTAGACCATTCCACGCATTTCCATTGGCCTAGAATAGTATTTTAGACCGATCTATGCATAATGCGCTTTGCTTCTTGAAAGAGTGGAGCCTGCAGCGTAATACGTTATTGTGAAATCTGTAGGAGTGCACTTTGCAATACAATGTACTGCCTTTTAGCCTATGTATACTATCTGTGAGGGTATATAGTAATATTCATAGTATCCGTATTGTTTAAACTTAAATTCAGCCACTTATGGTTTTTCTTAAAAACACGTATAATTAAAGTTACTTACTTAACTAAACTAAAATTATGAGCTTTATACCGACGATTCGGATACCCAAATACTAAACGCCTTTTACATTTACTCCACGCCGTTAACTATACAGATATAGGGAAGGACGCACTAGAGACTATCGAAAAGTTTTGTTATAAGTACCAGCTTTATTTATAGGTCTTATAACGGTTTAATTCCATCTTTAAAACAATATAAACTTCAACTACGAAGTAATTATTATTATTATGTATTTAAATAGCCAACCAGTCTTTTATGTCGTTTATACAACTACATTATTTTATACCGCCAAATTTACACGGAACGCTTTTATTATGAATTGTTAGGGCGTTTTCATCAATTTTTAATTAAATGTTTACCTCGGGCCTTTAAACTGAATTACGTACGACGTCAGCATGGCTTTTAATTCCACCAAGTAATGTACGAAAGCTTGAATAGCCGGTAACAATTACAAGCAAATCCTAGTAAAAGCCCTATAAGATATTAAAAAGCGTAAACAATAATCTAAACCACTAAAAAACATATATAATATTGTTAGAAAAACTAAAGAATATTAATTTCAAAAATATATATCCTTTAAATAACGGTTAACGCCGTTGACAACACTTTTAGCCCAAGTAAAATTTTACCTACACTCTTTATCTTTAATACCTACCCGAGGATTTACACAAACTCTGCCTTATTACTATCTACAGTGTAAAGAACTAATATTATAGCCAAGGCTATAACAGCTTTACGTTCGTTGCAAACAAATAATAATGTATTTAAAGCATTAGCTACAAAAAATAGCTTACATAGGATTAACGTGATAAACCTACTATTGTAATTTAAGGTTTTAATTTAGAAAACGAAGGATGAATCAATTATTCCTTAAAGAATTGCCGGATTTTGAAGTTATAATATACTCGTTAATTTACTAAACGAAACAAGTTAGTTTCGTTAAATAATGACATGAAAATATAAAAAAAGGTGAAAAAAGACGACCCGAAACCGTAGAATGAGTGAAACCGCCTACAAAACATTGAACTAAATGACAAATTTAAACTAAACTTAACTATAACCTTACCCTTAAAACGCGAATCGAACCCAACTACAATAAATAAAAACTACCTAGTTATAAAAGGATATAACGATAAAATCAAAAAGGATATTATAACCTAATTACCTATATTATAACGGGCTAGCCATCTTCTTATTTTTATATTCGTTACCTCCTTTCAAAATTTATATAACCTATATATTGAATTTAGAAATAGAACGTAAGCTTATACCTAATCTGAAAAACGGTTAAAACAACAGATTTATGCCAACATACCCAAAAACCTTAAGTAACACCACTCACTTAATACGATTTTATATATTATGAAACCATTTTACATCCTAGTAGAAACGGGTATTTACGGGTATAAAATTTACCAAAAAACATTATAAAGAACGACTCAAAATAACCAAATTTACTTTTAACCCATGCTTATTAATATTAACGGTCCGTTAGAAAGGTTTTATATTAACGAGTATGTGAACTAACGATACCTGAACGTTATATAACTTTTTATTCTTCGTATTTAAAAATAGAAAACTTTTCAAAACCGTCCTAAAAGCTAAACCTAAAACGTTCCTAATAAAAAACAACATGATCGATGTTAATAGTGCCACGATTACCTTTCGAAAAGGCACGTTGAGCCTAATGTAAAAAAGGCAGTTAAATCAAATTACCCTCGTCAATTTGGATAACGCGAAACGAGCCGACAAATACAAATATTAACGTGTATGCGACGTTTAGGTTGCTTTTATAATACAACTAAAGGTAATATTTAACCTTTTTATCATTATATAATATTGAACTGAGGCGACGGATAATGTATGTAAGATGTTTAATAAACGTCTTTTATAATAAATACATAATTTAAAACGCGACTAACAATTTATACCATTAAATAAACGTATTATAGAACTATTTATTTTTACTAACGGCTTTTTCGTCAATCATAATAATTATAGTTGACAAATTGGTTTCGTCTTAATATTCGGTAACGGAATACCGGTTCGAAACAGCTTTACTCTCCCAAAAAAAATTATCCACCAAAGCTTTACCAAGTACAAAAGAGTTATACGAAACGTCTTAGCTTTTAGGATTTATAATATAGTTAAAGGCTTTTATTCGAGTATTAATATAGCGATAACGGTCCAGATAATCATTTCCAACCTTAACCTACGCTTTATCCCTTTTATAATTTATACCAATTCCTTTTCGTTTTAGAAGTTCCTGGTTAAATTGGGTATTATAAATGAAAAACAGTTAGTAATAGATATTATAACATTATACAACTCGTTCGAACGATAGTAAATCAAAAAGACCAAATGAATTAATAACAAATCCAATCTAATAAACTTAATAACAAAGGTTATACTAAATAACATATTAAAAACTCTTATATTTATAAGTACGTTGTTCATTAAGGTTATTAAAAAGGTTTCACAATGTTAATAAGCTATTATTCTATACCAATTTTCGCCGATTCGGATCGGTTTATCCGTATCTTTCGCACTAATCTACGATTTGCATTTATTTAAACGAATTATTCGCCTCGACCACCAATTTTGCCTTTATTAAATATCATCATTCGCGCCAATTTACAATTTTTTTTTACGAATATCGTAACGGTACAGATTACGTTTATCACTTTGAATATTTTTTTTGTAAAAAGCTATAAAATTACTATGTAACGTATTACACTATAGCCGGGTATACCGGTCCGACCCCGGGGGTATTTATTTACTACTAAAGGGAAAGGGCGACGTCGTCGCGTCCCTACTATCCTCCCCGTCGCTTTTCCCCTTTATATTAACGCTACTGCCATCACCATTAACGAAGTTATTAACGTCCATGAAAATATAACCTTATACCTTATTAGTTATACCCTTAAATATAGATATAAAGGAGGGATTACTATCTTTATAATAACGTATAATAACGTCGTTAAATTCTCTTACGTAATATATACGTAAGCCCTGTTTTTAGGCGGCAACAGCGGCTACCGTTTCCCTAGTCCGACGGTTAACACCTATTACTAATTAATATCAGCTTGTTTTGGTTATTTACAACTATTTGGTTTTCGGATCGATCCAAACGGTATATTCCTATTAAATAAAGTTTTTAAAATTCGGTTACTTATTAAAAAGCCGGCCGGCATGTAATACGACTTCAGCCTACAGCCTTAGAATTATCAGAACAGGGGCGTATAAGCTACTAATCCGTTCGTAACGATGACAGCAAACCGAGCAACCCCCGCTTTCGTAGCAATCACCAACAAACTTACCCGCGGCCATGGACGCGATATATGATACGTAAGGCGTATTCATTAACGGCTTAAAACTACGGACCCGGATACGCCGCTTTAACGTTTAATGCATTAAAAAGGCCTTACGGTGTACCCTAGCGATATGGAGTTTGAAGCGGCGGAAAAAATCCGCCTAGTATTTCTTATTTATAAGAAAAGAGAAGTTAAAAGCTTATAAACGAAGACACTAAGATATATATACCCTAACTTAATTATATCAGGCTACGTTTACAGTGTAACAGGGATTTTACTGGTAATGCGGTTTTTACCCATAGGGAAAAGATAAAGTTTATAAACTTAAAATATCCTCGCTCCTTCCTTGAGCTGGGGAAAGGGAAGGGAAAAGAAGGGGAGGAAGAAGTTTAGGCGGCGGCAGCGAAGAAGAGTAAGGCGAAGACGGCGATTAGGCTAAGTGGCGTAGTGGCAGCGGGACTGGACGACGTGACGATGGTAATGGCAAGGCTTAACGGCTTGACAGCGGGCGTGGTAATAAGGGTTGGCGACGTGACGGTAATGGAGGAGATGTCGCCCGAAGAGGGCGGGTTATTACTATTGGTAGTGGTGGTGAAGGCAGTAATAGCGATAATAATGGCGTCAGCGGCGCGTCGCCGCTTACTCGTTAAACAACGCCTTATAATTCAGTTCTTACGTATTATCTGGATAAAGAAAAAGTTACTTGTAGGTGTTATTTAAATCACCTACCCATTTAAGCGGTTTGTTTTGGTTAAAGGAAATAAAAGAAAATTGGAATACAACTTGGTTTGGTTAAAAGGATAAAGTGTGGTAGGCCTTAGACTTTACAACATTGTCGATTCGATTGATTGTAAGTAATATTGGTATTGCGTGGTCAGATGGTGGATATATTGTTCTAGGTTTGGCAGACCGCTAGCCGGTCTGCACTGTAAATTTTTATGGCTAAGTACTTAGCTCGTGCCCTAGAGTAAAGTGCAGCGTACTGCATTTAACTTACACTCAATACGGTAAGTTCGCACAAAGTAATACACTTATAATACGGTCTACTTTACTTACAATAAAGTTGACCTACTGCACTACATGTAATACTATTCCAATACTAGCGGCTTTTTAGTTTGTACGCGCGCACGCCAGTGTGGCTGACCAAACCTTTCCGGTTAACGTTAAACAGTAGCCTCGTACCCCCTGTCAATTCCAATTGACTTCCATATTATATTACACCCAATTGCATGCAAATTGACCCCATTTAACCTCAATTGCTCTGCCGCTCTAAGGTCTGAGTTTATCAACTCCCATAAAAAGTTCTTCCGCCACAGCCCTCCGCTATAGCTCTTTGCAACTTCAACTATGCTACTCAAATAGGTTACGGTCATTAATCCCCTGACAATTTTCCAGTTTACCAATATATCCCTATCCGCCGTCACGTAATTTAGGCTTTCTGGGCAACCTATCCACATAGCCCTCAATACGTATAGTTAGCTTATTATTATCTACAAACCTTTTCAGTACTTTGTTTAACATGGTCTTTGTCATGGAATTTATAGGATTATCTCTGCCATCGATCCATCGGAACTCCTCTATCTCCCTCACTTTGTAGACTTTACGGGGTGCTATCATGTTGATTATCAAGCGCTTTTCGCTAGTGGTTTCGAGTTTTAATAGGCACTCGAAAAAACTTTTCGAATCGGTATAAATTACTACCGGAATAGGAGGAAACTTTGGTTACCTGGTAATAAGGTTAAGGGTTTCCCATAATGCTATACCTATGTTAAAGCTAGCTATTATTCCGTAAACCTCCGAAGCTAATACGCTTCGTATAATCCTTTTATACTTAACAATTTTTTAGTAGATTAGGTAATCGATAATACTAAATTGATTTTCCCGTTTATCTTCGTTAACGAATGTTATTAGGAAACAGATCTTTAAAAATAAATCGGTATTATTTATAAAAGACTTGTCCGTAAAAATCATTAGCTTTACCTTTCAAAAGTTGATTAATACCGTATTAATCCCGTAATCCAGGTTTCGTATTTACTACTTCAACCTCTTATTTAATCGGTTAAAGTCTTCATCCGTTAGTATTTATACTTATACCGTAATAAATAAGTCGTATAAAGCTTCCGGTTGACATAACGTAGCAATATAAATACCCCATATATGTTATTCCAAGTACCGTTAAGCACTAGCTTTATCAGTTTTATCAATTATAGTAAAAATAGTGCTTTAGCCCTTTTAGTAAAAGCTTAGGCCAGTATTAATGCTAAGTATACGTATTAACAATTTATTAAAGTTAAGTTGGTTATTTTTTATTAATATTGTTACCGGTATGTAATTTTAAAACTTAGAGTCTTCAATCGCTTGTTATTCCAGTACTATAAAGTTAGTCCTTCCGATGAAGAGGGTATAATTAGTTTACATGCCTACTATACCGAAGTCTTTCTCTTACATTACTAATAAGTACAGATCGTATATTGAAGACTTTATTACCAGCTGGGACTTAAAGTACGATTAGTAGGTTAGGAACCAGTGAATACATACTTTAGCCAATCTATACAATAGTTTAATTCACCGTATTACCATTCCTAATAGGTAGATAATACGAAGTTCCTATAACAGCTCCAATAATACAATCCTCTATAAATCTATTGTTGACTATATATAAGCTTACGTAATATCACGGCTATTAAGTGTAAATTTTCCCTTAGTTCTAGTTAGCAAACTTACTACCAAGGAAACTACTAGGCATTGGCTAATCTTTTAAATTGTTGGCGATTACGTGAGGATCCAGTCCTTGCCTTCATCACCATATCCTTGAGCAATCAGTCGTGACTTTTTATAGGGCCGCCCCGTGGAAAGAAGTTGTGGAGTCAACGAAGTGAAGAACAGACTTGTTATCCAAGTAAAACATATCAACAAAAATCTCATAGTTGAAGTTCTTATCATTTTTTAGTGTAAACTTGAATCTCCAGAGGGCTTATGTATACGTTTAACAGTGGTAGCAAAGCTTTTTAATGGCTTCCAGGGCAGAGTATTCCACATCATTATACCCTACAAACTTTAACACTTTATATAGTCTGTTAATAGCTAGGTAGTTAAAACGCTGGTATAGTTAACGTATTTCCAGCTCCGTTAGGTTTAATACCACCGCCTTCAGACCTTAAAGATAAAATCATAAGTACCTCAACTTAAAGGCGAGTAAAAACCTTTAACCGTTTTTAACTAGATAGTCTACGTTAATGTCCACGTTAAGGTCAAGGGTCTTTATATCCTTTAAATAAAGTAAAAAGGGGGTAAATAATTTAAGGATATGGAACATAATTACTTTTACAATAGTTCAAACTACCGTTATCCCTAGTAACGATAGTTATTCGCCTAAATTAAAGTTAAATTTGGCCTTGCTAATATCGTAACGATTAATCTTAGTAGTTATAGTGTTTTCCCTCCGCAGTATCACGTATTACGAATAACCCCCTATTAAGTATTTTGCTACCCCTATATCTAGTATAATACCTTAAAACGTATGGTCCGCGTAACAATTATAGAGGTTAAAGGTGTATAAGGGATTAAGGGCATAATTAGGGTAAAGGTAAAGGTTTTTACCACCCAAACGGTATAAGAAGGTATGGTTGGCTAGTTATTAGGCTGCTATAACAAAAGTATTGTTTTCGTATCACTTAATCTGCTTAAGAGTATTACCATTAATAAACTTATCCCCCTCGAAGTTTATAACTTGGTCTAGGTATTTCTATTTGAAATTAACAGAATACTGGATATAATATATTACCTTTTTATTTTATTTTTCTCATTAGAGGGGTACCGAGTTAACCAATAATCAATTTTTCCATAGGTTTAATATCTTTTATTACTATTATAAAAATAGTGTTGGCGGTCGATAGGTCCGCCTATATCTTATTATTGCTAGCGTAGGTCCTGCTTCCAATTCGGAGCCGAGGTTAATAAAACTGACCTTAGGCGTTATATACGTAAGTACTTACAGTTGACGTAGTTAAACACCGTAAGGATTTCCTTATCCACGTTAAAAAAGTTGCCGGCTTGGGAATATATACCAAACGAGTTTGATATACGTGCTATTACGGTGGTGAACGAGGAACGTAACTAGTTAAAGAAGTTTTTATAGGTGTTATCCGTACGTTATAAGGCGTATTCGAACTTATTTACACTCGTAACAGCTACCCATACCTGTTCGCGAAGTGTAAATTTACTAGCGTAAGCCTTTCCTATTACTTTCTAACATAATATCAACTTATTAATCATTTGGTTAAGGATGTCTATTAGTAATTCCTCTTCTTTCTTCTTTATTATTATTGTAATCTACTGTGTAGCAGAATGATTTGTATAGTATTACGTAAGGTGGACATCGTATTCGAATCAACCTTTTATATTATCGTAAATCTCGCAAAACGTGGTGGCGCTAGTTAAAAAGGTTAGGTAATAGTCCTTAATATACGTTGTAAGGATTCCGGCAAATAATAAGTGAAAATTAGAAGGTAGGACTTTTATTTACTTACCAATATTTAAAAAAGGTATTATCTTAGTGTTAAAAAGGTTATAAGGCTTTCCGTTATACTTTTCAATATTATTACAAATCTTGGAGAAGTCTATTATTAGCTTATAATTAATGTTAACCATTTTAATAGGTTTTGAAGGGAGGTCATGATAATTATCCTAGGTTTGATTGGTGTTTCTTGACGGCTTAAGTTTTAAATGTTTCGATGTATGATGCTATAAGTAATTACCAGTCGTTTAGTCCGATAGGTAAAGTCCTATAGTAGGTCTTATAATCGGTTTATGTATGTAAACAAGTCTAAAAGGAAAGGGTTTCTACGGTATTTGGCGATTGTATCAAGAGCCGATAGGTATTTAGGAGTTTTAGGAAAACTAACGATTTTGTTTAATTAATGGTATAAAGCGCTAACATTAATACCTTTAGCCGCGTGGGCGGCCGCTACTTTACGTTCCTTACCACTGCTAAAAGCGTATTCCGCGTTATTACGTGATGAAATTAAGCTGTCAGGCAAGTTAACAGATTTCTTATCGCTAACGCGTAAAAAGGTTTAACTTAGCTAAAGGTAGGTTAAAGGTCCTTTGGATCGTATATAAGGGCGTTAAAGTGCCTTAATACCTTTCCCTTTTCCCTAAAGATTTTGAAAATTAGGATTTTAGGTGTAGTCCTCCTATTAGCCTAATTTAAAAAAGGGTTTTGTCATTTTTACCGGTGTTTTGTTAGAAATATAAATGCTACGGCTTGTAACCTCTTTTTTTAACTTGTCCTTAGCCACGCGTTGGATCATCTTCTATATATTGAGGGTTTAGTAGCTAAAAAACTCGCGAAAGTTTTGGAAAACGCGGGTGCCGCGACCAAAATATTTTCCGACGTTAATTTCGAGGATATACTAGCCAACGTAGTTAGTTAGATTAGCTTTATTAGAGGTCTCATTAACGTCTGTGGTTCAGAGTTGTTCGTCGTAAAACTTAGTGAAAATAGTTCCGAGCGCTTCGATTGCCTCTTTCCTGGTAGGGTTGGTGATAGCCGTAAACTGAGCGTTAAGGACAAACATCTTGACAAGTGTGTAGGGCGAAAAACTTGGTGATTTTGGGCGTAGGGAACTTGGTGTTTTGGTGTAGAGTCGCGTAGGAACTTGGTAACTTAGCGAGAGGTCGCATAATATGACTTTCTTAGCGCGGCTTGGTGTTTTCGCTTAGAGCAGCGAACTTGACGATTGGCGTAGCGTGGGTAGTAGAAAGATTGAAGTAGGGTAAAGGTTTGATATAAAGGTCAGAGGTTATTTATTGGTGGTGAAGGGCGAAGATTGTTTGTTGTAAGCTGTATGACTTAGTCATTTTTGAAGTAGTAGCAACTATAGTAGTACTAACTTAACCGTTTGCCAACTTGCCGTACTTTAAGACTTTTAACAGTTAGTTTTAACGTTTTTAAGAAATATTACTGAAGATTTCTTGGTGTTTTCGAATAGCGATACCATCGCCTACTTTCAGATTGCTGTTGAAAGACTGACGTAACCCAAAAGTCTTTTCTGTTTTTCTACCCTTAGAAGACTGCCGCAGTATTAATAGAGGCCCTTCGCAAGAATCTTTCCTCTACTCCAGCGGTTGTTTGACTTAGAGCATAATCGAAAAGTAGCTTTTTCTTCTACTTAGTTTATCTGTGCTTAACCTAGCAATCAAATACTAATTAGTGTTGGCAGGCCTTAAACGTTGTAACGTTGTCGATTTGATTATTCAAAGTAATAGTAGTATTGCATAGTCAGATGGTGGATGTATTGTTTTAGGTATAGCAGACCGCTAGCCAGTCTGCACTGTAATTTTTATGGCTAAGTGTTTAGCCTATGCCCTAGAGTGAAGTGCAGCGTACTGTACTCGACTTACATCCAATGTGGTAAGTCCGCATAAAGAAATACACTTGCAGTACAGTCAACTTTACTTATAGTAAAGTTGACCTACTGCATTGCATGTAATACTATTCTAACATAAAAGTTAAATTGAAATAGGGATTTGTATCTATATGGATTACACGCCCTGAAAAATAAAAATTTGCCTAAGCCGATAACAATATATCTTTTTATACTAACCTAACACGTAATTATGTAATTACCCTTACATAATTAACCCCTACAATACCGACGCAATTACCCCTATGAACTACGAAAGAATGTTATTACTAATTATATTGCCCCTATTTGACTATATTAACTAGGCCCGAATTATAAATACCACCTCGGCCAAACTTTGCTAATCTTAGCCGAACTTAAAACACCACCTCAACCAGACTTTATTAATCCTAGCCGAACTTACTAATTTAAACCTTTTACGATTGATACGGTAATAACACTATCACTACGAAAACTATTAATTTAGACCTATTGCAATTAATAATACAAATAACATTGTTACTACTAGGCTCAAAGTACAGATTATACAAAAAAAAAGATTGCCTATGTGGATATTACTATATATTCTTATAGATAGTATACATAGGCCAAGTAGTAATACACTGTATTGCAGGGTACACTCCTATAGGTTATACGATAACATGTCACGTTGCAGGCTATACTCTTATAAAACGTAAAGTGCATTATGTATGGATCGGTCTGGAATGGCTATTCCAAACCGACGGCAATACGTGGATTGGTCTAGAAGGAGTATTCCAGAGTGATACGCTCTAGGTGGAGGGCTTATAAGCCCTCACCTATGGCGTACACCTCTGGATGCTTCTTCTTGACTGATCATCTTCTATTATGCGACAACACCAATCATTCTGATTACTTTTCAAGGACCTTATGTTCACATGAATATTATAGGCTTGAGACCTTACCAACAAAATACGAATTCGGCGTTTAAAAAACCAAATACTTAAAATTTGTTATCAAATTTAGTATCGACGTTTATATAACCCTAAAAAAGCTATATGTTATCCAGAAATAATTAATTCCCACGTTTGTTTTAGGTATACGGGATTTCCTTAAATTTGCGAACTTTTACTGGTATTTTATTAACGATTACTCGACAATTATTAAACTGTTATCTCAGTTAACCCGTGCAGGTACCCATTTTCTTCAGGGGCCCAAAAAAAACTGCTTTTAAACGAGTTAAGTCTAAAAAAAAATTCAAACCTATATTTGGTTAATAAAACCCCAATCGTATTAATTTTTAACAAGTTGATTATTCTGGTTAAGCCTTAGACGGCTATTTTTTTTGGATGCGAAGACCGCAGTAAACTACGCTTAATAACTTATTTCTCTCATCGTTGATCTCCCGCCAAATATAATTACGAAATTTACGATAAGGAATTACTTGGGATTATAATTTTTTTAAAAGCATAGAACGCTGAGCTTTGGGATGTAATACGCCTCTTTACGATTTTAATAAACTATAAAAACCTAAAATACTTCATAATTATATAACGGCTTTTTGAATGGAAAATTTGTTAATTTAAACGCCTTTTGCAATTCCGTTTTAGATTGATTTATAATAAGGCTATAGATTATATATGCATCAACGTATTATTACGGCGAAAACAAAATATCCCTAAAGGTCTTTTCGATCCGCGTCTTTTAGGCCGAAAACTCCAATTACTAAATTCTGAATAAGCCGCTTCCAAACCTCTCCACGTATATATATATCTCAATTAATCGTCGCCGGCGAATTTATTTTAAAAGATCGCGAACTTTTTACCAATTTCGATATTTGAAGTTCTTAGGACGCCGCTATCATATGTAATATTATTTACCTCCGATTAATAAGTTTAATATATATCAATAACCGATTTTTTTCACGGATATTTATATTGATAACAACTAAGTATTAAAGGTTTTAATTTTGGAATACTCGATAAATAACGACGGGGTTTTACGGTTTTTCAACCGTTTTAAGTACCTGTTTACAAGCTGCTTATTACCGCGTTAATTTAAGCTACTTACGATTTACTTTTTACCGGTTACCCGGGCCACGACGTTACTATTACTATTTTTTCCAAACCATACTTTTAACTCGGCTTATATCGTGCAATTCGCCGTTTTTACCGTAATTACAAAGTTTGTAAACGTATAACCTATTAGAAATACCGTCGGAAAGGTTTTTTTTAAACTCTTTCTGGTTTTCAAACGGCTTTGAAACGAACTTTTTATCAACCACATAATTAACCTAACTTTAAACGTATTAATAACCTATATTACCTTATAGTTATTACGAATCGCTTAAATAAAGCCGTTATTCTTTAATCTATAATTATTATAAATATCGAAACTTATAAGAAGTGGTTTCTAAACTGTTATTAACGATTTTATAGATTTCCCTATACGTTTATTAGCGACCATGGTTTAAATTAAACTAATAGATTTTAAAACCGACTTTACGACTTAACTAGAATAAAACAACGTTTAAATATCACTCTTTACCTCGAAACCAACGGTGTAACCAAATACTCTAATTATGAATTTTAAATGTAACTACGTTTCTTCGCCGTTTATAGTAAATTTAATTTAAACCGTTCATTATATAATTATTAATTACTACTAAATAATAAAAATACGGTTACTATTGGTATTAATTTGTTTTTTCATAAATTATAGTTATTACGTCAACTTTATATTACTGTCATAATTATTTTTTAATTTTAGTTGAAATATTACACACGCGGGCTAAAGATTTTGTTTAACGTATCCACAAGGTTATAAAATTTTTATAAGTCGTAATAGAGGTTATGTGATAACGTATAAAGGAAGTCGCTAATAAGCAGCGCTCCCTTTCGGAACGTTTTCGGGTCAACGACGACGTTTAACTTTTTCTAAGAAACTATATGCTAAATGAATTTTCTAAAAAGTGAAATTAACTTTATAATAAATACCATATAACGTGTATAATCGACTTTCATATTGTTAAACTCAACGTATTAAGCCGAAAATACCTTCGATTTTACATGAATTAATTCGTTCGAGCTACTTTAAATCCGCTCCTAAGCTAATAAACTCGTGACTTTCGACCATAAACCGTAAATATTATTAATAACCACGGTGAAACAAAACCGAAATACCACGTCGAAAATATATTACGGACCCGTAATAAACCTTAAGTCGAATACATTCGGGTTAACGATTTACCGGAACGACAGGTTTTAATTAAGTGGATAAGTTATATAAACCTAACGTAAAAGCTACTTTGAAGCTTTTCCAACACCGTAATATTAAAGATTTTCGAATTATATTACAGATTAACCGAATATAATAACGAATCTTTACATCCGGCCTATAAATAGGTTTAATACTTTATACTTTACATTATAAAAATTAACGGCATATGAACCGATACTTTACAGGTGCTGAATAAACGTATTAACATTGATTAAATCAAATAACAACGAAACATATTCTAATATATCCTTAAATTCGTCGTTTGGATTTTTACCTAAAAACTTTTTACCTATCTCGACTAATTTACTCAATTTCACGTTTATATAGCCTAAATTCGTATTAATACGTTTGGAAACCTAGATAAGCTTTTAGGTCTCCTTCAATTACGTTTCCTAACTGCTTGTTAACTAAATTTTCCACGTTTTTATCTTATTACAAAAAGTTTACTTAAATACTACGCTTTTCTTTTATAAATTATACGGCCCGTAAGCCATCGGAGTGTATAAAGGTAGCGGATATAAAACTCGCCCCAACTCGGATATCCACCTTTCGCTATATAAAGTATCAAACTCTTATAGTATTTTTAATAACGACTACCTAGGTTTACACGTTTTTTATCTACTCGTTAATACTCAAGAAACAGCTTGCAAAAACCTTAATTTACTCCGGTCCTAAATATCGAACGTTAAATAAGCCTTATATAATTCCTTAACAACTTTATTGATATTAGGATTGAAGTTTAAAGGCGTATAAAAATAACCAAAATTACGACCCTAATACTGACATAATAAAAGAGGTATCGAATAACATTATTTAACCGCTTGTTAACGACTTTTTCGTAGCTATATAAACCACTTACCTTCGGTCTTTTAATAAAACTTTTTCGGATTATACGTTATTCTATCAACGTATTTAAAGTATATTTGTTTACAAGTTCTGTTAGGGTATATCTTGATAACTCGTAAGGTAATGAATTGCACGCTCGTTAATAGAAATTAAATAATTTCCGAGCAAAATTAACTTACGTTTTTTATAACTTTATCGACCTTTATAACCAGTTAAGGATTTATTATACGGAATTTCAATGGTATATATAGAGGAGAATTGTTTAAATCAAACTTTGTTATAATATTAATACTATAATATTAATAACGTTATAAAAAAGGTTAAAGGTTGAAGTAATTTTTTGAACAGAAATTTATGGATTATTTATATAGAGGGAGAGCATTGGAGCGACTTTTACGTGATGCAAAAATATTTTGGCCTAATACTTTTCCCACAATACTGCGACGTTTTAAAAAACTTTGAAACAACATACTTACCATTCTTTGTACCTTCCGTACGTCGCGTACCGCCACGTAAAAAGAAAGGGGGGGGGTCTTTGAGGTATCTTTGAGTATAATGTTATAAGCTAATTTCTGGTTAATATTATTAGGTATCTAACTCTGGTAATTATACACGTTCTTAATATGCTCTAAAACAGGGAAGAAGCTACATGGAAACACGTTACCACACGTTACGTAACCTGGTTACACCATATTCTCAGCTCTATAGCAACTCCCTAACAGTGACTTCTCCTTTCCATTTTCATCGAGGTTTATAGACAGAATCCGACCACCTTGAGCGAAAGATGCGGCCTCAATCCTTTTACAGCTATTAGCTATGTAGTTTATAAATTACGTGACTATATAAGTAACGGAATATGTAGTACCCAGCCCGGACGCGGCCCAGGCGCAGTTTGAAGGTAGCACGTATGAGGGTACGTAACGGGCTTTATATAGACCATGCCTATAAGTCCTATACGAAGGACCACTATAGCCTCTTCTAGTCTTCCGCTTATGTCTTAATAGTAAACTCCAATTGTCACATACTTAGCTTACCATTGTAGGTTGGACTATAACAAAAAAAGCTTTTACATGTAGCGTTAAAAAAAACTATAAGATGTATTTAAACTCCTTATACTCCATAATAACCAAGTGAACTTGCTGATATAGTGTACTTTTTCCAGATTCTACATTCTCTATTATTTAGTAGCAAAGTATTAACATGTTAAACTTTTAATTAAAAAAGTATATTTTATATTCAAACTCTTTTTTTTGTGTTTTTACTTATATAACAACTTAATAATAATCTAATTTATATAGTATTGAGTGAGTTTAATATCTTATTCGAAGTAACTTTTAAAACCATCATAAATCTCTCAAAATGATGAGTAATTCGTTTTGTAATGAAGGTAGTACTTTTGATTTCAATCGGTAAGAATATTAGGAAATAACGAGTGGAAACTTTGTAGTTCACTTTTCATTTGACGGTTGATTTCAAAACATGGTCGGAATTTGATATTTAGAAGGTTATATAGCTTACTGTTATACTTTTCCTTACTACCATAAATTTTGACAAAAAGTTGCTATTGTTATGTAGTTCGTATCCAGTATAGTAATATTTCGAGGGGGGAAAGTAAAATATTAGTCATGTGGTTCTTTTAAATCTCTTCATTAAAAGTGTTAATATTAATGGATAAATTGGTTACTTCTAACAAAGTTTAGAAGGAAAAAACCAGTACTTGTATCTACCGTAAATTTGCGTATGAAACCACTCCTTTTTATATTATTGAGTTTCGTATTACTATCGAACCTATTAAAAGTAAACGTTCCGGAGAAAGTATAAGAAAATTTGTCAAGAATTACTATGTATTTTATAATAATCCTATTGGTTTTAAGGGATTTTCTAGTAAGGTTTTTGCTCAATCGACTGGTAAATTTATTAGTTGGTTATATTTACATTTATTGTTTTTTTATTGTTGCTAGCCTTAATAATGTGCTAGAATATTTAAGGGTATATATTAAAAAAACTTTTTTAAGCATAATGTTAAAAAAAATCTTGTCAGTGTATATTTAAGCGTTAAGAGATACTTTCTTTAACTTTATATATATATTTATTTGTTTTATGTATTAAAGATGTTTATGAGTAGCGTATTTGCATATAAATTTTGCGAGATTACCTTTTTTCCAGTGTTTTTGGCAATGAAATCCGTCATTTGCTTTAGTCGGCTATTAATTTTACTTCAATCGATTTTTCTATCTGTTTGTATATATCTCAAGTTTCTTTTTTTTTTTTTTTTTTAGAAATATCAGCGAAATTGTAAATGGTCTTGATGCCATAGTCTAGTCAATCTTAGTTTATATTGAGGATGAAATAACCAATATAATTAGTCAAATACTCTGTGGTCAAGGATTCGTTAATTTATATAAATCATATATTGTTATTAGATTATTTAGCGACTTTAGTTCTAAGGGTTTTGTTTACTTTTTTTTTTGGCGGGGTTGGTAACAATATCAATCTCAGTGTTTTCAATAGTTATTTTAACGGTTATGTATTTAACGGAAAATTTTGTGATGAAGCGAAAAATTAACATAGGAAAAGAAGTTATAGGTTATTGATTTACTGCTGAAGTTATTGTTTATTATTAATATAATCTTAGGATTGAGCGGTTTGCGATTTGTAATTAGTAGTAGTAATAGTACCGACTTAGTTTTTTGCTACTTTTGATATTTAATAAATTTAGTGGTTGTTTATTAAGATTAAGATGTAATGATCATACTAAATACCCGTGAGTATATAGAAGGTGTCAGAGGGTTTATGTTATCAAGAAGGTAGCAGAAGTGCTGAGTGAACAATATCGCAACCGTGCAAGTAATGATCAAAAGCCGTGAGGCTATTCAGAATATACTGAGACTGAATACTTAGATTGATAACTGAAGAGCTATGAAGGAAATACTATCTATGTGGTGATGGCCGTGTCCTTATATCCTATGACCTTCATACCATCTTCAGTGCTGAGGCTCACCGGTGCTCACTGAGGCTCACCGGTACTCACTGAGGCTCACCGGTGCTCACTGAGGCTCACCGGTGCTCACTGAGGCCCACCGGTAGCTCAGCTGCATGCTGGCCTGTTTCCTAACCCGCCAACGTGCTTGGGTCATAACATAAGATCTAAAGATTTGAATAATTTGAAGACATTTTAGCAGTTAATCAAAACGCTTGTTTTGTGAGATAAGGTTCATAAAAAATTTTGATATTTTAAAATACCTTCATCGCTTGTTATTGCCTATAAATAACAATATACTCAAAAGTTCTCATTTTTATCATTTGTAAACAGCAGCATAATAACCGGGGTATTTTGCAAGAATCTTTCCTCTACCTTATGCAATTGCAAAGCGTAACAACTGGAAAGGAACATTTCTTTTACCTAGTTTATCTGTGTTTAACCTAATAAACATTAATTAGTGTTGGTAGGCTTTTATCGTTGCAATGTAGTTGATTCGAGTTGTGGTCAAAGTAACTAATGTATTGCGTTTAAAAGTGATGGTGTGTTACTTTTTAAGTTTGGTAGATCGCTAGCTGGTCTGCACATTTATTTGTATGGGCAACCTGTGCACTCCCTGCAGTTTGACTTGCAGTTAATATAGTCAACTTACAGTTAGTACAGTTGACTTAGTTGTACTGCAATACATTGCTGTTCTAACATATATACAAATAGAAAAGTAAGATATTTTCGTCAAAACAAAAATAACGTTACATAAAAGTGCATTGTAAGTGGGATAGATTCATTAAAGTAAAGTGAAATGTAAATGAAAAACTTGTTATTATATATAATTATGAAAGTGGAAAATTCGACAAGGGTAGTCCTATAAACCGCCTGCAAAACCCCACGAAACCCCACTATTTCACAGAAATATAACTTGCTTTAACACCCAACTATATCGATTATATTTATATATGAAATATATTTACCCGTGGTAAAAGCGATTTTTATCTTTAGTAAAACTCGTTCTCTTGCAATAAGGTGCGGCTTTACCCCGGGATAATTTCGATTTGCACGGGATATTAGCACCGAGATCACGTAAAAGATAACGTGATGTACGGACGCTTTCGAGACTGTTTATGTTCGTTAGGAACAGATCCTCAGATCTGTCCTATGTGATCAATCCAATCCAACAACATCAAGTCTTGCTCCGCAGGCCGTTGTACATCACTTTTGATCCTCTGTCAAGCACCCAAATCTGCAGCACCAGTAGGACATAGTACAGAGTGTATGTGGACTTACTATACTCCGTATGTGGACGATGTGGACAGGCAGGCTGACTCGTTTCCAGCCGACTTTCTTGCAATTGGCTGTGAGCACTGCACACTTTCACAATTCATTGCTCCACGAGCGGTTCGCCACAGCCAACAGGCCAACATCACAATGGTCGGCAGGAAGAAAACCCACGTTTTATCTGGAAACCGCAACCGGTCAAGATCGCCAGCTCGTTCGAAGCAAGCCAGCAAGCCCACGAGCAGAGCCGGCAAATCGCAGCAGACCAAGCCACCACCACCGCCACCACCATCACCACGCACAGCCACCACCGAGGAGGACGACCAGACCGCTGCCCACCAGCAGAAACTCCTCGCCACCTTCCAGGCCGCCTTCGACTCCGTCATCACATCAGCCAACTTCCCCGCCATCCTGCAACAAGTCAAGGCCGCCCTCTTCAAGCGCGACTTCGCCACCGCCTTCGGCACCGACGAGTTCCTCGAGGCCTACGCCGCGCGCTGGAGCCCCACGCGCGCGCTCTGCTACGCCGCCGTCCTCGACGCCATCGGCCCGCACCTGGACGCGCTCTGCCCCCGCGCCGCCGCCGCCGCCCGCCCGGACCCCGCGCCCGCGCTCCGCGTCCTGGCCCTCGGCGGCGGCGCCGCCGAGCTCGCCGCCGTCGCCTCCTTCCTCGGCCGCCACCCGTCCGCCGCCATGTCCGGCACCGTCACGCTCGTCGACCGCGCGCCGTGGGCCGGCGTCGTCGCGAAGCTGCGCGCGGCGCTGCCGCCGCCGCCGCCGCCGTCGTCGTTGTTGTCGTGCAGGCTCGCGAGCGCCGCGGTGCGTGCGGCGGCGGCCGCCGCGCCGGTCGACGGGGCCGCGCGCCTGCGCGCGGCGCTGTTTCGGCAGCGGGATGTGTTTGCGCTGGACGGGGACGCGCTGGCGGCGCTGGTCGGGGGCCCGCACCAGCAGCAGCAGCAGCAGCAGCCGGTGCTGGCCACGCTGCTGTTCACGCTGAACGAGCTGTTCACCGGCGGCGGGGTCGGCAAGACGACGACGTTCTTGCTGACGCTCGCGTCGGCGCTGCCGGCGGGGTCGTTGCTGCTTGTCGTCGACAGCCCCGGGAGCTACGCCGAGGCGCCGCTGGGCAGGGAGGCGAAGCGCTACCCGATGGCCTGGCTGCTGCACAGGATCCTGCAGGGCGCTGCGGAGGAGGCGGACGAGGACGGCGGGAAGTGGGAGAAGGTGGAGAGCAAGGACTCGGTGTGGTTCAGGCTCGGGAACAAGCTGCAGTATCCCATCCCGCTGGAGGATATGCGCTACCAGATGCATCTGTACCGGAAAAGTGCTCGCGGTGGGGCCGAGGAGGAGGGCGCCGGGGAGGAGGAGGGAGAAGAGGAACGACCGGATGGAGCTTGAGGCTGGGATTTCGTGTATGGCTGGATGAGCAGCGAGTGTGGAAGAAAAAGCAGGGCCGTACGATTATGGATCATCATGGCTAACATTTGGTTATAGGACGTCTGCAGAGCCCGTGACACCCCCAGCCTTTTCCGAACTAGACGGGGCTGAGACGCAAGGCTGACATCCTTTTTCAACTTCACTTTCGAGCACACTGAAATAGCCTACCCCTGCCGACAGAATACGTTCCCCCATTGGAATGGTTGTTACTACCATGCATGGTCTGTTGAATGGGGACTATTTTGCAAACAAAACACATGGGTGTTACGGTGGCCAATATTGTATTGTAGTGGCTCTGAAAGAGTGTATATGCTACCATCCAGAAGTGTTTACCGAGATATGAAGATACCAGAGAAAGAAAACATGGGTATGGGAAATACCAAGGCCCAAACCCTTCGCGTCTCCGTCCGCGAGCACCTGTGAGATCGAGTACCGGAAACATCACGCAGGAGAATGATCCCGTCCAAGCCGTCCTCGCTCCACAAGACGCGGCCAAACTCACCATCTGCGCAGGCTCTTCGACAGTGCCTATTCGATCATGCAGCTGGTGCCGTCGGCGCCAACGCCCAGGCTGGACGGCTCGGCGCCGGTCTCCACGCCCTCAAACCGCTCGCAGATGGTCCGGACACCGCTGACGTTGAGGCCTCTGATCGTCGCCGTGTCGCCGAAGTTGGCATTGATGCCTGCCACCAGGCGGCCGTTCTGCGCCGTGCAGTCGGTGATGATGACGTGTCTCTCGCACGGGTTCTTGCAGTTGCCGCACGCCCGGTACAGCTTTCCAAAGCCCACGACGGTGAAGCCAAAGACGTCGAGGGTCCCAGCACCGTTGTGCTGGAGCACCTGGAACGGACGGTCCCTTGTCAGCACACGCGGGGGGAGGGGGGGGGAGGGGGCGACGGCTTGCCTTGTCGGCGGCCCCGAAGGCGCCGCCGCCGACGATCCGGGTCACCCCGTCGGCCGCCTGCGCCTTGATGGTGAAGGCATCCTCGCAGACGGCCGCCCACCAGACGTTGGTCAGCGTGCAGGCGCCCATGCAGTGGATGCCCTCGATCTGGTTGGGGCCGACGATCACGTTCGCGAGCGCGCCGCCGGCCTCGATGACGAACACGGCGTCCGCGTTGCCGCCCTCGGCCTGGCCGGTGCACGGGACGCCGCGGTCGATCATGGCCATGCCGCCGTCGAAGCACTCGCCGGGCCCGATGGTCCTGGCCGCGCTGTAGACCTCGGTGCCGGAAGCGTTGGGGAGCGCCCCGCCGCCGACGACGGGGATGGCGGTCCTCGTGGGCCTGGGCGCCTCGCCACTGGCACCATTGCTACCAGGAACCGCCGCGGTAGGTAGCTGGAAGTTGTCAGGGGGGAGTGGAGCAGTGGCCCCCAGAACCATGGCCATCATGGCAACCGAGGAAAGGCTGGACTTCATGGGGAAGTGAAGTGGAAATCCTATGGCTGAAAGGTGCTGTTGCGAAGTAAAGGTCAGAAAATAACGATTCCGCGTAAGGCAGATCGACTGCTGGACAGTGAGTGGAAACGAAGCAAGGTCAAGAGGAAGGTAGGTAGATACTAGAGTGTTGAGAAGACGAACTTGACGTGAAACCGAAAACAACTCATAAAGGAAGGAGGGAAAAAATGCTTTGATCCTCGCCGGGCTAGGACGGTGGTCTAGGTAGAGACGAAAACCCAGATTTCTCCATGCTACTCCATTGTACTTACTAGCTAGAGGTAGCATCATTTCAGTGTGGACAAGGCGATTGTCCACCTCGCATACGAGGCACGGTGCTTGATGTCCACCAACGGGAAACAACGAGGAGCATTGTTTCAAGGACAGACTCTCCCGCGGGGGTTGTCATTCAGACCATCGATGTCTTCAACAGTGGCTTAGGGCCATGAGTCAATAGTAGACCATCTTCAACGCCCAAGTGATCAAGAAGGAAAGCCATGCCATGTACGTTATGGACATTGCCTCCATGGCATTGCTGTATGGCTGATAATGCCAGGCCAGAGAGTTTGTCGTATGGCTGGTAATATCATGCGATATGTACTATGAATAATGGTTTGGTGGTTACGGCAATGTGATGCAACCCCATCTGGTTATGTAGGGTGAATATAGTACCATGCTTCCCCACATATCGAAATATTTATATTCATAATTTGGAGATTGTCCCCACGTATGGGCTAGCAATGCTATGCCATAAGTCTTTCTAGTGACTCTAAGAATATCATACCGTACCACAAAAACATCTTATGTGGATATATGGCAAATACGCCCCGCAAATGCTCATGGTATAGCACGGCGTGGCGTGATTTTCCTCCTCCAAAGTGAAATCACTCGTCATTTTGGTCGGTGGCCCACTGTTCTATGACAGTGGACTGGAGTCTCCGTGTGGATTCAAGGGCGTACCGGCAAACCTAGACGGTAAACAAGTCCGATATAGCCGAAACAACATTAGGATTACTATACACTACCCTTAGCCACATCCTTCCTCCCGACACCACAAACCTTGGCAATAATTGTTGGTGTTTTTGCTGTATTCTTTACACGTTTAAGTAGCAATACTTCTATCTACATTGTTTTCAAACATTACAAAAATGGCTTTGCCATTCCCTTTGGGTTTACGTACCCTGTAAGCTATTCGCATACCCATGTTTCACCTTCCCCCCAAGTTGACATTGATTATAACCGTTTATTAAAGAAATAAATGTGTTTTAATTGCAAATTCAATGTTTTTAGTTCAACCATGATGAGAATCGACAACTGCAGCTATAATCAAAGCCCTACCAACAATGAATGTTGTGCTGGCCTGGGGGGTCAGTACAATTGACTGAGAATCCCTGCAGTACAAGCATTGCGGGTGGTCTGTGCGCAACTGTACATACCTAGTCTTTCTTGTTTGTTTGGCCTTGCAGGCCAAACTTAGACTTCTTCTCTTACGTATTCTTACCATCAATACCACAATCAATACAAACACCATATTTGACTTTCCATCAATACCAACGCACTACATTCATTGCTCCATTGGTTTCTACCCCTTATTCGAAGTGAATTCAATAGCAACTATAGCATTAGATTATAAAGGGTTTGTATCCAAAGGAATTAAGTGTACACCATATATAATAGCACTATATATAGTAACATTGTGTATAATAGTGCTGTATAAACCTATATAATAATATTGTATATATAACAGTGCTATGTAAATCCGTATAACAACACCATATATAGTAAAGCTGTATATGGTAGTGCAGTAAAAATTCATATAATAACATTGTTAAGGGTAGTATGTATCGGGGTTAAAGTTATATGCCGATAAAGAAACTCATTAAGACGTGTAAAAAAAATTGATAGAGGTAGTTCAACAAGTGGCGTGGGCCACCTGTTTAACCCTATCGAACCTTATCAAACTCTATTATACTTATATTATCAGAAACTTACCTAAGTAAAAAAATATTTTCTTATACTATTGCGCTACAGTAGAAGGCAAAGAAAAGAGTTTAAAAATCAAAGTTTAAGTCTAAAACCTAAAGTGTATGCAACACGTAATATACTATCTATAATTAATATGAATAGCTGTATAGAAAAAGCAATATCAATGGCTACTCTAATAAAATTATATTTTTACACTCCGGTAGATATAATAAATATTCAGCTTTGAGAATAACAATACCCTTATTATTACCACAAGTGAAAAAATGAATACGACAAATAGCTAACAATTAAACCACTACAAAAACACGAAATTATTGTTATAAGCGTCGCTTGAAATACTCGATAATTTTCTTACAATATTCTAAGTGAACCAATAGCTTTTATTTATCGTTGTTGTTATATAGTTCCTTTTATGTAACCAAATCCTCAATTTAATAACCACCGCAACAACAACAACAGTTCAATTGTTTACCTAAAATATACTTAACTTCTCAATTCTTAATATTCGGCTTATTTTTATTTTATTGCACTAGTTTGAGTGATAAAGTAAGGTAACAAATACTTAATATTTACAATAATAAAAACTGGTAATTTATGAAGAAAGTTTTAGGTAAGCACAAAGTTTTGAAATTTATTATTAATGGTATATATGTATAACCTATGTAAAATCAATTTACTTCACTAATATAATAATTAATACGTTGTCTCTGTTTTTAACCAAATATAATTGTAAATTTTAAATTCATATCAAAATATAACTTTTTATATATTGCCAACAATTATGTTTATTGTTAACTTCACATCAAAACATGAATATTTTTCGGTAAATCGAATGACAGCCTATAGTCAAAGTACTCTAAAAATGAAATGATTAACCAGAGTAGGCAGTCTAAATATAAAATATTTAATTAGAGCAGGCAATTTAAAACCGAAAAAAAATCCAAATTAACGTTAATTTTTGGAAAATGCGCATTATTTAACTTCTATTATAATTTAAACGTACTGTCAACTTATTTTAACTTTGAATATTGAAACATATAATACTATAAAGCCACTGATATAAACTATTTTTTACGTTTCCCATATTGTTGGACCTAGGTGAGTTACATACCCTACCTGCCCTTTTTTGTTGTTATGCATACCTTGTTCGCAGGTTTTTAGATCGTTGCAACGTTGTTGATTCGAATCGTGGTCGAAGTAACAGTAGTATTGCATTGGTCAAGTGGTGGATGTCTTGTTCTATGTTTGGCAGACCGCTAGCCGGTTTGCACTGTAATTTGTATAACCAACTGCTTAACTCATGCCCTAGAGTAAAGTGCAGCGTACTGCACTCGACTTACATCCAATACAGTAAGTCTCCACAAAGCAATACACTTAATTTGCAGTTCAGTATAGTCAACTTTACTTACAGTAATTTTGACGTATTGTATTGTATGTGATACTATTCTAACACTGGCGGCTTTTTAGTTTGTACGCGTATGCTAGTGTAGTTGACCAATCTTTTCTGGTTACCATTAAATTTCCTCGTCAACTGGCCAAACCCCTATCAATTCCAGTTGACTTCCATACTGAAATGCACCCAATTGTATGTAAATTATCCCTATTTAGCCTGAATTGCTCCGCCGCTCCGAGGTTCAAGTTTATCAACTCCTATACAAAGTTCTTCCACTATAAGCTTTTGTGATGCAAACCTTGATTTTAGCCGTGCCAGTTAAACAAATCGCCATTATCACTTCCTCTACTACCCTGGCAATCTTTTAGTTTGCCGGCACATCTCTGTTCTCTGTCACATGATTTGGGCTTTTTGGATAGCTTATTAACGTAGCCCTCAATTCGTATAGTTAGCCTATTACTGTCCACAAGTTTCTATAAGGCCTTATTCGGCGTTACTTTCGTTATAGAATTTGCGGGATTGTCTTTGCCCTTAATCTATTGGAATTCCTTAATCTCTTTTCCTTCATAAGTTTTACAGAGTGTTATCACATCAATTATTAGACAGTTTTCACTAGTGGTTCCGAGTTTTGAAAAGCATTCGAAAAGGCTTTTTAAGTTGGTACAGATTACCACCAGAATAGAGGGAATCTTTAACTGCCTGGTAATAAGGTTAAGGGTTTCTCACAATTTCATGCTTAAGTTAAAACTCGTTATTATACTCTAGACTTTTAAAGCCAGCACGTTTCGGGAAATTCTTTTATATTTGATGGAGCTCTAGTGGATTAAATTGCTAATAATGCTGAATTAATCTTCCCATTTGTCTTTATTAATGAGGGTTATTAAAAAACCGATTTGTAAGGATAAGTCGGTACTATTTGTAAAGAACCTGTTCGTAAAGATTATCAACTTAGCTCTCAAAAGGTCGATTGAAACTATATTAATTCTCTAGTCTAGGTTTCGCATTTGCCATTCAAGCCTCTTATTTAGTCAGTTAAAGTTTTTATCCGTTGGCTATTATGCTTACTCTGCAATAGATAGGTCTTAAGAGGCTTTTAGTTGGTATAGAGTAGCAATATAGCTGATTCGAGTACGCTGTTTCAAATACCGTTGGGCTCTGGCCACGTCAGTCTTATCAATTATAGACAAAAAAAAGCCTTAGCCCTTTTAACGAAAACTAAGGCCAGCATTGACACTAATTATACAGATTAACACTCTATTAAAGTTAATTTAACTGCTTTCCATTAATGTTGTTATTAGCTTGTAATTTTAGAACTTGGGGTTCTTAATCGTTTACTATTTTAGTACTATAAAGTTAGTCGTTCCGACGAAAAGGGTATTATTAGTTTATATACCTATTACGCCGAAATCTTCTTTTACGTTACCAACAAGTACGGATCGTATATTAAAAACTTTATCTTTAGCTGTAATTTAAAGTGCAACTGGTAGGTTAGGAACCAATAAACGCCTACTTTAGCCAATCTGTGGGTAGGGTCTTAATATTTATTCATATAAAAAAGTAAGTAAAAGAATAATCATTAGATTGGTATTATGGTAATAAAAGATAGATAGTGAAGAAGAAGTATTCCAGAGAGGGTACGCCATGGGTGAGGGCTTATAAGCCCTTCACCCAGAGCGTACCACTCTAGAACCCCTTTTCTAGACTATTACATGCATTGCCGTGTGGTTTGGAATAGCTATTTTAGACCGCTCCATGTATAATATATTTTTCATCTTGCAAGATTGTAGGCTATAGCGTAACACGTTACCGTGCACTCTGCAGGAGTGTAATTGTAATATAGTATACTGCTATTTGGCCTATGTATACTATTTATGAGGGTATATAGTAATATCTACATAGGCAATCTTTTTTTCCCTCTTTATGTAACGAGTTCTTATATGTAGCCTTGTAATAACCTTGTGGTTGTAAAGGTTTAAATTAGCAGTTTTTGTAGTGATAGTATTGTTTTAGTATTAATTGCAAAAGGTCTAAATTAGCAGTTTCCGTAACGACAGTATAGTTGTAAGGGTTCGAATTAGCAAGTTTTGTCTGCGATAGTATTTGTAATTTGGTTGGAATTAGTAAATTTTAGCCGCGATAGTAATTTTAATTCGGTTAAAATTAGTAAGGTTAGGCCGCGTTGGTAATTGTAATTTTGGCCTGGTTGATATAGCTAAATGGGGGCGATATGATTAGTAATAACATTATTCTTGATTTTTGATAAGGGTAACTACGTAATTGCTATAGGGGGTAATTACATAAGGGTAATTACGTAGTTTTAATTACGTAATTAGGTATTAAATTAGTATAAAAAGATATATCGTTATCGGTTTAGGTAAAACTTCTTTTCTTTTCCTTTTAAAGGCGTGTATTCTAAATTGATATAAGTTTTTATTTTAATTCAATCCCCTATTTCAATTAATTAAACCAAACCACTCTGATGGGTAGGTTATTTAACCAACACCCATATACTAATCTTTCTTTTTAAACAGATCACGCGTAAAAACAGAACAGCCTAGCGTCGTTTGGCGTGAGAGCATCAAAGCCACTTTCTCCTTATCGATATTGCCTGCTTTTGCTGCTGTCGCCACCCCTTCCTTTACCTCTTCCCCCTCCCCCTTCCCCTTAAGCTCATAGGAAGAGGAGCGGGAAGGTTCTAAAGTTATAAACCTTACCCTTTTCCTACAGATAAAAACCCCTTTACCCATAGAGCCCCCCCGGTACCGTAAACGCAGATTTATAAAGCTCCTTCGCGGTTTATATTACCTAAATCTACCCGTACATATGCCTTTAATTTTCTGTAAACAAAGAGTAAGAGGTGCATCTGCTTCATTGTTTGAAACTCCGCATCGCTAGAGTATACCGCTAAGCCTTTTTGACGTGTAAAGCGTTAAAGCAACGTATTCAAGTCTGTAGCTCCAGGTTGTTAATAGATACGCTTTATGTGCCATATATCGCGGCCGCGGCCGCGGGTAAATCCGTTGGCGAATATTATGAAAACGGGGGTCGTTCGATCCGTTGCTACCGCTATAGGCGAATTTACAGCTTATACGCCTCTGTTCCGGTGGTTCTAGGGCTATGGGACGAAGTCGTATTACGCGTCCGCCGGCTTTATAATAAGTTCGAAGTCTAAAAATTTCATCTATTAAAATAGTAACGTTCGGGGCGTTTCTAAAAATCAACAGCAGTTGTAAATAATTAAAATAAACCGATGTTAATTAGCACCAAACGTTAACTGGTGGGTTAAAAAGTCGAAAGTCGTTATAGTTGCCTGAAAACAGAGCTTACTCATGTATTACACAGGTGAATTTGACGACGTTATCTCGCGTCGCCATGAAAAGGGTAAAGACCTTCCTACGCCTTTGCTCAAGGGCATACGACCTAAGGCATAGAGCCATATCTTTGCTGGCGCCGGTGGCGTCGAGGGCAGTGGTAATGGTAATGCTAGTATAAATGGAAAGAATGACGGAGAGGATAGTAGGGATGCGACGATGTCGTCCTTTCCATTTAGTAATAAATAGCTATTCCTTCGGCTGAGCTGGCGTATCTAGCCATAATATAGTAAGTTACATAGTAATATGATGACTTTTTACTAAATAATCGTTTATAAGTAACAAATATAATTTGAAATGTATGAAACAAAGTGAGGTAATATTTTAGGATTGGTGCAATATTGTAAATTGAAATAGAGATGAGTAAATGGTAAAAACCTTACTGGAGCTAAAGTGCATAAGATAAAGTATAACAGTATATTAAGTACGGTGTGAAATAGCAGTTTTAAGTAAAAAAAGAAAAATAATAAGGAATTTGGTAGGGTTTAAATATAGAAAATAAAAAGTAATAAAATGTTGAGAGCGGCGCGAAATAGTAAGGTTAAATAAAGGTAAAATCGGGGAACGATATAAATGGTGGATTTTGAACCGCTTCAAACTTTTTAAATAATGTGTTTTTGTAATGACGGTAACGTTTTTATTCCTTTGTAAAAACCTAATTGCGTATAAAGCATTTGGCCATTCTTTTTTTTTAAAGTAAAGGCTTAGTTTGCTAAGGCGGCCCACCTTTGTGTTAAAGTCTAATTACGTATAAAACATCTAACTATTCCTCCTCCTAAACTTGCGGCTCAGTTTGGTATATTGTAGCCGCTCCTGTTGGTA
Source organism: Anisogramma anomala (assembly GCA_038502455.1). Lineage (NCBI taxonomy): Eukaryota > Fungi > Ascomycota > Sordariomycetes > Diaporthales > Gnomoniaceae > Anisogramma > Anisogramma anomala. Next base: position 35,098,701 of record JASMMZ010000002.1, on the reverse strand, counting down.
CAAGCGGTATAAGTATTATAATTGTAACCGCTCCTAATCGTGAGAGTGGTGTGGGTGCTATAATCGTAACCACTTTTAAACTTTGCGAAAGACGTGGATGTTATATTTGCAGCTACTCTTAGGTTTTTTAAGCGGTTTGAAATTGCGTATCCAGCCCTTTTTCCTTTTGGAATCGCAGCCTGGACTGCGTATTTAAACTTTCCTTCTTTTCCTTTCCTTACAGCTCTCCCTTATCTTAAGGTTGTGGCTTAGATTATATATACAGGCCCTTCTTTTCTTTAAAGGCGCGGTCCGGATTTCGTACTTAAACCTTTTTTCTCCTTCTTTTCTTACATCTTTTTTCCTTTTTAAGGTTACGGCCTAAATTATGTATTTAAATCTGGCCCCTTTTTTTAAGGATGTAGCCTAGATTACGTACTTAGCCCTTCTTTTTTAAGAGTATAGCTTGGATTATATACCTGACGTTTTTTTTAAGGGTGTGACACGGATTATTTTCTTATGTTATAGGCTAGTACCTTGTTAGTATTTACCTGGGATCCAACCCTAGTAGTTCTACTCGCTCTTGCGATGCTCTAGAGCAGGGAGAGAGCCGCTCGAGAACATGTTACATGACTGGGGAAAGGAGTTATACCATTTTAGCTCTATAGCCGCTCTCTAACAGTGACTTTTTTTTTTATCGAGGTTTATAAATGAAATTTCAACCACCTTAAACGATAACTTCGGTCTTAGTCCTTTTACATATAAACTTTGATCCTTCACCCGACGGTATTTTAGCTGCTCCCTAGCGGTTATAGCTTAGGGCTATATCTTTATCTTTAGATTCACCGAATTTACACCTTTAAGCTCTAAAGTAATTCCTTAACGCACGCGTTAAAAAGCAGTTTTAAAACGACTTAACGGCTTAACACGATTACCTTACGACTTAACATAAACGTTTTACCGATGCTTATATACAGAATTTATCGAACAAGATTAAGCTGTTCGAAAATACGCTTTACACTTAAAATAAAAAAATATTAATACGTTAAACGCTTTAACGAATATAATCCGATAACTTAAATTTAACTATACGTTTATTTCCTTGAGTTAACTTCCCCTTTAGGAGGTTCCCCTTACGTATATTACGAATGACGTTGTTATTATACCGTTTCCTATTAAGGACCGCATTGACTTTCTAAATAACGACGATTCCTTTAACTTCGACTACGACGTTAACGCCCCTTTTAACGAGCGTTACCGACTTAAACGAAAATTACTTAACTAACCGATTAAGTTTTTCGATATTAAACCACGATTTTTGGTATAAAAAACTTCGATAATATATAAATTACGTCGGAACCGGAAGTTTATCGATATAAAGGAAAACTAATTTTACGTTATTTTCCAATAATTAAAAAGCCCCGCGAAAACCATTATAAAAGGCTATTACGCCCGTGAAGGCGACGGCAGTACTAATGACGTCGACGTTTTTATAGTTATATTTCGCGTCTATTATTATGAACCTAACGTGGCTAAAGTAGCTATTGCTCGGGTTACAAATACAAATTAAAGAGTTTATGAACGATTTCACGTTTTTTTAACGTTTAAAAAACTTTATTCGCGAAAACCGGCGGTATAACCTGGAAATCCGCCGCTAAATTCACCATTTGAAAGAAATTTATTAATAATATACTTACTAATACGTTACTTCCCCTCGATATTCCGATATATTACAATAAATAAATCGCTCGCATTTAACTTATCGACGGTCGATTTTAAAATTTCTTTACTTGTTACGGCGGTACTAGTACTATTGTTACTGGAGGCGCCTCCCGCGGTAGGAATAACGACGGTAATACGCCCGCTCGAAATATCCAGGACGATTTTATTATAACTAACGTAAACGCCTTCCAAGTCGTTCCTAAACAGCGCGTCACCTAGGTTAACTACGCAAAACTCTCCCGTTGTAAAAACCTCGAGCTATATTTATGTTACGAAAAAGACGGCTATTGAATCTGTACCTACTTATGGAATCCGATATAACGTCCAAACGGCTTTAACAACAAAACCGTTATAAAAATCCATCTTACTTCGACCGAAAACCTTATAGATTTCAAAAAAGAAAAAGCGTAACTCCTATACATAGTCGCGTACAAAAGTTAATAAGACTTTAATTTAACCTAACGATTTCGCACTAACTTTTAAACAACTTTCCGTTTATAATAAATTTACTTTGCAATTTTATTAGTTTTATATAGGTTTTAGTAAATATATGTTATAAATATTATAACGTCGCGAATAAATAGCTTATTAACCGTTTAAAATAACCGCGTTTTCCTATTCCCTTACGATAATTCGGCGAAGTTACGTTTTACATGCCTGGTTTTCCCCTAAAACTTATTTCCTTTATAACTTTTTTAAACGTTAACATCGATAAATACCGTTACCAAATATAAGACTACGTTATCCATTTCTTATAATATGACATTATTTCAGGTAAACCTTAAATAAAACATTGATAAATTACTTATTACGCCGCAAAATATATATTACTTTCAAAATAAACCGATAACTACGGTATTTAAAAACGAGGGTTTATATCCGTCCAAAAAGTGCCGAAAAGGGTCGGCACCACTATATTCCACGCCCTTTTACGATAAGCCTGCAAGGATCAAACCGTTACCACGTAACTAGCTGCCGTTTCCCTCGAAAATATCAATAAAACACTTTCCCCGAAACTACTTATCTCTGTTTACGATAAATTTCCTACTTATTTTAGGGAATTCGCACCTTTATTTGACAAAACCCTCGGTGAAAAATTATCTTTTCACCGTTTTAAAACGGATTACGAAATCCCCCTTTATACCTACAACTAAAGCTAACTTTTAGAAATATCATAAAGCCTTTTATACGGTATATCACATAAAAAGCTCCTCATATTACGTAGGACATTAACTAAACAACTTAATGAAAGTTATATTCGAATAAATCAATTTTTAGCAGGCGTTTTAATTCTTTTCGTTAAAAAACCTGGAAAAGGGTTACAGTTTTATGTGAATTATCGCAAACTTAGCGATATTACAAAGGCAGATTGTTACCTGCTCTTTTTTATTAAAAAACGCTTATAAACATTTCGCAAGTTAATTAATTTACTAAATTAAATGTTAAAACAACTTTTTACAAGTTTTGTATTAAAAAAGAAAATAAATAGAAAACTATATTTCGTATACGTTTCGAATTTTTTAAATAGCTTACTATTATCTTCGGTTTTTTTAATACCCCCACCACCTTTTAACGGTATATTAATGATTTGTTACGCTTCTTCCTCGATATTTTTTATTTCGCCTACCTTGAAACGTCCTTGTTTACTTTAACAATATCTTCGATGACGATATAATTAAAATTAAGTAAATCCTTAACGTATTAAACGTTACAAAACTTAACTTAGATATTTCCAAATACGAGTTTGGTATTTAAAAAACCAAATATTTGGGATTTGTTATCGAAGCCGGCGTTGGCATCCATATAAACCTAAAAAAGCTACGCATTATCCGAAAATAAACAGCTCTTACAACGGTTTTAAAAATACAGGGCTTTTTAAAGTTTTCAAATTTTCATCGCCATTTTATCTGTGACTATTCGATAATTATCGGATTATTATTACGACTAACTCGTAAGGGTACTTTATTTAGTTAAAAGCCTAAAAAAAAGTTACTTTCGAACGACTTAAATTTAACTTTTTTTTTCGAACCCGTACTCGCCTAATAGTATCCCGACCGCGATAACTTTCTCGAAACCAACTATTCTAATTTGACCTTAAAAGGCTGCCTTTTTTAATGCGACGAACACGATAACCTACGCCTAATAGCGTATTACTCCTACCGTTTATCTCCCGCCAAATACAACTATGAAATCTAGAACAAAAAGTTATTTGGGATTATAAATTACTTAGAAACATGAAACTCGAAGCTCCGAAGTACAGCGCGCACGTTTACTATCCTAACGGACTATAAAAACTTAAAATACTTTATAATAACACGGTGGCTTTGCGAACAACAAGTCTGCTAATTTAAACGCCTTTCGCAATTTTATTTCCGGTTAATATATAATAAGGTAACGAACCATATACGATCTGATATACTATTATGACGAGATCAGAATATTCCTAAAGGCCTTTCGGACCTACGTTACCTAAGCCGAAAACTCTAGTTATTACACCCTAAATAGTTTGCTTGTAAACTACTCTCGTTCACGTACGTTTCCCGGTTAACTGTCATCGGCGAATTAATTTCAAAAAGCTGTAAACTTTTTACCAACGTTGATTTGCCCTATAGTCTTGCCTTTAACCTCGTAAATAACTCTCGACTTAAAGATTGTAACTTTTGGATTTTTAAGGTCAAAATCGGTTTTCGATACAAATTACACAACCCCTCGAGTTAATAAACCGTTAATCTCGACCTTATTACTTTTTTTTAAAAAGTTCGCTAAAGGTTTTTATAATCCCTTGTATTTGTAGCTTTAATGTTAAGTTTTCTTTATCTTTTTTCTTTCTATTCATCTAAGCAGTATTATAAATACGGCCCTGTTTATATTTCTCCTTTTTCATGTTACTTTTGTTTGAAGGTCGTCCATGCCGGCAGCATTCTATCGACTTATCGATAACAGGTGGAGGAGGTTCGTATTAACTCGGTCGTTTAACTTAAAGGTTTGTATTGTTAATAGCCCTAATGTAAGGCTTAACTTGTATAATTCGGAAAGATATAAGACTGTTAGCAGTTTTAATAATTATTTTAGAGTTCGCGATATTTAATATCCTGTATGGGTTCTCTTATTTGCCTGGCTTCCGCCATACAAGGACTTTACTTTACAACGGAAAATAAAGTACGTCGATTTTTGTAAGGCCGTTTTTGGTATTAAGGGCCTTATTAATCTGGCGATGTGCCGATTCTTTTCGTAGCTCTCTTAAAGCTTTTCTATAAGCCGCGTTACATTTCCAAATACTTGTCGAGGGCGGAGATTTACTCGTTAGGAATATATACGTTTCAAAGACCAGTATCGTTAAAACTAAGCCGTTAGGGTGTCATGACCCAGACAGTGGTTGAGTTAGGAAACGGGCCAGTATGCAACTGCGCTACTGAGAAGCTTGAAGTCTAATACATTAGGCGGGGAACATCTCTTATGTCAGCCACGATGACTAAGCAAAGTCACGTGATGGATCATGAAGGATCATAGCGATCTAAGATGATCCAGAAAATAGAGGATCATAGCGATCCAGTATGATCCAACCCAGGACAGTACTGAAGACGGTATGAAGGATAAAGAATATAAAGACACGGTTAGCACCACATAGATAGTATTTCCTTCATAGCTCTTCAGTTGTCAATCTAAGTATTCAGTCTCAGTATATTCTGAATAGCCTCACGGCTTTTGATCATTACTTGCACGGTTGCGATATTGTTCACTCAGCACCTCTGCTACCTTCTTGATAATATAAACCCTCTGACACTTTCTATACACTCATGGGTATTTAGTGTGATCATTACATTCCAACAGATTGAATATATAAGCCTTGTTATCGTTGAGGAAAACTCATTTCACCTCGTCTAAAACCATTTACTATTATAAATACAGTGAGCAAATTTATATTTACCTTAAACTTTCCACTCAATTTGAAAATTCACTCTAATGTTAATATGCTTTACTTAATATTAGCTCGAAATAACGAAATCTTTGGACGCACCGCTCTGCCTTTTACGCCTGTCAAATACGATAATGATAATAATAATAATAATAATAATAATAATAATAATAATAATAATAAATAGGAAGTAAAACAAATCCTCGACAAATGGTTCCATCAATAACACCGGCCTAAACAATAAATTCAATACCTTATTTGATAAAAGGATTTCACTAACAAAGACAATGAATAGATAAGTGTCGTGGATCTAAGCTATTACAAGAAACTTGTTAAGGACGTTAAGAAAAAGTTAAAGATTTTAGGCATATTTATATTGTGTTTCTTTTGTATGTGTGTACTCGTAAGTATGTCTTCTCATGAGACACTGTTCTTACATAATGGGGACATCATGGTTTTCTCGTCCCGGCATTTGTTGCGCCCCACTGGGGGCCTCTTGCGGCATGTGGTGTCAAATGCCACCTTCCTTGTATCGTACATACTTAGTAGTTGCTGCAGCCTCCGCTGCATCAACCCCACAGCTTAGTTCTTCATCCTTCACTACTACTGCAAACCACACCACCACCACACAGTACCAACACAAGGTTATAAACTCCAACTATTACACTGGCCCAACTGACAGGGATCGCCATCCCAATAACAATGGTGCCACCCCATGGTGTGGTGGGCACAAGAGTTATTTTAGGAGGGCCTTCCAATACGACTCATCATGTCCTGAATACTAGGACGTTGTTTAGACGGTTTGGATCCTGCAGTCCGAGTCCACCTGCGGTGCATCTGCCTCGTTCTCGTCATTCGCAAAGATGTCGTCCATTCGTTTCACAGCGGCCCATCTCCGGTTGCCTGCCTTTGCATTCTCCTCGGCCTCCCGCAACCACTGCTTCCACTTGCGGGTGCCGGGTGCAGCACCGCTCCGCCTCGCCCATCTCGCCTCCTTCGTCTCGCGGATCACATACCAGAGAGTCCTGGTGAAGCTCTTGTACCCATCGGACGGATCATCCGGGTCCGTGGTGCTGCTGGCGTGCCGTGCGTCCTGCGGCGTGATGTCGCGCCACTCGTAGCGCGACGCCACGTCCCAGAAGTACTCCTTGGGCAGCAGGCCGGCCAGCCAGTAGGCCATGTTCAGCAGCAGGTAGCTGGCCCCGACGAGCGTCTGGCCCGCGAAGCCGACGTTGCCGAGCAGCACGACGGCCACCATCAGCAGCGCGGTGCCGAGCGCCATCAGCAGCTTGTGCGCGCGCGCGCCGGCCGCGTAGCGGCACTCGGGCGTGCCGGCGTACAGCTCGCGCGCGACCGCGTCGCTGCAGCGCACGAGCACGAAGCCGCCCTGCGCCGTCTGCACCACCACGTCGCCCGCCCGCGCGCGCGCGCGCGGCGCCCGCACCAGCAGCACCGGCCGCCACCACGACGCGTACCCGGCCACCGAGCTGCCGAGCGCGACCGCGCCGACCGCCGCCAGCGCGACGCCGTCGCGCCAGTGCGCCGCCAGGCCCGCGATCGCCGCTGTCGCCGCGAACGAGAGCGCCGACAGCAGGTTCACCGGGCTGTCCCAGCGCGGCGGGATTGTCGCGCGCTCCTGCGGCGGCGCCGTCCCGGACGCGTCGGCGTCGGCGTCGTCCTCGTCGTCGGCGTCGGCGGCGGCGGCGTCGTCGTCGCCGTCCTCCTCCGGGCCGGGGGCGTGGCGCGCCCGTCCCCGGCGCCGGCGCCTGGGGCGCAGGTCCGCTGCGTGCGCCGGCTGGCGTTCGTGCCCTTTCCCATCGGCCGCAATCGTCTCGTCGGTCCGCTCCTCCTCGCGCGGTTGCCTGTGTCGGACCTGGATGACTCGGAAGTCGAACGCCGGCAGGTCGTCCAGGGGTGTGATGATGTTGGCGAAGAAGCCGAGCGTGGAGAGGACAACGCCGGCGTACACGCCCGTCACCGTGGCTGGGTAGTCCGGCATCCGGAGCGGCCGGGAGGATTTCAGCAGGGCCTGCGGCGCTGGGAGCAGGCGTGGCAGGAGGCAGAGAGGCGACGCCTCCATCTAGGATAGGCACGGCCACCATGGTCAGCTCAGATGAAAATGTGTGGCAAACTCCTTCCTCGAAGGACGCCTCCTGCAGGCACTCACCGCTTGTGAGTGTGCCTCGATCTCAGACTCGCCAATGATGGCAAGTAGTGTTATGGCATCCAGTCGCCAGGCGTCCCGGCCCTGGGGGAACCAGCCGTCGGTCCCGTATGTGCCACCAGTGTTGGCCATCTTATGGTGGTATGGCTTCCGCAGCGACAGAGGCGAGATGTCGTGTTCGTCAGAATGGCGTGCATCCCCCTGCCTAGTGTTCTGGGAGAACAGCAGCAAGTCCTTTATATGGATGCTGCTCCCTCAACGCCCCGCCCAGGACACGATGAAACTCAATGGCAGTGAGTGCCAGCCTCATTCCCGTCACCGGAGATCAACGTGGCGTCTGCGGAGGGATTAGCCTGGAACGCGCATAGGTGACAACAGCATGAAGCCGTATTGACGTATTGTGGGATTTGTTGTCCCATGGGCCAAGCCACGCTAGAATGCACTAGTTGCGGTGTCTCTCGGACAACGAATCCATGCCATTACTGGCAGTGCTCGAGTTCGAAAGCTTGCAAGACGAAATATGGAAATATGTTTTGGGAGCGCTTCCTTCGAAAACACAGTCTAGCCTCGGGGGGCAGTCATGAGTCAGTCACTCGGAATTCCAAGTCCTGCCGGAGACTGTTCCACATTTAGAATGTATATCGAGACCAGTATCATCTGTGTACACATCGACCCCAGGGGGCCAGTATCCCAGGACCGAGAGAGCCAGTGACCACATTGGCTCTTACTTCGGCGGCTGCTTCATAGGAAGAAGAATGTCGGCAGAAAGAAAGGCACAACGGTGACCTTCTCGGTCGGGAAATTGTCTTGTATCCCAAGTATAAAGGTATGATGGGTATTGAAACATGTATATATACGTATTTGCTCGTCCTGCCCAATCGCCGTGCCCCCATCACCGCCACAGAACCTCCTCATCTACCCAGGTAATCTACGCCCAAACCAGCCGCTTGATATTATGCCCCAACGTCTCCAAGATCCCCACATTCCGCTTCGCCTCCGCCAAGCTCACAATCTCGCCCTCTTCCATCAGACTCTGCCTCTTTGCCTCCGCCGCGCCAGACACCGGTTGGTTCAGGAGCGCCAGCCTCTCGATCTCGTGGCACACGCTCGTCACGAGCTGGCTCTCGCTGACCCTGTTGCCGTCGCTGGCGTCCGCGAGCGACGACTTGGCGTACGGCGCCTTGAGGGCGATCTTGCTGGTCTTGGGCGCGGGCGGCGGCTTGCGGTGGAAGAGGCCCGTGGGGCGGTCCTGCACGGGGTTCTCGGTGGAGGATGAGGCGGCTGTTGTTGTTTGGCCGCCCTTCCTAATGCTCGAGGTGAGGCTGCGGGTGTTCACGCGGCGGATGTCCTCGGAACCGGGCCGGTATATGACCACCAGCCCGATGTTCTTGCTCTCGTCCGTTTGAGTGGCCGCTATGGTGGATGTGATATAGGTCCCGCACTTGATTCCCGTGACATGGCGGAGGGCGACCCGGTCGAAAGAGCTGACCCTGTCCAGGTTCCAGTCGAAGCGGCAGAGATACATGGCGGTGTCGGTTAGGAGAAAGACGACCTCTTGGAAGGGGCTCGCGGTGAGGCTGTCTGTCACGGCTGGGGAGAGGAAGGTCCACCCGCCCATAAATTCCTCCTTCTCGTCGGACACAACACGCTTCTGGCAGAGCTCGATGGCTTGGTCGCGCATCTTCTGGACCGACATAGACGGATCTTTCGTCATCATATCGGCTTCGAATTCCTCGAACACATCTGAGGTTACGTTGCCCAGGAGGAAATCAATGGTAGCTTGGAGAAAGAAGTCGTTGACCATGCTATTGTTATGTTAGTCAAGACCCTCCAAGGAGGGCAATGGTCCCAGAACGTCACGGGAAGGAAGGTAACCGCGTACCCATTATAGAACCGGGTTAGTCCCAAGCCAGCATCCATCAACGCTCCCCTATAATTTCTCTGTTTGGTCCGCGTATAATCGCCCTTCATCGCTGCTGTGGACGCATACTGCTTCGAGATGGCGTCACCATTATCTGCCCATAATGTGTTGAACCACGAGTTGACCTGATCATGCTGCGCCGTCATGTCGTAGCCCTGGGCCTTCAACTGCAAATCAAGCACATACTTGGCAAACGAGCTCTGGCACACATTCGTCCGGTCGAGACAGTCCATGCAGTTGGTGCGAACTACACCCCTCTGCTGGACCTTGATTTTGCCGCCCTCCACGACTGTGCTCCCGAAGAATTGAAGCTGGCCCTTCAGAGTGTCGATAAGCTTCTGAACATTTTCGAACTTCATGCCACGGCAAGCGTCGTGGAAGTCAAACCACTCCAAGGGGACCTGCTGGTCGTCGTCTGTTTCTTTGTTGTACCGCTCAAGACCTTGCTGGTATTTCTCGCCGATGGGAGCCTCAACGCCATGCTTCTCAACCAGATTGGCGATTTGTAGCAAGCCATATTGTTTGTGCAGCCCGTCAAAGTGCTTCTTGAGCGCTTGAAAGTTGGCCTCATCGGAGTGACGGAAGATCGGAGTAGGCTTGAGCGAGTACGGGCTTTGTGTAAAAAAGACCGGTATGCTGCCTCTGATTTGAAGGAACGAGTAGATCTTGGAGCCCGCGTCCACTGTCTTGGGTGTCAAGATCTGCTCCGTTTCCACGAAATTGGCACAGCACCCTTCATCATCGATTCCCCGCCTCAAATACCGGAGCCCGGCTCGTTTTACGGACCGTTTTGAAATCACAGTTATGTCGAATTGCCTCTCCGACGGCCTCAGCTCGTCCGGTACTGCCTCAGTCGATGGCGAGGCCGTAGGCGAGCCTGCGCTGGCGGCGTAGTCCTTCATTTCCACGGAGCTCTTTTCTTGGTCGATCTGCGGTGGCTGGCTGTCCACTGTAAACGTTTGTTGACCGATGAAGCCCTTGACCAGCGGCAGGGCCAAGCTGTCTGCCCCCGCGTCAACGAATGGCTGCAAAACATGGTGGTTCCAGAAGAAGAGCGGGTCCACCCTCCGATGAAGCGAATCGTCCCCTGATACTGCTTCTCGGGGTTGCTTCGCAAGGCTGCGCGTGAGGTCGTAGTCGTAGGAGAAAAAGTAGCTTTGCGAGCTCCCGAACAGGATCTGCGTCGTCCTCAGCAACTTCGGTAACAACGTGGGCGGTGCCATGCCTTCTTCTTTCGCGTCCTTGACCGGCACGCCCGCCGCATAAGGCGCAGACTTGTCCTCGCTGGTCGCAGCAGGCGCCTGGGGGTCATCTGTCGCCTCGGCGCCAGAAGTAGCAGTAGCTTGCTGCTTGTCCTTGTCCAAGTTACCAACATTCTCCTCGCTCCGACTAAGCCCCATGTTACGCTTGGACTCCTGCTGCCAGCCACTCTTACTGAACCAGCGCTGGGCAAACCGGCCGTAGCTGCCGCGGCGCGAAAATACATTTTGAGCAACTCCACCAGCGTGTCCACTGAGTCTCTTGCCCTGAGCCTCAGAAGATAGCGCTTCTTCATTATCGGTGGGCACCTCGTCGCTCTTGATTGACTGGGCGTCGTAACCGTCTGTATCTTCGTCGGTCTCATTGCCGGCCGTCTCCCCAATGGTCTTGACTTGTATGCTATCGAGCTGTACGGCAGTCTTCGAAACCGACTCGCTTGCGTCACTATAGGAGGAGCATGGTGTCAGGGCAACTTCGGTGATGACATATACTGGAAAGCCGCAGATGATGGCGACTTGTTGGCGGCGGGTGATGGACACCAGGTAACTGAAGCGGGAGACGGTGATCAAGCCTGTTGCTGTATGAGCAATGGCCCTCCCCACGATCAAGGAGAGTTCAAAGAAGAACTATGGTAGATTCGATCCGGCGCCGGACAGAGACCTACCGACAATTCCGAAGGCCTCGAAAGACGAGTTCGACTTGGACAAGTCTGGGACAGTATCGCGAGATATGTGTGACACGCCCGCATCTCTGTAGTGGATCTTGACCGGCGCAGCAGGCCTTTGCTCTTTCTTGTTGGACAGTGGTTGGATGAAGAGGCCGTCCACAGCGGCTGCTATGAGGACCTTGCGCGCGAGGGAGGGCATGTTGCAACTCTTGCAGCTCTTGCAGCTCTTGCGTCGCAGTCACAGGGTGGAAAATCGAGCATAACAACAGAGAGGAGAGAGCAGGGAGGTCTGGGTCAAGGATGCGATTACCTATGCTTGAGAGGGAGAAGTCATTGCACACATGTGTCTAGGTCGGATAGGGCCATGGTGTCGGGTGAAGATGGCAAAGATGGCAGTGGCAGTCTTGGTGGTGCACACACGCGTTCAACACCCGTGGCATGACGTACCGTCGTCTACCACCCACCATCCACCCATTTTTGGCAGCTGCAGCATCTTGTTTGGGTGGTAACACGAAAGAAGTGCTATGATTCCCACAAACGACGATTCAGGATGCCATTGCTATCTCCCATGTCAACTGCAAGCAGTGCTTGCAGCTTATCTCGCAGGAGAGAAATGGCTGGTCGGGTTTGCTAGTGGCAAAGATCAATAGATGCTACTGTCGCTGCTTGCAGCTACATCGATCGGGCTACCCTGGTTAGACCATGGAGAACGGCTCTCTCCATCCTCGGACGATCTCGCGTATGTTCTTGGGTGCGTCGTCCAATATACTTCTCATTTCACCATGAATGTCTGGGCCGGTGCTCTCAACCCGCACCTGGGTATCATGGAAGCGAACTTTGCTGGTATTGTTGCTATCGAAGACCCGACACCTGTCCTACTGGCTTAGAGGGCAGCAAAGATCTCCAGCCAAGCCCACCCGGAACAACCAAGTCCGATATCCCAAGCTTTTTAGATGGCCAGTCTCTCGACCTTGTCCTTAAGCGCACGGATCTGGCCCATAAGGTCGGAAGCCTCGTTCGATGTGATGGAGCATGCGATAACAGCGCGGGACACACCCTAAACGACGAGGAGTGTGGTTAGCAAGTGTCTAGTAATACTGATAAGTCCCAGGACTTGGGCCGCAACCATCACACTCGTTTTGAGGAGCAATGTGCCGTGTTGTTGGAGTGGACTTACGCAAGCACGGCCAAGGGCAATCTTGGACGGAACGTAGACATAGGGGGTGTTCTTGTCCTCGCTCAACAGAGGGATGTGGAGCAGGATGGCGAGAGGGGCGGTGTCGGCAGCGAGCACGACAATCTCGGCGGTGCCACGGTTCAGAGCCTTGGTAGCCTCGTTGGCACCCTTCTTGAGCTGGCGGTAGTGCGAGGCCGACTGGATGAGATCAAGGATCTCCTGGGTCAAGGCAGCGTCGGCGATGGGCCACGCAGCGGACTCATTCTGGTTGGACATGTTGGCGATTGACGAGGAATACAGATGCGAGATATGATGAGAGCAGGGTTCCTTTCCGTAGATCGCCCTGTGCGGTGACGAGGAGGTCGATGAACTATGGCGTTTGGTGGTAGATGCTGGCACATGAGTTCATTCTGAAAGGCCCTTTTTGGTGCAGCAGAAGATTTGAGTGGGGCGGGGACAGCGATAAGCTGATTAGAGTAGAGCAGAGCATGGTCTGTGCGCCCTTGCAAGGAGGCTTGCTGGCTTGGCAAGAGAGAGATGACCACAAGTGCTAGTTCATTCACCACCACCGCCCGGCCTCCTTCGAACCGTCGTCTACACCAACGCGCAGCCCAACCCAACCCGATCTCGTCCCCAGCCACACACTCTCTCGATTCATCATATTTTCAGCATCCCCCAGCCGCCAACATGTCTTCAGACCTCTGGTAAGCCTCGCTCACTGAGCACTCCCAAGCTCTATTCGCCATCCCTGGAAGCTTCACGTCCAGACCATCTTCAGCCTCGCCAAGGCCTTTACATCTTCTCTTTCAGCTTCCATGACTCCTCAAGCTAACAAATAGACCTCCATAGCCCTGTCTATGCGGTTAGTTCTGCCCTCGCGATACCTTCTCCCTGCCGAGGTGGCCGTCATTCTCGCGAGCTCCACTCGACCCGGGGCGAACGCGGACAACAAACATCATCAACGCGGCGCTGACCACAATATAGCCCTTCTTCGGTGCGATGGGCTGCACAGCCGCCATCGTCTTCACATGTCTCGGCGCATCGTACGGGACCGCCAAGTCTGGCGTCGGTATCGCAGCAATGGGTGTCCTACGCCCTGACCTGATCGTGAAGAGTACGTTCCAGCACCTCGGCGCTGCCCCATCCGACACCATGCTTACACGCCGCTTCTAGACATTGTTCCCGTCATCATGGCTGGTATCATCGGTATCTACGGCCTCGTCGTCTCCGTCCTCATCTCCGACGGACTCAAACAGGCCGACTACACCCTGTTCACCGGCTTCATCCATCTCGGGGCCGGTCTGGCCGTCGGTCTCGCCGGTCTGGCTGCCGGCTTCGCCATTGGCATTGTTGGTGATGCTGGTGTGCGCGGAACTGCGCAGCAGCCCAGGCTCTTCGTCGGCATGATTCTGATTCTCATCTTCGCCGAAGTGCTGGGTCCGTTCTTCTCAGGGGCCACCCTCATTCTTTCCTCGACCCCTGCTTGGACGGGTACAAGCGCCCAGGTCAATGAGCTGACAAGAACGCTTCTAGGTCTCTACGGACTCATTGTTGCACTACTCATGAATTCCAAGGCCGCGCAGAACGTCTCCTGCTAAGCGCCTTACTACTGATCCCCCGACCGCCGAAACGGACATGGTGACAGGCTGGCAACGAGAAGTTCACAGGGTCTATCAGTATGGCGTTGGTGGCGGTTGCTCACGCTTCATGGGGACGGCAAGGGTCAGGAGCAAAGCTGAACCTCCAGAACACAACTGCATCGGGTCGCTGACGGTCGTGCCTCGATGCTCGGGACACGAGACGACTGGGACACAAAAGGAGATTATGGAGGGATGTTCGGGTGGATCATCCTGGGAATTTACGGTGTACCACATATATCCCATTAGACGAGCGTCGTCGGTGGCTTCTCTCGTCAATAGGTGCTTGGGGTTGGGAAGGGCGGAGAGAGAAATTGTAGCCTAGGACGGGAGTCATGCTGCTTTGATTCTGTGATTTCTGGGTTTCAAACGGCTGCATTAGTATCGTCAACTGTCTTGCATTGCATCCTACTTCCTAGCTCCAGCCTCGCGCACCAGCAAGTGCGACCATTGCTGCTAACCACCGGCCGCCAGCGTGCTTGAACATCATCTATGCATGCTGCACTATGCGTCTTGGCTATGGCCGCTGAGCTTGGCCCCTCCAGTTGGGCAAGAATGGCGCGGCGGCCGCAACAGACCACTTCGAGGAGGCTTGTAGGCGGCACACTCAGAACAAGTGGATATAGATATAGATGTATATATATATATATACACGCATAGGGCGCAGATCCAGCAAGTCGCCGCGAGGGCACGAGCTTTCGGACGCCATGTGGTGGCCCTGTGGCCCTCGCTCACCAAGGCCAAGAACCAACAACGCAACGCCGAGACTCTGCCACGGGCAAATGTCGTGCATTGATTGAGTGCTGCTTGCTTGCCCACACCGTGGTGGTTGAGCATATTTGGTACTTCGCCTCCGCCGAAGCAGTGGCTGTTGTCGGGGGTACTAAACTATACAGTACATTACATTGTTGTCAGGGTACTAACTATACAGTACATTACGTTGTTGTCGGAGTACTAACTATACAGTACATTACATTGTCATTAAGCCAGGCCGTTCCTGGGGCTCCCTTATGGCACACCACCTTCGGGATTTTTGGGTTGTGGATCCCCATTAGCCTCTTCGTCGCTCCCCTGAACCCCATCCCCTCTTCCAACACGACACACCCAAACACAGACACACACACACACACCCCATATTCAAACTTCCCCCTCTCGCCGCCTATAATGCATGAATTACAAACGTGCTCGGTTATCGAAACATGTACACGCCGAAAAGAATGGCCTTGTTCTCTTCCCTGCTTTCCCCGCCATGACTGTCCTGAAGCACCGCCCTCGACATCCCGCGAAGGCGAACTTTAGATGACGTACTGCGGCGGTGGTTATGTTAGCTGGGGGAACGATCATCACACACAAAACACCACCATCAAGAAAACCGACGGAAGCCGGGCGGACCTACGGGAATGAACATGTACGGCACGCGCCGCTCGTACTCGCGCCACGCGTCGCCGTACTTCTCGCGGCAGCGCGCGACGTCGCGGCGCGCGCGGTGCGCGATCATGCCGACGAAGAAGACGGGGTAGAACCACGGCCAGGGGCTGGCGAAGCCGGTGACGAGGCCCCAGCAGAGGGCGAAGAAGGCGTCGCACGTGTAGTGCAGCTTGCGCGCCAGGCCGTACCAGCCGTCGACGAGGATGGCGTCGCCGGTCGCCGTGTCGATCCGGCGCGGGGCCGCGAGGCGCTGCCAGGGCACCTGCGGGAACGTGCGGCGCGTGGTCAGCGTGCCGCGCTCCATGGCGCGGAACGAGTTCTTCTGGCCGTTGCAGCTATCCCAGACCCAGTAGACGGCCAGGTAGGACGCGAAGAGCGCGACCAGCAGGGGCCGGCTCCAGCGGTACTCGGCCGGCGCATGGTTGGCCAGGTAGACGGTGCAGTGGCAGTACGACAGCGGCACGCCCGACATGTTCCAGAAGATGAGCATGAAGCCCCACTTCTCGTAATACATGTCCCAGGTGGTCACGATGAGCTCCTCGCCCTTGGCGCAGGCGTTGGCGTACAGCCAGTGCGCCATGACGACGAAGGCGACCTCGCCCGAGACGTAGCCGTACGTCTCGTACTGCCGCGTCGCCGTGCTAAGGCTGAGCAGCAGCAGGATGAACCACGGCAGGCGCACCTCGAAGAACATCTTGAAGTCGAGGATGCCGAACATGCGCGGGTTGAGCTCCGCGCCCATGAAGAAGTCGTAGATCGGGGAGCCGGTCATGCGGTGCTGGGCGCCGCGGGCGAGCGCGGAGAAGTAGGCGATGAAGGCAACCAGGTAGCCGGACAGGATGGAGACGGAGAGCAGCGGGCCGAACTCGTCGATGATCTGCGCCGCCGAGTATATCCCGGTGAGGTGGAGTCCCGCGAAGACGGCGAGGGTCGCGTACAGCGACACAAACCCCGAGCAGTAGTACTTGAGCTGTTTGCCGCCCTCATGGGGGAGAGGCTTGCCGTAGGTGTAGACGCCCGGCGCGAACAGGTACAGCAGCATCTCAAAGACGCCGAACGACCAATACATGGCCCAGGCCTTGGCCGAGGGGAACGCGCCCGTGTAGACGAGATGGCCCAGGTGACGGAAGAAGTCAGCCCAGCTCTGGCCTGCGGCGGGCGTGGGAACGCCGCCGTCGTAGAAGGTCGCACCTATCCACATGTACCACATCAGCAGCGGAAAGCCGATCATCATGGCTGACACGCCCAGGGAACCGCCGAACTCGAACTTGGCCGAGTAATCGACCTTGGGGTCCATGCCCGGAGCCCAGCCGTCGACGACCTTCTCTCCGGCAGTCTGGTGGCCGTCGCCGTTCATCTTCTCCTCCGCAGTTTGGTAGCCGTTGATGCCGTTCGCTGGCGCGCCGTCCGCGTTGCCATTCCCGTTGCCATTCCCGTTGCCATTCCCGTTGCCATTCCCGTTGCCATGTCCGTTGCCATGTCCGTTGCCATGTCCGTTGCCATGTCCGTTGCCATGTCCGTTGCCATTGGCTTTGGCTCTGGACTTGCGCACGAAGAGAGTCTCCTTCTCCGCGTTACCGTTCGCCGGGTCGATCTTGGCGATGGCCTGCAAGGGGTTCGGGGGCCCGTCCTCGTCGAGGTGCTCGGTAAACTTGGTAGTGCCACGCCGGCGCAAGACGCGCGTAATGCGAGCGGTCGAGGTGATGGTCACCTCGGTGGCGGAGCTGGACTCGGCGTCGGCGTCGGCATCGGCGTCGGAGGCCTCAAGAGCGCTGGAGGTCTGGCGCTTTGAGATGCGGCGGCGTGGAGTCTCGATCATACCCTCGAAGGGCTCCTGCTTACTGTGAGAGCAAGTATGTTAGACTTGCTGGCATATGTTTGCTTTGAAAAGAGCGTTCTGTCGTCGCGCGGCGCGGTCGCGCCACGCGAGCTCACGTCGCATCCCGAACGCCTCGGGAGCCCCCGATGGTGCCTTGTGCTTTTGTTGGCACAAGGATTTTGCACAAAAGATGAGGGCCATTGACACGGTTAGGCATGAGCATCCGTGCACCGATTTGGCCCCTTAGTCCTCAGACAACAACAGGGAGAGCGCTCAGGACACGCGCTAGAAGCTGGAACTTACCGGGGTGTCTGCCTGAGAGAATATCGCGACATCTTGAGCGATATGAGCGGGAGGCGAATATGATTTTTTGTGGAGAGTGTGGGATGATGAAAGCGCGCAGTGCTCAGTGCTTGCTTCCTCCTCCCTCACACTTCTGCCGGGAGCGCAACTTTCCTCGAGTCCGCGTTCCTGATGTGATGGACAGGGGTGTTGGTTTGAATTTGCGGTTGCCGGGCCCCCAAGCCATGTCCAGATGGCTTACTCAGCCAACCTCGTGCCAAGCATTCCGTATTCCCACTGAGGTGTGGTCCCAAGACCTGAACAGCTCACATGATACGTGGAATGTAATATGGTATCATAGTGAAAGAAAAGCCCCCCTGTCAGGTACCGACAGGGATACAATGCATCCCTATTGAAGTGGGTGCACGGATCATGTTAACATGACATGGACGATTTAATTTTCCCATACCTTGTAGTATTCGCCACCTTGCCTCCACGACTCACTTCTCAGCTCGTCCACGCATGTGTCCAAGGTTCCAGGGTCGCAGCTTGGCGCTGTACATACTGCATTGGCTTCCCATGGCATACTACGTATATCTCAAAGCATGACTTCGATGCTGTCGTTCGGCATATGCTTCCGCCCCACAGCGCTCGAGCGAGAAGTAGTAGCCAAAAGTGGAACACGATCCCAGGCAAGTTTCTAGCTCCACCACATGCACCTGCCTCCTTTGACATGATTTGGACATGGCTTCATTTCAGTGGCAACAGCTAGCAAGGAGCCTCAATAGGCCTGGTCCATTGAAGCATCTTGTAGCCGAGGGAACAATCACGAATTCCCTATGTGGAAAAACTATGGCCTTTTGGAGGCACAAGTCAGACTGTCAGACCGGAAGCACCCGGAAATAATTCATTATACGGTGCGCGGTGTACAGTGTCCTCAAGGTGCCACTAGGTATGTAGTACCTAGCCTGGAATTCTTTCCTTGCTATCATAACTAACCTGATTTGTCAAATGCAAAAATGGATCACATTTAGTATCCAAGTAAAAAAAAGTCTGAAACATAGGGAAACGCTCACGCTATTATCCCTAGTGAGACAAACAACTACTGTATCTAGGTACTACGGCTTTGTAAATACTCCCATAAATTGTAAACAAGACAATAGAGCCTGCCACAAAGTATTTGCTGTGAGTTGGACACGATTATCTGGATATGATCATCTCACAATTGGGATAATCACCTGTAGGATGATCTATAGGACCAACAAGTGTATTGGTTGGCAGTGATGGGGCCTGGTAAAGAGAAGCGTGACTGCAGCATAAAGTACAAATCAATTGTGTTGCCCAAGAGCAATTAGAACAAACCCCCAATTGTATATTCAGTACGTCCAGTATCTTTAGATTTGTCTTCTTCACAGCTACTATCTTGTCTGAACCCCTCCTTCCACCCACATATGATACCAAGTTGATGCAGCAACAACTGCAGCAGCCGCCTGCCCAAGCTCCTTTTCTGATTCACTTTTTCACCTTTGGCAAGCCCCACCTGCTAGGTGAATTGTGACTGTTACCCAAGTCCACTGCTGGTCAAAAGCAGCAGGAGCATAGCATGTGTCCCTAGCTTTTTTGATGCTGTTGATTGCTTCCCATAAAACCACCAAAACTTGTAGCCACCTGCAACTCTTCACAACCCCTTGCCTTCCGCCTCAAATACAACATAACACTATCCATCAACCCCTTTTATACTACTCAAGTATCACTGTAGACCTTCCACAAGTCTTTGTGTCGAAACTCCTTCTACAGTCCTTGCAACTTACTTACAACATACCACATCAACAAACGCGAAAATGTTCTTTCCTCGCATTATTGCTGCCATCATGGCCTTTGCCTTTGTTGCTCTGTGCATGCCCAAGGATGGTCACTCCTCTGAGGTCAAGGATGATCAAGGACTTGAGGTTGATCTCCGCGGAACTGCTGTCAACACCACTGTGAGTACTCTCCTTCCCAATACACGCTGTTTCCCCATGAAGTCCCCTTCAAAAGTGCCCCCTCACGTGGTTATCCCACAGGTGGTTATCCCCACAGTGTTCCACAAAAAAACACCTCCTCAGGGAGCCCCTTCTAAGGGCACTTACCTTGCGCACCACCCCACATATGATGCGTCTATCCTACAAACATACAAGAAACCACCAAACTAACGGGATCGCATTCATAGTGCTGGACCGGCAACATCCACGGCCACTGTTACGGCCATGACAACGGCTGCGAGCCTGACAACGGCTGGTTGGTGAGTTTCCCCCCTTCTCTCCCTACCCTTCCCTTACCCTATAACAGAATCGCACTGGTTGCGTCCCCTCCTCATTGCAAAGTCCGGCACAGAAATAGCTTGCGCCACTTACCTCAGGCTCCTCACATTTACTGTTTATTCGCTGACCCTCCCATTCCCTCACAGCTTACTTGCCAAGGCTCCCAGCAGATGATCTACAATTCCACCTGCGGCGGCGCCCCCGTCGGCGGCGTCGGCTCCTGCCACTGCGACAGCGCCACCGGCGAGTCGGCCTGCGCTTCCACCACCACCGAGTAGGAGGCCAAGGCCATCAACAGCACCTGCTGGACAGGCCAGATCGGCAACAGCTGCTATGGCCACGCCAACCAACGGCTGCCTGACAGAAAGAGGCTGGCTGGTAAGTCATGTCGAACCCAATAGCTGCACACCATCTACCTGCCCCTGTCCGTCCTTGGAAAGGGAAGCAGGGTGCAGGGACAGGCCCCTTCCCTGCCGTTGTGCCGAGTGCTGACTTCTGCCCCCCTTTTTTTTGTTTTCTTCATACGTAGCTCGTCTGCAGTAACAATTCCATGGCATGTGGAAGCGACTGCCACAATGGAAACAGCAACCTTGGTACGTGTATCTATAGCACGGCTGGCGAGTCGAAGTGCTTTGGCGCACCAACTAAGGAATACACCATGGAAATGCATCTCTATTGAGACGCATCTCTACTGTGACAGAAAGCTTGGAAGCAGTATGGACAATGGGAAGTGCTAGTGCCGGGCGACACAGAACAAGTCTTCATTTGAAGGGAAGTAGGCACTCGGGGCTTCAGTCCGAACTGTGGCAGGTACCAGCAGGCCACCTTAGTCAGCTTCTGGTTTTCCGGCCGTTACCTAAGTCTAGTTCTCGTTTGATTATGGTAGCATGGAGGATCGATATGCATGCCAAGTATGATTTATAGTGGGGAAATGGCTACCCGCTGTCATGGGAGGGATGTCTGGAGAATAAAGGGAGGTATCCGTGGCGCTAGCCAGACTAGAAACAACAATACAAATCCACCTCTACCCCTCAAATACCCCTCCTCTCGAAATCCCCATTTTATTGCAATCATCTGGCGACCTGGTGCAGAAGTCGTTTACTTTACAAACATCCTGATTCGCAGTCAGATACAAACCACAAAAAAAAGAACGAGAAAGTGACTAACGAGAACGAGAAAGTAACAAAACGAGACAAGAACAAGAACGAGAAAGTAACAAAACGAGACGAGAACGAGAACGAGACAAGAACGAGAAAGTGACCAATGAGAACAAAAACCCCTCAAATCTTATAGTTAGCTCGGGCTAGCTACACAAAACTAAAACGAAAAAAATTAGAAAAACAAGTAAAGGATAGATTGTCTAAATACATGAACCTTATCTGACAATATCGATTTTATTATTTTAAAAGTAAGATAATATCAATGGGATATAACAATTACTATATAATTAATTACTATTATATATACTATACTTTTTAAAATAAGTTTTACACGAATATTTGCCGGATAATCCGGCTAAAACGCGAACGATTACATTGAGGATATTGAGATTATAGTGGAGATATAATCGTAAAACGACAATTTTATTAAAAAGATTTGTAATAGTTATTTTAAACTAGAATTAAGAAAAAAGGCGGCTAAATGGTATTGTATTATACCCAAGGAAAAAAGATAATAATAGGATAATCTTAAAATACTTTTCAACCCTCGTTTTAAATCTCGCTTAATAATAATTAGTAATAAAGTGGTAATTAAGGTAAACTTATTTAAAAGGCGTGTTTACGAAACATTAGTCGAATATATAAAGAAGGCAGATGAATTAGCCGTATAATATCTTTATATGTTATAAAAGGAATCAAAAACAGATTCCTAGTTTACCTTATGGATAACGGTTGAAATACCGATATAATATTACAAATGAGAGTTACCAACCGCCTGGTTTTTAAAAACCTTATAAACTAAAATGGAATATACAAAGATAAGGTTACGTATAATATCATACAAAAGACATTAATCGCGGAAACTGTAGTTTCTAGTTACGACAACAACCTTTTTTTAAAGAAACAAGAAATAAAAAGATACCTAAAAGTATCCAACGGGAAAAGTATTTTTCGAAACCATTATAAGGCTAATATAAGAACAGATAGGTAAATTAACACTCTAAGATAACGGGCGGAATATTTCTTATAACTTGTAGAATACTTACAGGTATTAAAATCCGTGTTAAACTTATTTTCAATTTATTTTTCGAACGATGATAATGGACTCACTAAGCCTATACCAATAAAGAAATAAAATAGGTAACGGATAATAACAATAAACGTAAAATAACGTATAAATATACTTTAACTACAGAAATATACCTAAATTATATAACAGATTTTTCGACTATTTTTATATCCGATAGCTACAGGTAAAAATATATTAGATACGAGATTTCGTACTGGTAACACGGGTAATCCCCAAGGAATTGAAAATAAGAGGTAAGGCGAACGTAAAGATATACGAGCCAATATTTATGGCATTAACGAATTAAACCGAATACCAAAACTTTTATTTTATTTTTAATAGCAATCATCTATATCTAATGGATTTAAACGCAAAGGGAGGCAGCATATAGGACTTTTAGACTAAGCCGGAAGGGCGTTAATATAATTGCAAGAGATGTCAACGTATTTATAAAAAATGCCAATATATTCGCGAAAATGAAGGAAAGGGTAAAAAATTCGAGGATATTATGTTATCGATAGCTTTTTAACGCTGTAATACTTGAACTATAAGGTATGTAAATTTATACGCTCGAACCAAAGATAAGGAAAAAGGTCTATTTAATACTCGTACGAAACCAAATTCCCCTTATCCTCGAATATTATGATTTTAAATCCTTTTGTCAATAACTTAGATCGATAGAAAATGGTTTCGCGAAGGCCTTTCCCAGTTTCGCACTGTTATATAGAAGGAATACGGAATTAATACTGCGGTAAAAAGAAAAGATATTGTGATTATTCGAGCATTTTTAGGTTGTCCCAAAAAAAAATTTAACTTAATGGATATCTTACGAAAAATGTACCTTAAAACTATTTTCGAATAGCTATTGAATTGTAATTCTATTTTATATAAGTAAATAGCGAAAATATGTGGTTTCGATACCGTTCGACGTACGAAAATATGGAAAGAAATTGCGAGAAAAAAACGAAAACGTATAATATTCATGCATTCGACGGTGATAATAGCTATAAAAGATCGTATAAAACCACGTATTATAAAAACCCAACTCGGATATATTTAAGGTAACATTTATGATATTTATATTAACCGTTATTTTGTAGATATCTACTTTTTCGTGGAATTCGTTACGCGAGATACGGTAACTCGTATAGGAATTACCGTTTAAATAGCCGACCTACTAATAAGACTTACGATAGCTAACGAAAGTCGAACGATATTAACGATTTATAAGTTATTTCCCCTCGTTATTAGTGATATTATTTCTTTAATTTACTTATTTGTTACAGCTAACTATTTATTATATAACTTGTTATCAAGTTATAATTAGTTCGTTTTTTATTTAGCTGTTAATAATTATATTGGAAATATCTTTACACTTGTAGGCGAAAGTAGATATTCAGTTATATCTATGGAATTGTAATGATCACACTAAATACCCATGAGTAAATAGAAGGTATCAGGGGGTTTATGTTAGCAGTAAGGTAGCAGAGGTAACAAAGGTGCAATATCAAGAAGATGTTTATTCGTGCTGTAGAATAATCACTAGCCGTTAGGCTATTCAGGTGTGTAGACTGAATACTTAGATTGACAACTGAAGAGCTATGAAGGAAATGCTATCTATGGTGCTGACCGTGTCCTTATATCCCATTGCTTTCATACTATCTTCAGTACTAGATCGTTTGAATCACTGCACTGATCCTACTGATCTAGTGCTGCCTCACCTTGAATCAGTAACTGATTCATACTGACCTATCACGTGATATGCTTAGTCACCTTGCTTACATAAGAGATGTTCCTCGCCTGATGTGTTGGACTACAAGCTCTCAATGGCTTAGCTGCATGCTGGTCTGTTTCCTGACCCAACCGTTGTCTGGGTTATAACAGGAATAATGTGTGAAACCGTTGCCTTTTAATGTTTATTTAGTGTATATGGATCTTTTTTTAAACGAGAATTAACATTCGTCGGATAAATCAAATACGGGTAATGAGGGAGAAATATCGGAATTGAGTTTAAAGGAAAAGAATAGTAGTAACGAAGACAAGGACTAAGCCTTGAATAAGGAGGATAAAAAATACTTAGGAAAATTAAACGAACTTATCGATTTTTCAAAATATACACAATAATAAGGGAAACGCCCAAGTTAAAGTGTGCCTTAAATTTAGGAAATGTGATTCAGTAACTGAAAGACTTAGGGAATACTAATATATGTAAACGAATACGTTTTAACGATGTTTCAATTATACTAAAAACAAATGAGAGTGAGGTGGAAATATATAAAACCGAAGCGAAGATAATAATAGTAATTGCAAGATAGAAACGAATAAGAAGAAGATCGAAGAAAGTTATTGTCTTTGACGAGGTAAAGGGGTCACTTATTAGAGAACATTTCGATATCATTAACTATTTATTACGTTTTCTTGTTTCGTGTATATCAATTTAGCGTTTGGAAGGAGAAACATTTAACGTCGTCCTAGATAAAATAAATTAGACGACATATCGTAAGATGTTATTAAGGAGCGTTTTAAGATTTCCGCTATCTATATTAAAGATATAAGTGAAATAAACGAGGCGGATAGATTATTTAACGAAAAATACCTATAACTTTGCGAAAACAAAACGAAAGTATTGGTATTAGTTAAAAGGCTGATATATATCTGGAAAAATGTATTCGCTTTATGTTTAAGGGATGTATGAGTAATCGATTTCGTTACTTATTTAATCGAATTCAAACTAAATAACAGACCGTTTCGGTTAAAATAACCAAAATTATTGGTAGGTCTAAAGCCTAGAATATTCATGTGAACATAAGGTTTAGAAGAGTAATTAATATGATTGGTATTTGTAGTATAAAGTAAAGATGAAGATAATCAAGAAGAAGTACCCAGAGATGTACGTTACAGGTGAGGGCTTATAAGCCCTCGCCCAGAACGTATGACTTCTAGAATACTTCTAGACCGCTTCATGCATTGCCATTGGCCTGGAATAGCATTCCAGACCAATCCATGCATGTTACACTTTTGCGTCTTACAAGAGTGCAGCCTGCAGCGTGATACGTTATCGTGCACCCTGTAGGATTGCACCCTGTAATATAGTGCACTGCCCTTTGACCTATATATACTATCTGTAAGGGTATATAGTAATATACACAAAGATAGTTATAAAATGAGGTCGTATTCATATAAAGATTTTAACAAATTATAGAGGTTATAGGATTTTATATACTAGGTTAATTTAAATAAGATTTATATTTACGATACCTATTCAAGAAACATGGCGAATACCGATTCATTTGTAATTATATTTCAGTTCATAATTACATATTTAAATTATAATAACCTATATACTTACGAAAAAAAAATATTCGATACTCTTTTTCAGTGTAACTATAATGTCTTTTTTTAAAGCGACGCGGCGAATGGATATTAGGGGATTCCTATTACTTTAGGTTATTAATATAAAACGGCATTAATTATACCGAATATATAATACCTGATATTTAAAATAATTTAAGGAATAATAGGAAGGAAATACACTTATTATACGTTCGGAGATATTACCTTTGGTGAATGGTTATTACTAAATGATAAAACCGGCGGAAATATTATAAGAATCGACGAGAATACCACAAGGCGGAACCAAAAAAAAACAAGAATTAGTGGATTAACACTACCGTTATTAATAAGATATAACTATACCTGAAAAAAGGCTTTCGACGTATATATTAACAACTATAACGAATTATTATATGGATTTTACGTAATATTTAACTTTTTTCATTGTTAATATATTCCTGTTTTAAAAACGGAAGAATTAGCTTTAAAACTTATAAACTTATCTTATTTGAAAACTATATTTACTCGTTGAGATTCGAATCATTACGGCGTCGAGTTTAGCCGTTTGAAAAACATCGGAAAAGATTCGAAATATAAGCGAAACTTGAAAATCACCCTATTTTATTCAAGATGTTAAACGAGTTCCTTTAGCTTATATTGTACGTCGCAAGGTATATACATAAAAGAGTGTTGTATACGATATTTATGAAGATATTTTGTATAAGAAAAATACCGAAAATAACATCAAAGGGAAATTTATTGAAAAAAATATAATAAATCCCTAAATATTTTAAATAGAAAAGAGAATATATTGAGGATTTCATTACTATATTTATAGTGATTTAATAAAATATTATAGTAACCTGGGATCGTTTACTTTAATATCATTTCGTAACGGACGTATTAGATAAAGGGATCGATAGTGTCGTTTTTTAATCAAAAGGATTGTTAATGGGTACCGAAGTTATCGATAAGTTGATATTTTGCGTAAGAATTTTAGCCTTTTTGAAAGAATTAAACGATGTAGAGACAAGGTATACTATTGGCGAGAGAAAAGTACTGGCCGTGGTATAATGTCTGAAAGAAGTCAGACTATAAATAATTAAGTCGCTTTTTCCAATAATGGTATATATTAATTACGTGAACCTAGTTTTATTTTTAACGAGTTCGATAATACCTATAGAGGAAATCGCTTGATTTATAAATATCTTTGGAATATTCAATGTAAAAATCTTATATTGCCCTGATTTAGGTAAAATTATTAAAATCACAGACGGAATTTCGAGGTTAATGAGACTAGCTATAAAACTTTTGAATTTAAATATAATAAAATTACTGTAAGTAGTAGGAAAATGTTTATTCGCGAGATTAGCGATGTTAAAGGATTTAGAGACGGAATTTCTTTTACCTATAAGAGTATTAAGCCTGAGATAAATGTTGCAACTTAAAAAGGTAACAATAGCAACTATATATATCGACGAGACTAATTGGTACAGAGATATTATAAGGTACCTTATAAATAGCTAGAAAAAATCGAGGACTTACCGATATAGGTAAGGAGGAAAGTAAAACGAAATTTACTATAATTCTATATTTAAAACGGCATATTATTAAAGCGAGAACTTGGTAAAGAATACGTAGTTTACCTAAGAAAAAGTAAGGTATTTCGAACGTTAAAATGGGTTTATGACCTTTACGGGTATTTCACAGTGACTTCAACCCTTTACAAATTAAAGGGAATACTATGGTAGTCGATTCGTTATACTAATATTAAAAAATACATTAAATATGTAAATTATACGCTTTGTTGAATACTGCCAAACCAGTCAATGTAAAGCTCGTACCTGTAATGACTTTAAGGTTATGAGATATTATGGGTATATATTTTTTGGGTAAAATTAATTTCAAAGAAGTCGGTAGTGAGACTTATCTGTACCTTATAGTAGATTATTTTTCGCGATTATTATTTTACCGAATAACAGGTAAACTAATAGGCGGGGAGGTATATTTAATATGGAAGCTTATTACTAATATTTTCAGTTACCTTAAGGAATATTATTCGGATAACGTAAGGTAATTTAAAAACCCGACTGTTATAAGCTATTTTTAAGGGCGGAACGAAAATGATAAGCACGTTTGCATATTTAGCTATATTAGTTAGATTGATGAAATAATTAGTAAAGCTAGTTAAGAATAGGCCAAGGAAATGGGTTTACGAACGTAAATACAAGTAATTTGAAAAGTGGTTTAAATATTTCGTTAATATTATTAGGGCTGTTAATAACAAACTCGTATAAAATATGTTCTACAGACGATTATAAATTATATTAGCTTAGGTAGTAAAACCATTATAGATTACCGTTATAGGACCAGTAATAAACCTGGATCGAAAAATTTTAACAGTAATATTTAATAAATTGTAAGCTAATAAGGAGGTAATTTTCGACGAGTTCGTTAGCCGACATGACAATTTTTAATAAAGAATAGCCTACAAGTGGATAGAATGATAGATTGAGTTTAAATTTGACTTTGAAAACGGAAATATATTCAAAGTTAACGATTAGGTGTGAAAATTCGTGCGGAAAACTCGCGATATTAAGCTGAAAAAGTTTCTGGTTAATAAAAACAAAGATTTAGAAAATATTCGGGCGCCTACCTTTAAGCCGCGATGAATAGAGCCGTGGGAGGTTGATAATATCGTATTATCTATATCAATTTAGATCGTTAACCTTACTACCAGGTTGAAGAAAAGGAAAGTCTATGTTAACTTGTTAAAACCATACTTTAGAGGGAAGAGAACGAGGAGCAAAGAAATAAAGAAGGAAGTAGATAAGATGTGAAAGAAATGAGGGACCCTTACGTTAGCACTTTCGATGGTAATAACGGTGACGACGGCGTCATTAATCAGAATGTACCACGATTGGGTGATGCTACCGATCAGAATACGTTACGATGGAATAACGATGTTAACCTTTATCAAAGTTAGAGTTGAAAGGTTAAAGGGTAAAGACTGAGGTTGAAAGGTTGAAAAAAATCAGGAAGGGAAGTTGAAGTTGAAGTTGGAGGGTTGGAGGATTATCAAAAAGTACGGTGAAAAGTTTACTCTTACTTCTTTGTTCTATTATTTTATTGTCCCTATTATTCCTATTATTTCATTAACTCACTTCACCCTACATTAATATTTGATGTGAAACTCAACCTTTATCTACTCCACTTTGTTTTATATGGCTTCGGGAACTTAGCTATACAGTAATTGAGGGATAGATGGTAGCATGAAGGATCGATATACATGCCAAGTATAATTTATAATAGGTAAATGGCTACCCGCTGTCATGGGAGGGATGTCTGGAAAATAAAGGGAGGTATCCGTGGCGCTAGCCAGACTAGAAACAATAATACAAATCCACCTCTTTACCTCTCAAATACCCCTCCTCTCGAAATCCCCACTCTATTACAATCAATTAGCAACGTGTAACATTTCTTTGACCGATACGTAAGAAATTGAATGCTTTCCAATGATAAATTATACCTAGAATTTATCTATATATGTTGGAATAGTAGTAATTACAGTGCAGTAAGTCAACTTTACTTACAACAAAGTCGACTATACTGACTGCAAGTTGAGTGTATTGTTTTGTGAGCCTACTGTATTGGATGCAAGTAAAGTACAGTATGCGCCCACTTCACACTAGGGCACGAGCCAATCAATTGGCTATACAAATTAGTGTGCAGACCGGCTAGAGGTCTGCCAAACCTAGAACAATAAATCCACCACTTGACCATTGTAATATTACTGTTACTTCGACCAATCGAATCGACAACATTGTAACATCTAAAGCCCTACTAACACTAGTTAGTTCTTATTAGGTTAATAATAAATAAGCTAAGTAGAAGAAGTGGCTACTTTCCGGTTATGCTTTGTATAATTACAAGATAGAGGGAAAACTTTTGCGAAAGGTCTTTACTATTATGCCAGTTTCTACAGAAGTAAGTAAAGAAGACTTCTGAATTGCACCAGTCTTTACAGCAGTTCACAGATATCGATAATATCGTTATTGAAAATACCAAGAAATCTTTACAGATTATTTTTGAAAAAAAGCGTTAAGATTAACCGTTACAAGTCTTCAACTTAAAAGTTAGCAAACAGCTAAGTCAATGCTACAACAGGTGTTACTACTATAAAAACTACTTTTTCCTTCACCAAAAACAATCAATAATAACAAAAAAATTTCACCATTACCCTTTATATTAAACTTCGCCTTTCATACTAAGTTTTCCCTCTTACATTACTTTTTTTTTCTTTTCCATACGCACTAAGATCGCTGCTTCAAGCAAAAAAACCAAAAATCGTCATGTTGTATTAAAAAAGTCACATCGCCTAACTTCACGTTAAACCGTTTGATTTCTACACCCCTTACACGCTAAAGTACCAAGTTATGTATCTTATATCAAGGAAAACATCGAAATAGCTACTATAAATACTTATTTTAAATATATCGCCAACTATACTAAAAAGTAGGTAATCAAAGCCTACGGACACTCTTTTTACAAGAATTACAACAAAGATATTTAGGGGTTGAATATAGACGAAGACTTAACGGTAAAGCACGTGGTTAATTTTATTGGTCATTATATCCTTGACCAAGATAACGATCAAAACCTCGACTATAACGAATGTGTTTTACATATCTTTCGTAAGTTTTTCGATAATTAAACTTTTGATATATAGCAGGTAATTTAAAAAGAGTAAAAAATAAGTTAAAGGTGAAGTTTATTCGTCGAAGAATGTATATATCAGATAAGAGTTTAAGAAAACTAATATAAGTCTTTTTCAACCCAACACAATTCGAAAATTGCCTTTAAAATCC
The DNA here is from genome assembly GCA_038502455.1 of Anisogramma anomala. Lineage (NCBI taxonomy): Eukaryota > Fungi > Ascomycota > Sordariomycetes > Diaporthales > Gnomoniaceae > Anisogramma > Anisogramma anomala. The sequence continues at coordinate 35,067,999 of JASMMZ010000002.1, read as the reverse complement.
TTAACTTTAATTTTTTTGAGGTAAGAGCAAAAGCATTAAAGGTTTTTAATTCCCTTATACAGGTTTTAGGAAATATGTCATCAATCATTAATTGAATTAACCTTTTTTACATACCAACGACATAAAATTCATCAATTTGTTTAGTGATCCAACATTCTTACGAAATAACGTGGAGTACGTTTTTAGAGGCAGTAAAACGAGTAAATCAACAGCCGTCAATACGGTAAAAGGAATCAATGTTAAAGTTATTCAGTTAATTAAACCTAATCATCAAGTCTTTCAAAACCTTTCCTACAACCAAATACCTCTTACTCTTTAATCCTTCCCTTAAAATCACCAAGTCCTTTAAAGCTAAACTTTCCACGATAGGTATGCCTATATACGCGAGCCTATTATAGGTCCTATTATAGAACTTTATCCCTCGAGTCAAGCGACTGACAATTACTCTTATCACCGTGTTTCAGAAATATTAGGAAGTATTACTGACAAGTGGGACGATTATCGTGACCTCCTTTCTAAACCTATCAACAAGGTTAATATTGATTACAAGCTTTTTATGAACCTCGAAAAAATCTTAAATAATGTAAAAAAGTATAACGGGATGCTCTTCAATCTCTTTGACACGAATATAATATCTCTTTCAAATATTTTCAAGAAAATAAAGGTGTTTTATTTTAGTTTTTAACTACTATTTTCTAAAAATATATATAGGTTACACCAAAAAATATTACGTAACCTTCTTAACAAGCGCAAAAACTTTCCACCAGATTTATAACAGTATGCAAAGCTATTTTAAATACAACATCTACTTTGCATAATACTATATAGATTAGGTTACAACAAGGTAAACGACAATAATAGTTAAGAAGAAAGAAAAGGAAATACTAATGAATCATTTTTACCAAATGCCCCATGAGTATATATGATACCAGTAGTTAATGGTAAAGGCTTATGTTAGTGAAACTATACTTTGCGAGTAGGTATGTATAGTAATTACGAGCGTAAACGAATTTGAATACGTTTTATAAAGCCTAAATGTTACTTGTAAAGGCTTTTGAAACTAATGAAGCTTTATGTTTACAACTTGGATGATAAGTACGCAAAAATCCTTTAATATATACTTACAAACTAATAAATTCCACGATATAGATAAAAAACCGTGTAATAATACACTATTTTTATTATAAATACGGGTGACCCTAATGTTTAAATTTTGGTTTAAGGTTTTAGAATTGAAAGTCACAATTATACTCATATTAACGAAGGAAAAATTTGAATGGACCGATTGACCGTAAATATATCGTTGGAATATTCGTCAAAAGTGTTAGATTTGTGGAAAATCTATTTGTTAGTTAACTCGTTATTCTTCAGCTAAACATGATAAATAACAGGTAATATATTACACCTGATACCATACTACTTCTGAGTAAAACTATTTAATTTATATATTATATCACAAAGGCAAATAAGCTTTTAACGATTATGATGCGTCTAAGTAAGTTATGTAACATAAAAATGCTACTCCTAAAGCGGCCTAATAACTAGCCGACCACGCCTTTTTGTATCGTTTAAATAGCAAGAACCCCTACCTTTACCTCATATGGATATACCCTCACAGCTAGTATACATAGGCCAAATGGCAGTGAACTGTATTGCAAGATACACTCCTAAAGAATACACGATAACATGTCACGCTGCAGGCTGCACTCTTGCAAGACGAAAAGTGCATCATGCATGGAGCGGTCTGTAATAGATATTCCAGAGCGCACGGCAATGCATGGAGCGGTCTGGAATGGGTATTCCAAAGCGTATGGCAAAAGGGCTACTGCTCATATAGGAGGGTTATAACCTCCTATCCGTAACGTACACTCTCTAAAATACTTCTTCCTGATATATTTATCTTTTACTATAATAATACCAATCTTATTATTACTCTTTTACTCTTTTTACTTCACGTAAAATTGGTAAACAATTTATCTATATTAATTAGTAACCGACTAGTTCAACTATGGACATCCTAAAAAAAAGACAAATACATGTTAAATACATATAGCGGGATAGTATAATGATTTTGACTATTTGTACTTTAATACTGGGTTTTTACAAAAATTATATGGAATGTATACAAAAATTGTAAAAGTTGAATAACTTTAAAAAGAACAACTTTAATACAATATCAGTAGTTCTTATTTAGCACTTTATCTATTAAAAGCCTCGTTACACCACTATTAACCTTTGTTTAGCGTTTTAACGTACCCAAACACTTCTTGAAAAGCGTCCTATTACTTACCAGGCCATGTAATTTAAAACTACCAAATTTCGAAACCTTTCGTAGGGATCCGTCCGATTTGAAATCGATATCCAAACCGCTTACGAAATATAGGAGGAGCTACGAATATAATACCCAAACCGTTTACGAAATTGAAAGCGGTTATGAAAAGAATAACCAAACCGCTAGCTTAGGTAAAAAAGACTACTACAAGACAATCCGGACCGTTTACCAAATATAAACCTTAGGCTCATACATTAGATTATATACTATACCTCACTACACCTACATTCCCTTTACTATATTCGCTTTCTCACGTTTACCCTATATATTTTTAGTTTAGCTTTCATGAAGTTTATATTTTCTTAGTTTTTTTGCGAATACAACGTTATTAAACGTTAATAAAACTAACTTAAAACAACTAATTAGTTTATAGTTACGTTTTAATTACGTATAGTTTAAAATCAATCTATATTAATAAACGCTAATAAGTTTACTTCGACCCCTTTATTTATTTCAATTATTTTGTATTTGTTATTTGTACAACAAACCACCCTAAACTTGAAAATCTAAATGTATTTAAATACAACTATAACGTAAAACCACTAATCTGCGCTGCTTTAACATACCAGGTATACTTAGAAGCAACTATTCTTAATTGCCCTAAGCTACTTATAACTATAGCTTTGATATTAACAACACCGAAAAAAGCTAACGTTTACTTTAATATTTTAGTTGAGTATATAGGAATTAAAAAGGCTATGATATATGAAATGAACCAGGGATTTTTGGATAATATTATCGATTAACCAGTTAAAAAGATAAAACACATATACAGTAAACAAGTTTATATTAACCGTGATTTTTCGTTATTAGGAGAAGAAATCCCAAAGACTTAAAATTCTGGATAACTTTTATAAAAGATTTTCGAATTGAACATTATATATATAACAAATAGTAAACCCATTTATTACTAAAAACTTACGAATTGAACTATAAAGTAGAGGTATTGATTCCTTAGGAGACTGGAATAGCCTCCTTACAAAAGCTCCATTCAAAACAGCACAATTAAATAACTTACCAGACTAGGAGGATAAAGGTGTGTACTAAACGAAATTTGTAAAAGGATACTACTTGACGGAATACAAGAAAAAGATGATAGAGAATATACAGATAAAACGACGAATATAAGGCGGAGGACGACCTAATACTATACCCGTACCCCAAATCAGAAATACAAACTTTAAGGAAAAAGAAAAAAAGCTGTAATACTTATGTATTATACGAGTATAATATACCCTTATACCGGAATACACTATAAAACGGAACAAAACACCAACCCACTTTCCAAATACAATTAATACTTTGTTTAGTTAAAACGGGAGCGGCTGAAACACCGAAAACAACCCGCTCGATAATAATGGGAGCGGCTGAAACACCGAAAACAGCCCGCTTTAGAAAACAATAAACGGAGTAAATCGCTAATACGTACCTTACGAACCAATACCCGCCAACTACAACCCCTACTGTAACCTTCCACCGTAGAGATTTCCTACTAATAAAAGAGATCTTATAAAACTTACCAACTTCGCCAGGTTTTAAAAGAAGGATAAAAACTATAGTGGCAAACCATACGATATATTCGATAACAAAATACGTATTATACTTAATATATGTAAAAAACTAGATATCCAACTATCCCAATTTTATATTATTTTACCCGCTATATCATCCAAGTAAGCTTAAGAATAATACATGTATTACCTTACGCAAATAAATACATTCACGAATTATTATAACCAGTTAAAATCCCACTTCGATACAGACATTAACTACAAACTTGAAGATAAAGACTAAATTGATACAATTTCGAAATTCGTAAAAACCTAATAGGAAAACACCCATAGAAAAATATAGGAAGTCTTTACCACCTTATTAACTAGTTTCCGAAAATGTTAGATAGCCCTTAGGCTAGAATATGAAGGCAATAAACTGTTTATTTAAGCAGTGATAAAAGTATACCGCGGAAACTCAGATTTCGACTTCACATTTTTTTAAGTCTAAAAAAGACTTAAAAGCCTTTTATAAAAATCTTAAAATATCGCTTAAAACCTTTATACGCTGATAGACGAGCTTCGAATTAGCATTTGTAGGCGTAAAAATTAAAGGTAAAAGCCAAATCACCAAAGTAAACCTCGTTGAAACCATTTACTACATTTTGAATCGAAAATTTAAAGTGTACCCAAAGTAAAACAATCGCTTAAAATACAGGTACTAAAGAGGGAACTTTGGAAATAAGGGGAAAGAATGATTGTTCGAAAATAGGCGAATCGTACCACGGCTATAACAATACCTTCAAAAAGGTATATGGAGCCCTTCGGGTTTGTAAAAGCGTTATATCGTATGTGGAAAAATAGGCTATTAGTTTACTAACCATACCATTTACGAGAAAATTCGGATTTAACAACAATTTAGGCCGATTATGTATTTAAGAACCGGATAAAAGCTAATTTTGTAACATACGTAGCTAAATGTAAAGGTACAGATAATGAACTTAACGCCTACCATTACAAATATACCTTCGGGTAAAAGAACTTTAAAGGTAATAATGTCTATTTAACAACCTAAGATGACGAAACCGCCTACCGCATTTTTTCAGGCCTACAAAACCCCTCCTTTCTATACATTACAGGCCTAATCTTTGTAAACGGAGTACTTAACGCTTATATAACGTCATAGTTTATGCTTTTAAACAGATACAGTAATCGTTTTTGTTGAATTATACCTGATACCGGTATTTCTCAAATTTCAACGCCCGGAAAACGATAATTAGATACGTTCATAACAAAGTTCCCGAAATTTTAGCTAAACCGAATAAAAAATACCGAAATGTTTTATTTAATAAACATAAAATGTTATCGTTTGGTACGGTTGTTATAAATACGTGATTCCAACCGGTTAGATTTTAAGTAATGGATTTTAAAACACTATTCCTACTTTTATTAGCTAATATAAATAAATTTGGAATTATAGTTCGAAATATTTTCAACCAGCTTATTCGCGCCTCGGATATCGTATCCGTATCACTTCGGCTTAGATTCATCTACTTATAACTCTTTTTCGAAATACGTATAATTAAGGCTATTTACTTAACGTAGCCGAAATTATGGATTTTACACCGCTGATTCAGACATCCGACTATAAAACGCCTTTTACGCCTACTTTACGTCGTAGGCTATATGGATGTAGGAAAGAACATACTTGAGGCTATCAAAAAGTTTTGTTATAAGTATCAGATACACTTATAATCCCTACGTCGGTTTAAATTTCGTCTTAAGGATGATGTAAACTTCAATTATAAGGTAATTATTCATATTATATACTTAAACAGCTAACCGATCTTTTACGCTGTCGACGCGATAACGTTATTCCAAGCCGTCAAATTTTCACGAAGTTCTTTCGCTATAAACTGCTAGGACATTCTAATTAATTACTAGTCAAACGTCTATTTATGGCCTCTAAACTAGATCATGTACGACGCTTGTACAGCCTTCGATTTTACCGAATAATGTACTAAATCTTGGATAACTGGCAACGAGTATAAATAAATTTCAGTAAAAGCCCTATAAGGCATTGGAAAATATCAAGAGTACCATAATAAACCATTTAAAAAAGAGTATACGATGCTATTTAAAAAATCCAAACGTATTAGTTTGAAGGAATCTATCCATTAAATAACGGTTAACGCCGTAAACAATACCTTTAGCCCAAATGATCTTATCCCTATACTTCTTATTTTTAGTATTTATTTTAAAATCTATATAAACTTTACACTATTACTAATTACAATGTAAAGGGCGAATACTGTAACGAAGACTATGATGGTATTACATTTCTTATAGGTTAAGAACGATGTATTCAAAACGCTAGCCATAAGAAATAACTTATGCGAAACTGACGTTTTAAACTTAACGTTATAATCTAAAGTCTTAATTTGGAAAATTAAGGACAGATGGACTGGCTCTCAAAAGATTAACTGTTTTAAAGACTATAATATACTAGTTAATTTGCCAAATAGTATTAATTTGTTTCGTTGAATAATAGTATGAAAATAAAAAATAAAGATAAAGAGGAGTGGCCCGAAACCATAATTCTAATAAAACCAGTAACAAAATATTAATCAAAGCGATAAACCCAAACCGCTTTTAATTTTAATTTACCCCCTGAATTACTTATCCGACCCGCTTTCCACAAATAAAAACGGCTCGCCTATAGCAACCCTATCAATACCTTGCCGCCGAAGCCACCCCTTTAACTAGAAAACTTAAAAACGCCCTGGGACCTTTGCCATGAGCTTCTTTATCACTTAAAAAGAAATAGAAAACCGTGAACTTAACTTGAAGCTCCGCTATAAAGGCATTATTGATAACTTAAGTACCCTATTCAAATAATTTTCCCAAATAGAAATCTCTACCCTAATTAACCAGAGCGTATTTTACTTTAAATAGTTCTATCTGACGATTTACAGTACCTATGAAATTTTGCCTACTTACCTCGTTTACAAAATTAAAGATAAAACCAGAAAGCTTTACGAAAAGCCTCGTCTGATTGTAAAATATTATAACGATGATAGCAAAAAAAAATATTATAACCTAGTCGCCTACCTTACAACAAGCTAGTTACCACCTAATTCTTACGTTCGCAACCTTCCTTAACAAACCATATAGTTTATATGTCAAACTTTGTAATATAGCGCAGGTATATACTTTATCTAAAAAGTGACTTAAACGACGTATTTATGCCGATATACCAAAGAATATTAAAAAGCACTACCCACTTGAAACGATTTTACGTATTATGAAACCACTTTACAGCTTGAATAAAACCGGTATCTATTAGTACAGAACCTATTAAAAATACTACAAAAAACGGTTCGAAATAATTAGCTTAAGCTTCGACCTATACTTATTAGTATTAACAACCTGTTCAAAAAGCTTTATACTAACAGGTATATAAGCGGACGACATACTAACGTTGTATAACGCGTCGTTTTCCGCATTTAAAAAAGAAAACTTTTGGAAGCCGGCCTAAAGGCGAATCCTAAGACGTACTTAACAAAAAACCACATAGTTGACTTTAATAGCACCACTATTACTTTCCGGAACTGATTTTTGAACTTTACGTAGAAAAAGAAATTGGATAAAGTTACTCTTGTTGTTTTAAATAACGGAAAACGAGCCGACGAATATAGCTACCAACGTACACGTAACACTTCAGTTACTTTTTTAATATAGCCGAAAGCAATATTTAACCTTTCAGTTGCTGCGTAATACTAAATCACCCCGTCAAACGATATATGTAAAGCGTTTAACGAGTGACTTTTATAACAAATACGTAATCCAAAGCGCGGTTTGCAATTTATACCGTTAAATATACGTATTACAAAGCTATATGTTTTTACTAATAGTTTTTTCGTCAATAATACCAACAATAGATCGTAAATAGGCTTCATCCTAATTCTCGGCAACGAAACTCTAGTACGAAACAGTCTTAGATTTCATGGAAATATTATCTGTTAAAGCTTCATTAAGTACAAAAGGATTAAGAAAAACATCTTGATCTCCGAAATTTATACTATAGTTAAAGGTTTCGATTTGGGTATTATTATAGTGATAACAGTCCAGATAATTATTTTTAACTTTAGTTTACGGCTTATCCCTTTTATTATATACACTAACTCCTTTTCTATTTAAAAGTATTTGGTCAAATTAAATATTAAGAACGAAAAACGTTTGATAATCAATATTATAACTTTACGCGAGTTATAAAAACACTATAAGATAGAGAAAATAAGGTAAATCGACGGAAAATTCGACTTATTAAACGCGATAAGCAAAGCTAACCCAAATAAAGTATTAAATATATTAATATCAAAAAGTATACTATTCATTAAGGTTATTAAAAAGGTTTTATAATCCTAATAAGCTATTACACCACTTTTACCAATTTAAAACGATCTGAAATCCGCCATTTACTCTACTCCCCGATTTTTACCTTTGTTTAACCCTACTATTTCGCGTCGCTCCCAACATTCTATTACTCTTTATTTTATATACCTCGACCTTGTCGAATTTTCTATTCTTTTTCTTTCTCTGTTTAGATCTATTATTTTTCGCCGCTCCTATAATATTGTCACATTTAAATCTTTACTCTTTGACCTAATTATTTTTTTCTCTTATTAGCCTTCCTTAATTTGATTATACGACTTTACACCGATTTTTACATACTTTGACCATTTATCCAACTTATTTTGAACTTACTATATATTTTAATGTTTGCTCCTCTTTATATTAATTCATGATATAGTATTGTATCTGACATATTACGTTTTTTCATACACTCTAAGTTATATTTATCTTTTAATAACGATTTTAAGGAAAGTAATCATATTAATATAATGGGGCGCGCCGACTCAGCCAAAATAGTAGTTAATTACTGCTAAAAAGAAAGGGAAAAGGCGACGCCGTCACGTCCCTATTATTCTTTCCGCCACCCTCCCCCTTTGTACTAACTCCACCATTATTATCGCCATCGACTTTACCGGCGCTAACGAGAATATAGCTCTACGCCTTAGTTCGTATACCCTTAGGCAAAAGCGTAGGGGGGTTTGTACCCTCTTTATAGCGACGCGCGATAACATCGTCAAACTCGTTTATATAATAAATACGAAGGCCCCGTTTCCAAGCAGTAATAGAGGTTATAAACTCTTTGGTCCGCTGGTTAACTCCCAATACTAATTAGTATCAGCTTATTTTGTTTATTTACGACCGCGATTGTTTTTCGAAATGCCCCGAATATTATTTTTTTAATAAAGGAAATTTCGAAAGATCCGTCAAAATTTATTATAAAGCTGATGTACATGAAATAAGGCCCCAAAACCAACGAAACGGGGGCGTATTCGTTGCCAATCCGTTTGTAACGGTAGCAAAGGGCCGAATGACCCCGTTTTCGTAATAATCGCCAACGGATTTATCCGCAGCTGCGGACGCTATATATAGTACGTAAAGCATGTATATTAATAGCCTAACGCTACGGACCCAGGTACGCCGCTTTAACATTTTACGCGTCAAAGAGTTCTCGCAGTGTATCCCAACAATATGAGCTCCAGGGGACGGAGTAGGTTCGCTTCCTGCTTGCTCTTCGTTTACGAGAATATTAAAAGCATATATACGGGTGGATTTGAAAATTATAAACCGCGTAAAAGCTCCATAAAGCTACGCTTACGACGTCGAAAGAGCTCTACGGGTAAGGGGGTTTTTACCTATAGGGAGAGGGTAAGGTTTATAACCTTAAAATCCTCTCGCTCCTCCCCTTGGGAGCTTAAGAGGAAGGTAGAGAGGAAAGGGGGAAAATGAAGGGTGGCAGTAGCAACAAAGGCTTGAAAGGCCGATAAAGGGGTGGCGGCGACGACGGAGGCTAACGAGGACGGCGAAGGAGTAACGGCGGCGGCGAAAGTTAGCGAGACCGGTAAAAGGGTATCAGCGGCAGCGGAGGAGGCGGTGTCGGCGGGGTAAATGGAGGCTGAGGGGGAGGCGGTTATTAAGGATATAGTGTTCGAAGATGGCGGGCTATTATTAGTGGTGGTAGTAGTATTGTAGGCGGCGGTAGCAGCGGCGATGGCGGTATGAACGCGCGCGTGTGCCAAAAGGCGCCTAGTAAGTCTGGATTTACGCGACATCTATTTAAGAGCAACGTTAATATATGGGAATTAATCGAGTAACCTATTTATTAAATCGGTTTGAATCAATTAATTGAAATAAAGGCTAAGTTAAATTGGGATAAAGACATACATTAACTAGTAGTACGCGCCTTTAAAGGAAAAAAAAAAGTTTTGTCCAAACTGATAACGATATATATTTTTATACTGACTCAAAAACACGTAACAGCGTAATCATCCCTACGTAATTACTCTTACAACGCCTACGTAATCACACCCCTATCGAGAATAACAAAAGACGATATTAACAACCATATCTCCACCATTTAACTACACTAATTAAACCTTTACTACAATCACTACTTCGGCCTGAAATTACTGATTCGAACCTTTACAACTGGTACCGCGACTATACTATTACTATAAAAACTACTCATTTAGATCTTTGCAATTGATACCATAATCAAACTGTTATTATAAGACTATATATACAGAATCTTCATAATTACACTATCGCTACTAAGCTATAGATACGAAACATATAAAGAAAAAAGAAAAAATTATCTATGAAAATATACCATTACAGCTAATATACATATGTCAAGTGACACTTCATTATATTACAAGGTGAAATTTTACAAAATACACAATAACGTGTCACGTTATAGGCTGCATTCCTACAAGACGTAAAGTGTATTATACATGGAGCAGTTTGGAATAGATATTCTAGAGCGCACGGTAATGTATGGAGCGGTCTACAATTGATATTTCAAAGCGTATGCAAATGTATAGAGCGGTCTGGAATAGGTATTCCTAATATATATATCTTTTACCACAACAATACCAATCTTAAAATTACTTTTCTAATCTTTTTATTTCACGTGAAATAGGCAGAAACCTTACCAATATCTTAACCAAACCTTTAACCTATTACATATCTTTAATCTTCGAGGTCGTTACAAAAATTGCACGTTTTAGGGTATTATATCAAATACAGGGGCAACAAGGTACTTAACAGAAGGTTATTTACAATACGTAGTATTACGAAGAGAAAGAACTGCTATTACTGAGATTAATCGTTAAGATGTTGGTAAAACAAAAGTTAGCTTCAGCTGGGGTTAATATTTATCTTTATTAGTGAAAAAAATCATTCAAACTATTGTTAGATCTATTAAATTTCATATACTCAAATCTCCTACTCATTTTTTCCTTTATTTAAAAAAAAAAGACTTTTGGTATCAACATCGACGTCAACATTAATAAACTGGTTAAATAAACTAAGTATTCCCTCTCTCCTTCAAATATGAGCATTTATACTTTCATATTCAAAGAATAAAAACAATGGTATTAAACTTGACGGATTTAGAAATGCGTTGATTATATCGGAGTTTCAATTATCCAATTATTAACAGGTCATACAAAGTCCTTAAATCTACAAGGCATAAAGATATGGAGTATTTTGCTTTAAAGTCTATTGAAAATCTCTGTTATAAGTACTAAAAGCATACAAAACCCCTTCGAAGATTCAAGTTTACATTAAAAGCCAATAACAACTTTAATTAAAAAATCTTCATTAACTTATTTTATTTGTATAACAAGCCTGTTTTTCACATTATTAACTCTATAATTCTTTTTTACGAAACTACGTTTCCTAAATCCCTATCGGCAAAAAATACGTGGGAAACGCTGAGGATATTATGAATTAACATGTACTTCGACCCACCTAACGTTGTTGTTTACGATACCAATACCAATTTTGCGAGGGCGAAGTTTAAATCGAACGCTAAAATAATTGGAATTTAGTGTAAATAAATGTCTGTTAAGATCTACTAGAGCATTGAAAAAATCTAGAAAGAATACGCGTTACTTTTAAAAACGCACGATATCCTTATACTAAAGATTGAAAGATTTACAAACTAAAAAGTACGTTTTCAAATATCGATAAAGGGCCTAAATAACACTATAAACCCTAATAGCCTAGTACTAATACTATTAGTCTCTAGAGTATAACTACATCTGCTAAGTAAATCTCTGTCATTAGAAAGTATCCAAAAAAGGGTTATAATTTATAACAAAGTATTGAAGGAATTACGAAAGAAATCGATACAACGTTAAGTTAATAATGCTCTTAGCACTAAAGACTGCTTTACGACAATCGATATATTTTCTTTGCGTTTATAAAGTAAAGGTCTCATATAGCGGGATCCAGATAAGTAGAATAACCCGATTAAAATCTAGAGTATTACTAACCTTAAAGTAATTCTTAAAAATACTAATAACCCCGCAACGTTTCGCATAACTCAGGTTAAACATTTTATTTAAATAACTAATAATAACCATGAAAACCTTGAAGTTAAGCAAATGAATTAATATTACCCTTTTCCATCAATAATCGATAAGGTAATAAAATGCTGTTGACGCGAACAACTACCCAAAAGAAGGAACTTTAGGGACGAGGAATATACACCAAGCCGGGTTTACAATATTACTTAGGTTAGAATTTTTTTTTAATTTAATTGTGAAGCTCCGTGCATAAGGCTTCATTAAAACCTCTGGTACACCATGTAAAGAAACGATAGGGTCGAAATGAACGGATTTTCAACTCAAGAAGTAATACAATTCGTGTTTAATGATAACTTTAATATCCAAAACCTAAATTTTACTATCTTTAGGTCGAGGATTATATAGAGGTTAAGGGGAAAATCACGGAGCTATAGTACAAAAAGTTACGTTTAATCGCTTAAAAACATCGTAATAAAAGTAAAACTTAAATCCTTATATAGTTACTTATTAGTAGGGCTTTAGACATTATAACGTTGTCGATTAGATTGGTCGAAGTAATAGTAGTATTGTATGGTCAAGTGGTGGATGTAGTGTTCTACGTTTGGCAGACTACTAGCCAATCTATACTGTAATTTGTATAGTCAATTGCTTGGCCCGTGCCTTAGTGTAAAGTGTGGTATACTGTACTCGACTTACACCCAATACAATAGGCTTATACAAAATAATATAATCAACTTATAGTCAGTATAGTCAACTTTACTGTAAGTAAAGTTGACCTACTGCATTGCACATAGTACTATTCTAACACTAACAGCTTTTTAGTTTGTACGCGTACGCCAGTATAGTTAACCAATCTTTTCTAGTAAGCGCTGAACTATGACCTTATTAACTGGCCAGAACCCTGTTCATTTGAATTGGAATCCATATTAAAATAAACCAATTTGTATGTAAATTAACCCTAATTGCCTTTAATTGCCCTACGGTTCTGAGGTACGACTTCATCAACTTCTACAAAAAGTTCTTTCGCCACAGACATTTTCAAGTCTATACTTTGTAAACCTCCACTTTAACCGTACCAGTTAAATAAGTTATTATTGTTAATTCCCTGGAAATCATTCAGTTTTCCAGTATATCCCTAACCATCACTATGTAACTTAGGTATGTCGGGCGGTCTATTAATGTACCTCTCGATATGTATGGTTAGCTTGTTACTATATACAAACCTCTTTAGGTCTTATTCGGCGACACCTTACTTATAGCATTAACAGGATTATCTTTGTCGTTAATTCATCGGAACTCCTTCATCGCCCTTTGTTTGTAGGCTTTACAGAATAATATTACGTCTATTATCAGGCGTTTTTAGCTAATGGTTGCGAGCTTCGAAGGGTATTAGAATATACTCTTCGAGTTAGTATAAATTACCACCAGTATAGGAGAAATATTTCACCGTATGATAATAAGGTTAAGGTTTTCCCATAGAGTTATTCCCATGTTCAAACCTACTATCATGCCGTAAACCTCCGAAGCCAATAAGTTTCGTGCAATTGGTTTACATTTAACAAAGAATTAATAAAATAGGCTATCGATAATGCTAAATTGATTTTCTTGCTTATCTTAGTTAACGAAGGTTATTAGAAAGCCTATTTGTAAATATAGGTCGGTGTTATTTACGAAAAACCTATTCTTAAAGATTATTAATTTAGCTTTCTATGAGTCGATTAAAACTATATTAATTCTTTGGTTTTAATTTAGTATTTGCCACTTAATCTTCTTATTAAACCGGTTGAAGTTGTTATCCGTTAGCTTCTATACCTAAGCCGTTATAGAGAGGCCGTAAGAAGCCTCTAATTAGTATAGGACAATAATATAGCTGCTACGAGCACTCTATTTAAGTTATCGTTAGATCCTAGTCATGTTAATCTTATCGATTGTAACCAAATTAATTCCCTGTTCCTTTTAGCGAAAATTGAGGCTAGTATTAATACTAAGTATACGGATTAACAATTAGTTAAAGTTAAGCTGACTATCTTTTGTTAACGTTGTTACCGGATTATAGTTTCAGATTTTGGAGTCTTTAATTGCCTGCTGTTTCGATATCACAAAGCTAACCTTTCCGATGAAAAGGGTATCGTTAATTTGTATACCTACTAAGCCGAAGTCCTTCTTTTACGTTACCAATAAATACGGGTCGTATGTTAAAGACCTTATACCTATCAATGATTCGAATTGCGACTAGTATATTAAGAACTAATGGACGCCTACTTCAGTTAATCCGTATAATAACTTAGCATATTGTATTACCGTCCCTAAAGAGTAGGTGGCATACAGTTTTTGTAATAACTTTAGTAGTATAATCCGCTGTAAATTCGTTACTGATTACATGTAAGCTTACGTTATATGAAGACTACCAAGCGTAAACTTGCCTTTGGTTTTTACTGGTAAGCTTATTATTAAAGCGATTACTAAGTATTGACTAATCTTTTAAATCGTTGGAGACTGCGTAAAGATTCAGCCTTTGCCTTTATCGCCATATCCTTAAGCGATTAGACGTAACTTTTCGTACGGCTGCTCTGTAGTTTTGCCTTTTACTTCGTAGACAATTCTCGACTTAAAGATCGTAATATTCTGGTCTTCAAGGTTAAAATTATCCTTCAGAATAAATTGTACTACCCCTTAATTCAATAAGTCGTTAATATTGACCTTGTGGCTTTCATTAAAGGGTTCTAGAGGTTTCAATAATGATTTATAATCAGAGTTTTATTGATAAGTCTTTGTCATCATTCTTTTTCCTGATTACCTAAGTAGTATTATAGATACAGCCTGGTATATATTCCTCCTTTTTAATGTTTTTCTTCTTCGGGAGTCGTTCGCCCCAGCGGAGTTTTATCGGCTTGTCGATAAAGGGTGGGTGAAGTTTGTATTGACTCGGTCGCTTAACTTAAGGGTCTTTATCATTAGTAGACCTAATGTAAGGCTCGACCTGAGTGATTTGAAAATATATAGGGTTGTTTGTAATTTTAATAACTAATTTAGAGCTCATGATAATTCATATTTTATATAAGATCTTTCATTTTCCTCACTTCCACTATACGAGGGCTTTATTTTGTAACGGAAAGTAAGTACGTCGATTATTGTAAAACCGTTCCTGGTGTTAAGGGTATTATTAATTTGACGGCATACCAATTCCCTTCGCAGTTTCCTTAAAGCTTTGCTATAGGTTGCGACACGTTTTTGAGTACTTGCTAATAGCGGAGATTTACTCGTTAGGCGTGGGTACGCTCTAAAAACCAGGAGCGTTGGCACTAGACTGTTAAGGCTTATACTATCGTTCATGCCCTTTACTTCTATTTGCAAGAGTGTTTAAAGATTTGTAAAGCTTTTAGTTTCCAGCGTAAAGATATTATACGCTCGGTAAAGTAGGGCTTATATCTTTTTAATCTTTTCAATACTTCAATAGGTTTTTATAGGCACCTTTTTATACTGAATACCTATTATTTTAACATCTTCTTAAAACTCCGCCGCAGCAAATTTGGTATCAGTATTGTAGAAGACGACGTTAACTAGATCCAAATATATATTAATCTACAGTATACTTAGTATTTCTTAGGTATCTTTTGCCGAAAGGGACTTTATGAACTTAGCTCCGTAAACAGATGTTGCGAAATTGACAACGTAAGAAATAGGCTTATTATTCAAGTAAAATACATTAATATAAACCTCTTAGTTAAAGTCCTTATCGTTTTTTAGTATAAACTTGAATTTTTTAGGGGTATAGATATGTGTTTGGTAGTAGTAACAGAGTTTTAAATAGCTTTGAAGGTAAAATATTCCATATCTTTATGTCTTGTAGACTTTAAAACTTTGTATAACCTATTAAAGGCTGAGTGGTTAAAGCGCCGGGGTAGTTAATGTATTTCCGGCTTCGTTAGGTTAAATACTACTGATTTATACCCTTAAAAACAAAACTATTGGTATCCCTATTTAAAGGTAAGGGGAAAATTTTAGCCGTTTTTAACTAACTTGTCTACGTTAACGTCGATATTAAAGCCGAGGGTTTTTATATTTTCTAGGTAAAGGAAAAGGGGGTAACGAACTTAAGGATGTGGAATGTAATTGTTCCTACAATAATTTAAACTACTGATATTTTTAGTAACGATAGTTACTCGACTGGCTCGATGCCAATTTTAGCTTTATTAGCATTGTAACAATTGATTTTAGTGGCTATAATACTCTCCTTTCGCAGTGTTACGTATTGCGAATAGCCTATTGTTAAGTACTTTACTGTTCCTATATTTGGTATAATACCTTGAAACGTGTGATCCGCATAGCGATCGCAAAGATTAAAGGTATATAAGTGATTAAAGGCTTAGTTAGGTCAAAGATAAGGGTTTTTATCACCTAACGGTATAGGAAGGCGTAATCTGCTAATTATTAGGCCGTATTAGGAGTATTATCTTTATGTTGCTTGATTTGCTTAGGGGTATCATCGCCGTTAATGGGTTTATCGCTTTCGAAGTTTGCGATTTAATTTAAGTAATTCTGTTTAAAAGTGGTAGGCTACTGGATATAGTATATTACCTTTTTATTGTTTCGCTCGGCGGGAAGGTAGTGAGTTAACTAATAGACAGACTTGTTATGAATCCCATATTTTTTGTTATTATTACGAAGATAGTATTTACGGTTAATAGGTCCGCTTAAATCTTGGCCCTGTTGGTATTAACGTAGCTGCTGCCTTTAGTTTGTGTTTAATAGGCTAGACTTGAGACGTTAAAGGCGCTTATAACCATACTTACGGTCGATATAATTAACTACCATAAGGTCTTTTTTATCTACTATAGGGATGTTGCTAGATTAAGGGTATATAATAAGAGAATTTGGTGTATAAGCTATTATAATAGTAAGCAAGGAACTTAACTGGCTAAAGAAGCCTTCGAAGGTAGTATCTAGGCATTATAGGGCGTATTTAAACTTTATAACGCCCGTAATTACTGCTTGAATCTGCTCGAAAAATGTGGATTCACTAATGTAGGCCTTTCATATTACTTTCTAATATAACATCAACTTATTAATTATCTTATTAAACATATTTATCAGTATTTCTTCCTATTTTTTTTACTATTATCCTAGCTTACCTCGTGGTAGCTCAATTTGTATAGTATTATATAAGGTGGATGTCATGTTGAAAATGGTTCTTTATACCGTTATAAATCTCTCGAAACGTAGTTACTTGGTTCAGGAAGGTTAGGAAATAGTTCTTTACGTGACCTATAAAGATTTTGAGGAATATTGAGTGAAAACTAGAAGAAGAAACCTCCATTTATTTATAGATATTTAAAAGGAGTATTATTTTCATATTAAAGAGGTTATAAAGCTTTCTGTTATACTTTTTTATATCGTTTTAGATTTTAACTCAATACGTAAAAAGCTTTCAATCAATGTCGATAATTCCAATAGGTCTTGTGGGCAGGTAGCGATAGTAACTCTAGTCTTTATTAGTATTTTCTAGTAGTTTAAGTTTTGAAGATTTCTACACATGGTATTAAGAGTAATTGTCAGTTTCTTGGCTCAAAGGCTAAAGTTTTGTAATATAACCTATGGTTGGCTTACGTTTATAGGTAAACCTATTATAGAAAGACTTTTAAGAGGTCTGACGATTAAAGAGTTAAGTGGAAATAGGGATTTGAAAGTTTTAAGGTATTTAATGATCTTATTTTATTGATTGGTGTAAAGCGCTAACCTTAATACCTCCTGCCGTGTGGGTAACCGTTGTTTTACATGTTTTGCCACCGCTAAAGGCATACTCGGCGTTTTCGCGTAGAGGTGTTAGTCTGCTGAGCAAGCTAACAGGTTTCTTATTATTAGCACGCAAAGAGGCTTAACTTAGTTGTGGATAAAGGAGAGGTCTCCTGGATCGCGTATAAAGGCATTAAGGTTTCTTAATATCCTGTCCCTTAAGGCATTAGTTTTAAAGGAATTTCTTAAGCTAAGTCAGATTAAAAGGGGTTTCTGTTAGCTTGGTATATTTTTTTTCTAGCACGTAGATCCCTTGTCGCTTAAGTTTTGCCTTTAATTTGGACTTAACAACTTTCTGAATTTTCTTTCATATTTTAATAGTTAAGTCTTCGAAGAACTTAATATATTTTCTAATGGTATAGTTATCGCAGTTAAGTTTTTCGTCGCTGTCCTACTTATTAATAAAGTTGCCGACGCAGTTTACTAGATATTATTTGGTTAAGCCTTCATTAACATTTTGCGCCTAGAGATCTTCGTCATATTGCTTGGTAAAGGCAGTTTCGAGGGCTTTAATTGCCTTTATCAGCTTTTAGGTAGGTATTATCCTAAGGTTTTGACCTGTATAGAGCTTAGTGAGTAAAGTACTTGGTGTTTTGGTGTATAGTCGCGTATTAATTTGGCGACCTGGCGTTAAATTGCGCGACGTGGCTTTTTCGGAGAGACTTGGTGATTTTTGGTAATTTCGTTTAGGGCAGCGAACTTGACGATTGAATTGGCGTAGTAGAATTGAAAAGAGTGAAGTAGGGGAAAATGTTTTGTGTAAAGGATAAGTTCCAAGGTCGTTTGGTATTATTAATAAAAGGCGAAGGTTGTTTGTTATTCTGGTTGTGGGACTTAGTTATTTTTCTTATAGTCATAACACCCGTAATAATATTAATTTAGCCGTTTGCCAACTTGCCGAACCTTGAGACTTGTAACAGTCAATCTTAACGTTTTTAAGAAGGATTTTTGGTAAAAATTTCTTGGGGTTTTCAAGTAGCGATACCGTATCTTACTTCTAAATTGCCGTTGTAAACTGGCGTAACCTAAAAATATTCTCTGTTTTCCTAACCCTGTGGATTGGCGCAGTATTAATAATAGCTTTTCAAAAGAATCTTTCTTTTACCTTAGCCGTCTCTTAACGTAGAGAATAACTAGAAAGTAGTTCTTTCTTCTACTTACCCAACCTGTTATTTATGTAATAAGTACTAATCAGTGTTGGTAGAACTTTAGACATTATAACGTAATCGATTCGATTAGTCGAAGTAATAGTAGTATTGCATAGTCAAGTGATGAATGTATTTTTCTAGGTTTAGCAGTCTGCTAGCCAGTCTGCACTGTCATTTGTATGGCTAATTTCTTGGTCCGTGCCCTAGTCTGAAGTGTGGTATACTGTACTCTACTTGCACCCAATACAGTAGGCTCATATAAAACAATACACTCAACTTGCATTCAGTAAAGTAAAATTTAATATAAGTAAAGTGGACCTATTGCACTGCATGTAGTACTATTCCAACAAACTGAAAATTGAGAAAATTAACTGACGTTTAGTAGTCGCCTTAGTAACAAATAATACATTTAAAATAAACCTAGTATAATGTAAACGTATACGTAATTAACGACTGATTTATAACGGATTATCTTACTAAAATTATTATAAGAACAAAGTGATAGATACCCTCCGAAGACAATTATACGATATATTAAACTATGAAAATAATTGGCTAAAGTAGGAGTTCATTAGTTATTAACCTATTAATTACAATTGAAATGAAAACTAAACATAAAATTTTCAACTAATAACTTGTATTTACTAGCAACGTAAAAGGAAACTTTCGGCCTAATAGTTATATAAACTAACGATGGTCTTTTCGTTAAGATTGCTAACTTTATACCATTGAAACAGCAAGCGATTATGGACTTAAAATTCTTTAATTTCAAGCCAGTTGCAACTCTAACTAAAATCAAACAACTTAACTTTAACAGATCATTAATCCTATACTTAGTATTAATGATATTGGTCTCGGTTTGTTTCACAAAAGCCAAGGCGCTGATTTAGCGAAAATTAACAAAATTAACATAGCTAGAGCTTAACGGTACTTGAAATAACGCGCCCGTAATAGCTATATTATTACCCTATACCAAATGGAAGCCTTTTGCGACCTATTGATTACAATACAAATTTAAAACCTAACGAACAAAAATTTTAACCGATTGAATAAAAGTCTGAAGCAGAAAATACGGAATTTAGACCGAAAAATTAATATGGTTCCGATTAACTTATCGAAGGTCAAGTTGATAATATTTACGGACGGTTTCATTACAAGCAATACAAAACTATCGTTACGAATCGACGTCCTCATAAACCTCGTTAATGAAAACAAATGAAAAGATGAGTTTTATATCGTCAAAAGTATAATTCATCAAACCGTTATTCAATATCAAAGGTTTATACGAAATGTATTAGATTTAAAGGCTTATTGCATAATAACCGGTTTCGATATAGGTATAGTATTATAAAAAAGAAGTATTCAATATCATATGAAAACAATTGAAATTCCCTTTCTTTCGGTAGTAATTTATACCGATTCGAAACGCCTGTTTCAATACTTTTTAAAACTCGGAAGTAATAACGAAAAATGCCTAATAATAGATGTAATAAAAATCTATAAAGCATATAAAAGAAAAAATATTAAGAAGTTCCGATAAATTAATAACAAAGATAATCCCGCTAATACCGTAAAGTAAACGTTACTAAATAAAACCCTTAAAAGGTTTGTAAATAGTAATGAGCTTTTTATACATATTAATGACTACTTTAACAGGTTACCTGATAATGTTAAGTCATGTACTGGCAAATAGGCATACCCTGATAAACTTGAAAACTGATAGGGAATTAAAGCCGATGACTTGTTTAATTGGTACGGTTAAATTGAAAACCTACACAATTCTATAACGAGAAACTTGTTTGTGTAAATTGATAAACTAGGAACTAGGAATCGAAGGGTAAATGAAGGCTATTTATATACGAAATTGGTAAGGATTTCGCTAGTTAACTAGAGCGTAATTTAATTGTAACCGGAAAAAATTAGTCGATCATATTTGCGTACGCGTACAAAACAAAAAGTCGCCAGTATTAGAATAGTAATAATTATAGTACATTAAGTTAACTTTACTTACAGTCAATTTGACTATACTAACTGCAAGTTAAGTGTATTATATTAGGGGTTTACTGTATGAGCCGCCAGTTAAATGAAATATGCGCCCACTTCACGCTAAGATACATGATAAATAATTGGCCGTACAAATTAGTGTAAAGACTCTCTAGCGGTCTGCCAAACCTATAATAATATATCTACCACTTGACTATTGCAATACTACTGTTACTTCGACCAATAGAAACAACAACGTTGCAACGTCTAAAGCCCTACCAAGAATATATATATATAGATAAAAGCCGATTTTTTTATTGTTGGGTTCTTAATAATGCTTATTTTTATGAAGTAGTATTTTAGTAGTATATGTAAATGAAATCGTTCCCCTTGTATTCATATGATCCATGCAGTCACATGAATAGGAATGTATTCTATTTATATTTAAACATAATAGGGATAATTTTGTTCATATACAATATAATAGTAAGGTAATATAATAATTACTATTGGTAGGGCTTGCCTGTTAATAGGCTTTTAGACTTTGTAACGTTGTCGATTTGATTGGTCGAAGTAAAAGTAGTATTACGTGGTCAAGTGGTCGATGTATTATTGTAGGTTTGGCAGACCACTAGCCGGTCTGCATAGTAATTTGTATGTATAATTGCTTAGCCTATTCCCTAGTGTAGAATGTGGGTATACTGTACTTGTTTTATAGCTAATATAGTAGGCTCATTACCAATTGACTCAACTTGTAGTCAGTATAGTTAACTTTACTGTAAGTAAAGTTGACCTACTATATTATAGGTATTATTATTACAACACTAGCATCTTTTTAGTTAGTGCGCGTACGTTAGTAGGGTTGACTAAATCTTTTTTGGTAAGTGCTAAACTGGGACCTCATTAACTAGCTAGACCCCTGTCAATTTCAATTGATTTTTATATCGAATTGCACTCGTATGAATTTAAATTGACCCCAATTGACGTTAATTACCCTACAGCTTCAAGGTACAACTTCATCGACTTCTATAAAAAGTTTTTTTTCGTTACAGACCTATGTAAGTCTTTACTTTAACCGTATTAATTGAACAAGTCATTATCGTTAGTCCCTTGGAAGTCTTTTAGTTAGCTAGTACATCTTTAACCGCCGTTACGTGATTTGGGTTTGCCGGGCAGCCTATTAACGTAACTCTCGATACGTATGATTAGCGTATTATTATTTTCAAACCTCTTAAGGGTCTTTTTAGGTGATAATTTCGTTATAACGTTGATAGAATCTTCTTTCCCTTTAATTTATAGTAATTCATTCATTTTATTTTCTTCGTAGACTTCGCGAAGTTTTATTAAATCGATTATCAGGCCTTTTTTCGCTAGTGGTTCCGAGCTTTAAAAGGTATTCGAACAGGATTTTCGAGTTGGTACAAATTATCACCTGGATAAAAGGAATCTTTATCTACTTAATGATAATGTTAAGGGTTTCTTATAGTGTTATGATTATATAGAATCTTGTTATTATGTCATAGACCTTTAAATTTAGCACGTTTTATATAATCCTTTTATATTTGACAAAGGCTTAGTAGATTAGGCTTCCAGAAATGTTAAACAGGTTTTCCTACCTATATTTATTAACAAGGGTTATTAAAACCCAAATCTGTAAAGATCAGTCGATGTTATTTATAAAAGATTTATTTGTAAAAATTATTAATTTGGCTTTTGATAGGTCGATTAGAATTATATTTATCCCTTAGTTTCGGATTCGTATTCGTTTTTCGAACCTTTTATTTAGCCTGTTCAAATTGTTACCTATCGAGTCTTATACTTATGCCGTAATGAATTGGTCGTATAAGGTTTTAGGTTCATATAAGGTGCCAATATAGCTATTATGGACACGCTATTTAAGGTAACATGAAGTCTTGGTTTCGTTAGTTTTATCGATTATAGTTAAATTTATACTCTGTTCCTTTTAAAAAATATTAAGGCTGGTATTAATATTAAGTATACGGATTAACGATCTATTAAAGTCAAGTTGGCTGCTTTTCACAAGCATCGTAACCGGCTTACAATTTTAAAATTTGAAGTTTTCAATAGCTTACTGTTTCGATACTATAAAGTTAAACGTTTTGAAGAAAACGGTATTGTTAATTTATATACCTATTAAGTCGAAGTCTTTTCCTTACGCAGTTAGTAAACACGGATCGTATGTAAGAAACTTTGTACCTAATCGTAATTTAAAGTTTAATTAGTAGATTAAAAAGCAATACAAGTTGACTTTAGCTAATTAGTATAAAGACTTGATATATCGTATTACTGTTCCTAAAAGGTAAATAGTCTACAGTTTCTATGGCAATTCTCATAGTATAATTCGCTATAAATTTATTGTTAATTACGTATATGCTTACATTATACCTCGGCTATTAAAAGTAAACTTGCCTTTAGTTTTAGTTAGCAAACTTGTGGCTCAAACGACCACAGAGCGTTGGCTAATATTCTAAATTGTTGGCGATTACGTAAAAATCCAGTTTTTGCTTTTATCACTGTATCTTTAAACTATTAGGTGTAATGTTTTGTTCGGACGCTCCATGATCTTTCCCTTTACTTAGTGGATAATCCTCGACTTCATAATAGTAATATTTAGGTTTTAAAGGTTAAAGTCAGTTTTCGGTACGCATTATACAATCTTTTGAGTTAGTAAGTCGTTAATTTCGACCTTATTATTTTCTTCAAAGGTTTTACCAAAAGTTTTAATAATATCTTGTATTGGAAGTTTTTGTATTAAATTTTTGTTATTATTTTCTTTTTTATTTACCTAAGTAGTATTGTAAATACGACCAGGTATATATTTCTCCTCTTTAATGTTACTTTCCTTCGGAAGTCGTCCTTGTCAACATCATTTCATTAGTTGATTGATATCGGGTAATAAAGTTTTATATTAACTCGATCGCTTAGATTAGGGGTTTTTATCGTTCATAAACCTAATATAAGGCTTAAACTAGGTGGTACGGAAAGGTAAAAGACCGTTAACAGTTGTGATAATTACTTTAAAATTAGCGATATTTAAGGTTTTGTATAGGCACTTTTATTTGTACAGCTCCCGCTATATAAGGATTTTACTTTATAATGGCAAAGTAAGTACGTCGATCATCGTAAGTCCGTTCCTAATGTTAAGGGCGTCGTTAATCTAGTGGTGTGCCGATTCCTTTCGTAGTTTCTTTAGTATTTTTCCGTAAGCCACCGCTCGTTTCTAGGTACTTGCTAATGGCAAAGATTTACTTATCAGGCGTAGGTACGCTTTAAAGACTAGCAGCATTAGTTTTAGACCGTTAAGACCTTCCCCATCATTTAGGTTTTCTACCATTATCCAAAGGTATGTCTCCGGATTCGTAAAGTTTTTAATTTCTAGCATAGGAATATTATACGCTCGGCGAAGTAATACGTGTTCCCTTTTAACCATTTTAATACTTTAGTAGGATTTTGAAGGCACCTGTTTGTATTAAATTCCCATTATTTTGACATCTTCCTGAAATTACGTCGCTGTAAAATTGGTATCAGTATCGTAAATAACAACATTAAGTGGACCCAAGTACGTATTAGGTTACTGAATCTTTAAAATTTCCTACGTATCCTTTACCGAAAGGGATTTTAAAAACTTGGTTTCGTAAAAAGAGACTAAGGAATTAACTACATAAAAATAAGCTTTTAATTTAAGTAAAATTAGTTGATAAAAACCTCGTAGTCAAAGTCTTTATTATCTTATAATATAAACTTAAATTTTCTTGAGGGTTAGGCATATATTTCGTAGAGATAATAAAGCTTTTTCATAGCTTTTGAAGCAAACTATTTCATATTTTTATGTTTTACGGACTTTAGAACTTTGTATAGCCTGTTAACGGCTATGTAGTAAAAACACTGATATAGTTGTCGTATTTCCGGTTCCACTGGGTTTAATACCGCCGCCTCTGGGCTTTAAAAATAAAACTATAGGTACTTCTCCTTAAAGGCAAATGAAAACCTCTAGTTATTTTGAACTAATTCGTCGGCGTTAATATTAATGTCAATGTCGAAGGTCTTATTATCCTTCAAGTAAAAAGGGAAAATGGTAGGGGACTTAAAGATGTAAAATGTAATCAATTTAATAATAGTTCAAATTATCATTGTTCTTAGTAACGATAGTTATTCGCTTGGTCCGAAGTTAACTTTAACCTTACCAGTATTGTAATGATTAATTTCAGTAGTTGTAATATTTTCCTTTCGCAATATTACATATTATTCATAGCTTTTTATTAAGTAACTTACTACCCCAATATCTAATATAATACTTTAAAACGTGTAGTCTGCGTAACGATCGCGAAAGTTGAAGGTGTATAAAGGGTTAGGGGTTTGGCTAAGGTAAAAGAAAGGGTCTTAACCGCTTAAACGGTATAAAAAGGTATGGTCGGTGTTGTATTACGTGTATGTGCGAACGTATGGTGGTATTCCGGTCTGTACTTGAAATTGAAGACTAGGTAAAGAGGAATCTACAGGCATGCATAACAATAAGTACTCATGATAAGGATGACTCATGAGTAGGCAGTCTCGTGAGAAGGCGCATTCATGAGTAAGTAGTCTCGTGAGAAGGCACGAGACAACGTACTATACTTGTAACCTAGGACCTAAGCTTGTATACAAACACAAGCAAAGCAAGCACCCACCCCCTCCATCAAAACAACAGTCGGGTACTTATTGAACCGAGTTAGAAGTAATATTTTTATGTTACTTAATTCATTTCGGGGTGTTGTCGTCGTTAATTGTCTCGTTGCTTTCAAAGTTTACGATTTGGTTTAAATAATCCTATTTAAAAGTAGTAGGGTATTAAATATAGTATATCAACTTTTTATTATTTTATTCGGTGGGGGGAGGGGGGGGCGCGAGTTAACTAATAGTTAGATTTGCCACAAATATAATCCTTTTACTATTATTATAACGATAGTTTTTACGGTTAATAATTCTGCCTCAATTTTAATCTTATTAGAGTTAACGTGGCTATTGCCTTTAGTTTAAGGTCGATAGGCAAAATGTTAGGTATTGGGAGCGCACGTAGCCGTATTTGCAGTTAATGTAATTAATGACCATACGGTTTTCTTCTTTTACGTTAAGGAAGTTATTAACTTAGGGGTATATATTAAGCGAATTTGGTGTACGTGCTGTTACAGTTGCGAACAAGGACCGTCACTGGTTAAAGATGCCTTTACGAGTAATAACTAGGCGTTTTAAGGCGTATTCAAATTCATTAACACCTGTAGTAGCTACCCGTATCTATTTTTGAAATGTGATTTCACCAAAGTGGACTTTCCCCATTTCTTGCTAATATAACATCAACTTGTTAAGTATCTGGTTTAGCATATTTATCGGTATTTTCTTCTTTTTCTTTTTAGTTATTATCGTGGTTTACCTTGTAGTGACCTAGGCTATATAGTATTAGGTAAGGTAGACGTTATATTTAATACGGTTTATTATATCATTATAAACTTCGAGAAAGGTAGTCCTTTAAGTTATAATGGTAAAGTAATAGTCCCTGGCGTACCTTGTAAATATTTCAGAAAACAGTAAGTAAAAACCAAAAACAAGACTTTTAATTTACTTACAGATATTTAAGAAAGGAATTATCTTCGTTTTAAGGAGGCTATAGAGATTTTCGTTATATTTATTTATATGATTTCAGAATTTAGCGAAGTATATTAAGAGTTTGTAGTTAATATTAACTATTTTGATAAGTTTTGGGGGCAGGTTAAGATAGTTATCCCAATTTTTATTGGTGGTGTTTCCTAGTAGTTTAAACCTTAGAGCTTCCAAAGAACAGTGTTGAGGGTAGTTGCTAGTCGTTTAGCCAGAGGGGTAAAGTCCTATGGTAGGATTTGTAGTAGGCTTACGAGTATAGGTAAATCTGATATAGGAAGGCTTTTGAGGAACTTGACGATTAAAGAGCTAGGGAGCAAAAGGAGCTTAAAGGCTTTAAGGGACTTGACGATATTTTTTAATTAACTGGTGTCAAACTCCAACATTAATTCCTTTATCTGCGTTGGTAGCCGCTGATTTAAGTGTCCTGCCGCTGCTAAGAGCGTATTTCGCGTTATCATGTGAAAGTTTTAGGCTACCAAGTAAGTTAACAGGTTTTTTATCGTTAACGTATAAAGAGATTTAACTTGACTAAGGATGAAGGGGAGGTTTCCGCGATTGTGAATCAAGGCGTTAAGGTTCTTTAATACCATTTACCTTAAAGCGTGGATTTTAAAGATATTTCTTAAGCTAGGTTAGGTCGAAAAGAGCTTGTATTAGCTTTATAACACCTTATACTAGTATGTAAATCCATTGTTACTTAAGTTCCGACTTAAGACTCAACTTAATCCCCTCTTTAATTACGTTTTATTTGTTAATGGTCTAGTTATTATAGAAATTACGAAACTTGCAAAATGTGTAGTTAAGGTTTTTACTATCGTTATGTTTAACGATATAGTATTCGACGAAGTTGGTAAGGTATTTTTATGTTAAGCCTTCGTTAACATTCTATACCTAAAGATTTTCGTCTTAGTATTTAGTAAAGGTGGTCTCGAGGGCTTTAATTTCCCTTATCAGTTTTTGGAAAGGTGTTATCTTAGTGTTTTCGGTGATGTAAGACTTGGTGGGTGTATAGTATGTGTAAGGCAAGAGACTTAGCGATCTTGGGCGTAGGGAGCTAGAGTTTCGGCGTAAAGTCGCGTAGAAACTTGGAGACTTAGCGTTGGATCGTGCGACGTAGCTTTTTTAGAACTATTTGATATTTTCTCTTAGGGCAGCGATCTTAACGATTAACTTGGCATAGGGGAAGAAAAAAAAAAGTAGAGGTAAAGGTTTAGTGTAAAAGGTAAGGTCAAAGGTCTTTTATTGTTATAAATTGAGGTCGAAGGTTCTTTATTGTTTTGGCCGTATGACTTAGTCGTCTTTATGGTAGTAACACTCGTAGTAATACTGACTTAGCTGTTTACCAATTTGCCGAATTTTAAGACTCCTAACAGTTAATCTTAACTTCTTTAAAAAGATGTGGTAAAGATTTCTTGGAGTTTTCAATAGCGATACCGTTGTTTACTTCCAGATTACTGTTTTAAACTGACGTAAACTAAAAGTATTTTCTGTTTTCCAGCCATTGTGGACTTGCGGAGTACTAATAAAGGCTCTTCGCAAGAATATTTACTCTACCCTAACTATAACGTAAAATGTAACAACTGGAAAGTTTTTCCTTTCTTTTTTACTTAGCCAATCTGTAATTAATCTAATAATAACTGATCAGTGTTGGTAGGGCTTACCTATCAATAAGCCTTTGGATGTTGTAAATTTATCGATTCGATTGATCGAAGTAACAGTAGTATTGTGTGATTAAGTAATGGATGTATTGTTCTAGGTTTAGCAAACCACTAGCCGGTATGCACAATGATTTGTATGGCTAATTGCTTAGCCCGTGCCCTAGTGTAAAGTGAGCGCATACTGTACTTGCTTTGCAGCCAATACAGTATACTCGCAACTAATGAACTAAACTTGCAGTTAGTAAAGTTGACTTACTGCAATTGAAATATTATTATTCCAACAATTACTCCATTTTTTGCGAATTTAAATATTATATATAATACGGTTTATGTTGGCGCGTTCAATTTAGTGTTAGATATGATTTATTTTCCCCTTCTATCTTTTCCTAATTTAGCTGTTACAATTACATTTTTCTTTTCAATTATTTTTTAATCAATTTAGTATATTATATTCCCGTTTTACGATTATAGTAAATACGTGACATTCCTGTGATAACTGGGAATTCACGACCAAAGATAAGCTGTTATTAAGCATTTAAACACTTATTGGAATAATGTTCAAGTACAGTGTAGTCAAAGTTGACTGTACTAGTTTCAAGTTATTTTCGATAGAGCTTCCAATTAAATTTAAGGTATATGCCAAGCAATTGCCCATACGAAGTAGTTTGTAGACTTCATAGCAGTCTAACAAATTTAAAGAAACAATCTATTACCCAACCTTTACAATACTACTATTACTTCGACCATATCTTGAATCAATAACGTTGCAACATCTAAATAAATATTAATAATGATTAGTACTTATTAGGTTCAGTATAGATAGATTAACTAATAAATAATTCACTTTCCGATTACGCTTTATACAATAGTAAGGTAAAGGAAAGACTGTTACTAAAAGCCTTTACAAACTATATCAATTGCTACGGTAGTAGGTAAAGAAGACTTTTGGATTTCGTTAGTTTTTACAGAAGTTAAGAAGTGGCGATAGTATCGCTATTTATAGAATTAAGATGTTTTCATTGAATAGGCTTTAATGAAATTATTTAGATTTATTGTTCAAAGTCTTCAATCGTTAAGAAGCGATTATTAACTTGATAAGATCTTTAAATTTGGCCAACAGCTCAATATCTATTATTAATAATGCTGCAAATCGTAAACCGTAAATGTGAAGAAATGAAACCAGAGTTGTTGCCTAAGGTGATTGGATACTTTCTATAGTACCCGATGAAAAAGAGAGAGAAGCCTTTGTTAAAGAGCTTCTATGAAACTAGCGATAAGGTGTAGCCTAGTCATGTTGTTGATCATGCAACTAAGACATGTTTAGGAGCAGCGTGGAAGTATTGTAAGAGTATGGTAATTGTTAGGACTAGATCCCTAGCAACTATGAGCCAAGGCATTAGTTTGTAGTATTACCTCGAACCTACAGGCGCTTCTTTTTATAAGTATAAGTTTTGGCATATTTTATAGAAGTGAGTTATTTTTTTACGCGCGTTGTGAAATGCCTTGGTATGCTATAGATGGTGTTGTTTCAGCTGTCGATTATAGAATGCCTTTGCATATAGTGAAAGGTGCCTTTATTACTGCCGCCCCCTCTTTATCAATTTTTTTTTGTAATATTAATTATTGTAAAATTTCTTACTTGAATAACGATTATCATTGATTCTTTTACGTACACTATATCTATATTTTTAACCCTAGCTTTACTATGACTAGTTCTAATAACTTTTATACCTCTCTCCATTATCCATATTTAAAATACACACATATAGATATTATAAGGTATTAATTCAGTTAGCAAGCGTAGGAGACTACGTTTTTACAGTGCATAATAGCGTGTTGCACTCTAATGAGCACGTTAGCCTAGTTTATAATAAAGTATTACGCTTTAGGTAGGAGCTTATAAGCTCCAATCTGAGGCGTATACTCTCCAGATACCTCTTCTTCCTCTTGTTTTTACTTATCTATATTATTATCATACTTTAAATATTATACTGTTTTATTAATACGTTGATGTAAAGATCTAACTGATACTGATTAGTAGCCTACTCGATTGACTGTAAACAGTTTAATAAAAAAGAAACGAATCTTAGTTTAATACCTATAACAGGAAGTTATAGAGGTTTTAATTATTTCGAGTTTTAACACTACTATTTATAAAAAAATATTCGGGAGCATAAAAAGACTATAAAACCCGGAGTAGTTTTAAAAAGGATAACTTTATTATGATATTATCAACTCAGTTATTGTTATTTAAGTACTAAAAGCTCCGTTATACTATTATTAACTCGGTTATCATTTTAGACGTATCCGGGTACTTCTTGGAGAACGTCCTATTACGTATCGGCTATGCAATCCATTAAGTTTCAGAACCTTTCGTTAGGCCTTATTACAATGAATTACTATATTAAGTAAGTATTGAAACCGCTTACGTATACTTTGAAAACGACCAAAATAGCTTTCAAGGCGCCCAGAACAACACTTTGAGCGCTTAAAATAACTTTCGAATCGTTTATAACAATAGTAGAAACTCTGAAAGCGTTTAAAACGACACCCGATGCTGTCATATTAAACCTTAACTTTCTTTCACATCATTTTAACTGTTATATAAAAACCCCCTTCAATTCGATATTTAATTCCTAGAAAATTTATTTCAATTAATATTTATGACGTTTAAATTTATTAGTTATTTCATTGGTATAATATTTGCAAGCGTGAAACGCCTTGTTAAGAACATTTGATCAAATTCTATTCACACTTTTAAGTGCTTAACGTTTAAGTTAACACAGTTAGTCTTTTTCATTTACCTTTTATTTACATAATATAGGCGTTAGACGCCTAATTTGGACCGGTTTTTTTCGAGACCTTATTTGTTATATTATACATTTATTGTAATCCATTATGTGTACTTCGAAAGCAACCAAAATAGTTTTTCAAAACGTTTTAATATATTTTGAAAACAATTATAACAGTTTTTTAGGCGTTTGGATACATTTTGGGAGCTATTATAATAGATGTTGATGCCCTTCTGTAACTATGATATCACTTATAACCCTGGCTAAATCCAGCAAGTACATAGACTTTTTGTTTTAGCATACGATATTTCCAAACATCATTTTAAATTTTGTTTATTTAAATATATAGGATAATGTAATCGTAGCTACGGTAAAGAATTTAGATATTTGGACAATAAATATATACTTTATAAACATAATACTTTGCGATTAGAAGAAAAGGTTTTGAACGTTTAATATATTGAATGATTTTCGAAAATAATTTTTGAATCAGACGTTGGAAATCTGTTGTATAGTGTAAAACTTAACTTCGAAAATATTACAAGCGTAATTACGAAGAGGATTTATTAATACACTCGGTAGTAAAATCGGTTGTATTGCAGAAGAGCTAGTTGCTACGGCCGAATTTTATAAAAATGCCTAGTTAGGATCACGAAGAGATGTTAAAAGTGGATTTTATAAAAGGATAATGGTTAGTGGAGCGTAAAAAACGTTTTATTGAAAACTTGCGGGATAGTCTATAATGTGGAAATACCTAACATGTATAGAGTGAAGAACCCACTCGGGTTTAAAAAGAGGAAGAGCCGTAAGAGTAATTTTTTACTCGAATTTAAAATGAGGAGGGGCTATTAATATCATTTTCTACTTAATTTTAAAAGGAGAAAGAACCGCAAAAGTAATTCTTTACTCAAATTCAAAAGGAGTAAGAGCCGTAAAGATCATTTTATACTCGTACTTAAAAAGGGGAAGAGTTACCCTTTATTGACGGCAAATTTATTCATATGATGAAGAAGGAATTCGGCACCTACGGAAGCGTTTATTCTCCAACTAGGGTAGACAGTACTTCTTTCCCAGTTATAAACGTCTTAGAAAAGGGAGACGACGCTTTAGTGAGGTATATAAAAGCTAACCTTCCGGATCAAGATGAAAGCTTCTTAGGAATAGGGGATGGCGCTCCCGAAAGACACATAAGAAGCTGCAGTATTTAAGAGGGGTATATAAGAAATAGCTTTTCAGATCAGAGTAAAGGCGCCATAGATAAGGAATATAACGTTTCTGAGAGGTATATGAAAAGTAATAGGAACAATAACCCTTTAAATTATATTATGAACACCTCATACCTAACAATTAGAGGATTTGATACCTATAGAACGTCTACTCTCCAAATGAAGTAAATGATCTTTCGAATTGCACTAAAAGCGCCTTAAAGAAGAGAGCCGACGTTGCCGGAAAAAAACATAAACAACGATGAAATAATATACGAACTTTACAAAATAAGACCTATAGGTCATAACTCGTATAACAGTTTTCTTTTACGTCGACTGTATGTTGATAACGACGACAAAGTATTTTCGTATACGGAAAATCTTAGGATAGAAATTTAAAAAATACGAAAGAAGACCTTATTAGAATAAGTTATCACGGTTTGGATCGAAGATTTAAGGTCGATTAGAGGAGTGAAAGGTTTGATGTGAGCCTCGAATACAGATATTCAGGCAACGAAGGATAAGAAGCTACGTTTAAAATAGAGTATTTGAAGCTTTTATATCTACCAATACTTCATTTATTAACGTTACTGGAAAGTTTATGTGATTTAACTCCTATAGACAACGTTTTTTTATATTTTTCCACAATTTTCTCTTCGTATTTTACGGTTTCTATTGATTATTCGACGTTCATATTGTAAATTCAATTTTTGAAAAAAGAAGATTTTTTTTGTTTAACCTGTATATTTCTACTTTTTATATTTACTATTTGCCGCTTTATAGATATTCCATCACTTTTACGTTTATTATTTATTATTCATATTACAATTTTTGGATATGATTTTCTTTCCATAATTATTTAAATATAGGTCCGTTGAAGTTGGTGAAATATAAAAGGGTGTAATTAAAAGTTTCTGAACGGAAAGAGAGAGGGGGAGTTGATAATATTGTTATTGTCGTCGTTATTGCCATCGCTTTTAATATTACTATTGTTGTTGTTACCGCTATTACCGTTAGCGTTACCGCCGGCGTTTCTCCCTCAAAGAGGGTTAAATGCCTACCATGCCTTATTATATCGAAGGTATATTAATATTATTATGGAATTTAATCATATGGATATTGGAAAGACCAAAGTTAGCTTTGATTCTAGATAAAATCTTTTATTACTGGAATCGATAACTGTTCCTATCCTTGTTAATCTTATTATATTTTATATCTTCAATTTTTTTACCATTTTCTTCCTTTGCCCTGAAGATACAAATAACCTTGGAGTTAACGTTAACATATAGGTAATACATCGTTTGATACCAAGGTAAAAGTATTTTACACTGGTTATAATAATATTTCTCTGGATATCGCGGGCAAGCGTATCGCCATTACAAACCCCACTACGAATTATATAGCCATTATTAATATTACCAACGTAACTAACACCACTATACCGAATACAAAGATTATAAAGTCTCCCATCAATAGTTTCGACGCGGGCGAGCCAATTATTATAATCTACGGGTATTGAAAAGGAACTATCTCATTAATGAGCGCATCCATAATGATTCCTTCAAAAATAATAGACTAAGCG
Source organism: Anisogramma anomala (assembly GCA_038502455.1). NCBI lineage: Eukaryota > Fungi > Ascomycota > Sordariomycetes > Diaporthales > Gnomoniaceae > Anisogramma > Anisogramma anomala. The sequence continues at coordinate 35,033,914 of JASMMZ010000002.1, read as the reverse complement.
ACGGATTTCCAAACTATATCGTTAACTTTAAGCTTTTAGTTAAGGGGTAACAAGCCGAGTCTCCTTTTTCGCAACGTTTGACAAAAACGTTGTCGAACCGATTTATGTAATATATGCGTAAGCCACCGCTTTATATAGTAATAGAGTTAATAGTTTTTATAAAACATTAATGAACGTTTATCGAATTATAAATACGAGCTTCGTATTGTATATTAAATGAGTAAACAAAGAATAAATTACTTTGAATTACGTATTGAAGAAGTAAAAAGACGAATAAAACAGCACCCAATTAGGTATGAAAGTATGGGATGGTGAATTAATAAAATCCGGATAATATATTAAGAAAGTAAAAAATAAATCCAAAGTCTTAAATCATGGATTGAGAATATATTAAATTATTGTATATACGATAAGCGCATTAAAACGCCTTCGTAAATATCTGTAACATTACTGGTATAGAGGTATATCAACTACGATCCTATTTATAATAGTAATAGCATACTAAAAAATTATAGCTTTAATAACATTCGCCCATAGATTTATCGGAGGCGACGGATGCTACGTAAAGAACATAATGCGCAATTATAAGCGGGCTAAGGACGCTTACTTTAATATGGCGTTCTAGCGTCTTTTGTGTTAAAGCGGCTTCACGCTATACCCTGATGAGCTATGCCTCGAAACAATGAGCTTACTCCGTTATTTTTACACTATTTACGCTATAATTATTATATTACGATTGGAAAACCCAAATTTTATGTGTCGCGTAACAACTTACCGTTATTTCGTTTACAGCGTTTAGGCAGCGTTACAGGTAAAGGCGGAGTTTTTACCTATAACCAGTAGGTCAAATTTATAACCTCAGGCGACTCCCGCTTTTTATAACTCAGACAGAGGTTGGGCCAGGAAGTAGGCCAGTATGCAACACTGCGCCACTAGAAAGTCTGAAGTCTAGAATCAGGCGGGGAACTTCTCTTATGTCAGCAACCCCGGACAGGGAAGGACCGATGGGACCGACAGCGGTCCAGTCGATTATACAGGACCGATGAGACTGACAGCGACTCCAGCAGTCCAGTACTGAAGACGGTATGAAGGATAGGGATATAAGGACATAGTCAGCACTACATAGATAGTATTTCCTTCGTAGCTCTTCAGTTGTCAATCTAAGTATTCAGTCTATACACTTGAATAGCCTAACGGCCAGTGATCATTCTACAACACGAACAAACATCTTCTTGATATTGCACCTTTGTTACCTCTACTACCTTACTGCTAACATAAACCCTCTGACACCTTCTATTTACTCACGGGTATTTAGTGTGATCATAACACCACTTTTTCTTCTACTTCTGCTATTGTTATTGGGTAACAGGGGAGGGGAAAAGAAAGGGTGAAGTGAGAAAAAAGGGGAAACGGAGAGTCGCGGCGAAAGAGAAGAAGTGGAAGGAGGAGGCGAAGCGGAAGTGTGAAAAGTTACTGGTGGAGGCGGGGGCACGAGTGGCGGCTGAGGTTATTACAACACATTAGCGCTGTCGCGCCAAACGGCATCTTTTAGTGCGATTTTTGCGAGATATGTTACTTAATATAAGTAGGACTTACTGCAGATATACAGAAACGCAGTATAGATAATTAATCAAATGATTGATTAATACGAGAGCTCTGTATAGTTGATTAGAAGCTTATCTAGCAGGTTTTAATGCGTTATTAAAGGAGGGGAATTTTTTGGTTGCTTAGACCGATAACAATAAACAAGTTTATACTGATTTTATAATACATAATATCAACAATCATATCTTCACAAAGTTTATTAACCTTTTAAAACAACCATCCATAATAACTTTTTAAAGTAAACCTACACTTCTATAATTCTCAAATAACAGATTAAAAACTTAAACAAATTACATTGTTGCTATTGATTTATGGATGCGGGGATTTACGAGAATAAAATATTACTCACCCAAATATTATTAGATATTACTATAATTAACAAGCATAGGAGACTACGTTTTTGAAGTATATAATAGCTTATTACATTCCAAGGAGCACGTTATCAGAGTGTATGGTAAAGTGTCACGATCTAAATGGGAGCTTATAAGCTTTTATCTGAAGCATTCACTTTTTAGATGCCTCTTTTACCTCTTATGCTTACCTATATATCTTACTACGATACTCTGAACAGTATAATTTCTTTTTTATACGTTGTTATAAAGACGTAACCAATAACATAAGTATTATTACCGTTGTTAATAAAGTTATTTCAACGTAAATATCTTATTTCTAAGTTGTTGAACTTTTGTTAATGAATAGCGAATCTTTTATGTAAAATTCATAAATATTTACCTCGATAGTTACCGAAAAAAAACTTATTTAGAGTATATTTACCATATAATGATGAATTTACCTGAATTTCATTTAAATTTTAATAATAAATATATTTAATGTTTTTTATTAATTCATAACCTAAGAACGAACGGTAAAATACCGGTACGTAATATCAGTTTTGTATTATTAACATAATCTAAAAGAGTTTGAGTTATACGTATGTTTTCCTCAATTTGACTTAGAATATAAATAAGGTTATTAATGAATTATCCGAAGCGTATTTCACGTTCGACGTTTAAAACCAAAGTAAGAAACACGGTTTTTAAACTACTCCTTCCTTATTATCAAGAAGTTAAATAGCCTATAAATGTAGGTTATTTCCGCAAAAAAACGATAAGAGTTTGCCATGTTACTTAGTATAAAATGGATATGCACAGTTTAGATTCTACAATTCTTTCCACGTTTATCCATTCGCGCAGTTTTTGTACAATCCAGTTCCTAAACAAGAAGCGCAAAAGTTAGGTAATAGAGGTATTTTGACTTAAAGCGTACATATAACGGTCAATAATAAGCGAAGAAATTTACTTAAAAGTAATAAAGGAGTAAGTAAAGTTTGCCCAAAGTATCGATAGAAAATTATGTTAATCAGTAAAAATAGAAAGAAAATCACTTTCTAATCGTGGGTTGAACATGAATTGAAACGATATTATCAACAAGTATTAAGATATAATCGAATATATTGAAGGTAACGTTAATTGAAAGAAAAATAAATATGTACTCCTATTATATTTTGTATTAGTAAAGTAATTACATAAACACTGTTTGACAAATAAGTTATATTTTGCATTAAATCCGTTTATGAAATGTGCGAGATAATGTGTTATTGTTTTTGACCGAGCTGTAAAAGGATTGAAAGGTGTAGTAAACTACAATATTGAAAGGGTTTGAATGTGGTTATTGAATTAGATACATGTGATGTACCTAGTTAACTAATATTATTGTTTTAGGAGGTTTTTAAACTGTGAACAAATTACCTAAAATTTAAGTTAAACTTTTAAAATGCTTTTAATATAATATTAGAGTTTATTATTACCATTATTATTAACGACTTGGATAACGGGTAGACAGTATTTAGGAATTTGTTTACTCAGAAATTTGTTGGTGGTTATTTGGAAAAATCAGTTAACCTAAAAACAGCGGTGTTTTTCACCCGGGATATTAAATTGAATAATATGAAAATCGACTATTGTTAGTAGGGATTTAGACGTTACAACGTTATTGATTCGATTGGTTGAAGTAACAATAGTATTGCATGATCAAGTGTTGGATGTATTATTCTAGGGTTGGCAGACCGCTAGCTAGTCTGTATAGTAATTTATATGGCCAATGGCTTAGCTCGTACCTTAGTGTGAAGTGGAGCCATACTGTACTTGACTTGCGGTTAATACTGTAGACCTACAGAACAATATACTTAACTTGTAGTTAATATAGTGAATTTTACTGTAAGAAAAATTGACTTATTGTAATATAGTTACTACTATTCCAATACAAGCGGCTTTTTAGTTTGTATGCGTACGCTAGTGTAGTTGATTAATCTTTTCCGGTAAGCGTTGGATTGCGACCTTGTTAACTAGCCAAACCCCTATCAATTTTAATTGACCTCTGAATTAAATTACACTTATTCGCATTTAAAACAACCCTAGTTATCGTTAGTTATCTCACGGTTTCGAGGTCCGGCTTTATCGACTCTCACAAAAAGTTCTTCCATTACAGACACATGTAATCCTTCTATTTTAGCTTTTCTAATTAAACAAATTAATAGCGTTAATCTCCTGGCAGTTTTCCATTTATCCAATACATCCCTAATCGCCTCTATGTAGTTTGGCCTTATCGGGCAGCCTATTAACGTAGCCTTAAATATGTATAGTGAACCTGTTATTATTTAAAAAAAAAAACCTTAAAAGCTTAATTTGGCGATAAATTCATTATAAAGTTAGTAGGATTGTTATTCTTTTTAATATATCGGAAATTTTCAATCTTTTCTCCTTTATAGGATTCGTGGAATTCTATTACGGTAATTATTAGGTGTTTTTCGCTGGTGGTTTTGAGTTTGGAAAGGTATTCGAACAATATTTTCGAGTCGCTATAAATTACCACCGGGATAGGAAAAATCTTTAACTACCCGGTGATAACGTTAAGGGTTTTTTATAGTATTATATTTTTATCGAAGCTTATCATTATACAGTAAACCTTTAAAGTTAGCACGTTTCGTGTAATTATTTTACATTTTTCAAAAGTTTAATGGATTAGGTTGCCAATGATGTTAAATTAATCCTTTCGCCTACTTTTAACAACGAGGGTTGTTAGAAAGCTGATTTGTAGAGATAGGTCGGTATTGTTTGCAAAAGACCCATCAGTAAAGATTATTAACTTACCCTTTGATAGATCGATTAAAACTATATTAATCCCTTGGTTTAAGTTTGGTATTTTTTATTTGAACCTTTCAGTCAATCGGTCAAAGTCGTTATCTTTTAAATCTAATATTTATATTTTTATAAATAGGTTATAGGAGGCCTCCAGTTAACATTAAGTGGGAATATAGCTATCATGGATACGTTATTCTAAGTACCGTTAGGCCTTAATTACGTTAGTTCTGTCGATTGTGATTAAATTACTACCTTATTTCTTTTGGTAAAAGTTAAGGCTGGTATTAATACTATGTATGCGGATGTACAATTTATTGAGGTCAATTTAGTTTTTTTTCGTCAAAGTCGTGACCGGCTTATAATTTCAAGATTTGGAGTCCTTAATCGCCTGTTGTTCCGATATTATAAAGTTAGCCATTTTAATGAAAAGAGTATCGTTAGTTTGTATACCTAATAAGCCGAAGTTATTCCCTTACGTTACTGAAAATAAGTGTCGTATATTCAAGATTTTATGCCTAACCGTAATTTAAAGTGCGATTGGTAGGTTAGAAATTAATAAACGCCTGTTTTATCTTATCTGTACAAAAGCTGTATATATTGTATTACCGTTTTTGGAGGGTAAATAGGTCGTTATACCTGTGGTAATTTCAGTAATATAATCCTTTATATATATGTTGTGAATTACGTGTAAATTTACGTTATATTTCAGCTTTTCCATATGAATTTACCTCTAGCTTTACCTAGCAAACTGTTGCCAAAATGTATACTAAGCGTTAACTGATTTTCCGGATCATTAAAGATTACGTAAAAATCCAGTTTCTTCCTTTATTACCGTATTTTTAAGCTATGAGACGTGAATTTTCGTACGGTCGCCCCGTAGTTTTACTTTTAACTTCATAAATAATCCTCTATTTTAAAATCGTAATATTTAGGTTCTAAAGGTTCAAATCGGACTTCGGCATGAATTATACAATTTTTCGATTTAATAGACTGTTAATCTCGACTTTGTCTTTTTTTAAAGGGGTTTCCAAAATTCTTACTAATACTTTATACTCGAAACTTTAATGTTAAGTTTTCATTATCTTTCTCCTTTCTGCCTATTCAAGTAGTATTATAAACGGGACCCAGTGTGTATTTCTCCTCTTTAACGTTTTTCTTTTTTAGGAGTCGTCCGCGCCGGTGGCTTTTTATCGGCTTGTCGATTATATGTAAACGAGATTCGTATTAACTTGGTTGCCTAACTTAAGGGTCTTCATTATTGGTAGTTTTAATTTAAGATTTAATCTAGGTAATACGGAAAGTTATAGAACTGTTAGCAGTTTGAATAACTATTTTAAAGTTAATCATAATTCAGATTTCATATAGGCCCTCCCATTTTTCTGGCTCCCGTTATACGAGAACTTTACTTTGTAACGGTAAAATTTGTACGTCGATTGTTGTAAGGCCGTTCCTGATATTGAGGTTATTGTTAAACTGGCGACAGTATAATTCTTTCCGAAATTTCCTTAATAATTTACCATAGGCTACCGCTCTTTTTTTTTTGTACTTACTAATGACTTATATTTACTCGTTAGGCGTAGGTACGTTCCAAAGACTAGCAGCATTGGCATTAGGCCGTTAGGAACCATAATATCATTTAGGTCTTTTACTGCTATTTAAAGGTATACTTCCGGATCTGTAAAGCTTTTAATTTTTAGCGTAAGGATGTTATACGTTTGAAAAAATAAAGCGTATACTCTTCTAACCTTTATAATACTTGAGAAGGTCTTTTCAAGCACTTGTTTAAATTAGATACCTAATATCTTAGCATTTTGTTTTAAATTTCGCCATTGTAAAGTTGGTGCCAGTATCGTAGATAACGACGTTATATACACCTAGATACGTGTCAATCTATAATATCCCTAGCCTTCACCACGTATCCTTTACCGCAAGGGACTTTAGAAACTTGGCTTCACAAAAAAAGGTTGTAGAGTTAACGACGTAGAAAATAGGCTTATTATTTGAGTAAAATATATTAATAAGGACTTTACATTTAAAGTTTCTATCGTTTTAAAAATAAAATTTAATTAGGGGGTGCTTTAGGTATATATTTAATGATAGTAATAAAGCTTTTTGATAGGTTTTAAGGCAAAGGATTCTATATTTTTCTGTCTTACGAACTTTAGGACTTTATATATCCTGTTAACGGTTAGGTGGTTCAAGCGCCGGTGTAATTGAAGTTTCTCTAGATTTGTTAAGTTTAACACTACTGATTTAAGGTCTTAAAGATAAAACCATAAATATCTCTACTTAAAGGCGAAGGGAAACCTTTGGTCATTCTTAATCAGTTTATCGGCGTTAATATCAATGCTAACTCCTAAAGTCTTTATATCCTTTTAATAAAAAAGGAAAGGGGTAAGGAACTTAAGTATGTAAAACGTAATGTAGTAAATGATAGTTTAAATTACCGTTATTCCTAGTAACGATAGTTATTATCCTGGTCCGAAACCAACTTTGGCCTTGTTAGTATCGTAACGCTTGATTTCAGTAGCCGTGGTGTTTTCTCTCTGTAGTACTACATACTAAAAATAGACTTTTATTAAGTATAAGTATCTTGCTACCCCTATGTCTGTTATAATACCTTAAAACGTATGTTTCGCGTAATAATAGCGAAAGTTAAAGCTTTATAAGGGGTTAGGGGTTTATTTATGGTAAAGGTAAGGGTTTTTACAGCTCAAGCGATATAGATAGGCGTTGTCGGCTGGTTATTAAGCCGAATTAGGGGATATGTCTTGATACAACTTAATTTACTTAAGATTATTGTCACTGTTAATGGGTTCGTTGCCTTTAAAGTTTGCGATTTGGTTTAAGTAATTTTATTCAAAAGTGGTAAGATATTAAATATAGTATATCACCTTTTCATTTTTTCGTTTGGCCCCGGGTTAACAAGTTAACGAACAGCTAAATTTACTATAAATCTAACATATCTTATTATTATTACAACGATATTTTTTACAGTTAATAGGTCCGCTTAAATCCTAACTTTACTAACGTTAACGTGGCTATTACTCTTAGTTTAGGATCGAAAGGTCAGACCTTAGGCGTTAAGGGAGCCTATAGCCGTACTTGCGATCGATATAATTAATTGCCGTAAAGTCTTCTTTATTCACGTTAGGGAAGTTGCCGGCTTGGGTGTACAAACCAAACGAATTTGGTGTACGCGTTATTATAGTTGTAATTAAGGAGCGTAACTAGCTAAAAAAACCTTTTCAGGTGGCATTTGGACGTTGTAAGGTGTATTTGAACTCGTTAACGCCCGTAATGGCTGTCCGTACCTATTCGAGAAGTGTGGTTTTGCTAACGTACACCTTTCTTATTACTTACTGGTATAATATTAACTTGTTAAACATCTGGTTTAATACATTCATTGGTATTTCCTCCTTTTTCTTTTTCGCTATTATCGTAGTTTACCTAATAGTAGCTTAGGTTTTATAGTATTAGGTAAGGTAGACGTCGTATTCGAAGTGGCTCTTCTTACTATCGTAAATGTTACGGAAGGTAGTTGCTCGGGTTAGGAAAGTTAGATAGTAATCTTTAACGTACCTTATAAAGATTCCGGGAAACAGTGAGTAAAAACCAGAAGAGTGAACGTCCATCCACTTATAAATATTTAAAAATGGAATTATCTTTATGTTGAAAAGGTATCAAGGCTTTCCGTTATACTTTTCTATATTGTTTTAGATTTTAGAGAAGTACGTAAAAAGTTTACAATTAATATTAACCATTTCAACAGGTCTTAGTGGTAGGTCGCAATAGTTATCCCGGTTTTTATAAGTATTTCTTAGCAGTTTAAGCTTTAAAGCTTTCGAAATACGATGTTAAGGGTATTTGCCAGTCGTCTAACCCGAGGGATAAAGTCTTATGGTAGGACCTGTAATGGGTTTACACGTGTAGACAAACTTTTCGTAGGAAGGATTTTGGGGAATGTGGGAATTAAAGAGCTGAGTGATAATAGGGGTTTGAAGTTTTTAAGTGAGTTGATGATCTTATCTAATTAATTGGCGTAGAGCACCGATGTTAATTCCTCTTATCGCGTTTACGGCTGTTGCTTCGCGCGTTTTACTGCCGTTAAAAGCATACTCCGTGCTGTCTCGTAAGGGGGTTAGACTTCCGAGAAAATTAATAAATTCTTTATCGTAAACCCATAAAGAGACTTAACTTTTTCTAGAGTAAGAGAGAGGTTCTTTGGATCGCGTATAAGGGCGTTAAAGTTTTTCAACAAATTTTCCTTTCTTTTGAGGGTTTTGAGGATTGGGGTTTTAAGGGGGGTCTTTTAGTTGGATTAGTTTAAAGAAGGTTTTAGTTAGTTTTAGAGGATTCTTTTTGGGGACGTAAATGTTATGGCAGGTAACCTTCTTTTTTTAGCTTGGCCTTAACCGTACGCTAGATTATTTTTCACATGTTAGAAGTCCAGTAATTAAAAAAACTTACGAGAATCTTCAAAAGTGTAGGCGCTATGACTGTAAATATCACTGAGGTCTGCGTCGATAATAAATTAGCTAACGTAATTAGTTGGGTAAGATTTGGTCGAAGTCTCGTTTACATTCGTAATTTAGCGCTATTTGTTATAGTATTTAACGAAAACGTTTTCAAAGGCTTTAACCTTCTTTATGTATTCTTAACTGGGTAATGTTCTAACCTTTTGGTTCATGTAGAACATGTAGGGTGTGTAAGGCAAGGGACTTGGTAATATTTAGGTGTAAGGGCTTAATGATACCTGGTTTTTTGATGTAAAGTCGTGTAAGAACTTGGCGATTTGACATTAGGTCGCGTAACGTGGTTTTCTTAATGTGATTTAGCGGTTTTTGGTGTTTTCGTTTAAAGCAGCGAACTAAACAGTTTAATTGATGTTAGGAAAAATAAAATAAAAGTAGAGGTAAAGGTTTGATATAAAGGGTAAAATCGAAGGTCGTTAGTTATTATAGGTAAAATTTGAAGGTTTTTTATTATTTTTGGCTGTATGACTTAGTCGTTTTTCCTCTAGTAACACCTGTAGTAGTATTGACTTAACTGTTCGTTAACTTTCCGAAATTCAAAAACTTTTAATAATTAATCTTAACGTTTTCAACGAGGATCTTTAGTAAAGATTTTTTAGTGTTTTCAAATAGCGATACTATCGCTAATTCTAAGCTTACATAAAAACCGATGAAGCTTAGAATTCTTTTATACTTACTTCCGTGAAAACGGACGAAATAATAGAGTACTTTCGCAAAAATCTATCCTTTACCTTGGTTTTTTACAAAGCGTAACCGGAAAGTAGATTTTTCTTTTACTTAGCTTATTTTGCTTAACTTCATAAATACTGATTAGTGTTAGAACGGCTTTAGACGTTGTAACTTTGTCGATTCGATTAGTCCAAGTAATAATAGTATTACATGATTAAGTAGTGGATGTATTATTTTAGGTTTGGCAGACCTCTAACTGATTTGCATAGTAATTTGTACAGTCAATTGCTTGGCTTGTGCCCTAGTATAAAGTGGGGTCATACTGTAATTAACTTGCAGTTAATACAGTAGACCCATAAAATAATACAATCAACTTACATTCAGTATAGTCAACTATACTGTAAGTAAAGTTGACTTACTGTACTACAGTTACTACTATTCTAACAATAATGCATATTATTTGGTATTTATCACAAAGTTAACGTGGTTTGGTCTGGAAATGAGTTTAATATTGGTGTTTGAAGAAAAAAACAGATATTATTTCCGTTTTTAAATTGTTTGGACGGAAAACAATATTCATTAGTCAAGGTTTTCATGCGTTATTAGGTAATTTTTATGACAACTTAAATGAATTTATTTATATTAATAATACGTTAAATGAAGTTTTAACCATTATATATGACTTTAAAATTAGGATAATTAAACGTTAGATTGGTCGTTTAAAGTTGACGCAATAGCTATATATTATAAAAATTGATTTCATAATTATAGGTATAATATCATTATAATGTTACGATAATTAATAATTATAAAGTGAACTATTTTAATCGAATTAAGTGCAAATAACAAAAGAGCGTACATACCTTCAAACTTTTTGGATGGTTAGATTGATGACGTGATTTATTTTAGGGTGAAATGCAATTCTTTAGCGTTGTTTAACCCTCATCAAGTCATCAAGGCGTTTGTAAAATGCACCGGTCCCATTCCAATCCCGATTATAAACAATAACTTGAAAAAAAAAACAGTAAAACCACCAATAACAACTTAAAAACCACTCCGCAAAAACTTCGACGTTTATAATATCTATTATCTTTAAAATAATAACTTGACTCAAACGGTCCATAATAATCATAAGGTAACGTAAATCACCAATTCGTTTCTAAGTGAAATCAATTATGAAGTTTATTAAAAACTCGCTTTAAAGCCGCTCGCGATTTAGTAAGGGTTTAAAAAATCCCTTTCGATAATATCGCTAATAAATCGTACGCCTACAAATATTATAATTCTGGTAAAAACGCCGGACCATACGGTGTAACAACGGCTAAATATACGTTTTAAATACAATAACGACAGTAGCTTCATAGCCAAAATGGTAGGTAAAAATTAAATTGTACATAACTTCAATTAATGCGATAGTAAGTGATTAATAAGCATGTACCTTAATACTTTCGCGAAACCGTAAAATACCGTTGTTTTTAATTATATATTTTGCAATTTAACCCTTAAATAATGAGTCGTTATTAATGCAAATATTTATAGGAAAACTTCGGTCGTTCAAACATATTATATGGACTAGATGGGGGTAAATGGTATCCTAGGTAATAACGTCGTCCTTGTTACTTTAAAGATTGATATTGGTGAAGAATTTGTAACCTTTTGGATTAAATTCGTCGTCAACAGTTATTAAGGAGACGTATACGTCTGAAATCGGCTTAAAAGCAATTTATTTGGAGCGTAAAATCTGTAATTCCCGGTTTGAAAGACAGAAGTCAGAAAAACATTTAAAAATGTCCTGATTTCGTTGAAATAACGTATCGAATAGTACGTAATGAATCCCTTCATAATAAATTAACTCAAAATAGAATGAAAACTGCGTTTCATTTAACAAACTTATCGTTTGAAAAGTCATTGGGTGATTACAAAATATTTCAAGTTTTTCTAATCCGTAAGGATAGTAAACGGACGAGTTATACCTTAAACCTTCGCGTTTTATAATTTTAAATAACTTAAAGTTCCTAGTAACTCCTTTTAGGTAATTTCGTATTAATATTGAATAAGAAACGCAAGACGAGAGTAATACGTTATTATGCGTAAGGTACCATCATTGTTCCGTTAAATTTAAATATTTTTTAAAGCCTAATAGGAATATTTGGCTTTTAAAAAAGCTTTTCGGTTAATATCCTACTAAGCAGGGATTAGGTTAAGAAGAAAACAAAGCTTAAGAAGTTTGAAAATAACTTTTTCATTGGGCCCCTAATGAAAAATAACACCCTTTAAAATTAATTGAATTGAAAGGTAAACAATTACGAAATAATTTCGAATTAATTACCAAAAAAAATTAGTAAAGTCAAGAAAACTCTATAATCCTAATATCTATGTAAAAGCTGCCTATCTCTGGATAACGTATAGTTTTTCCGGGTTTATACGTATTTTTACATCTATTTCAATTAATAAACCTAAAATATTTAATATTTTCCACACCTAACTTACACTTTTATATATTGAAGTTCAGGTTAAATCTAATTAAGGCGTTTAAAACCTAACCAATCGTAGCATTATATTCATTGAAAGTATTAATCGAAAATACTGAAATATCGTCGAAGTAACCGGAATAAAACCTATTAAAGAAACATAACGGATTATTAATATATTATCAAAAGGTTATCAATATACCGAAAAGATAGAAAAGAGTAACTATCTATTCAAAAAGTTCAAAATATATACGGATTACGATATTCCATTCGTCGCTTTTTTTAATGGAAGTTTATAAAAAGCGGTTTTAACAATACGTTTAGTATATTATTTAGGTTTTGAAATATTCACAAACAGATTTTCAACTACGGTAAAGAGGTAGCGTTCAGCCTTTACAATAAACTTAAGTTTACGATAATCGATATAAAAGTATAAGTCTCTTTTAAATTTCTTAACGAAAAATATAGGAGTGTCTATTATGAAGCTACTCATACGAATACAATATTGATTTAACAAATAGGTTAACATCTTTCATAACACTAAAAACTCCTTCTATAATATATTATATTAACGAGGTTTCCAAAACTTTGAAAGGTTAGCTTTAATTGTTATTCAACAACCGATTCTTTCCATCGGTTCCAAAGCAGTCACAGAGTAATTTATTCTTTCAATCTTTTTCAAAATTAGGTGGCAAGCGTTTTTAAAGTATTAAAGAGTTTATTGTATATGAAAATAAATAGTATTAATGCTACCATTTTATTGTTATTTTCAAAATAGATGGTAGCAAACCGTATAACAACAATTTAATATCTTTCGGATTGAAAAAGTATAATATAAAAGTTAATGGTGTTAATACCTTTAGGTTCCTTTTATGCCAACGTGAAACTACATTCCTTATCGCAGTATTTATTCGCTCGTTCCAAAAGTAATATATGTTCCGAAACAATGTATATTACCTAGTTATATTCTATCTAGGATGTACCCAAAATACCATTATATTAAAGATAGGGAATAATATAGGCACAAACTCGGTATAGGTACTGATCGAAGTTAACGTCTAAATGAGTTATGAGAAAAAAAGCCGTCAGCTAGTTTTCAATAAGTAATGTGTATTTTATTAAATTATCAACATAGAATAAAAATATGCGACAATGTTAATCGATGGTTAAGCTATTTACTCGTCAATTTAGCACTTATAACCTATATTTAATAAAATTCTTATAAATCAAATAGAATGACAGAGTAAATTTACTATGATCAGAGAGTTATTCAAAAATTGAGTGTAAGTTATTAAGTTAAATTCAAATGCCTCCAACTACAATACATGTTTATATAATAAAATTACTCTTTTCTCTTTTTAAAGTCGATAAAATTGTTAGCAAAACTAATCTGAATACATATATTATCTTAGGTGCGCAAGTCATTCGGGTGTTATACATAATCTAAAAATATGTATGAATATAATAACTATCGGTGTCGCAACATAAACACAAGTTGAAATCCTCATAACGAAAGATTTTTGAATAGTTAACATAACGAACGCGATGTTTAATATCGGCTCAGAAATTTTTTACTCTAATTATAATAATATTTTTAATTATAGGAAACGAGCGCATCGCTACTATCAATCTCGCTTCGAATAATACTGCTAGTACCAATAGTATCAATATAGCTGGTGTCACTGTACTGAAAACGTAGGTTGTCAACTTGTGTATCGACAGGTTGGACGTAAACGACTTGTTTATTGTTATTTGTTAACGTATTAAAATGGAGTAACGTGTTAATTAACATATCATCAATACCCCTTTCCAGGATAGCAAATTCAATAATGAAATACTAAACCATATCACCAACCTTCGTAAATAAAACTTTATAAACGTTAAAAAAAACGTAAACCCGTTTATAAAACATTTATTTTAAATTTGTCAATCGGACGATAATTCTTTTTACCGTATTTGAATCGTGGTAATACGTGCGAAACATTTTCATACAGGGGTTAGAGTCATTTTCACTGGTGTTATTATTACGAGTGTAATACATTTTTATTACGGGTTTAAAAAATATTTCTAATTGTTAAAAAAAATTACAAAATTGATTTTTTATATTAATGAAATTTCAAATTTTTCGTAATTTATGTTATATTGTAATTTTCTATTTAAAAAAAAACGTAATTCAATGTCGGTAAACTTAACCGATTTGTTCAATGGCTTTGTTTAATTTGTTAACACCTAACATTATCGTGTAAGTTGTTGAGATCGTAAATAAAGTTGAAAAAGTCCTGGTTATTATTATCGTCAGATAAATAGATGTGGTCCGTCAAAGGGAATGACGTGGTAATTACATTGTTTTTAGGTAATGTAGGAATTGAATGTTATGACCCAACATCTGCAGGGCGCACCAGCGGCGGCCCCGCAGCAGATAACGAAGGAAATCGGTTGGACACAGCCTCTCGGCAGGCACCAGGGATCCACAACAGACACACCGTACACAAGGGTTAGGGTCAGCATGGTGTGAGACTCGATGGACTCGGTATCGAGCCAGTCGAGCTGCACACCGGGACTCAATGGACTCGACGTCGAGCCAGTCGAGCCTACACTGAAGACGTATGAAGGCGCGGATATATAAGGACACTTTCATTACCAAGATAGATAGTATTTCCTTCATAGTTCTTCAGTTGTCAATCTAAGTATTCAGTCTACCCTGAATAGCCTCACGGCTTCTGATCATCACTCGCACGAATACAGTCTTGATATTGCACCTTTTGTTACCTCTGCTACCTTACTGCTAACATAAACCCTCTGGACACCTTCTACATACTCACGGGTATTTAGTGTGATCATTACATTGAATCCTGATAATAAAGTGTTTGCTTTGAGGATATAAGCGTGCCGTTAGCTTTAAGCCGCTGAATTATATTTATTAACGTGGCTAATACGTCATTGTTTCATTATTTTAAACGTAAAGCGTATTTTCAAACGACTTTGTCATGTTTCATAAATTCCGTATGTAAAGTCTTAATAAATCGTTCGTATTGGGTAGTTAAATAGTCTTGTTTCACAACTAAGGCGCCTTAAAACTGGTATTTTATGCATGTGTCAAGGAATTACTCAAAAGCCTAAGGGTCTAAGTTTGAAAAGTCAGAAGACATGACCCTAAGTAATAGCCGCTTATATACAATTAAAATACTGTTGGGAAAAAAATATCGAATATTATATATAAAAGAACGAAGCCAAATCTATCGCTTAAAATGTTTGGATATTATTCATAATCCTCGATAAAAAAGTAAAGAGAAACATCTATTAAGGAAGTGTTACAAATCTACCAAAAAAGCGGTAGCCTTGTTACATAACAGGTGTAGGCATACTTTCAAGCGGCTCAGAAGCATCGTCGAAGAATTACAACCACCAAATGTAGATCCTTGGTAACCAATAGCCCAAGCACCAGCTTGTGACATTGTTTTCCTATTGAATAAATTATCGATTTTCCCATCGTACCCTTTAATATTATTTGAATTTTGAGTATCATTTGTAAAAAACTTATCGTTCCTGTTGATTATCTTTACTGGTTTAGGGAGTGGGTAGAGATAGTTGTTCCAATCGTCGATATTATTTCTTACTGTTAACTTAAATCTTAGAACATTATCATCTCGATAGTAAAGGTAATTGCTAGTAGTTTAACTTAAAGGATAAAGTTCTTTAGTAAGACCTGTAAAGCAATCTCATATATAAGTGTATATTCTTTAAAAGTAATAATATTAACCTAGATTTTGTGTAGTTGCACCCCGCGCGACCTTACCTACTTAGCGATCTTAAGGATTATCTTAGCTATCTTAACGATACTTCTTAGTTAAACATTGGATAGAGCTGATGTTAACTATTCATGATGTATTAACAATAGCTGTTTCACATACTCTTTTTGTCTCCAAATTCTTACTTTGTATTACCACGGGTAAGGGGTAAGTTATCTAATATATTGATTGGTTCTTTATCGTACTAATATGAAAAGTTACCGCCAGAGATATGAGAGATTGAACTTATTTGGTAATCAGGGATCAATCTCCTAAAACTTATATAAGGGTATTTGTAGTTGCTAGTAATACCTTTACTTTTACTTCGTAGGTTTTAAGGTTAAAGATTTTAAAAGTAAAATTCTTAAGGAAAATTCTTTTATTATACTAGTTCAAAAAGGGTTCCTACTAATCCTTTTGTAGATTTATCTGAAATTAAGATCCTTCGCTTGAAAACTTCCCTTTTTAAGTTGGTCTTAACTTTCTATTAGATTATTTTCCATATATCTATAACTCAATCGTTCAAAAACCTAGGAAAGTCTTAGAAGGCGCAAACACTGCAACCAAACACCCTCTCAACGTCCAAATCTAGGATGTATCAGTCAACGAAGTTGGTCAAGTGTTTTTTGGTAAAGGTTTCATTAATATTTCTACATCAGAAATCTTCATAATATTTGACAAAGAGGGGTCAGGTTTTTTTGTTCCCCTTATTAGTTTCTACTTATTTGCCATTGTAGTTTTTTGGATAGTAAGTTAACTTTAATTAGAGTAAAAGCAGACTTCACGATTAAGAAAAGATATATTGTTGTCTATTTATTATAACTTGGAGATTTTCTGTATAAAATTAACTTGTTCTTTAACTTTCAACTTGTAGATTCTTATATTTTTCGCTTAACATAACGATTTTAAAATTTTTAGTAACGTGCTCAATTGATAATCTTATAATGTAGAGGGGGAAAAAATGGTATATGAGGTAAGGTTATAGGTTGTTTGCTGTTAGAGTTATTGTTGTTAGTTTTTAAAGGAGTTTAAACTTAGCGATTTAAAATTTGCAATTTGTAATAATAGTAGTAAGAAATTAACAGTTTACCAAGTATCGAGGTTTTAATTAATTGGTAATTGTGTTGGAATAGCATTCAAGTTCAGTGCATTTAAAGTTGACTGTACTACTTCAAGTTAATTACAATAGAGTACTCAATTCAATGTAGGGTACAAGCTATATAATTGATCATACAAAGTAGTATGAAGACCTGTTAGCGATCTAACAAACTTAGAAACAACACACCACTACCTAACTATCGTAATAATACTCTTACTTTAACCACGATTCAAATTGACAACGTTGCAACATCTAAATGCTCATGAATAAATCACTTTTTAACGATTGATCTTAAGAATTTTAGTAGTTAAACTTAACGCTTTCTTTAAAACTTGTTTAATGAAGATATTTTAATGATTTTGATATTAGTACACTGGTCATTTATAAACTGCCATAGAAACTAACGTAATTTAATAGTTTTTTCTACTTATTTCCGTGATAACTAGCGTATTTTATAAGGGCTTTTCGCAAAAATCTTTCCTTTCCTTCATTATTATATAAAAAATAACTATAAAGAAACTTCTTTTCCCTATCTTATTTGTGCCTAACTTTCTGTTAAAAACGAATTAGTATTTGTAGGTGTTTAAAGTTATAATGTTGTCCATTCGAATTTTAGTCAAAGTAACAATAGTAATGCAAATATCAGTTGGTAAACTATTAATCCTTTTAAGTTTAGCAGAATATTCGCCAGTTTACATACTACTTTGTATGTGTAATTCCTTAGCTTGTGCCCCAAATTGAATCGGGTATTTTACTGCATTTAGACGCTGTTACAATATTTTTTTTTTATATTTGATACATATTTCAAATTCATTTCTTTATACTGTTTCGATAAACAAGTGAAAGTTCATTCAATATTTTCAAACTATAAGCCATGGAATAAAAGAACCTATTTTTTTTTGATTGGGTTTGTAAAGCAATTGAATAATTTGTTAGAAAACAAATGCAATTTAATAAATTTCGAACAATAACTATTTTTAATCGTTTTTAATACAAATTAAATTCAGGTGATTTGGAAAAGATTTTCGTTTTTATTCTAGATTATGTGGTATATTTCAGAATGCTTCTTTCGCTTGTATAAAATGTGATTGTGTTGTCGATTATATTATTTATAGCATTTTAAATCTATTTTTCCCCAGTATTTCAACTACCGCTAGCTTTTTTCCAATGGTTTTACAAATGTAGTTAATGGGTGGAAAGTTAGATCTGTAAGTGTAAGTGTATAACCCGAGGCTGAAATTTAAATGTTTGTTTAATCCGGTTTTTAGATTGGCAAAACACTATATTATCTATCTAAATTAAAAAGAAAAAAAAAGTGAAACCATTTTCCGTTTTAAAAAGATAAAATCCATATCATAGCATAGATATATATATTTATGTTAGATCCTCATCTGCATAAGTGATAAAATGCTTGTTTTGGTGTGTTAAGACGCGGACAGGTATGTATGGGGGAAAGGTACCTCCACCACTGTACAACACATTGAACTATTGACCTCTTAGTGCACAGCATGCGCAGCCAAATTCACAACAGCCAAATTTGAAAATTAACAAGTCAACCGCCATACCAATTTCACCATTTATATACCTTCGATGCAGCATGGTGGTGTTGCGGATTTCAAGACCAAATATCCCAACTTGTCTGCACGCAGCCCACAAAACAACCCACAAGTGCAAAAATCAGACCACATGTGCGGCCACGGGAGGCCGGTCCATACCGGTCTACCACATGTCCTTGAGTCTTGTGGGTCGATGGTATCTTGTCGTCTTGGGGTCTTGGGGTCTTGGGCTTCTCGTTGTCTTGGGGTTTTGTGCGTCTTGTCTTCTTGTGTTGGGGCGATGATGTCTTGTCGTAATCGATACGGTCAGCCCTGGGTCTTGTCGTCTTGGGCTCGGCTGCGGTGTCCTTGTCGTTGCTGCTTGTGGCGTCCGGTGTGTCGTGTGTGTGGTTTTGTGCGCGTATATGGTTTTGTGTGCGCACGGGTGGATCGTCCAGGGGGGACGGGGGGAAAGAGTTAGAAGTGTATAGACTTTTATCGGTTATTTTGAAAGTTCTTGGTTTCGAGACAGGCTCAGTGAAGAGACTTCGGTTGTCGATGGCGTCGAGATGGGCTCAATGAGGATATCTCGAGTGTCGTTGGAGGGCAAATCTTTAATGAACCTAAGAGCCTAGTCGACCACTGGTTGTTCTTTCTTGCTAATCTATGATGAACCTAGTCGATTACTGATTCTTCTATCTTGTTAATTTGTGATAAACCTACTCAATTACTGATTCAAGTTGTTAAGGTTTTTACGGGCTGTTGTTGTCGTTTGAATATCGTGTAGTCAAATAATAATCATGGTGCAGCATGAGCGAAGAGTCATGGGATGATGCATTTCTTTTCACTGTGGGAGCCGAGCAGCGGGCTCCCACCTATATTAGTTTATGGCGCGGAGCTGACACGTACGCCCTGTTACTAGCAGGAGGTTTCTATTTGAAAGCTTGATTGTACTCCTGCATGATCGCTTTCAATATACTTCGTTGTACCGTCAAATCTCACACCCTGCAATGTAATGGGATACACACTCGAAAGATTGAACAGTGACCCTCTCCACCACAATCGGCCCACCCACACCCCTCTTCTATGAAAATGGGATGTGATTAAAAGTGCCCTATGGGAAAGGCCCCATCCTAATAGGGCTTATTCGAGAAGACGCAGCTTCTCCGTACTCCAAGAACGCCTCGCGCAATGCTTCGAGCCTTGACTTGGCACACACGCAACCACGCCCCGCCACAGTCACCACCAGCAGATAGAAATAGTGGTGACTGGCTCTCATGCACGGCCTCTTCCGTAACAGATGGCCCCTTCAACAACCGACTGCCGTCCAGAATCCTGAGCCATCAGGACCCCCCACATTTTTCCCGTCCACCACGGTCACGTCCTGAGAGCCTCCTACCACCCCCAACGGCCTCTCACGACCTCGTTGTCGCCAACCCCCTCCCCAGCACACAG